>OX371223.1:332835172-333452672 GCA_947310385.1 Nephrotoma appendiculata
TTCCCATTCAACACAGCGCGACAGATTATACCAACAACAACATGGGGATATTTTCGGACAGCTCGGAAGAGAAGATCAACAACATTGTGAAAGTCCAAAACAAAAACCTCACACTAGTCGAAAATCACCAAAATGATATTAAAATAATATTGGTGATTGGGATCGTTGTAGCAACAATATTCATCGTCATCGTTTTATTCAAATCATGCAATAAGTGGATAAAACAGTTGATGGGTCGTGCACAGTTTAATAATAATAATAATAATACTGTATAATTTATATTTTAAATTAGATCAAAATATTAAATGTAAAGTAGAGTACTATGTTATATATATATATATATATATATATTATCATGAATAAAAATTCAATTGTATTGTAGCTTTTCGATTTAAAACACTGTTTCTTTTTCTTTGATGGCGATATTTGTAACGTAAGTGTTTCAAAATCTTATATATTTAACCATAAGAAATCTCAGTTGCATAAAAATAATTGTCTAAAAAAATATAGTGAGGATGATGAAAATATTCAAATAATAGATTCAGCATTCAAATCACGAATAATTAGTTACAGAATTTAAGATATAAATAATAATTATATTAGTCAGTATAAAGGAATTTATGAACTCTATAAAAAATAAAATAATCGCTCTAATAGAGCTTCAAACGCAAATATTTACGAGTGTTAAAGCTAATTTTGAAGTGTTTGCTTTATACACTAAATTCGATTTAAAAGATGAAATTAACATTACTCCAATAAAATCTTTTACTACAAAAAATTTAACTTAACACCAGCTAGTGATTTGAGTACAGTATTTTCTGAAATTCTTTGTACTTTAAATACACAGAGTGAAGAGTTTCAAGAAAAAGAATCAGGGTGGGCTATTGAAAAGGTAATATTTGTTGAAGGTAATTTCAAAAAATATAACCCAATGAGGGGAGGGGATCATCATATATACCGCTTCCAAATTTTATTAAAAATAAAAAAGCGGATTTTGGATTTTGTGAACACTGAACAGCCGAGTTTTGTTTTGATTGCATAATGGTGAAGTTTTTTTTTTGCTTGGCTAGAGAAAAAAATAGTAAATTGTGTCAGACTTTTTGGTTAAGATAAATTAAAGCCAAGTAAATTTGTGATTCTAGTTTGACATAGTATTAAAAAAAACATTAAAGGATTGTAAAATATCTGTATTTAATTTGTGACAAAATAAAAATGTGTAAACTAAAAATATTATAATATTTTGCTTAGGTCATAATAAAACCTCATGCGAAACAACTTGCCAACATTTTTTTGTTGTTGAGCTGAAAGAACCGCTACCATCAAAATAGTGAATATTGCTGTTTTTATTCTTCATTCTGATCAAGAACAATTTAATATATTTACTAGTGCAATATAACCTAATATCTTATAAGCAGCGATATAAATAATAATTTTTTGTGAATTTTCGGACGCCACAAGAGTTTTATCGGGCGCCGTATTACTCAACGAAGGTGCGACAATTTAATTTGCGGGTGGTCGAAAGAGACCATTCATAAATTTGAATAACGACGAAAGTGTGAATTTCATAAATTTGAATAACGGCCAAATTTACGCCTAACATTTACAGTGCCCAACCAGGCGAATAAAATTTTTTTTACGGTTAAGGAGAAAGGCCGCTCAACAAGTTACAGTGCCCAACCAGGCAAACCAAAAGTTTATGGTTAAGACGAACCAACGCCCAACGTGGATTTATGGTTAAGGCGGAAGGCGCCCAACGGTCCGAGTGCGAGGCACCTGCGGCATGACGGCTACCCAAGACCGCAAGTTAAAAATTTAAGTATATAATAATAAATTGTGAAATAATATAAAAGTGAATAAGGAAAAGGTCAACATATAAATTTAGCTGTAAGACAACAAATTATCAATGAGGGAATATCAAAGATGTTTGATTGTATTAATAATTTGTTAAGTGTATATAATTGGTACTCCTTTATATGTTTAAAAATTCCTAATCTCTTTTTAAATAAATTTTTTTTTTGTTATTAAAACAAAATAAAAAACGAAATTTTTTTAAATAATTTATAATATTTTATTAAATTTAAATACTCGCAACTAGTCTATTTTCACGGTAAACTAAACATTTTATCCGTTTTCTTATAATATAGAAAAAAATAAAATAAATAATATGTCTGAATCAATCTCAAGAAGCAATAGTCCAGTACGTGAAAACATACAGCAAAATATTAGTGAAAGTGAAAATAATAAACAAGACAACCCATTGTCAAAAATAATGACGTCATTAAAATTACCTGATGCTGTCAAAGATCTACCACAAAATAAAGGTGATAGAAATGGGTTGTATGATTTCATACAAAACGTAGAAGAAATTCTGCAAATTTGTGAACCCGCATGCCCAAAAAACCATCCGTACGCTACCATTATAATTCGGGCAATCCGAAATAAAATAGCTGGCACTTTTAATGTACGGAACAGACAATGTCTTGTCACAAATAAAACATTATGTCATAACACAATACGCGGACAAACGTGACGAGACTAGTCTCATAAGCGACTTGTACCGACTTCAACAAGGTTCGGATTCAATAGAATCCTTCTTTTATCGAGTAATAGATATAATGAATACTATGAATAATAATTCAAAAATAAAAACTCCACAAGCTATCAACAGAAATGTTTTGATACAAACAAAAGATAAATTACACGAATCCATGGGACTCTCAGTATTCCTGGCAGGATTACGAGAACCAATGGAGGAATGATTAGGGCAACGCGACCTAGTACACTTCCCGAAGCGTTATCTTATTGTTTACTTTTTAAGAGCGACGAGATATGGGCGAAAATACAATCGTTAATGATGAGTTATGGATACAATATGTCAAAGGCTCAATGTCGAGACAAATTCCATAATATGAAACGAATTATTAGAAAAAGACCATTCGAGTAATCCTGTTGATTTGTCTTCAAGTTTATAACCGAGTACCATCTCCGTTTCCCGACCTACCAAAATTTCATCGAATGGTATAATGCTATGTATTTATGGATGGATACATGAGAACATTTTGGATTATTAATATAAAATCAAATTTTCTTCTGGCTCTTACACTATTTGTAAATGTAGATTTACTAATGCCAGATTTTTTTATCTTTTAATTATAGATTCAGATGATGATCCAGCTCCTCCAAAAAGAAAAAACATCGGACCAAAGTCATAATTGATAAACTGGACGACCAGAAAAAATAGAGAAACAAGGAACGCGGAAAACACAATTTTCCAAGAGAGGGTACTTCAACTGTGAGTCGGCGACAGACAAATTAACCAATTATTGGAAATAATGAAAAATAAAAAATTTAAATAATTTTTGTGGGTTCTGTGAAAACTACCAAATAATAAGGCGAAGCTTCTTTCAAAGACCTGCCGGCAAGGCAAGCAGGATGAATGTTTTTGGTTAAATTGAATTTGTTGCTGAGTAAAACGGTCACGATCCATATATGGAGGAATACACCAATATGTATTTAATATTTATTGCGTGTTAGTGTTAAATGAATGCTTGATGCGTATTGTGAATGTGTCATTTCATTTGTTATGTTGGTTTCTGCAACGATGAACATATTAAGAAATAATGTTCATCTTTGTTTATTTTCGTGCCATCTAGCTTTGAACAGAAAATTTAAAAAATCAGTATTTATAATAGTTGTATTTTGTTGAGAATTAATTATTTCGAATTATTTTGGAATTATTTAATTCTCAACAAAACAGCAAATTTTTTTTTTCTGTTGGTAGTATAATTCTTGAATCTGTCAAAGTGTTTATGAATTAGCTGTCTTTACTTGGTAAAAATTAAAAACATCAAGTTTTAAATTAAAAGTTTTATATATTTTTTATAGTTTAATTTTCATTTTTTATTGATAAAAATGTAAAATAGAAAATATACATTGTAAGTAAAATATTTAAATACTATATACATAAGTAATATAGTTCATGTACAAAATATAAATTTATGTAAATTTGTACGCATATAGAATTTAATCAATTTAATTTTTTATTAGCGCTAATAGACGCACATGGAGCCGCCTTGAAACTCGAACCCTCCTGGCTTTTGCCACCCATCGGAAAGATGAATTTAAACATGTTTTTAAGAAAAAAACCGTCCATAGGAATCTAATGGAGGATATGACGAGTGCGGCTGTAGCGATACGTTTTCTTGTCACTAAGTAGCAAACTAATTAGTATTACATTTTTTATACCAATATTTTTGTTGTCTGGTTTTTCAAGATGAATAAAATCAAATTATTTTATTATAGGATATTCCTTACACGGAGGCCGAAATTAAAAATAAATTAAAAACAATAAAAAAGGCGTATAAGGAATCCGTCGATAACAATAAAAAAACAGGTGCCAGTTATACCGTGGAGCCGTACAAAGATCTTCTCGACGATTTATTTGCAGAAGAAAGGCCAGCGGAACCTTCGGAATACCGAACAGTCGCGTGTGGAGTTGCCGGTCCAGCTACTCCGATTCCGGTTCGAGCAACAACGACTGCACTTAATGTAGCACCGCCTGGAGAATATATTGATTTATCGCCAACTTATGATGAGGCTAGTCATTCCTTTTTGAGTTTTGACGATATAATAGAAGTGTCACTGCCAGATAAACCAGTCGAAAAGCCTCAACCCAAGAAAAAAAATGACGAAAAATGGCCGCGTTTCCATGAACCTCGAACTCCAAAAAGAGAAAGAGGAGAACAGGAAAGAAAGGGAAAACGCAAAACAGAAAAGGCACGAGGAGAAGCTGTTGGCTTATAAGCAACAACATGAAGAGCAGAGGCAGTGGCACGAAGAAAAAAGAGAATGGCATTCACAATTATTAGACGTACTAAAAAGAAAATAAGCCAATTATTAGATTAATAATCGAAAAGAAATAAAACCACTGAAAATGTATATATATCTGAATATGTAATATTTTGAGCCACATAAACCACATAAGTAATCGCTCGTTATTTACAAATTAAAATGAATTAAAAAATAAATTAATTTAAATTGTTTTATTTTTAAAAATTACAATAACTTTCTGGAATGCAAATCAGTTATTAATTCCTATCGACGATCTGTTGGTTGGCGGTCTGTATTCTGTGTACCTTCCGTAAATGAACTATCATCTAATTCGCCATTATGATATTCAATCCAATTGTCATCTACATCTATACACATATTGTGTAACATACTGTTACGACTGTGTTGTCTTAACAAGATATTTTCTGTAAATTTGTTTCTATTATCCATGGTTTCTTGCGTCCGAGTTTTTCGCTGTGTGAACGTGGTGTCTTGGTGGATGGATTCTTGTGTTTTCTTCGGTTATGTTGGCAACGGAACAAAAATGGGAGAGAGAGAGATAACCATGCGCATCGAGTGTGTGCAAAGTAAAACGTTTTGAAAAAAAAATGTTTTTTCTTGTATGTCTCTCTTTTGTACCAACGAAAATTTGGTATAAAGGAGAGACAGAGAAGAGAGATGCATTTTCTTCTAAAACGTTTTACGAGCTGTGCGACGCTCGAATATTTTTTTTTGTTTGTCATTCGTTTTTTGATTTCTTGATAGAAAAGTCGAGTTGAGTTTTTGAAAACAAAATAAAAAAAAAATATAATAATAATTCAAGTTGTAATTTTGGATAAATTCCAGTTGTTTCTAATCGAGTTTTTTTTTTTTTTTTTTGATAAAATGTTAACGAATTTTATGTTAAAAATAAAACATTTTTTTGTTAAAAATTATAAAATTAAGTTGGTGATTTTTGGATAAAACAGTCGAGTAGTAATTTTGAGACAGTATGGTGAATTTTGGTAAAACGAGTAAGTTTTAGTTTTTTTGATAAAAAATCGAAAAGTTTCGATTGATACATTTAAAATTTTTTGTAAAAAAAAAGAAAATTTAATATTTGATGGACAAATTTTATATGGTATAAATTAAAATTGTGTTTTAATAAAAGTTATAAAATTAAATTTGCGTTGATTTGAGCATTATTTTCCGGTGAAATCGTACAGTTTATGGCATTTGGTGAAAAGTTGATTCGAAGCATATATTAAACAGACCTGGAATAATTTCTTTGGAATAGAATTAGTGGTAGTGCGGAGTGCATTTACATCGGCGGGGATACCGTAATCCTCTTTTAAAATTTAAGTACTGCCAGTCGGAGCCTAGTAGTTGATTCAACGTTTTGGGCGAACGGACACCGTGACTATAACGGGTGTCGTGTGTATAAGTATTTACGGGTGGCCAGGTGAGGCCACATAATTTTATTATTTGCAACTAAGGCGAGCCAACGCCCAACGAGTTTCAACGAATTTTTGCTGTCAAAGGATTCGGGTGGCAAGTTCAGGCTGTTCAACGGGTTAAGGCGAACCGACGCCAATAGGTATTCGACGGATTTTTAACAGTTTATGAGTGGCCAGGTGAGGCCACATAATTTTATTATTTGCAATTAAGGCGAGCAACGCCCAACGAGTTTCGGGTGGCCAGTTGAGGCCATTCGTTGTATATTGGTATCGGGGAGAGGCCCCGCAACGACACGGGTGGCCAGCCGGCCATTTGTGTGTTTTGGTTATCGGTGGTCTGCCGCATCGTTCGGGTAGCCAACCGGCTATTCGACTTATTTTATATCGGCGGCCAGTTGAGGCCAGTATATTTTACCGGCGGTTGAGCCGCACCGGTGGAGCACGCGGTAAACGGCACCAAGGCCGCAACTCAATTTTTTATCGGGGAAAGGCCCCGCAACATAACGGGTTGCCAACCGGCACCTCGTTGTTTATTTTGTATCGGGGAGAGGCCCGCAACGCTGTAGCCAACCGGTTACTCGATTAAGCATATTATTGTGGTAACGGTATAGCCAAGCCGCAACGGTCCGGGTGGGGCAAGGTCACCTGTGGCGTGACGGCCGCGCAAGGCCGCACCAGTAATTTTTTTTTTTTTTAAAAAAAATAATTAAGGTACAATTTTTTTTATTTTTTTTATTTTAATATTTTTTAGATTTTGTTTTTTTTTATATATATTTTTTTATTATATTCACATATATATTTATATAATTTTCAAAAACTTTGTAATCGAGCGCCGCACAGCGGGTGCGCGCTCGGTGCGCGTTGCTTTCTCTCTCTCTCTCGTTTTCTTCTGGTGCGGGTGGAGGGGGAAGCTGTTTTCCTTTTGTTGTGTTTTGTTTTTTTTCTTCTAAAATAAAATGAAATAATAAATTTTTCGGTCGGTATGATGGGAGCGGGGGCTCCCTCTGTGTCGGTTTAGTGTTTGCGGTCCCTTGGTGCCCGCATCCAATTTCGTAACCGGGGCTTTGCCCTGTTTGAATTCGAATGGATGCGCGCACCAAGGCACCTCTCTCCCATTTATAATTTTTGAGTTGTTCGTTCCTCAAGTTCCGGCCGACGAATTTCGGCGGAACTACGGTTTTTATTTATTATTTGCGTTTCCCCAACTTTCTGTTAATCACGGTGTAGGCCAGGAGCCCTGCATGCCTCAAACCCCACGACCCTCGCACTTCTCGCTGAGAACGTAGCCGGCAAAACATCACCGTGGAGGCCTCTGCAGGAGCTTAGTGAATATCTGCAGGTTGGCAGTAGCCAGCCTGTAACAATACAGCAGGCAACAACAATATTTTTGACGGTTCCTAAGTGTAGGTGTTTTGTGAAATGCAGGAGTCGACGAAATCTTCCTTTCATCAATGCATTTTCAACTACAATCCTGCTTGAGGAGTGAATTTTATTAAATGCCTTCCACTGCTCTGTGAGATTTCCAGTATCTTTAAATGGGGGTACCATCCACCGATTTGAAGGGTAGGCTGAATCTCCCAATAAAAACGTGTTTCTAGTAAATATTTGATTTTCCAAGGCAAGGCGGTATAAGGGAGACCGCCGAAGAACACGCGCATCATGCATCAAACCGTGCTCGCCACAGTAAATATCAACAAAGCGTTTTTTCAAATCTACAACCGCTTGAAGCAAAATACTGTGGTATCCCTTTCGGTTATAATAGACTTCCTGATTTACAATTGGCTTCTTTATTTGTATGTGGCTGCCATCTATAGCCCCAATCGCACCACGTATTCCCGCTATTTGTTCGAATTATCGGGTTACCCGATTAATCATTTCATCCGAACGTGGCCACATAATATATTCGTGAGATCTGCTGACCAAGTTATAATTCTATACAAATAAATACAGTGTGTTATTACTAAATAAAGTACTTTTACAATAGTTTAGTTCTAAGTTTTTCATTCAGTATGTGCAATTTATCTCAATAGTGCAACTTGTTTTCTCTTGTTTCTAAGCAGACTTAGTCTGAAAAAATATTTTTTTAGTTTGAACTACCGTTCCAACTTAACTGGCGCCGAAACAAATAATAAAGTTATCCTTAAGTGTTATAAAGTGCTGTTTACAGTAGAGCAGAACAAATTATAACGAAAACTATTACTATCCCTATAGTAATTTAATAAAAATTGTGAACAATTACTATCCCTATAGTAATTTAATAAACAAATTTATAATTCGCGAGTGAACTACGTACCATTAGTAGGCCACGGGCAAGTATAAACGCTTGCAGCCAAACAGGAAATCTACGAGTCATCCGGCCTAGCTTATATCTCCGGGAGAATTCAAATTCCTGTATCAATTTACACTCGAGGAGAAATCCTTCTAAATGAAAAAAATAATAATATTGTAAGTAAAATTTACCACAATATAACTTAAAGAAAAAATTTCCAGTAACAAACCGTGAATAAAATATAAGGTCTAATTAATAAAATTTTAATAAAATATAAAATCTAATTAATTCAATATTTTAATAAGAAATCAGAACAAATAATATAATAAATTGAATCACATAATAAATAATACGAAATTTAATAAAATGGCTACAATGGAGCAGATGCAAATAAACATTACTAATTTAACTGGGGCGCTCAATGCGCACATTGAGGCAATAAAAAATATCACACGGAGATTAGAACGTCTGGAAGCGAAAGAGCAACCACCTATCAAGACCGACGTACAAAATGGTCCACAAAATGAAAACGACCTGAAGGAGATCAGCAAACTCCCAGACTGCGTAAAACAGTTACAGGTATTCGACGGGAACCCAAACAAAAGCGTAGGCGAATTTTACGCTATTCAATTTTTTTGGTAAATTAATCTTAATTTTATCAAAATGGGAACTTTTTTTGTTATGTGTGCGATAAAAAGTTTGTTTCATTCAAATTTACGAAGTATCATTTAAAATACGTACATAATTTGTATTTGTCAAATATAATTTAACGTTAAAATGCGTAGTTTCTAAATCATGTAATGCACAATTTACTAGCTATAAATATCTAACGAGCCCGCACGTACTAAAATGTTCAAATTTAAGCAAAAAAATATATGTGATTTAAACACAAATGTTGAAACTGATTTAGTTTTAGATAATATAAATTTATATTTATCAGATGATTGCACTTCGACTTCAAATCATGAAAATGAATTTATTGGTTTAGATGAAGAGCAAACGATTGCAAATTACGACAATCTTACAAACAAGAAAGAAAATGTTGGGTCCAAATTAAATTTATCAATATCGAGCGTTGTAGAATTTTTATCGACTATTGGCGTTGCCGATACAAATATAACAATAATTTGCAAACAATTATTTAATGCGTTTGAAGAAGTTTTTTCTGAGTTAAAAGACATACTTAATATTCCTGAAAATCAAACTAGATTAGAAATTTTGCTTAATTTGGAAAGAAAAATTATTACTTTTCTGGAAACATCATCATCCAAATATAAACGAAATAAACAAATGAAGCAAGAAGTGGGCTATGCTGAACCAAGAGAAATTCCTTTGGATTTTAGATCGGAAAAAAATTTAATACAAAGACCCAAACAGATGAACTGGTTCAAGTACAGTGCACTTTTCAATACTTTTCAATTGTTAAAACAATCGAAAGTATATTTAAAAACAAATCGTTCTTTGATGCATACTTTAACGAAAATCACAATTGTACACAAGATTTAAAATTATATTGTTGTGGCACAAATTTAAAAAAATACGTTTTTTTCAGAAAAATAAAAACGCATTACAAATTCAAATTTTTTATGACGACTTTGAGGTTGTAAATTCATTAGGAAGTAAAGTTGGCATTCATAAAATTGGTGGAATGTATTTCAGTCTACGCAACTTGAATTCTGTATTTAATTCAAAACTGTTATTTAATATTATCATACTTTCATTTATTTCAGGAAATAAGTGATATTTTCAGTCAGCGTCATATACAAGAAATAAAAAAAAGCATAAACGTGTCAGGAACAAACACCTCACGAGACGTTTTATGCAGCAAATTAGTTTCTAACTTACTGGACAAAAAAATTTCAAATCTTACCGCGATGGATTTCCAAATAATAACAAATTATATTTTACAATATTGCCCTTCAGAATATTATTCCCAAGATGAAAAAATTAAGAAAGGAAAATTGTATTATAAATATAAAAATAACAAGACCAACTTACGGCAAATCGGTGTTCTCAAGAGCCGTCAACATAAAAAAGCAGGACTAGAATTTGAAAGTTGTGACGTTGTCGAAGATAATTATCATGAACATAACTATTGTCATAGATTATTTTCAAATATAATTTAAAAATTACTTTTAAAAAAAATTCAGATGAAACGGATGGAGACACCAACGATTCAAAAACTTGATTACAATTCCACAATGAACCGTGGGAGACTGTCGAAAAGCATTGGAGGATCACAGAACCGAGCCGTCTAAAATATTTCCGGCAATCTAAAGAGAAGAACATTACAGAGTTCATAAATGAATGGCCGCTTATTAAAAATGCAAAAGGCTATCGTCTAGTATGTTACATATTTATAATTGAAATATTTTCCTAAAAAAAATATGCAATTTGATTTACATGGATTTTGAAAATTTATACCCGGATAAATCGTTGAAACTATTTAAGAGATGGTGAAACGAGTTTTCACACAAATTATTTTCTCTTGTATCGAATAAAGTGAAAGATAAAACTATTCAAGATGCGGGCAATAGAATAGACAAAATTATTTTGGGTGACGGACGAATTTCTACACGACAACCTCGATTTAAGGCAAAAAAGTAAAACTTGAACACAAATTTTCATTAAATATTATCAATAATGTATAATATTTTTTAATTCCAGATTTTATCATAGGTGAGCTATTTAAATAGCTGAACGGTGTTTTGGTTCCTTCGTCCAGAAAAAAACCTGTTACGACTACGTGTGCGTAACTACCGCTTTGTATATTTTATTCCTCACAGTTTGTGTTTTTGCTTAACCGGTCGGGTGGTTTGTGTCTTTGTTTCCGGTATTGAGTGTTTTGGTTTTGGTACACCCTGTTTGTTTGGTAATAACGCGATGATAAGAAGAAATAAAAATTGAGAGCGAGACCAATATGCATCGAGTTTGTGCAAAATAAAACGCTCTAGAAGAATGTTTTTCTTATATGCTTCTCGTTTACATCACGCATTGATGTAAACGAAAAACAGAGAAGAAAGAAAATTCTTCTAGAACGTTTTGCGATGGCGCGTCGTAATTTTCAGTGCGAGAATTTTTGTGGATCAGTTTAGTTTTGGAATTAAGTAAAATAAGACTGAGTTTTTTTTTTGTTGAATTGTATTCAATATTAGAGTCATATTTTGTGATTAAGAAGTGTTTGAAATTTCATTGGGACCGATTAAACTTTAAAATTATTGCATTTTTGTAAAGTGTAAGGAATCGATTTTCACAATTTTTTTTTGCTCTCCCAAAGAAATCGGAGTTTTGTGGAAGTTTTTATAAATAATTTCGATGTACATATATAAAAACGAAAACGAAAACAAAAAAAAAAATAAAATAAAATAAAAATTTATATATACTATATATTAATGCGTGTGTATTAATGCGTGTGTAATATTATGGCATTATAGATCAATTTTTCCCAAGTTTATTGGTTTGTTCGAAAAAAATATTTAATGTTTTTGATGATATCTGCATCTGCAGAAAATCGGAGAATGTAAATTGGTCATATTTGTATTTGTGACATAAAATTAAAAAGGAGTACAAGTATTTTTTCTTTTGTTACCATTAAAAATACTTAACTTTGTATAGTTTACTAAAAATTACGGAAATACAACAACAATTTGCTCAGTAACAAAAATTGGATGAACAATTTTCTCATCAAATCGGTTTATTTTTAGTCTCAATCTACTTTTAGTTATTAAATTGTGTTTCTGCATTGAACACCGCTATTCCATACATCATAAAATGGAAAAATATGTATTTAAACAACCTCAAAAATAAATAAAATAAAATTAAAATTAATAATACTATATATTTTATGTTATTAGTACAAAACAATTAAAAAATTTAAACGCGATTTTTTTTTGTGTTGAGTTGGCCGTGTAACTATATGCTTTGATTGTATTTTATACGGAACTGTCAAAGTCGTATTAAATTTTAAAATGCCAACTGTGTGCTCAGAAGCATAATATTTAAAAAAAAAAAAAAAACGAACGGTTTACAAATTAGTAATGACCATTGAAAAATCAGGTAAGTTTTATTCGGCAGTTCCCGCTAAGTGGGAAACAAATAAAATTTTGAGATGGCCGCAACAATTAAATACATTAATTTAGATAAACTGCGCGCTGACTCTACTCCGTCCAAAAATTGGACTTATTCAGAATGTGTAGTTAAAGCCATAGCTAATACGTTTGTCGAGGCACGGCAACTAGAAATCCAATTTACAAACTTCACTGATACCGAAGCAGAAGAACTGTAAGTTACCGAATATATATTATTTAATTGTCATATTGCTAACTAACCTAATTTAATTTATACACTTGCAGCAACTACAACAATTCGAGCAGCAACAGGACTTGAATAATGAGCAGCAGCAACGGATGATTGTTGACATCGAAAGCGAGATTAATATTAATCAGCTTGTTCCAGGACAGTGTTCCAGGACAACGTGGGAGATATTTTAGAGAAGATACGTTCGTTTGAAATTTAATTTGAAAAATTGGATGGATTAGAAAAATCGATTGCGGAAATCAATGTCAAATTGGACAAACTCTTGCAAAATTCCTCCAAAGAGTTAGGAGTGGTGTTAGCCGAAGACATAAATAATAAATTTATGCAAGATATTAATTTTTCTCTTCAACACAAACGGGATGTGGAAAATTTAAATTTGATATGTTCCGACCAAGAATTTAGAGCCGAATTGGTAAGTGGCAACATTATTTATATTTAATACAATATATTTTTGGCTATTTCTACAACTATTTACATTTTGCAGACATCACATCTAGCTCGTATTGGTGGCACAAGCAAAACCGCCGATGCAGGCAAAATAATTTACAAATTAATAGATTATTTATTCAATCCTGAGTTAATGATCAAATTTTCGTGGACCGGCTCCTCAAAGTCAACAGAAGAAAAACAAAATACTTTTGTTTCCAAAAGTATTATTGCATTGTTGATGTAATATTTGATGTTTTATTTATGGCTGATTGTAGACACTCAAAATCAAGAAATAGATATTCCTCTTAGAGATAAAATTTTAAAACATAGTTTACAACGGCTGGAACGTAAACGGTAATACTATATTTAATCATTCTACATAATTTAAATTTATTATACACAATTAATATATTTTAGGAAAATTGAAGCAAAACATCAAAATTTGCCAAATAATGAAAACAAAAATTCAGCTCATTTTAATGAAGAAGCGCCTGATCATACTCATACAGTTGAAGTTTTCACTTTACGGAATTTCGATTTTACGGACATAATTTATTTGGACTCAAAATTCGCTATACGAACCAAAAATTCGCATTTACGGAAATAAATTTTTTCTCTCTTTCTTTTTCCGTTATTCTTTTTATCTACGAATTCTCTTAGTTTCTGCATATTTCGGGGAACTCACAAATTACAATATTACAACAAATTCCATGTTATTGTTACTCAAAACCATTTTAGTCGAGTTTGTTATGCGGTTAAGCTTAGTAATGTTTTGATTTTGTTCTATAAATTTTGCTCTTATATATTTGATAAAGCACATACATAGTGTGTTAGTTTTCTTACCCAGTAAATATGTCAGGAAAGCGTTCAGTGCTCTAATTCTCTAAGCAGTAAGATAATTTGTAAACGTGTAAACGATAATTTATCTTGCCTTTTTACAATATTTGCATTCTGTAATTGCACTCCAAGATAAAATTTAATACGGTTACGATAAATAAATGTCAAAACTTAACACACTCTTATGATGTATGTAGGTTCATATTTAGACTTTGAGGGCCTATAACTACCCTTCCCATTTAAATTTCAACATGATTCTTATGGATATAAGTTACTCTAAGTAGCATCTGTTCACAATCTATAGTTCGAGTTGTTACGGGTTGTGGTATGGCTAATTTTACAAGTGAGAATTTTATACAATATATTATCTTGGCATTTTTAAATCGCATTCTCTAAACAGTTTTTTTACCCAAGATAAACCTATTGACAGCAAGCGAGCAAGATAACATTAAACGTCAAAACGAAATTTTAATTATTTTGTATCCTTAATAACTCAAAAAATATAATCTCTAGAAACGTAAATTGTTGCATATACATCAAAGCCATCTAGAATCACACATAGCCCCGAAAATCATATTGAAAAATGATCGGAGTCGGGAGTTATTTGAAATTCAAATCAAGATACGGTTAGATAGACTTATAAAACAAACCAAATGTTTGAAAAGAACATTACAACAGCCAAAAATTTCTTTACTTCGTATGGTAAAGGCGTGTATAATATAAGTCTTATTTAGAATTGATCGATTAGTTGAATTTTGATTAATGTTGTGTATTCTAATCTGTTTAAAGGTTATTCTTTATACTACATACAAAATCGCATTATTATGTACATAATTATTATTTGCGATATGTTTTTGAAATTCAATCAAATCTGTCTTAAGTAGATCATAATTTCAGTGTATTTCGTTGTTGAAGACATGTTTAGCTCTTTCCGATGCCATATTTAGTTCTTTCCGCATTAGTTCTTTCCGGGATTGTCTTATTAAAATTTTAGAATTTCGAGTAAACTACAAAAAGCTATGCGTTTTAAGCAACGAAACTCATTTAACCATCAAATTTGGTTAGTCACTGCGAGCTTTCCAAACTCCACGAGTTCCTCATCCAAAATTTTTTTATGTGCCTCCCCAATAACACCGAAAATTTGTTAATCGGACTCATTTCTAGTATTTGATGTAGGTCTAGTTATGGAGGGACGTTTTAGTGTTACGATTTGTTTTTTTACCATGAGTTAATTTTTAATCTTTGTAAAATGTTTGGGTTAATCTTAAGGATCGGTAACGAGTAGGAGGTGAGACTTTGATCAATTACCTGCACTTTAGAAATCAATTTTATGCAATATACATCTTGTTTGCCTTAGTGCTAGTTAAAAGCTAATTTTAATGCATAATATAGTTAAATATTGTTCTCGTTCATTATTTTTTGAAATTTGTCCTAATTGTTACTTTCTCAAACATAAGTTAATAAATAGTTTAGAGTTAAATCATTGTAAGATCTTATAAACTGTTGAGAGCTCTTAGTGTCTCTAAATGAAATATTTAACAACAACAAACTGAAATTTGTTGACTAATTTTGGTTTTCTATAGGCCTTCATATTTATTGTGCTCGTCAATTTTTTAACTGTGCAAGTGTAATGATCAACTAAAATATTACAAGTGCACACAAACTTGAAAACTTTGCTTGCTATGTGGAGAGCGGGTCCATTTTAGATGTTGTCAAATCAGACACTTGAAACACTTGACATTTATATTTGAAAATTGAGCAACTAAGCAAAGCAATTGGCTGTAATCCACAGACCATCTTGTTCTAAGATATTCTACCCCTTAAGTCTTCTTCTTCTTATATAAATAGGTACATTATATATTCCCTACTTTAAACATAAAATTATTAATAATAAATTTATTTGTTTTGTTGTATTTGTGGAACGACTGGATATAAACCTAAGTAAAAGTATAGGTAATAGTGAAGACGGTCGATGAACATATTCGAATGTTTAACTTTACTGAAAGAATATTTTAATTCCAACGATAATGGTCCATTTTTATAAGTACACAAATTGAATTAATAATTAGTAAGAGTTTAATTAATAATTAGAGCTTGTTCTTATTTAATTCTAAAATAAAACTATATAAACTAAAATATCAAAAATTGCAATTAACTATTAATAATATTCAAACGAAAGCGTTTTACACATTCAAGCAAAGTTATTCCGCGATAAATTACTTGTGTTACTTTTTGACATAAACTTATCTTGCCACTTTACATTTTATCTTGAACAAAATTTAGTGAATGCGAAATTACTAAAACTTCACGATATCCAATATAAATCTAGACTTCTACGATAATTTTTTTCGTGTGTAAAAGTTATCACTTTTACACTTTACAATTTATCTTGGTTTTTAGAGAATTAGAGCACAGGAAGTGTTGATGAAAAGTGTGTAAAAAAAAAATCGAAATTTTTAACACTAGAAATTAAATTAGATGTGTTAAGACGATTTGATGTCGGAGAAAAAAACAATGAAATTGCTAAATCTTTAGACCTCGCCACTTCAACCGTGGGTACGATTAAAGATAATAAAGAAAAAATATTGATCAGTGCGAAACGCGTAACACCGTTAACGGTAAAACGTGTTTCACGGCAAAGAAGTCAGGTAATGGAAGAAATGGAACGTTTCATGAGTGTTTGGATAGACCACCAATCCCAGATAAATATGCCGATTTCCACATTAATTATCCAAGAAAAAGCTAAGAGCCTGCACGAAGATTTAGTGGCTAAATACGGTGAATCTTCACAGCCTGAACCATTTTCAGCTAGCAAAGGCTGGTTTGACCGGTTTAAAAAACGACGTTCCCTTCACAATTTAAAAACAACAGGGGAAGCAGCAAGTGCAGATACTCAAGCGGCTAAATTGTTTCCCGAGGATTTAAAAAAAATAGTCGATGCTGGTGGTTACACCCCACAGCAGGTATATAATGTTGACGAAACGGGTCTTTTCTGGAAAAAGATGCCTTCTAGAACATTCATTTTCAAAGAAGAGAAAACAGCTTCAGGATTTAAAGCAGCTAAGAATCGCATTACGCTTTTAGCCGGAGGGAATGCTGCTGGTGATCATAAGATAAAACCGTTACTTATTTATCACGCAGAGAACCCACGGGCATTCAAAGGCATTAACAAATCAACACTTGATGTTATTTGGCGCTGAAACAAACGAGGATGGATGACAACAAGCGTTTTTGAGGACTGGTTTAATAACCATTTTTCAACTTCTGTGACACAATTTAACGCTGAGCAGAATATTGCTAACAAAGAATTGCTTATTGTTGACAATGCGCCCAGCCATAATTTCGGCAAGATACCTGAACACATTAAAATTATATTTCTACCACCAAAAACGACGCCTTTATTACAACCTATGGACCAGGGTGTTATTGCTAATTTTAAGGCTTACTATTATATACGTCGAGTGTTTAGAAGTCTAATTGAATCTATTGATGGTCCAAATCAAGAAACCATTAAAGAATTTTGGAAGAAATTCAATATAATGAATGCCATTAATAACATCGTAAAATCGTGGAATGAAGTTACTGAATCAGCAATGAATGGAGTGTGGATGAAATTATGGCCAGAATGCGTTCAAGATCATACATCAGCCAGCTCCCAACTTTCAAATGTGGATGTACAAAACCAGATTGTCGCAATTGCACTTGAAGCAGGTATGAATGAGGTAGATTCAGAAGATATAGTAGAGCTCCTTCAATGTAATGATGAAGATCTTACTAACGAAGAACTATTGATGGTGCTTGAAGAAAGATGTGATTTAGAAAAATCAGAAACTCCAGGCGAGAGTACACAAATTACACAAACACAAAAGTTGTCAAGGACAATTTCTTTGATTGAAGAAGGCCTGGATATATTTAAAGAAATTGATCCATTAGATGAAAGAAGCCGACAAGTAACCAGACTTGTTCAGAATGCTATTCTTTGCTACAGAGAAATTTACAAAGAAAAAGATAAATCAAAGCAAACATCTCTAGATTCATATTTAACTAACTCGACATTTGAAGCCCAAATTAAAAAGACAGACGAAGGTCCTCTTAAGCCACTAATAGCCAACAATGTTAACAAAGAACCGAGAAAGGAAATGGAGCCAGAAAAACCGACTGTTGCGATATTTTTCTAAAACAGCAGTTCTAGTTCCCAATGCACATGTTGATTTAACTTTGGATGGCAGTTCCGCCGAACATCCCGTTTGACGCAATTTTTTAATAAATTAAAATGTAAATTTTAAACTTTAATAAGAGGAATTTATGATTTTTTTATTTTTGTTGTTTTTTATTTGAATTGTGTTTTGAAATAAATAAAGTACTTTTTTACTTTTTACTTTTAATCCTTTTTATAATTAAGGTGCTGTATGTCATTAATTTCGATGATAATAATCGGTTTACTGCCAGATGACGTAGAACGCATCGTGTCCGTAAAGCGGGGGCTTACTGTATTTAGTTTAGATTGTTCATGTTAAGAAGACTGCTTTAATTTATTTTTTAATAAAGCAATTTTTTAATGTTTAATACAATTTATGATTTTTTTAATGTATGAATTAGTGGTAAGAATACTACCATCTTTTGGTATTTCAATGATATTAATTTGCATTTATTATCGGATAAATTAAATAATTGTGGAGTGTTCAACTGGCCACATGATGAATAAATATTGATTTTCGACGAATTTATCGGTTGGCAAAAAAAAATTCATTTTACTTTTCAAAGCTGCACCGAAAATAGTCAATTTTTTTTCGAAATAATTGGCACTAATTATTACAACAATCTCGTTTTGCTTGGTCATAAACCATTTGTCCTTATTTTGGTTGTTCAATGTAAAGCCATGTTCCAATTCAAGTTTGTAAAAAACCTTTTTACAACTGCTACTTGTTGTTTCTTGTGTCGATGTTCTTTTGTTACTGTCGGATATACAGCTTCTTCAAATGGTGATATATTAATTTTAGATAGTTTCATTATTCGTTTTGCACACTGAGCCAAAGGTCTTGATCCAGTTGGAAGCATGCCTTTGATTTGCCCTAGAAAACTTTCGAATGGGTAAGCACGAATGGGTATATAATTACAATGATAAGCGTAATGAGACAAATTTAGTGAGGTACTTATTATACAGCTTATCAATGGTTAGAAAAAAATTTTAGTCCAGAAAGCTTGATAGTAGATAAATGGAAAATAACTTTCGATTTGAGAAGACGCCATATTGCCGATGCCACTACAGACATTTTAAATCAATGGCCAATATTAAAACATAAAATTGGAGTTTCTCTACGCTTTTATTCTCAAAGTGGAATTATTTCGGTATAAATCGTAAAGGGATTTAATCGAGAAATAAAGGATTCATATTGCAGACAATTGCTTAATTCTCTTTGTTCTATTCGTAATGAAGGTAATCAATAGAAAAATAAATTTAAGTAAATATAACTTCAAAATATTTTTTTATATTTAATAAACAGATTCTATGATTCTTATGATCCTTCAAATATTAAAACGAAAAGGGTCACAACCGTGGAAGCCAACCATCTTGGATGTCCAGAAAACATTTGCAAACATTTAACAATTCTAAAATTACAATCTTTTTATTAACCTTGTAGGACAAAACTTACATCGAATCAACCATTGAAAGAAAAACTAAAGAAAAAAATTCACTTCTGCAACCATCTATCATCGTTGTAGGTGCAAATCCACAAAATATTACGCAATTTTTCTATATATTTTGATGATATTTTATGCGAAATCGAAAACTACTTGAGAGCAGTTTCTATCACTTATTAATTACACTTCGTATTAGGGTTGGAGTATGCCACATAATGTGGGCAAGTTTGGCAATTCATTGAAGAGTACTTTTATGAAATGGAGACAAACAAAAAACGCAATTCTACACTTAACGCTCTTATTACCGATATCAAAAAAATGGCCACAGAATAAACACTGTAGACTACGGCGGCTCTTCATATTGGGCGGTGTGGGCAGTGCCCTCCTTTAAAATATGACTTTCTTTTTCATAACTATTAAATAATTGAATAAAAATAATCTTATGTTCAATAACGCCAATATTTTATAAGGAAAAGTCTCTATAGTAACCAGAAACCGTTTGCGTTATTTTATTTCTAACAACATTCGTAAATTTTAACTTTTTAACCCAATCATAATACTAGATTATTTTATTTTTAATTAATATTTAAACAAATATTTTTCAAAAGAAAAGTTTTGAGTTGTTTGAGTTTTGTGAAAGGTATAAAATGTCTATCGAACCGAATATTAACTCAGTCGATTACCTACTTGAAAAATTAGCAGCGTTGAGTTTCGATGATAAATTGAAAATAAAAAATATGGGGCCTGTGTTGTGATACAAAGTCCATTCATATAAAAGTAAATTCGTATATACAATTTACATGAAAACAAAGTATTTAGGGCGGAAATATAAGCAACCGCAATTTTTAAATAAATACATAACTCCTAAATTAGATCACAAAAAATAGCAATATTAAACATTAAATGTAAGCATAAAAAAGCTAATACGAATAAAAAATTAACCCAAATTACAAAGTAGAGAAAATTAACAACAACAATTTGCATAAAATTATCAAATTACCAAACTACCAAAATATCATGACCCAAAATTACAATGTACTGGGCATGAAAAGTCGAATCGACAAAAACCAATTAAAACAAAATTCGCTTAAGCGCCAAAAATCGAAGAAAACTAAAATTGACCTAAAACAAAAGTAAGAAATGGAAATTCATTAGTTCCGTGGCTCTCAATCGAAAAAGGGTAACCAAAACTAGTTCCTTAGCTTCAAACAAAAATACATCTATATTCCAAATCTAAAATATAAATCAATTCGGTATTAAATAAAAATATTAAAATATCTGAATCAAAATAATCAGTGTTAAGCAAAAGTAAAATATTTCTGTGAGTTAAAATCTTAAATACTAAAATAATTCCTATTTTATATATATATATATATATATATATATATATATATATATATATATATATATATATATATATGTATATATATAGTTACGTCAAGCTACACATCCCAAATCATTATTCCCACGGTTGAATAAGCCAACCTCATAGCATTCACATAGTTTAGAATTACATTTATATCTAAAGAAAAATATAATTTTATTTAAATTGAATTAATCAGCAAAAGTCTGTAAATATATAAAATAATCATATAACGCAGAATCATATTCTAATACCTAGAAAAATACAATTCTATTCTAATTTAAACGATGTAAACTATAATGTAATCGAATAACCAACATAAACGAAAATAAAATATACAGCATTCCACTGCTATCGCAGGAAATGCTTTTCTTGATAAAAACCATACTAACAGTAGAAACGAGGTTCATTTAAGATTAATCGATTGTGTGCATAAGAACTGTTAAATTGCAACCATTAAAAAAATAAATAAATTTTGTTATGATAAAACGTTTAAGTTTTCTTTAACCTAAGTACGCGAAACCCATAACTGGCGCAGCCGGTGGTGTTAAAATTTTAGTTCTAACAAGTAATTTAGCTAAAAGTTCTAGTGATTCTATTTTTCTCGTGTCGCGAGTGAATTATCTCGAACATATCGAGAAAACGAATATAAAATATTTAAATAGTGAAGAAACAGTTGTGTTAAGCAAGTAACAAGCAGTGTAATTATAATAGTTAAAAACTGTGTAAAATCGTGATTATAGCAAAACAAACGCTATTTAATATTTTAGTGCATAATCAATTAGTGCGCAAGATCTATCGACGAACGACCGGCATTATTGTCCGTTCAAGAGAACAGAGCAGTTTCGAACTATTGAGATATGCTATTTTTCTATATACCAATCGTCTGTTCGATCATTGTGGGGTAAATAATCAAATTTTTGCAACTTTATCCTTTAAATGCTCCCCATCTCGATACATACGAATATCGGAGATTATTACCACTATTTGCGTGAACTAAGTGAATAGGGCCAATAAATAAATATTTTAAATCAATAAATAATTTTTAATAAATAAATAAATATTTTTCGCAAGTGAATAAATATTTTTAAATCAATAAATAATTTCGAAATAAATTCTTTCCCAAGTGAATACTTTCTTAAATAAATTTGCTAATAAATAAAAATATACCAAAATTTGGTTAAACAAAAGAAAGTTGATATCGTTAAGTTATTGTGAAATTTTCTGCGCGTTTGTGTGAATCTGTTACCTAGTGAAAAAAAAAAAAAAAATTCAAAATGACGGGTAATCAAAATAATTCTCAAAATTCTTCAACGGAGAAACCAGAATTAGACGACCTAAATTCAACAATGGCAGACACATTAGTCATAGATAAATTACACAAAGTGTTTAAGACTCCCGACATAATTAAGGAAATTAACGTATTTATTGGAGACATACGAACGTTACATCAGTTCATCGAAGACGTTGACGATATACTCCTCATGTGTACAGCAATTTTACCAGCAAACGTAGATACACCCGTCACATTCATAAAAACCATTAGGAACAAAATCAGGGAAGAGGCAAACGAAATGCTTATTATGAACGACATTTCATCATCGGATTGGGATGCAATTAAAGAAGCTTTAATCACACATTATTCTGATCCCAGATCGGAAGTCGCTCTCATAAGAGACTTACACCTCAAGGTACGCTGACATCAAAACAATTCTACACCAAAATAATGGAGATTCAAACAGCATTAGTAGCACATTCTAACCTACACGGTAGAAATAATAGCAAGTGTACACTATTTAAAGAAATGTGCCTCGCACAATTTGTTGCAAATCTTAAAGAGCCACTTGGTTCCAATATAAGAAGTCGTAAACCACAGAACATTGTCGAAGCCCTCGAAGCATGGATCGGCAAGGAAAACATGTTCTACATTAAATACCAACCACCTATACGGAGGTTCCAAACTTTCCAAAAGACAGAATGGCAACCAACAGTTAGATTCAAAGCCATAGAAGATAAACAAGTCATATCCGCTACAACACACTCATATAACCCTAAACCAGGATCATCAGGCTACAACTCAAAATAAAATTGGATACCTAGACAAGAACAACATAATAAAACACGTTTCCCGGCAATAAAACACGAACGAAACGTAAATATAACGGAAACGGAAGAAACAGAACCTGAAGAAGAGGAAGGCGATGAAGAAATTTCAGAAAATACGGAACATTTTTTTCAACAGGACCCCTCGGAAACCAGCGAATAAACACACACGAAAACCAAACATTACCCTACATAGCAATCCACATTAAACAGAAGCCCATTCACCTTCTCATCGACACAGGTGCCGATGAATCATATCTCGACCCAAATTTAATAAAATCGGAAAAGACGATCAAAATTAATCCTATAACGATAAAAACAGTAAGTCGAGTAGTTATCCTAAACGGATTCAAAGAATTAAAAACTAAAGAAAAACTGAAATTTCATCTTCTTAAATTCCACAATGTATTCGACGGACTAATCGGAACTAATATATTAACCCAGTTAGGAATAATAACACTGTGCTTGAATTTCAAACTTTTTTTGCGTGACAAGCTGGGCACCCGGGGGGTAAACCTAATTCGACTATGCTGAATTCATTGGTGCTAGTCCCATTTCAAAGTTAGTCCCCATTTTTGAAATCTCGCTTTCGACATATTTTGCCTCTGAGACAAATATTTGTCAAAATATACACTCATATTCACGTTGGTAGCTCCTGAACCATTAAGATTTTCGTTATGCTTTCTTCAGCAAAGTTGTTGCGCAAGCCAAGACCAACAACTTTGCTGAATATATCAAGACCGAAAAACGACATCTACAATCACATTTTTGTGTTATTTTATTTTTTTGCGTTTCAAAAAATAAAATAACACAAAAATGTGAATGTAGATGTCGTTTTTCGGTCTTGATATGTTCAGCAAAGTTGTTGGTCTTGGCTTGCGCAACAACTTTGCTGAACATATCAAGGCCGAAAAACGACATCTACAATCACATTTTTGTGTTATTTTATTTTTTGAAACGCAAAAAAATAAAATAACACAAAAATGTGATTGTAGATGTCGTTTTTCGGCCTTGATATGTTCAGCAAAATTGTTGCGCAAGCCAAGACCAACAACTTTGCTGAACATATCAAGACCGAAAAACGACATCTACATTCACATTTTTGTGTTATTTTTCCATATATGTGTGTTTTACTTAGGCCAAGGTGAGCTTGGAGTGGCACTTCCGCACAATTAGACCAGGAGTGCCCCGTTGTGATACCACAGGAACCTATTTCCCCTTTACCCCTGTTTAAAACCATTCGGAGCTACGTACGTACCGCAAAATATCTCGCACTCCACATTCAGCGAGATCTGAAAGGCTGGTCACACTGGACACGCCCAAATACTTATGCCTTCTGTATGATAGTGCCGGACACGAGCATAGGATGTTATCTAAAGTCTCTTCTTCCTTTTCGTCCATGCAACTTCTACAAAATCATTCGTCTGTAAACCCAGCCTTCTCGCATGTTCCCCAAAAAGGCAGGGTCTTGTCAGTTTTGGCAAAAGCTTCTCACAGAAGACTCCGGCTCCACCTTGCCATTTCGAGAAACATAAGTGCACAGGTAAGGCTAAATACAACTGGAATTCGGCATACTTAGGCCAAACAAGACACTCATCTCAGATAAGATACAAAGAACACATCACAAGTACATAAAATCAAGTTTCGTACAACACATAAAAATTGAAAACCATACATTAAATTCAATAAAAATGTAACCATTTTGCACAGAATCAAAAAAGGACTGAAATTAGACAGGTGTCCCAATTTGACTCATGAGTCATGAGACATTTGTATTCTGCACGTATACGAATTACGGCCAAAATTCACACCCTGAAAATGTACAAAAACAAAAACACCCACAATTTACTTCGCGACAAAATCAACACAAAACCCCAATAAAATTTACGACCTCCATAACTTAAAAACAAAGCAGGTACCAAACAGCAGCGCCTTAGCTACAGTATATAAAGAGCTTCAAAATAGATTATGTAACAGTAACAGAAAATAAACCGAAGAAGAGATTATTCTTGAAATTGATATTTCTAAAAAAGTTAAAAAATTGGCACAAGAAGTAAGAATTAAAAACTGTAATATAAAATTAAAAATAAAAAGTTATTCATCTAAATATATAAAGTGACAAAAGAATACAAAAAATAAAGTGAAAATCGTCTTGTGAATCTGGTGAAATAAATAATATGGATAGGTGTTATAAACTCAAGTGCTTTTGTTATGTGTGTGGAAAATTTACAATTATGAGCAATCGCCGCAAAATAAGTGGTGAAACCGCTGATTTATATCGACTATACTTTTCACAAAATGTTATTAGTGGTGTAAATTGGGCGCTGTCTTTTGTTTGTACAACATGCATTTCCCATCTGCATAGATGGCAAAACACTGGAGCCGCAATGCCATTTGGTGTCCCGATGATATGGATCGATCCACAAGGACATGATGCAGTTCAATGTTATGGGTGCATGAATTATATTCTCGGTTCAAACAGAAACAAAATTGGTTGTTTGACATACACTGCAACGACAAATACTCAGCTACCGCTGCCGCATTCGGATGAAATACCTGTTCCGGAAAGATCAAACCCAACTGAGGAATATTTACCAACAACATTTAAATCAGGTGAAACCGGAGAAACATCTGCATCAATATATCAACCATCAAATGTCACTGCGCCATGCAATCACATTGAAATCTCGCAAAGTCGTTTGGATATTATGGTACGACGCCTGAAAATATCTCAGCGGCAAGCCATTCTTTTGTCAAAGGATTTAAAACAAGTGAACATTTTGGCTCCAAATGTTCGGATATATGGAGCAATAAATCGTCATCGTCATTTTACGAATTTTTTCAAATCAATTGAGAATAATTCACTCGCTTTTTGCACTGATATCCGAGGTTTGGTATCCACAATGCACAATGCATATAATCCTGAAGATTGGCGATTGTTCATCGACTCCTCTAAAAGCAGCTTGAAGGCAGTTCTCCTTCACGTTACCAACTCAAAGAATTCCATTGAACAATCACCAGCCGAATCCGATGAGCACGGCGAGCGTTTTCACCAAGTGACGGCAAGGCTCGAACATTGGTACAGCGGCAAAAAGCTAGATGCACTCTTGGGTGACATTTGTTGGAATTTGCAAGAGGAAGAAGAACCCGAAAACGACACGAACAAATCAGAAAATTAAAATTAAAAGTTAAGAAAAATGTAAATTATTTAGGAAAAAATTGAGAAAAATCACAATTAAATCAACTGAATCAATCTAATTTTCTGTTAAATAGTTTCTATTGTATCTATATTTGTCGATGAGGTGTTTATTCGATCAATTTAAATTCAATAAATGGACAAAAAATGATAAAAAACATGTTTTTCGTCGAGACAAATATTTGTCAAAATATACACTCATATTCACGTTGATAGCTCCTGAACCATTAAGATTTTCGTTATGCTTTCTTCAGCAAAGTTGTTGCGCAAGCCAAGACCAACAACTTTGCTGAATATATCAAGACCGAAAAACGACATCTACAATCACATTTTTGTGTTAATTTATTTTTTTGCGTTTCAAAAAATAAAATAACACAAAAATGTGATTGTAGATGTCGTTTTTCGGCCTTGATATGTTCAGCAAAGTTGTTGGTCTTGGCTTGCGCAACAACTTTGCTGAAGAAAGCATAACGAAAATATTAATGGTTCAGGAGCTATCAACGTGAATATGAGTGTATATTTTGACAAATATTTGTCTCAGAGGCAAAATATGTCGAAAGCGATATCTAGAAAATTGGGACTAACTTTGAAATGGGACTAGCACCAATGAATTCAGCGTAGTCGAATTAGGTTTACCCCCCGGGTGCCCAGCTTGTTGCATTTTTCAACTAGCACAGTGTAATAGATCTAAAAAATAAAAACTTAATTCTCCCCAATCATATAGTGAAAATAAAATCATTTAGAGCAGGAAGCAAAAACATAAATTTTATAAACGGCTTACCAAAAACCCAACTAGATGAACTTCTAGAAAAATACGATAATTTATTTGACACAACGTCTACATTACCCTACACGGGTGACATATCACATTCTATTCTATAGAACTTACAAACGAGACACCAATCCATAAAAAACAGTACAGGTACCCGAACGCTCAAATTCCAGAGATCAAAACGCAATTGAAAGAATTATTTGAAAACGACATTATCCAAGAAAGCAATAGCCCTTGGAACAGTCCAATCATAATAGTTAACAAAAAAGACGATGCTTCTGGCCAAAAACATTTAGAATGGTTATAGACTATATAGAGAGCTAAATGCTAAGACAATAGACGATAGGTTCCCAGTCCTAAATATTGAAGAATTACTTGACCAGCTACATGGCTGTAAGTATTTCTCGGTATCGATTTGAGATCCGGATTTCACCAGGTAAAAATGAACCCAGTAGACATACCAAAAACTGCATTCTCTGCACTCGGCAATCACTACGAGTATAAGAGGATGCCATTTGGCCTGAAAAACGCGCCCTCAACCTTCTTAAGACTCATGAGTCGAACTTTAAATAAGTTCATAGGACGTACATGCCTCTGTGATATGGACGATATCATCGTCTATAGCAAGTCAAGGAACGAGCACTTAGAACAGTTAGACGCAATCTCCAAAACGCTTGAGAAAGCAAATATGAGGATAAAGCTCGATAAGTGTAAATTCATGGAAAAACAAATAAAATTCCTTGGACATGTCGTCAACACGGAAGGAATACAACCTGATCCAAGCTACACATCCCAAATCATTATTCCCACGGTTGAATAAGCCAACCTCAAAGTATTCACATAGTTTAGAATTACATTTATATCTAAAGAAAAATATAATTTTATTTAAATTTAATTAATCAGCAAAAGTCTGTAAATATATAAAATAATCATATAACGCAGAATCATATTCTAATACCTAGAAAAATACAATTCTTTTCTAATTTAAACGATGTAAACTATAATGTTATCGAATAACCAACATAAAAGAAAATAAAATATACAGCATTCCACTGCTATCGCAGGAAATGCTTTTCTTGATAAAAACCATACTAACAGTAGAAACGAGGTTCATTTAAGATTAATCGATTGTGTGCATAAGAACTGTTAAATTGCAACCATTAAAAAAATAAATAAATTTTGTTATGATAAAACGTTTAAGTTTTCTTTAACCTAAGTACGCGAAACCCATAACTATATATATATATATATATATATATATATATATATATATATATATATATATCGATCATCCCAAGCCAAAACATGGTAACTAGATAGGATTCGTGTAGTAGTTACCATGTTTTGGCTTGGGATGATCGATATATATATATATATATATATAGTTATGTCAGCAACACAGACCACCAACAACAACCACACGTGTGTCCAAGTCAATGTAACTTACATTGTATTCTTTTATAATACGATACATTGTTAAGTTAGCAATTCGCGATAAATTAATTTCCGTTGAAGTAAAACGAAACCAAGATTTGCTTGCGCTAAATGAAAATGTAAATTGCAATACGATGTAAAATTCTTATAATTTTACATCAGCATTTTTAAACCATAGAAAATAAAATTTGAATTATATAAAATCAGTCCAAAGTCAAATCGCAACCGAAGTACTCGGGAAATAAAGTTGTTCTTAAAATCTATAAGTTATCTGTTTTAATTCTTTTATCGGGAACGCTCCCAACCGCGTGATAAAATAAATCGCAGCAGCAACCATTACTGGCGCAGTTGGAAAAAAAAAACACAAATTATAAATTTTTTTTGTGTTTATACGAAGTTTCGTGTTTAATAAATTTGTAAAAGAAAAAACAGAAAATTAGATATACAGTGTTACAGTGTGTAGCTGCAACAATAATGAAAATTATTATACTCTATTTACTGGCTTGGTAAAAAAAAAAAAAAAAACCTTGTATATCCAAAAATACCATATTTAAACCGTGTCTTATTGAAAGTTGTGTGGTTTGAGTGACTCCAATCGGTTTGACTGTAGGCCAGGTAAAAATAAAATACATACAAAAAACAAAAAAAAAAAATTCATGAATAAGTCGGTAGACGACATTGACGTACACAAACAAATAGTCTCGCCTATACAAGTAGGGAAACTAATAAAAAAATTTAAAAGTTACAAATGTATCAATTGGTGGAGGATACCTTAAAAATCTTTAAGGTAGACGAAATCACTAAACCCATTAAATCTTTCGATGGAGATAAAAACTCCGTATATAGGTTTATCGAGAGTGTCGACATAATAATGCGACACTGTAAGAAAATAGAAAATTCAGAACAATACCAAATAATTTTAGCGAATATTCGCAATAAAATCACAGGAAAAGCAAGTGAATCGTTAGTTTTACATAATATAAAAAATAATTGGGATGATATTAAAACACATTTAATTTCAATTTTTGGCGATAAACGTGATGATAACGCATTAATGTTTGAATTATATGGTTTAGTTAAATCTAATAACCATTCATACAAAAAATTATATGACGATATTATTCATATTATCAGTTTACTGTCAAATAAAATAAAACTAGTGTTATTAAGGCATCAGTATATTATGTTTGTGTTAGAATTAATTTGTATCAACTTTGTATTAATATACAAATTATATATCAATGTTTATATGAAAAAAGGTACTGACAGGTACTGACATTTTTTGTGATCTTTTTAAGTTTCTTTTTATCTAAATCGATTCATTGATTGTTTAATAATAATAATAATTTGTTTGAATTGGCATAGTATCGGGATTAAAAGGAAATATGTATAACGCTGATGAACGTAGGATACTCATAACCTCAAATAGTTTGTACACTCCATTTCACTTGTTTGATTGTAAATGTTGCCTAGTGTACGTATAGGCGATTGGTGCGTGGTTGGATTAAATATTTTGACAACATTTCAATAATATTTTGTGTAAATTGGTTGTGGTTATTGAATGTAATGCGTAAGTTGTCTGAATGTTATATGTAAATAGTGTGTGTAATGGATAATAATATGACATAACGTTTTGTTGTGTCGTTTTGTACAACGATGAACAAATAATGAATTTTAAGAAAGTTCATCCTTGTTGTATGTTATCTGGTGTTTAATAGAAGAAGTATGTATAAATGATTTTTATTGTGTTAAATCAATCAGCTGGTTAATAAATTTAGTAAAAGTTTTGTTTAATTATGTAGTTTATAAAAAAGGTACATCCTTTTCTTTATGCTGTGTGTTGCGAACAATGTTATGTGTATAATTTTGGGTTTAGTTGTTTTCTTATGAGTAAAATATGAATTTATTTTCCTTGAGTGCACGGATACATGGTGTTTAACAGTATGTAGATGTATATGTATGAAATATAGGTCAACAATTATTATTATTTGTCAAAACAAATCAGCTGTGAATTAAGTAATTTTGTGTGGAAATTTTAGTAAATTAATTTTGTGTTTAATGTTAAGTACGTATACGTAATTATACAAAAGTGTAATTGTGTTCATTTCATATGCAATAATATGTATGTGTATATTTTCGGGTGTGCGATTTTGTTATTATTATTTTAAATTTTGTGTGCAAGTTTGTGTAATGGAGTGGTTCAAAGAGGAATCAACCAATTTATTATTATGAGGAAGATTTATCAAGTGGATTTTAACTCAACATGGATATTAGAATACTATATATAAATGGAACGGATAAATCATGGAAAAATAGATATGCCATAGAAAGAAATCAGGTTGTATATTTTCATTTTATTTTTATTTTCTCATTTTAACCTTACTTATTTTAAATTATATATCAATGTTTATATTAATATTAAATTCAATATAAAACACATAATCCAAATTGTATAAAAGGGAATGTGATAGATTTACTCTTGTTCATTTTGTAAATTAAAAATTATTAATTAAAGTGATTTAAAACTGTACTATCGTTAGTGTTTTATTGGATGTTTCCCTCCGCAATCACAACAAGAGCTATTTTAATATAAATGTGTTATACCGCAACCATAACTGGCGCAATTTAATAGTATTTAAAAAGTAAGGGGTGCATATTAAGTTGCGCCGTCGCAAGATGGTTGACTTGCGACAGCTAAAAGTGCTATTACAAATTTGTATCCTCGATAATAATCGCAAATCTCTAATTCAGCATATTTGCTGAATAAAATTTGCTACTGTCAAAAATCTGTTTAGAAAAGTATTTTAGAAGTTGAAATTTATAAGTGTAAAGTATAAAATCCTAAAATAGAAATGCAAGCTGGACCATCCGAACTGAATAAAAAACGGCCAAGACGTCCCAATTTTTCGGAAAAAGAACTATTACTACACACAAGAACTGCAGCAAAATGACTACAAATACAAAAGGTAAATTAAATTGAGTGTATATTTTATACAGTATGTACACTGTATAAAAATTGTAAGTTTAATATTTTAAATATTTTATGTCAAATCTTATCTCGTAAATTTTGCTAACCGTACATGTACGTACATATCTTTCAAATGTTTAATTTGTTTTGTATAGTTCTTGTAATTAAGCTTAGTATAATGAAATGCCTTGGTGAATAATTTTTATTGTATTTTAATTGTATCTTAGATAATTTATTAATTAATAATAATCAATGCGAAGATTTGGAGAATAACCAACTAGTATTTATTGAAAATGAAGAACCGCAAGAAGATTTAATTTGCCTAGACATTATAAGTGATTAGTCGTGATGAATGAAGTTCAACAACTATAGTACGAATGGGACCTTCATTATTTACGTGAACAATTTGAAGGTAACACAATGAAACTATTACTAGAACATTTATTCATATTATGCAAGTATAATTCTAACATTTATCATTCTTCTTACAGAAGCCGGTTATGACCAATTATCCGATTTAGAGACCTTGTCAGAACTAGAATTAGGAAAAATGTTCCCACTTCAGGGCGATCAATGCCACAAAATTCAACTTATAAGGAAAATTGTTGATTGGCGAAAACGAAATGTAATTATGTAGTTTTAAGATAATTATTGGAGACGATTTAAGATGATTATTGGTTTAACGAATTTTATTTTTGATCATCTTTCTCTAGGGATTTAATGTAGAAGTAGAATAATTAAGCGGGAGCACTAAATCTTTAACCAGTTCAGTGAACAGTTGGTTGGAAACCATTCGTTGTGACCGAGCGACACTAACCACATCGAGGGAATCTGTAACCTCCACTGAAAATGAAATAACACGCTAAATTACCATACAATTTAGTCCACAAATATATTCGCAATCTAAACCAATTTTTAATTTCAAAAAAATTTGGAAATGCTATGTTTCGTCCAACCCCCCTAAATTGGGAGTGTTGTGAAACAACCACAAATTAAACACATAAAAATAAAACATAATAAAAAGAAATTACACATATGAGAAAAAATGTAATTTCACGCAAATTAAAGAATAAACTAGAACATGCTATCAATTTCCTGATTGACCCAAAATCTAATTAAAACATATTTTGTTAAAATAGAAACAATTTAATTATGTGACACAAAATAATAAAAAACACTTACGAGTGAAAAAATACCACTCCACTTCTTTTTCGTTTGAATAAAAACCACTTGTTTGCCATCCTTGAATAAAACGGTAAAATATATTTTTGAGCATCTATTTGATGCAAGTTTGCTCAAAAAATATTCATGGTCGGGTCAAGCAGGGCTCGAAAAAAGTAAGACGTTTATTATTTATTAATATATATATTTTTCAGAAGTATCAAAACTGATTTTTGCCAATCATTCTCTATTGTTAAATTTGATAGAACTCGTGGTCAACTTCATGGCAAGGGATGTGCAAATTAGCCATGTGTAACATGTTCCATATTACAATTGTTATTTAGGCGCGACTGTAAAATAAATATATAATTTATTTCGTGACAGCTGATCGATATAACTTACTACGGTATTGTAAACCGATACTTAATATTGTTGTATGCAATTGAAGATGAAAAGAAAAAAAAATTTGGGTGGTCAGTCGATGGAGGTGTTTTGATGCAGATCAAGTCAATCATAATCAAGTCGTATTTATTAATAGAAAATTGCAATATTTAACTTAAAACTAAAACTTAAATTAAAAGTAAATTTATCTTATACTTTTTATCAATGCCAAGTGATGGTAAAAATTATCTTTAAACGGTTAACATAAATTTTAGTTAAATGTGAACAAGTGATACGCTTAAACTGTGAATTGAATATATAATACAGTTCCGTGAAGCGTACATTAGATACGTATATAAATACAATTACTGCGAATGTGAAATTGTGCATTAAAATCAATTGACGATGTAAATTTGGTGTAATTTAAAATTAAATTCGTATTACTAACATTATATTTAAATTATAAATAATACTATAATAATCGAAAATCATAATATAACTGAAGTAATATTTTCTCCGAACATATCGAATAAAAATCTATTTCCGCTACTATTTATAAATATACATTTGCTACGCTAATATCCTGATAGTATCCAGTTGCGTGCAATCTTCATATTATGGAATATTCGGATTACGTCATAACATCGAATAAAAATCGTAATGTACTCTTTAATTTTTATAACTATTATTATATCAAATGAAAATGTTTTGCTTATCTTATATTTTATATTTATTTTTAATTTTCGCATATATTTTTCGTATATATATTATAACAATAGTTAAATTTTTTTTTGTGAATACTTAGTTTCTTAATTAAACAGTACGCGTACTTTGAGGTAAATTGCATGTGCGAATATAGAAAATATTATATGCTCGGGTTAAAATTTTTACGTATAAATATTGTCTATATTCACTCATACATTAGAAAATTATATGAATTATAAATATTCATCAACGATAAACTTATATAAATTCCTCTATATATTATATTTTGCACAATTTCATAATTTGTTGGTACCTTATCTCATTTCGGTAAATAAATTAATGATTATTACCGTAATTAACTTAAACTATTGCATATCATTCGTTTTTTTTTTAAATGGCAAGCATGTTCTAAATATTTCTCGCGGGACTATGAATGGGTAAGTAGAGTGAGGCTCGCAGTGAAAATTTTCTAAACTCTCTATGACATCAAGGAAGCAGTGCCAGCTATGAACATATCAATCTATCCACGACCAATAATTACCTCTCCGATAAGCTAGGGGAAAGGATGACATATTACAGCAAATCAGTTCATGGCCCACTGATATCATTTATGATAACGGATATAGTAAATTTATACCTCGTTACACATGTACAACTTAAAAAGGCCGTTGTTGCGAAATAACCACCCCAAACAACACATAAATTCAATTAACATTTCAATCAACATTTCAATCATAAGCAAACAATGTTCTAATTTTTCTATTCCCACGCGCAACACACAAAAACACGTGTGCGTAAAGAATTTAAGAAAATTACAAACATTAAAAACAAACCCAGAAAGAAACCTTGCACATGAGAAAAAATGTAATTTCATGCAAATTAAAATTCGAACAAGTTATTAATTTTCTGACCCAAAACCCAATTAAAATTTTTTAAAAACAATCTAAATGTGTGACACAAAATTTACGAGTGGAAAACTACCACTCAGCACCATTTTGAAACAAAAACAAAAATTAATAAGGGCTATAGTATATAAGCCAAAAAATTGTAAAATGTTTTTTTTAGTCAATCAGAAAAAGTGGTCAACCACAAAATTGTGCCTTTATCAATAAACAAAATTCAAATTAAATTATTTTAAGCAAAAGTTCAAATAGTGTTTACTCTGTGTGTAATCAAAATTTTTACAAATAAAATTCTCATATACCAAATTCAAATTAAATTAGTTTAAGTTAAAACCTAAAAGTGTTCTCTAATTAATTTAAAATATATATGTACAAGTAATATATACTGTGTGTAATTGAAAAGTTTATTAACAAAATCTTCATACATAAAATTCAAATTAAATTAGCAGTGATATCTGAATAATCCAAAGTCTATATGTGCGAATAATATTTACTGTGTGTAATTGAAAAGTGATTACTAAAATTTTATATATCAAAATCAAAATTTAATTAGTGCAAGTTAAGAATCTAAATCGATAAATTTATAAAATTACTAAAACTAAAGCAAAAATTTTATTATATCTGAGCTATTCTATCAAAATTATAAATTACAATAACAATTAATCTAATAAATCAATTGCGTTTTGACTTAAAATAGTGAAACATAGCGTATTCATCTTTACCAACGTAGAACTATCATCATCATCTCAAATTCAAGTATAACCAGGTAAGAATTTAACATTATAATTTAAATCTTATTTCATTTTATTATATTATACCTAATTGTATCACACCATACCACATTAAATTTCATTTAAAGCATTCTATTATAGAATGCAACAATCTCAATTATCAAAATTGAACTAACCAAATTTATTCAAAATCCATATCATTTATAATAATATTAGCGCATAATTCATTTTAATAATACATTTAAAATTTACAACACAACACAATTAAACTACAATATTTTACGATATTAACATAATACAACATATAAAGAAAACGAAAATATTACAATATCAGTCCCCAAAATAAATATTATACACCATATACACCAAAAATAAAACACCGTACAGGAATACTTCAAAAGATCAGCGATGAACAAATCCCGTACATAGCAAATTAAACAAATTTTAAATTAATGTCAATATGATATTAAATTGTAACTCACATATAATATTTTACGTAATAAATTGTAACGGAATTTCATCTAATTCCATTACTATTGCTAACCTATCCCAATATTCTACATACTTACCTATTAGCATGACCTTTTCGAGACTAACATCTCTAAATACGAGGGTATATCAAAAAGTCTTGCAATATCATATGAAAAAAAAGAGTGAGTGAGACAACAATATATTTTTCAAAACCATTTTTTGTCGCGCTGAAACTTCTAGAAGAACATTTCGATGTAAATTTTACAGTTCGTTTGTTTTTGTCAATTTAGTAACAAGTGTTTTGAATTTTTCTTAAAATGAATGAAATTGAATATCGCGCCGTTATTAAATTTTTCTGTAAAGATGGACAAAATGCAATTTATATATTCAACTATATATCAAAAGTTTACGGCGAATCTGCACCATCATATGCCACAGTAACAAGGTGGGTAAAATTATTCAAAAGTGGTCGGGAGTCATTAGAAGACGACAATCGCTCGGGTCGCCCAGCAGATGCTATTAGCCATGAAAACGTAATTTTGGCCGAATCTATTGTATTGGAGGACCGGCGTATTTCTGTTCCACGGTTAGCGTGGAGACTTTCTCTTTCATACGGTACCACATATACTATATTACATGACAACCTTCACATGTCGAAAGTAAGTGCGCGATGGGTTCCCCGTTTGTTGAATGCAGAACAAAAAAAAATGCGTGTTCAAATTTCAAAGGCGATTTTAGATATGTACAAAGAAGATCCAGAAAATTTCTTGGATAACATAATAACAGGCGATGAAACATGGCTTCATCACTGGGATCCGGAATCCAAACAAGAATCGTTGCAATGGATTAAACGTAGTGAACCACCACCAAAGAAATTTAAAACTCAACCGTCTGCTCTTAAGGTTTTGGCAACAATTTTTTGGGATGCTGAAGGAAATTTGATAATCGTTTATATGCCACCGAAAACCACAACCACAGGCATATATTTCGCTGAGGTTTTGCGAAAATTGAAAAAAGCGATCCGGGAAAAACGGCCAAGGAAAGTTAGGAAAAAAATCTTGCTTCTTCACGACAATGCACCGGTGCACAAGGCTAATATTGCTCAAGCTGCATTAAAGGACTGCGGCTTCGTGGGAATTCCGCATCCACCGTACAGTCCAGACTTGGCACCCAGTGACTACTTCCTGTTTCCCAATTTGAAAAAAACACTAAGGGGCCGAAAATTTTCCAGTGATTATGAAGTGCAGTCTGTTGTAAATGAATATTTTATGGAGCAAAAGAAATCTTTTTTTTTAGAGGGTTTAGGCAAGTTAATTGATCGATGTGACAAATGTATAAACCTTAAAGGAGATTCTGTCGAAAAATAAAAATATTGCTGTCTCACTCACTCTTTTTTTTCATATGATATTGCAAGACTTTTTGATTTGCCCTCGTATATTTAACAAAATTCACCGTCATGTTAAATTTCCACATTTCTGTGATATGTCGATCAAATTACGGTATGAATAAAAATTCATATCGTGGTTGAACGAGCATACACTTAAATGTAATTCGATCACTTTGTTGGCGATAAATGTTTGTTCTCTTGAGGTAAACAACATAGGCAATGCACTTTGTATTTACCAATTTTGCTTAATGAACATTTTTCGGTTCAAGAGTGTACAAATGTGAAGGAGTGTACAAAAATGAAAAGTTTTTTTTTGGTATAGAGTTTTTTAGGCAGTCAGTTTTTTGATAGACCGAGCGAGAGGCGGTCATAAATTGTCGAGTGATTTTGTAGTTCATAAATTTTTTTTTTATTAAGTGTTAAGTTTTTTTTTTGAAATTGTTAAGTTGTTTTGTATTTTGGAAATTGTTAAGTTAATTAACGTTAAAATTAACACCGCAATAGGTTTAAGTTTTGTGTATAAATTCGGGATTTTTGTTTCTTTTATATTTGAGTAGAGTCAATAAAAGACATAGAGACATAGTGCGAGAAAAAAATTTCGATTGTGTTGTTTTGGTCATTGGTGAATATTTACGTGCGGGCACACAGAGTTGAAATTGAAAAGCGTGTTAACCAGAATTTAACGTAAGTGATATATGTGTAAGTGACTAAAAAATTAAATAACAGCAGTGGGTTGGCACGGGGTTTGCTGGGAGGGAAATTGGAGACACGAGATGGATCTTTTCCCCTTTCTAGCGAGCATGGTGGCATACCACTGCTACCTATAAGTATTTAATATTTTTTTTGGTGTTCCCTTAAGGATTCAGGCCCGAGAGGCCTCTAAATTCTTAGGATGTTAGGATAGTTTTTTTTTAAATACAACCACGGTGGGCGTCTGACCGAATTTTTTTTTTCTTTTTCTCTCCGCGGTGGGCTGATTGTCCAATTCAATATTTAAGGGTCCGATGTTTTTTTTTATATCCGTACCCGTTTAATCTTGTTACCTCCGGCGGTAACCTAGGCCGCTATCTTTGTATACCCCCCAATTAACCTTTACCGCTGAGCTAGCAGGTTAATGCCGCCTACGGGATACATTTAAAAGGATAGTGGCAACAATAAACGTAACGAAGGTTGTCCTGTTGACGATAGTGACACTTCAGGTAACAAAATACCTGAATTAAAATATTTTGTCTAGTTTTGCTCACAATAGGTGCTCGCTCAAATTTACCGAATATTTTGAAAAATAATCTCGATATTAGTCATGACAAATCCCTCAATTAAGACCGATACATCTCTTCAATATTGACCAATTATTTGTTGATGGATTCGTCCAGCAAATAACCGAAACATGCGCTAATATAAGGCGTAACACAATACGGGATAAAACACTGTAAAATACCCACATCGGACTTTTGAATATTTTACCTGACTAACGTGTTCCGGAAATCAGGTATTTTATGGTACCGTTGTCAGACAATCACCGACTCGGTCGTCAGTCCATGTTTGGGTAATTTTTGGACTCAATTATTGAAATTGTTTGTCGGGCATAGTGCCAGTTAATACGTTATAAAGACATCTGTGATAATAAAATTGTGCTAGTGTAATATTTATCGACGGTTTATCGAAAAATAGTGCAATATGCATTCTAGTTACTACATCATATTTGCAATTTTTTTGGTAAGTGATATAGATAATTTTACCTGTATAATCCGATCCCAACAATTCTCCCGATATCCGCGGTTACGGAATATTCTTCACGGTTCATGAAGTTTTAGTTTAGATTCCACGGTTTACGGAATAATGATTATTTTTGTTATCGTCTATATAATAAATATTTTATGATTGAAAACAATTTTAAATTTTGCCGACAAAATAATAGCAGCGATTTAGAAAATCTAATAACATTATTCGAAACAATTACATCTAGAAAAAGTTGGAAATATTGATCAATTCCAGGAAATGGAAGAAAGAAAAGAAAAAGCATGGCACAAGTAGCCGCAAATGCAATGAACACATTAGTAGACATTTTAAGATTGCATTGAGACTATTTTGACTTACGAGGGCAACCGACATACCCTCTATGATTTCATTAACAGTGTCATTAACTGGGTGTGCATTTCCAATTCAAAGATATTTCAACGAAGAGGCTAACAAAACGTTCCAAATAGTATCGGACACATCCAAAGTGAATAAAAAATATAAAACAGCCCGACGACAAGCAGTTTTCAAAATTGAAAACCTGCCTCAGGACTTGTAGCAACTCAATTATCGCAAAATAATTGATTCTACTAATTCGACGAATGCGACATACAACCGTGCGATATATAATGCGACATACAATACGACATACAATGCGACATACGATTAATCCGAAATTAATTAATCGATATAAAAATCAACTTGCATAAATCGACGGCGCACGAGCGCATGCAAGTAGGCCGTACGATATACTGGCATTGGCGATTTATGCAAACGAAACGAAAATAATGTGTAAACTCAAATTAAGAAAAAATGAAAAGAAAAAATCTCTTCCATTACTTACAAGCTGTCATCGAGCAAACAACAACGTGCGCGCTAAATAAAAATCTTTTACATATTAAAATTAAATTTATTAAAAATACCGGATGGAATTATATGAAAATATCGTTTAATATAAAAAGTTATAATAAAATATTATTTGTGTGTTACAAACAAATAAAAAGAATATAAACCAAAAACTGTTGTGTATGAATTATAAATCGAATACGAAATCGCACAGTCTTGTGCGCAAAATATACACACGCCGCCAACAATACAGACTCAACAGATCCGATAATGTTGGTAAAGAATTCAATAGACGGAGATGTAAGTCACATCACTCAAACTGTGGTTCCATCGTATAAAATAGGTTTAGAATTTAAGTCCGATAAATTCCCGTCTGCAGCATGGCCAAAATTCAGGACGGAAAAATATTTGCTGTTTGGATATGTTTGAGATCTACTGAGTGGTGTATTCCAGAGTAACGCCGAACGTTTGAATACTAATATTTTTAAGCTGGTAACGACACAGATAACTAGATAAGATAATTAACAAAACTTGGTTAATTTTGAGGCCAGTTGAGGTCACTTCGTTTCCTACGGTACGTACCCTTATTTTTTTACTCAGCTTATTCCGGTATTAGCCCCCACCAGTGGTCCGCTCGGAATAAAAGCAAGAATATTCTAGTTCAAGCAGAGGCTGAACTAACATGGTCCTTCGAGCCTAAAAAATTAAAAGTTAGAACTAACCATACGAAGAAAAAGTGAACGAAAGTGCTTAAAGAACAGCCGCGCGAGTTACATGTAGGTTGACACCACATGATAACAAAAATGCACATGAAAATATTTTGTTCTAGAAAAGATCAAAATACATAAATTTTCACACAAAAAGTGCAAACAAGATATTTTAATAATTTTTATATTTTTTATGAAACGAAATCTAATCTAGATAAGCATATTTAAAATGAATATTAGTGTCAAATTCGAAAGACGTTTTAAATATGCTTACTTTGAAATTTTTATCAAAAAATTAAAATTAACAAATTAAATAAAATTCAGAACTGTATCTGACCCCGAAGAGTACAGACTTTAAAAATCAATTTTCAAAAATAAAGTTTTCAACTCTAAAGAGTTTGAATTATAAATACATTAATCTTAAGATTAACGTATATACATAAACCACTTATATTAATTAACTAGTGACTAAGTCTTAGGATAAATAGTGTTTAAAGAAAAAGTGTAAAATAAAAAAAGAAATAAAGTTTTTTTTTTAAATTCAACCGAAGTTAAATATGAAATCGCGCGTATGTACACGTAATCAAAATCATAAAAACAGATTTCACGTTGTTTAAAAAGTCTTACTGTCATAAAAACAAACGTAATAATTTAAAGTGATCATAGTGAATTAGTGTTAAAGTGTCAAAAAGAATTCTATTAGAATGAGAGAATTCCAAAGCCACGCAGAAATTGCAGAACAAATAGAGAGACTCTGGATAAATAAAAAAAAATGATCGGAAAGGAAAACAAAAACATACTTATGTAGAAAAAAAATTTCACAAATAAAAGAACTGTATAACAAATTCGTTAAAACAGATGAAGACTTAAAGCGTTAGTTAAACGATGTTTAGGCGACCATATTTTTGGTGTTGTTCAATTTATATCCGTCTTAGTATCCTCGACCATTTTCTTCTCATTCGGTTCCATTTTCCTTTTCATTCATCGGCCGGGATCCGTTTTTCCGGCTATTATTATTTATGTCATTTTTCTCATTTCTCTTCTCTGGTGGCGTGAGTGGACTAAAATAAAAAATATCCACAATTAAAAACTATTTCACTATTAGCTACTCCCAGCTCAAAAACTATTGAAAAACCTCGAGAACGTACACCTATTCCATCATCCTATTCAGATAACGACGAAATCGTAATTGATGAAGAAACGCAAACGGTAGGTTTGATTTATGGCGAAAAATTGTTTCTTGTTTAAATTATAATTGTGTTTTATGATTTTAAAAACCAAAAAAAAAACAAACAAAATAGAACGGATATATCTAAAAAAATGGGAAAATGATGATATCCTAAAATTGTGGATCCAAAGAAGTGATAATAGCCCAGAGGCAGGGGCAGGGGATTTGTACAACCACATAAAATAGTACTTAACTATTAAAAATATTAACGAGATTACTATTAAAAATATTAACGAGATACAATTAAGTGCCTTTTGTACAGAACACAATATGTCATTTGTGACAATGGATCCTTTGATCCCAATATTAAAATCAAGAATCAGCGATTCTTCAATTATGAAAGACGTTTCGTGTGCGAGAACAAAAAAATTAATCTGTTCTGTTCCGTACTATGTGCTGTTTCCTCATGCCATGAAGGTCAGTTAACATTTATACCATAATATTGTATTGTTTTAGTGGGTATTAAATATAACATATCAGTATACGATATAGAATTTATTGCCGATTCCTACGGAGTTAAGATTTCACAGGAACATGATATTTGTTGCCAAAATTATAATCATCCTGAATTTGTTTTAGCATTTGGTAAAACCAATACTACAAATATTTCATATAATATCGCAAACTCAGCCAAAGTCACGCAACGAAATTGCAGAGTTGGATATGACATGTATTTAACGTCGGAGGTGATTAAATTTACATTGTCATAGTCACCTTAACATCATTACACCAAACAACATTCTAATATCATGTTCACACTGTTCCCACACTTTAAAGCAAGCATCAACATAAAATAAAAACCGTTGAAGCAATTTGAGCCGCAGATAAAAGTGCACATGAAAAAACACGATAAGACCAGTTAGTTCATATTTAATATTTAGCAAACTAAGCATTTAAAGAATAGAATTAGGATTGAAAAGTTAGTTGTATTTCATCTTGTAAACGTGTAACATTAAAAAATAAAGTAAACAAAATAAAATAGATTTTTTTTAAGTTCGCGTGACTCATAATTATTATTAATTTTTTAACTATTATATAACAAATGGCAATATTGGAATTCTTTCATTTAGGAACTTGAACATTTTATTTCTGATTCGTAAAATGGACACGTTCTGCTTAAAAAATATAATCCTGATAAACCGGAAAATTTACTTGATTTATCCGACATAGAACGACGAGCAGTTATAAGGGTACTGCTTCCCTTATAACTGCTCGTCGTTCTAATCTTCTGGTCAAAAAATTTTCTTATCACTCAGGACAAGAACACAAACTATAGCTATATCATAGGGTGTAATAAAAATATTTCCAACATTAAAGACGCAGAATTCAAAAAAATGAGGGATTGGTAAATTGTAAATCATTTTTATATAAACTTTTGTTATATAAATAGTTCGATAACATAGCAATGATAACGCTTAACTATCACGGAGTATTGATTTTTATAAGTTAAAATTCATCCGTGAATTACTTGTAAGCTAATTTGCAATACGCTCTGATCGCAGAAATTGTGGGCATTAATATAGAGACATGCAAAAAACGATGGAAGTTTGAGATCGAGGTACATAAACCAAAACAGGCCACCGAGAAGCAGAAGCGCTGCATCCCCCAAAAAGGATGAATGGTTGGATAGGACAATGAGCTTCTTAAAGAACGTAGTAACTGCCGAGTAAGTTTTTAATAATAATGGTATAACAAAATAAAATAAGTGGATAGTTATGCATTTTTATAATAATTAATTTATTCATTTATTCGTAAACAGCAAACTTGGGAATAGAACTTAAAAGCCAATCGAAAGCAGTTTCGTATTAGAGCCCGAACGCCAGAAACTGTTTCAAAACTTGTTTGATGAAACGACATCATCTATAAGTATGGACAATGATTCCAGCTATAATTCAGTGCAACCAACACCCGGCCCGTCTCGCAAAAAGGAAAGCCGACAAAAATACTTTCGAGCCGGTGCTAAATTCGGTAATGAAGGCAATGGAGGTACATAGGAAGTTGGTCGAAGAAAATACTGCCCAGCCGACCCCAGTGGTGGAAACTCAACCTCCGAGTTTATTGCTGGTGTATGCGACATCAATTGAAAATGATTTTAAAAAATTACCATACGCGCACCAACTAAAGGTGCGGTTCAATCTAAATAAATCTATCGAACAGGCAAAACAAGAATCTTTTGGTAGGGCCTGTCGTACAAAATGATTTGTTTTCAGTCATGCTTGGGTTTCGAAAGTTTGTCTACGCATATACAACTGACATTGAAAAATGTACAGACAGATAAAAGTCTGTAAAGAGCACACTTCATTGCAAAAAATTTTATGGCGCGAGAATTCAAAAGACCAAACAAAAGAATTTGAACTACAGACTGTAACATATGGGACGTCATCTACACCCTATTTGGCAACAAAAACGCTTGTTCAATTGGCTATGGAAGAAAGAAATCAGTATCCATTGGCAGCCAAAGCAAGTTTAGATCATTTTTATGTCGATGATTTTCTGGGTGGCAGTAATAAAATTAATGAAGCGTTCGATATTCAAGATCAATTGACCAACATGTTTAAGGGCGCGGGTATGAATTTACGGAAATGGTCTTCTAATGAACCAAAATTATTGAATAATATACCAATCGAAAATAGGGAACCAACAGTTGAGTCAAATGAAACTATTAAGACATTAGGTTTGATTTGGAATTCTACAACTGACACATTTAAATTTAACGTTAGTAAAACTCATACTACAAAGTTGGTGACAAAAAGGTTTGTGTTGTCAAACATAACAAAGTTGTTTGATCCTTTAGTGCTTGATTTGATGCAGCAAATTTGGCTTAATAAAATCGGATGGAATGAAGTGATTCCAAGTAATTTACAAACCGTATGGGAACAATTTCACAGTAATTTAGGCACAATCGAAATAAAGAGATGTGTTATCTTGAAAGATGCAGTTCAAATTGAAATACATGGGTTCGCAGATGCGTTACAGAAAGCTTATGGTGCGTGTGTTTATTTGAGATGCATAAATTCTCAAAATGAGGTTATTGTGAACATGTTGTGTAGTAAATCCTGTATAGCTCCCTTAAAAATTATTTCAATTCCACGTTTAGAACTCAATGCGGCGTTGCTTTTAATTAATTTAGTTAGTAAAGGATTCATTGAATATCGAATTAGGGAGAGTCATTCTATGGTCGAATTCTAGCATTGTTCTGGCTTGGTTAAAGTAACACCACATCAATTGAAGCCATATGTAGCTAATCGTGTAAGTCAAATCCTAGAATTGTCAGTAGGGATGTTATGGAGACATGTAGACAGCAAAAACAATGCTGCGGATGTTTTATCTAGAGGCACTATGCCATAGGAATTGAAAGGAAATTTACATTGGTTCAAAGGACCTGCATTTTTGTTGGAACCGGAAACAGTTTGGCCAATCAAATTTCTAAACTCTAATGTAGATTTGCATGATTTAAAAAACAACAGGATTTAGTATTTATGACGGTGTTGTATAAGGATATTTTTATGATTGAAAATGATAGTAAATTATCAAAATTGGTTCGTATTGTTGCATATTGTAAGCGTTTTATACACAATTCAAGGAAAGCAAATGAATTCAAAAAGAAACTTGGGTGTTTAGAAGCATCTGAATCATTTGGTGCTATGAAAAATTTAATTAAAATAGTCCAAAATTCGGTGTTTGCTAAAGAAATCGAATTATTAAAGTCTAAACGGGAACTGCCGAGAAATTACAATATACTTAGTTTATCGCCATTTGTTGACACAGAAGGTGTATTAAGAGTGGGTGGCAGATTAGGCAAAAGTTCTTTGAATTACGATCACAGACATCAAATATTGTTACCAAGGCATCATTTTTCAACTATACTGGCAAGAGAAGAACATTTGAAAAATTTACATGGAGGTGTCCTGGCGACATTATCAAAAATTCGTCAACAATATTGGATCATAAACGGGAAAAATTTAATTAAGCAGATTGTACATAATTGCATTCCGTGTTTTAGATTAAAACCAAAACGTTTGGAACAATTAATGGGTGACTTACCGGCAACCCGCATAGATATGGTGACACCATTTTATAATACAGAAAGGATACATTTGTTATAATAAGGTATATGTTTGTATTTTTGTATGTTTCTGCACTAAAACTGTTCATTTAGAGGTGATTGAGGATGCAACGGCCGATGCATGTCTCAAACGGTTTTTTAGTCGAAGAGGTAAAAGTGCCCAGCTTTGGAGTGATAACGGAACGAATTTTGTTGGAGCTCATAATCAATTACTTCATTTACACAAATTATTTTTGGAAAAAGAAAGCCGTATCGCTGGTTTTTGTGCAGGAGAAGGTGTTAAATGGAGTTTCATTCTTCCGTGAACCCCACATTTTGGAGGGTTATGGGAATCATTTGTAACCAATCAGAAACAAGAAAACTATATAGTGATTAAATTGTAAATCGAACAGATTTGTTTGTAACTCAGAATAAAATAAACCTACAATTAAATAAATTAAATTTGTTAGAGTGATTATTTCCACCTCGTTATACACTCCACGGTTGCATAAATTTTAACTCGCGGTGATACGAATGATTCTTATTAGGTTTTATTTTTATAAATCAATTAGATTTTTTTATTATAAATAATTTTATTAATATGTATAATAAAATTAATATTATTTTATAAATATATTTTTTTTTAACTAAATCAAAAATTATTAATAAAAAATAAAATATTAAAATATATAATTAACCCTATCAATTTAAATAATTTTTATTATTGTTTTCTAATAAATATAATAAACAACATTTCATACTCAATAATACATAATACATATGTGTATGCAAAATTAAAATCCTACGATCTCTATAGTAAAAAAAATCGTCACATAAAATGTCTTTTGGTACAAATCGGTCTAGCAAAATAAAGTCACAAAATTTCGTTTAATGCAAATCAATCTAAAATAAAATTTTGTTGTTATTAAATAAATTATTAATCAGATTATTATCATCGAGTGCATAATTTATTTGAAACAAATTGAATTGTTGTAATAATTCTAAATTTCGAGTACAATTCTAAAATGAATCTGAAACTATAACACATTATATGTCGCAAAAAATTGTAAACGTGAGTTAAATTTATTTAAAATAAAATAATCTAGGTATCACGCGTCGGTTCGGTCGCTCATTTTGAAAAAATCACTGTATATTCCAGATGACTCGCATAAATATGCTGTTCAACACAGATATGCTATGATCCTTCCTCTATCTAGAACAAACAAACCGTTTGAAGATATCGTAACCATGAGCTGAGATATAATTTTTGTCGTCAAGTAATGCTCTAATATCGATAAACAATATATTTCCCCATACAAATGATCGACTTCTAAAAATGATTCAATCGTCATATAAATTCTCTATTCGATGCTGAGCAGCTACGTAGAACATAACTTTTATTATTTTATTATTGTTATTTATAATATTTTCAATAAAATTGGAAGTATGATTATTACCTATGTCGATATTAAGCGGATTATGAAATGGATTATTTTGGTGGCAAACATTAAAACTATATTTTTTTTCTCGCTTTTATTTTTTCTGACAGTAAATTTTTTCCATGGAATACGGCCTTCAGTATGAATTATCATAGTTGTTGTCACATAGATTGACGCCAAATGGAAGAATTTCCTACGATTGTGTATTTAATTCGAGGTTAACTGAAATAGACCAATGTACCGAACAATCACGACGAAACCATTACAATAAAACAACAACAACGTAAAATATAAAATAATTCGTAAACACGAAAAGTTAATTGGTAAAAATGAAGTATAGATGGAGAATATGAAAGAATCGAATTCCGTAGACTAGGTAGTAATTCGCTAGTATGTATACCATGTATATGTATGGTATTGTTCTATATAATGACAATATTCCTATGTAAAATATCAACATCAGTCGCCGCGGCCTGATGCGAGATAACTGATTTTTTCAAATCAATAATCTCATTAAGTTCGAAACTGATTGTTGCGATTCTTGCAAATCTTTCATCAATAGTAAAAAAAAAAATCTAATTTATCCGTGATTAGGGCTTGTAATCCCGGGATCCCAAAATCCCGGTATTTTTCATAATCTCGAAATCCCGGGATTGTCAGGTCCTAATCCCGGGATTTCGGGATTATGAACAATGTACATTTTACTCTATAATTTTAAAATTTTGTGAAATTCTAAGTATTTATTACTTTACTTTGCCGAGTGTAGTGTGCAGAATAATTAATAAAACTAAAATTAAAACAATGCTATTTTAATTCATGCAAAATTTGTTTTCATATTATGAAATAATTTTTAGAAACTTCGATCGATGTCAAATCTGTTAGCATAATAGTTCAGTCTAATTTAGTTATTATTAGGTATTAACGTGTTTTGTTTGGAGCATTGAATTATTCTTAAATTGTGAAAGGTAAGAAAATAATAATAATTTAAAAGCAAATAACTTTCATATTTCAAAGCGAAAATAAAAGTTAGTACAAATATTTATACTATATAAAACTTTTTAATTTTTTATTAGATTTAGATTATATTAAAAATAAAAATTAAATAACCATGTCGTATACGGATTTTACAAACAAAAATAATTCAGCTAGGGCATACGGCGATTTGTAAATTGCCGGATTGTAAAAAGATTTTAAAAATCGGTGGTAGTTCGACAAAAGGACTTCATATACACATGTTGTCGGTGCATAACATTAAAGTCGGAAGTGCCGCTTCTACCAATACTACCCGTACAACACATCAGATGATCCACCAACGAAAAAATCTAAATCACTATCAGAATATTTTTCGGTTTTGGAAAACGAACAAAAATCACTTCCTGCTACACTTGCTCGCCTAACAGCATCTGATGGACTTTCATTTAATGTTATTTGTTCTTCAACAGATTTACGTGCCGGGCTAACTGCCATGGGATTCAGAAATCTGCCAACGTCAGTAAATACAATTCGTAATCGTGTGATACAGTACAACAAAAAAATAAGATCAGCTATAGTTCATCAAATTAAAGAAAAAAAGAAAAGAGAATTCGGGGTAGGAGAAAGGTTTTCCTTGTCTTTCCACGAATGGACGACACTTCGAAATCGGCGCTATATGAACATAAACGTTCCATGGACAAAATTCTCAGTTCTGGAGTTTAGGTTTAGTGCGAGTAACAGGTTCAATGCCGGCAGAAAAATGTATTGAGCTTGTAGCGGCCTGTTTCTTCAACTACAAGAAACACCGCACAATATACATAATCACAAACGGACAATTCCCCCGTAGACTGTATTATTTATCAACGGACAATTCTCCGTATAAATAAGCATATTCCAAAAGAATATGCAACAACAGTCTGCCCATGCAAAATCGGTACATGCAACAAACAATTTTGTACACATTACAAAATTAACAAATTGTATTATCATACCGATTGGCATGACAATCAAGATCGTTATCAAACATTGAAACGAACAATATTGCAATTGCATCATAGATGCCACCATCATATTTTGTGACAACCAAGACACAAAATATTTAAATTAAACGATGGCACGGTAGTTGTGAAAATCTTCTTATAGATGCCCCCTCATCACCATTAAATGATTGTGATAACCAATGACACAATCATTTAATGCATAGTTAACATGATGGCGTGGCAATTAGCATAAAGTAAATTTACCATTGCAATAATGTTCATAGGCGTACGCACGTCTATTATCCACACAAATTGGTAACCAGCTGAAACCAGATTTGGTGGATGCAATTCAAATTTTTATTGCCTTGTTTACCAAACGCAACAATACTGGATCAATCCAATTTTTATTGCATCCAGATTGCCTTAAAAATTTTGTATAAAAGCTATACAAAATTTTGATTTATTCCTATTCAGTTTTGGAGTTTTCAAGCAACAGGAGCTGCTCATCAACCAACATAAAAATATAATTATTATTTTTTAAATAAAATTTTTTTTCATAATTCTTAAAATTAAATTAAATTTTGTTTCTTTTATTTATCATTTTTTTTTATTATTATATTATTAATTTACCAAGTGCTCCGCCGCTATTTTCACTTCATCAACATATCAACGTACGACTACGTCGTTACATCTGGTGACCCTAGACGTCGGTGTTTACCGAACAGGTGAGTTTTTAAATTTTTTTTATTAAAAATAAAGAAGTGAAAATAAAGTTAAAAAATTTTTATATCATAAAAGTGCATGGTGTTTTTTATTCACTAAATTACATTAAATATAAAATACGAGTTTTACGAAATAGTGGCCTAAGCCCGCACCAGTCGTAAGCGCACTATTTTCATAAATCGTAACAATTCCCCTGGTCGCTTTTTAGAAATACGTGCCCATTCCGACACTATTTCTAAGAATTCAAAAAAAAAAATATTTTTTACTCTCCACTACATCCAAAGATTTTTTTAAGTGCGATTAAATATTTTTTTTAAGTGTGTGAAAATAAAAATATAAAAGCAAAAGCATTTCATTTTGCTCATAAGCCGACATGACACATAACGAAGAAAAGGACCAAAAGCAACTTGATGAACCTGAGATAGCCTCGTCAAAACAATTGACGAAGTTACCAGCGTTCTGGGAGACAAATCCTAAAAGTTGGTTTTTGACGGCCGAAATAATGTTCGACGCGAACAAAATTACAAACGACAAACAGAAGTTTGCGCATATCGTACTGTCTCTAACGGCAACACAGGCGGAGAAGATTAATTATATATTACAAGATCGTCCACCTGTTGAGAAGTACGAAACAATTAAGAGAGTCTTAGTTGATCGATACTCCATTTCCGAAGAACGGAAATTGGAGACAATCCTGAGCAAAATCGAGATTGGTGATCAAAAACCATCCGATATTTTGCATCAAATCAAGTCGTTGGCTGAAAAGAATTTTTCAACCAACGTAATTACGAAATTGTGGATCAGGCAACTGCCTGACTACATACAAACAGCGCTGATCCCGCAGCAAGATAAACAAGAAGAGGATCTCGCTGATATTGCCGACAAGCTGCACGATTTAGTTGGCAGTCGAACTCAGACTTTGAGTTCGATACAACGCAATAACCATACGCCTAGCTCTGAGCTGCAGGTAGCTACCTCAGCAATTACAAAGCTAGAAAATACAATCAAGAGACTAAGCGATAGGTTAATAAGACTCGAGACGCAATCACACACACAGCGACAACCCCCGCGATCAAATTCTCCCTGGAGACGTACACCTTCTCCTTCGAGACCCAGGCAATTTAACACGCATCAGGGAAGTTCAAATCGCTCAAGCAATTCACGAGCGAACGGATACCAATCGCCACAAAACTGGTGTTGGTATCACGGTCGATTTGGTAGCAAAGCATCTAAATGCATCAAACCATGCAATTTTGCTACCCAGCACAAAGAGCCAGCAATTACCGGTTCCCCAAACTATTAAGTCTTAAGCTCACAGCGGCAGACTTGAGACAAGCGCAGCACAGCCGCTTATTTATAAGGGATTTGGAAAATAATATCACGTTTCTGATTGATACCGGCGCTGATCTCAGCGTAATCCCTTATCATAAATACTATCGCTGTGGAACAAATCACAATCCCGATTTAGTTCTGTCAGCAGCAAATGGTACCACAATAAACACTTTTGGTACCAAACTACTTAACGTTGATATTGGCTTAAGACGTTCTTTCAAACACGCATTTATTCTTGCCAATGTCAATCGCCCCATCATCGGCGCGGATTTCCTAACGAAATTCGGATTATTAGTGGATCTGAAAAATCGCAAATTGATTGATCCATCCACTAAGCTTACTATCAACGCTACATCAGCACTCGTTGATACGCCATCACCATTGTTCTACATAATCAACAATGGCTATGGAGCATTGTTAAAGAAATTTTCTTCTTTAACAGCTCCACCAAACTACAACTCTCCGGTAAGGCATAATGTAGTACACCACATTGTGACTACAGGCCATTTACCATTTGCGAGACCACGTAGGCTTGATCCAATTCGGCACAAAGCAGCATTCCTAGAATTTCAGCACATGGTGGAACTAGGAATCTGCCGACCATCTTCTTCAGCAATATCATGTCCATTACACATGGTGAAGAAGAAGGACAATGACTGGAGACCATGTGGGGACTACAGAAGGCTTAACGCTGTCACAATTCCTGACCGTTACCCTATTCCCCACATTCAAAATTTTTCCATGCAATTACATGGATGCTCAATTTTTTCAAAAATCGATCTCGTCAGAGCATATCATTTAATTCCAATTGCTCCTGACGACATACATAAAACTGCAATAACCACACCATTTGGCTTATTCGAATTCACTCGAATGCCATTTGGTCTCAGAAATGCTGCGCAAACATTCCAGCGTTTCATCAACGAAATCGTGAGAGATCTCGATTTCGTTTTTGTTTATATTGACGACATTCTCGTAGCATCTACAGACGAGAAGCAACACTTACTCCATTTGGAACAACTCTTCCAAAAGTTATCAAAGTATGGTGTCAATACTAACACAGCAAAATGTGTGGGTAGGCGATCGATCGTCGTACGAGAAAGACGCGTTTTTGTCTTTCTCTGTATAGAAAAGTAAAACTTAATTTTTTTTTTCTGTTTTAAATAAATAAATAATTAATATGTTGTATATAAAAGTTATTAATTAAATTAAATATATAATATAAAGTGTTAATAAATAAATATTAGTAAATTAAAACTTGAATTAATGTGAAAATTTGCAATTATTATAACAATTATTTTATTATTTGTGTGACGCATTGACGCCTGCAATAGTGAACGCATCACTCACAAGCTAAGTGTTTTTTTATGTTTCATACTTTTTATTTATACTTTGCTTAATTTATATTTTTTATAAAAAATTTATATAAATATTAATTTTAACTATTAATTTAAATATTTTTTAATATACATACGCATTTGTAATATGTGTCGTATGATTCACGATTGTGTGTGTGTGTGTGTGTGTATGTATGTGGGTATGGATATATGTACGTACATTCACGCAGTTTAGTTTAAAGTCAAATAAGACAAAAAGGATGAACATAAAATACTCTTCAGTTGCTTATCATTCATTTTACGTTCATTTTGAAATGAATTTTTATGCTAATTTCTCTTCGCTCTTGAGTCTTGAATAGTAAAATGAATTTTCAGAAATGTTATGCAGTAAAAAACGAATAGTGTCTAGTGAGCGAATAATGAGAAACTAAAAAGGTTGATCTTATTTTTTGTGTTAGCGAACGGGATCCACTGCTCTTTTGGTTTTACTTTTCTATTCTAATAAGAAAGCGAAAATTCATTATAGTACTGATTGGATAAGATGTATTGTTGCATCGATCGAATAGAGAATACATATCATTTCTTTCTACTTTATTCTTGATAAGTGAAGAGTAAAACAAAATATTTTTTGTTCCTTTACATTATTCCTGTTGATCAGTATTACAAATAATGCATTATGCCTCTATTCCATGGAAATAATCTGCTGCCAGCAAAAATAAAAGCGAGAAAAAAATATAGATATTAGTGGTTGTGTACGAAACAAAACATGTTGTCAGTAAAATTTTGCTGAGAGGGGAAGTGTGATAGGGGAAGTTTGCTGCTATAATGCTGCCATAAAAAATGTAAATTGTAGTATTTTTTATGGCAGCATTTTTCACACAACTACAAAACATGTGTGTAAAGATAAGAAATTTTGGGTTATTCTGGATTGATAGCCAGATAGTATTTTTACATCGGGGTGGGGTTGTCGGGAGGATGGAGGAGTTTGGTTTCGAACTAGTGAAGCATTGGATTTTTTGTATTTGGAGAATTCGGTCGTCTCATCGGACTGCAGTGGCCGGACTACGGGGGTATTGGGGGTACTTTGAACTAGTCAAAGTGTAGTCGCAGTGCCTTAGCGAATTGTAGTGATTCGCTACGCAATTGCCAACCCCTTGGTAACCTCGGGTTTTATTGTATTTAGCGCATGCGTGCGATTTCTATATGGGGTTTTGGGTTGTTCTGGATTGGTAGCCGGATAGTGTTTTTACATCAAAGTCACCTTGATGTAAGGGTGCTATCTGGCTGTCGGTCCGGAGTAGCCCGGAATTTCATGTGGAGGTCGCGTGTATGCGTTGAGTGCAGTGGGATCCGGGGTTGCCGGGGGGTTGGCGGTTGCGTGGCGAGTCATTGTAGTTCGCTGGGGCGTTGTGATTGTGCTTTGATTGGTTCGGGGTGTTTTCAATGTTTTTGTGGTTTGGTCGCTGCGGTCTGATGAGACGACCGAGTTTTTTAGGTGGAGGGAGTTCGGTGTTTCGTTGGTTCGGGGCCGGACTCTTCCGTCTTCTTGATGGCCTCACCTTGATGTATAAGAAATTTTTCTCACACTCATATAAAGTAAGTTGTTCGCCATTTTTATACTCAAATGTCGATTTGCTTTTTTTTTTGGGCTGAAATTTATTAACGTTAGTGGTTTTTTGTGGTGTATATATTGAAGTTCGAGTTGTGCGGGGGTGTACGGGTTGAGTATTTTGTGAAATTTTTATGTTGTTCCGGGGTGTGGAACCATGGGGTTTTACTGTGGAATGGAGTGGGGGGTATTTCTGTTCTTTGTCACTCTCATGAAATTTGAAAAAAAAAAAAAATTTTTGCGTGTTGTCGGCGGAGGGGCTGCTGTTAGCAAATGTTAACCATGGAATTGAAGCTTTAATTCCATGGAAGGATTTGCTGACAGCAATTTTTTTTTTTTTGCTGATAATACGCAAAGGGAAGGACTTTGAAAATTCATGAGAGTGACGAAGAACGGAAATGTTTTTTATTTCGTTTTGTAGTGGAATTTTATGGTTTTACATTTTGGCATAGCCTACGGGTTTCGTGGAGTGTTTAATTTGTGCATTTTCGTGCAGTTCGATTTTTTTATATACATATTTTAATTTTAATGTATATACCACAAAAAAAATTGAGAAAAAATGGAAATTGAGCGGGAAATTTTCATGGCATTCGTGTGAGGGTGTTTTTTCGTGTTTGCGTTGATTGGGTCTGCATACATACAAGGCGTATATATTGAAAGACGGCCGTATACACATACATAGGCACTGATGCGTATATGTGGGTTTGTGTGCATATCCATGTGTGTATGTTTATGCGTGTGTGTGTGTAGGTTCATATGTATTTATACTTATGTATATTTTTAGTTATACATACGCATGTGTATATTTATATAATATAATTGATTTCCTTTTTTATAATCATTTTATTATTTTAAAAATTAATTTGATATATTATTATATTAAAATTATTTTAATGTATAAATGTTTATGGTTAATTATTTTAATTTGTTTTTCATGACTTTTTTGTAAATTAATTTAAAGGAATGAGACCTCATATGTGTTACGGCATGGCAAAGGGAAAATGGTTTTTAATTTTCATTTGTTATGTCAATTAAATCTTTGATGTGATATCCTTCGGCCTTTTAATGTTGACTGTTTTTTTTAGATTGCTTACTGCTGGCACTATTTTATCTAAAAGAATTTATGGCTCAATAATATTTCTCGAAACAGGTTCGTCTTTGCATGGGAATGATATATACGAATATCGATGGATTTGAGTTCTAAACCTAATCAACGACCTGCTCATGCACCAATTGTGTAAAAAGCATTCCGCGTGGTTCTATCTTCCGTTCGTGTCATCACCTCACATAAATCATGATCGTTTTTGTTTGATTGTGACAGTGTACTGCGGAAGATGCATAAAATCAATTTGGGCTTAATTGGAATTCTAGCAAATCGCAATTCTAGCAATTAGCATTAATTTGGGAGAGGCTTAGTTCGGCTGGGTCATCTGTCAACGGGTTGTCTTGACGGATAAATGGAGGAATAGAAAAATTCCATGGCCGATCATTTTCGAATTTATTTTGTTGAAAAATCCAGTACTTCACCCTGGATTTATGTTGGAGTGCCGGTTCAGCTCAACATATCAGATCCGAACATGATTAGTTAAGACATTGCTTAGCACGGCCGAGCTCCAGAACTTCTCTAAAATCCATTTTTTAAATTCACATGTAATTCTGCTTACCTGATTTGACAATAATTGGTCGGGATATGGCCAAGTTCCATTCAGAATGATTGAATTTTAGAACTTTATCAAAACGACACGTTAAAATCCCAATACAAGTTGATTTTAGTTTATTAGAATCCTAGCCCAGCTCTACAAGATGAACTGGAAAATTTCGGTTGGAAACGGCCTATTTCATTCATTATAGCTGAATCCGAAAATTTCGTCAAATTCGGCTTTGCACCCCGAATTTGATAATTATTTGTTTTGAGTTGGCTTAGTTCCATTGAACATGCTAGAGTGTCAATCCAATTCTGCGTACCATATTTAACAGTTATTAGTTGAGGAATAGTAAAGTTCCATTGAGCATGATATAAATATCCTGTGCACTATAATTATACTTGGTAATTAACCGAATATTCTCTTCTTTGGTGAACAAAATTAATAAAATATTTGAAATTTTTGCGAATTAAATTAAATTTGTTTGAAATATCATATCCGGTAGTTAACCTGGCATTAAATAACAATGATATTTTTCCGGGAGCCATTGCCTTTGGGATGCCTTACATATGAGTTTTTTTTAATATTTTCTTATATTTTTTCCCCCCTATTTAAGGGGTAAATACTAATGGATTTTAGACTAATTTTAATATAATTTAAATAATTATGGTTTCAGGAAATCCTATTGTAAGTTGTGGAATTGCAGGAGGGTTAAATTAATAAATATTTATATTATTTAGGAAGCCGGAAAATATTAATTTAGAATTAAATTTCAGGAAATCTACAGACGTGAAATAATATTTATTTAAAATATTAATTGTTGATTGTGTAGATTAGAATGGTGTTGTCATTGCATTAATAACTATCGACTTTATTTAGGGGTCTGCAACTGGGCCGATTTAATCAATTAAATTTTGCATTAATTTACAATTACATTTCAGGAAATTTCCAGATGTACGTGAAATAATACAAATTTTTTCTCAGGTTGCTGATTTAGAGAAGCAATTGTTGAAGACCAATACCATCGTTATCCATTAAACCTATTAAACCTTTATCCTTCCTTAGTAGATTAGTATTGTGCTGTCTTTGTGTTACTAACTATCGGCTATACCTAGGTGTCTGTAACCGGGCCGATTCTGTCCCACTTAACTAACCTATCCAATCCTTCGGTTTTGTTATATGTAAAAAAGAGTGTACGGTGGGCCCGGCGTCACCCGGGAGCTCCTGTGTAAGAACTTGGTCGTGCATTCAGAATCAATCAATCAATCAATACTAACACAGCAAAATGTGTGTTTGGGACAAGCAATCTTGACTTCCTCAGTCACAAAATTACCACTAATGGCATTCTGCCGTCCGAAGGACGAATTAATGCAATTAGGGAATTCCCAGCACCACAAAACGTTAAACAAATTCAGCAATTTGTCGGAATGGTAAACTACTACCACCGATTTATTCCAAAACTCGCTGAGATACTTGCCCCAATTCACTCACAATTGGCAACACTTCTCAAGAAACCAAAAACGCCTCAAAATTTTTCTTGGCCTGAAGAATGTCAACAGGCATTCCTTCAGCTCAAGAAGTGCTTAGAAAATATTGCTCTTTTAGCGCATCCGCTAAATGCAACAAAATACAGCATCACTACTGATGCCTCTAGCACAGCAATAGGCGCAGTCTTACAGCAATTGAATAAAGGCACTTGGGAGCCTCTTGGATTTTTCTCCAAGAAATTATCAGATGCCGAAAGAAAATATTCGGCATTTGACCGCGAATTGCTTGCAATCTTTCAAGCAATTAAGCATTTTCGCTATTTTGTCGAGGGTCGGGAATTTACTATTTTTACCGACCACAAACCGCTTACTAGAGCAATTACCTCTAAAGCGGAGCGAAATCCTCGGCAAGCACGCCATTTAGACTATGTCTCGCAATTTACCACAGACATACAGCACATACAAGGCAAAAACAATGTGGTCGCCGACACACTTTCTCGGACTTCTGACCACGAGCTTGCCTCCGTAGCAACTCGCTACGACATTACAACCATCGCTAAAGCACAAGCTAGCGATCAAGAACTACAGAACTTACTCTCTAGTTCTACAAATCGGCGCACTTCCAAATGGAAATTAGATAAATTTCCATTAGCCGATTTAACAGTTTACTGTGAAATATCTACAGGCAGCAATCGCCCGTACATTCCAGAGACATTACGTCGAACTATTTTCGATAGTCTGCATAATATTTCACATCCAAGTGTACGAGCAACTCGTAAACTTGTCACTGCAAAATACTTTTGGCCTAGTATGAACAAAGACGTAACCCAATGGGCGAAATCTTGTTTATCCTGTTAAAAATGTAAGGTGCAACGTCACACTAAATCACCTCACGGGAATTTCCAAATTCCACCAGGTAGATTTGAGCACATCCATATAGATATTGTCGGACCACTTCCACCATCTAATGGATTTTCATATATTTTAACTTGCGTTGATCGTTTTACGCGGTGGCCTGAAGCCTACTGCATAAAAGATATCTCCGCAACAACATGTTGTGAATCACGCAATAGCCACCCACATTATACGCAAAATTACGCATCCCTCAATATCCAATCCAATCACATAAACATATAAATATTCATATCCCAAAATCCAAAACATATTAATTCTCACAATGTATATATATATAACATACGTAGATACAACATAAGAGAATTCACACAAAACAAAAAACATAAATTCAATGTCATATTTACTACTTACGGTTTACAATTAAAATTTCATAATTGAAAAACGATAACAAAATTAAATTATAAAAAATATGAAAATACAACAACAAAAAACAGATACGTTGTATATAATTTATGTAGTTCAAAAACATTAAAAGAAAACTACAACAATGTTGTTTACAAATATATTATGCATACAGAAAACGTAATAAGTAAAATGACACTTAAGAAAAATATTAAATATTACAAAAACATAAAACCCAATTTCACGCGTAATAAAAATATAATTTCTTCGTTGACAAAATAAAATTTAAACATAAAATCAGGAAACCTAATTAAAATTACAAGACCCAAATTTAATTAAAATTTGGTAACGGAAAATTGTTGAATCTCCATGTTGTATTTGTCAGTATATAATAATAAGTTTTAGTTTTAAGTGAGATCAGTTCCTATTCAAAATCAACCATAGTAGTTCACATTTAAGAATTAGTTCACATTCAAAATTAAGTAGAAAAAATTATTATAGTATCAAAAGTTAAACTGTGTAAAACAAAAAATAAAATTAGTGCAGTTACATTTAACAGTGAAAATACAAACCAACTAAATTATTCAAAAATTTAATAACAGAATTGTTCAATATAAAAATATATCAAATACCAAATAGTGAAAATATTAGATTGTAATTTCAATATACTTTTCTAATTCAAATTAAAGTGAAATAAAAGCTTGGCAAAATATACAGTGAATTTCATATCCATCCTTATTGAGTAAAGCACCGCATCTCAAAATATATTTGTAGTAAGTATACATAAACAAAATTTACAACTTACTAACCAATAGGCACCGGTTTATAGCCTAAGTCGATGAAATAGTGAAACAAATCTTAAGATTAGTAGTTATTTCATTTACAAGAAAGCTAGTTTTCCAAAAAAAAAACATCGTCTCCTATACTAAAATAAAATCCGCCCTTGAGGCGCACTACATTTATAATTTAAATAACATGAATTAAATATATTAAATTAGTTACATAACATTCATAATAAAAGTGTAAAATTTAGAATTGATCCGTTATTCAAATCCTTATGCGAAAGTTATACGACACAAGTATAAAACACAATAATTACAATAACATCTTATGAATCCCAACATTCTGTTATCCCAACGTCAAGATATTTCATCTATAAAATCAAGACTCAAAATATTGACTCAATAGACGTCTAACACACAACCATAATATAACCCCAACATACAAAATAAACAATAGCAAAAACGCTCGTCGATAACTACATCTCTAGATTCGGCGTTCCGGCCAACTTAACGACCGACCAAGGCACACAGTTCGAATCAAAACTATTCGCTGAGCTTATGCAACTCTTAGGCTCACATCGAATACGAACAACTGCCTATCACCCTCAAGCAAACGGTATGGTTGAGCGCTTTCACCGCCAACTTAAGACAGCTCTAAAAGCTCGTGCAAATACCGTAAACTGGAGCTCAGAAATTCCGATCATATTATTGGGAATCCGAGCAACAGTTAAAGATGACCTGAAATATTCACCAGCAGAACTGGTGTACGGTCAAACGATCAAATTACCTGGAGAATTCTTTGTGGAACACCCACTTACATCTCAGGTAACTACTGACACAGTAATTGATCAATTGCGCTCCACGATGAACAAACTCATCCCACAGGACACGCGCAAAACCAACCAAAGCGACATATTCGTACCAAAGTCACTGCAAACTTGTGACTACGTTTTCGTACGAATAGACAAAGTTCGCACTGGCCTCACACCACCATATGAAGGCCCATACAAAGTGATACGAAGACTTCGTAAACACTTTGTATTACAAATCAGAGACAAACATCAATCTGTCTCTATTGATAGACTCAAACCAGTCTATGGAATACTAAGTTCACCCGATCAAATATCGGGAGTGAAGAAAACAGTCCGCATATTCGGATAATAAACATTCCACGCACAAATCTACCCATTCTCAAATAAAATAAAACTAATAAAATTAATTTATTTTAACAGAATGGCGCAAAAACAGGATGAAACCAATCTGGGCGATATCAGACAACAAAGCCTACTCCACGATATTGAGATGGCCCTTGAACAGGCGATGCAACCGGCCATACAAAAACCATCAATTGCACCAAAACTCGTGTCAACTACCATGCAAGCAAGCATGGACCCAAAAACAGGCACTACACAAGCAACACCGCTACAAGGGTGGCGCATACCGCGGAGCAAGAAATATAAATCGGTGGCCACACAAACCACAGCCACAAATCCTGGCAATACAAAGCTGATGCAATTGGAGAGGCGCGTATCAAATCTGGAAAGGATTACTAAAATGAAACGCACTCCCAAGAGACAATCAAAACCATCACTCGTGGCATATCGTCTTGTAAGGCAACAAGCCGAACCAGAGCAGCAAGCAACAACAACGCGACAAGCATCACCAACAGTTTGCTGGTTCCATGGCCGATTCGGACATTCGGCAACTAAATGCACGAGCCCGTGCGCATTTGACAAAATATAAAAAAACACGGACCAGTCAACAATGACATTTTATATAATTAAACGGGAATAAAAGAGAATTTATGAATTAATTATTTCATTTTTATTTTTTTTTCTTCTTTTCCGTAATGACGATCATATACATCGTCATAACGATACTTTAACTATCATCAAACAATTTTCACTGGTAAACAAATTACATCACCGCTACTATTATAATGATCATACATCATTATAATAGTACAATTCCCAAAACTCCATTCACAATCGCTGGTGGACACAAAAACTCACAAAAGGGAGGACCTTTTCACTGAGGAGGGAGTGATGTAGCGGCCTGTTTCTTCAACTACAAGAAACACCGCACAATATACATAATCACAAACGGACAATTCCCCCGTAGACTGTATTATTTATCAACGGACAATTCTCCGTATAAATAAGCATATTCCAAAAGAATATGCAACAACAGTCTGCCCATGCAAAATCGGTACATGCAACAAACAATTTTGTACACATTACAAAATTAACAAATTTTATTATCATACCGATTGGCATGACAATCAAGATCGTTATCAAACATTGAAACGAACAATATTGCAATTGCATCATAGATGCCACCATCATATTTTGTGATAACCAAGACACAAAATATTTAAATTAAACGATGGCACGATAGTTGTGAAAATCTTCTTATAGATGCCCCCTCATCACCATTAAATGATTGTGATAACCAATGACACAATCATTTAATGCATAGTTAACATGATGGCGTGGCAATTAGCATAAAGTAAATTTACCATTGCAATAATGTTCATAGGCGTACGCACGTCTATTATCCACACAAATTGGTAACCAGCTGAAACCAGATTTGGTGGATGCAATTCAAATTTTTATTGCCTTGTTTACCAAACGCAACAATACTGGATCAATCCAATTTTTATTGCATCCAGATTGCCTTAAAAATTTTGTATAAAAGCTATACAAAATTTTGATTTATTCCTATTCAGTTTTGGAGTTTTCAAGCAACAGGAGCTGCTCATCAACCAACATAAAAATATAATTATTATTTTTTAAATAAAATTTTTTTTCATAATTCTTAAAATTAAATTAAATTTTGTTTCTTTTATTTATCATTTTTTTTTATTATTATATTATTAATTTACCAAGTGCTCCGCCGCTATTTTCACTTCATCAACATATCAACGTACGACTACGTCGTTACAAGCTACTAGAAAAAAAACTAAAAGACCATAGTCTTGATTTACATAAAGAAATTGTAGTTATAATGACGGATGGAGCTAGTACTATGAAAAAGTTGGAAGGTTGCTGGTCGCTAATCAACAATTATGTTTTGCCCATGGTATACAACTTGCGATAATAGAAGTGTTGTATAAACAGAGGGAATCCCCTACAAATCCGCGAGAATGTGAAGATGAATTCTCTGACAGTGATTCGTTCGAGGAAGAGGAAGAGGAAATGTGAATGTGATGAATTTCCAAATTCTCAAATCGGGAAAAAATGGGGATGTCCTATTATTTGATGGATTCAGAAAAATATCGCGACTTAAATTTGAGCTTGCAAAATGTTACAGGTAAATATTTTGCAACCACAAATAAAGTTGAATATTTGAGGAATGGCGTTGAACATTTCATTGTAAACCTTTGGTCATTTTCATTCTATTTTAATCAACTTTTGTAAAAATAGTAATGAAAAATTTATCTAATTCTATTATTACCTATAATGTTGAGTTAGATGAATTTCCAACTATTTTACAATTGATAATTAGAATAGAATGAAAATGATTAAGGCAGTAATTATTTGTGCATGCGTTTTTATTTGTATATTGGTCCATCATGTTTGGGTGTTGATGACTTGAAGTTTAATAAAACATTATGCCATACTTGAACTAGTTATTTACGGTGGTACGTATTGGTTTGCGTTATAGCGTGTAACATGTTATAGGTATCATATTTTGTAAAAGATTACATAAGATTTTATTTTATGGAAATTTTTAAATTATATACCTACAACATGTTGACATTACATCACTATTTGGAATTTTTACGGGAACTAATATATATTAATAACTTTATTTGCAACTCTTGTTAAATTCATTGATTTTCTAGAAGAACAATCTTAATATTTGAATTATAGTTAATTTTAAGTCTATAATAAAATAAACCTATAATGAAATAAAGAATAGCTTTTAGTAAGCCTTACATTTTGTTTCCAAAATTATTGATGAAGGGGTTTACATTCTAATTGATAGATATCTATCAATAGGTTTGATATTCTCACCTATTGATAAATATCAAAGTACATTGTTTAGACTATATTATTCCATTATACTTAACACTTTGTTTTGTCTTGTCTTAAATTAAAATTCTAAGAACTTCATATTGCACTCTCTGCAATATTTCATTGATTGTAACTAAAGGGCTAAAGGGTAAACGGCCAATAAGGGACAAAAGGATCAAAGGAACAAAGATCGATGCTGAGATACCAATATGGGATATCATTATATTCAGTCTTCAATCTCAACATATTATGTAAATGTATATGAAGGTGTAAAATCACAATAATTTTAATAAGCGTTGTGCATTAGTGCGATTAAACTCAACAGAATGATCTACATATAAGGAGTTAACCGTTCATGTCTAGTAATTCTCTTGATTCTCTTTACTACAATTATTTCTCTTTACTTTATTAATGTAAAATCGCTGCAAATTTATTAAAATTAATATGTTATGTATATGGCTTTCCTGTCTCATGTTTATGATTCTGTTTGATCAAATCTATTTGATCATTTTTTTTTGTTTGTTTTTATTTTTAACTATAATCAGTGACTTACTTTCAAAAGGAATTTATCTTTATGTTATGAGATTCAGTGAGATCTCCGAAAGATAAAATAAAAAAGTTACATCTATACACATTATTAAGTTTTCTATTCTGATTCGCTGATGCTTTTCTCGCATAACTAAACTTTAATTACAGTTACTTCTACCTAATCCATACATAATGCCGCTAAGGTAAATATTTTGCATTAATAAAATTTCAAATTTAATAAGGTTTCAACGAGCAGCAATGGATAACGAAGCTAACCGATTGTGCACAATTTAGAGATTTAGAGATATTTTGCCCACCCACATAAAGAGCGGAGAACAATTTTTGTAACACATTTGACGATGATTTTACAACTTTATCAGCAATAGATACTGGATGTTTACAAACATTTGCTGAAGTGGTAATGTCCGGAGGTTTTGCTGTTATTCCTGTTATACCTTCACTAAATACGGCACCATATGAAACTCCTTCTGCAGGGGTTAGCTTACCTCTAATTGATGTTGCCGTATCTTCTAATCAAATTTGTTAGAAAAGTCATTTGCCGAATTGGCTGAATCCAACCCATCTTTTACAATTACGAGATTGAGAAACTCGTCCTTGCCTTCGGGTTCATCATCTGCTGGTTCATCACTTTCAAATAGAGTTACACCTGTTATTAAACCTGCAAGACATGATATTAGTTCTATTTCTGGTGTAATAAGCAAATCGATTCGTGGGACTAAGTGTTATAATGAAAATTTTGGCGTTAAAACGATTATGCCGATGCTTGCAAAAAAATAATTATTTAGTATTAAAATGTGACAAATTTGCGACCCGAAATTTTCAAAAAGTGCTTAAAATAAATCAAACTTGTTTCTATACAAATAAATGATGCCTTTTTAACAAAATTTCGTTTAAGTTAAACGTTTGTAATATTTTATATTGAAATCGAAAACAAGAAAAAGAAAATAATTTGAAGGTTGTATATAAACAAATTCAGTTCAAAAATCTAATCATTTACGTAAACAAATTAATTTCTACTGAAAAGTGTTTTAGTAAATTTATGATCGACTGTTGCCGGTTTTGACCGAAGGTTTATCTGTCAAAACCAGCAACATTCGATCAGTGCTCTCGAACTACTAAGGGAGTAAAAGTACTACTTTCATTACAGTCGTACTACTATACTCCGCAAATCATATTTACACTCCCCTGCTGGATAATCTAAAACATAAAACAGACACACACATAACTACTCATAATAATACAAACATTTTTAAACTTTTTTCGTTTTGTATTTGTATTTTAAACACACACATACACAATTGTATAAACAATAGTTTTTATGTTACTCTTCTACTACATGCTTTTGTCTCTGTTCCTATAATTTGATTGCATTCATTATCATTGCATTGCATTTAACAAACTTGTGAAAAAAAGGAAATAACAAAATAAAAATATAGACCGAAAAACCCTTTTAGGATTTCCTCTTCTAATTCACTTTTAAATGTATAAATTTTTTGATTTTGTCTTTTTCTACATTTGTTTTACTAACGAAATTAATTACACGTGACGTGAGACGTGTGTGTTAGTATAGTACATTGTATTTCCATAAAACGCATTTAGTTTGTGATTTCGCAATGAAATGCAATTATTTCGATGAGTTTAGTAAAAATAGTTAAACTTTTACAATAAAAAGATGGATAAATATTTAATTAAATATAGAAAAAATACAAATGTGAATGTTAGTGTCGAAATTGAAAATATCGCTGGTTCATCATCTGAAAAAATACCGGTAAAATCAAGAGAATCATCACCATCAAATGCTAAAAAACGAAGAGCTGTTGATGATGGAATCGAAAATTCTGTAAACTTAAGTGAGGTGCTTCAAGATGATAAAATCAATGTGGCCGACAATGGAGAAAAAATAAACGTAACAAAATCAATAAAAAGACAAAAGTTTCGCACAGTTTGGATGAAAACATATAATTGGTTGGAAAAATCGATTGGGTCAGATGGGCTAGAAAAACCTATATGTAAGTTTTGTAAAAAAAATTTAACTAATAATATAGTGCATATTTCTAGACACGGCAATTCTGATTATCATAAAAATTGCATAAAATCGTTAAAAAATCAACCAGCCATTTTTAATTCTGAAGAATCTAGAGCTTTTACGAAAAGAATAACACAAACCAAAATTGCCGAGTTACGAATAATTATGTTTATTCTTCAGCATAATTTGGCTTTTACCTTAATTGCTCCGCTGATTTTACTAATCAAATCCGTAGCATCAGATTCACTAATAGTAAAAGATATTAAATGTAGTGCAACCAAAGCGACTGAAACTACAAATACACTTATTTTAGAAGAAGGCCTCAATAATGTAGCAATGCATTTAAAAAATCAAAATTTTTCACTGATCATCAACGAAACCGCAGACATTAGTGTAAATAAATGTTTAGTGTTAGTTGTACGATATTTTGATTTTACCTTAGGCAAAGTGCGAGACAGATTTTTTGGGTTATTGAAATTAAATAATTCAGATGCAAAATCCATTTATTCTGAAATTTTAAAATATTTTGAGATGACTAAAGTGCCAATAAAGAATATGATCGGCTTTGCAGCAGACAATGCATCTGTAATGATGGGCAATAAAGGTGGCGTAAAAAAATTGTTAAAAAATCTGCAACCTAACTTGTATGTCATGTCATGGGATGCATATGCCATTCATTACATTTGTGCTCATCGGCAGCTGCAAAAAAAATTCTACAAAATTTAGAAAATTTGGCTCGCAACATATATTTGATTTTTGCGCATAGCTCAAAGCGTCAAATGGAGTTCAAAGAGTTTCAACAATATTTTAATGTTGAAACACATAAAATTTTAAAAGTGTCTGGTACTAGATGGTTATCTTTGGAAGCTGTCACATCGAGAATCCTCGAGCAATGGGTTGCTTTAAAACATTTATTTTTATCTTACCAGCTGGAATCAAATGCTGATATGGCCCAAAAGATCTATTCGGAAATGAACGATGAAAACCTTATTTACTTTAATTTTATTTCATATATTTTAAAACTCACAAATAAGATTAATATTGAATATTAGTCTGAGACTCGCGAATTCATGTTTTACTTCCTACAATCAAAGGTTACTTCAAAACCATTTTATCTAACTTTGTGAAACCGAATGTTATTAACGATAATTCCTTAGATAAAACAGATTTTTTAAATACAGAAAATATTTTAGATATCGAAAACATTTATATTGGAGCAAAGGCTAATATAATTATAAGTGAAGGAAGAGTTTCGCCAGACACAGTAAAGGAGATAAAGCGTTCTTGCTGTGCCACATCGAATTGTGTAAGCAAATCAGCTGTCAAATTAAGTTCGAGGACGAGGTGTTGGTGGCCGTCCAGTGCTTAGATCCCAAGCAAAAGCAGCAACACTCACCCCGCTGATTCAGTTATTCCCCAATTTAATAGATGAAACAAATATACAGGATTTAGATGAGGAATGGCGTAATTTAATTAATCAACAGAGTGTTGGCATTCAGCAAAACTTCGAGGAATTTTGGCGATCTATTTTCAACATGAAAAATTCTATGGGAGAAGTAATGTACCCATATCTTCGAATTTTCGTGGGATCAATTTTAAGCTTTCCACACAGCAGCGCAACTGCAGAGCGAATATTTTCGCAGGTTAACTTGATTAAAGATAAAAAAAAGAAACTCATTGTTGACGACGACGGTAAATGCGATTCTAATGGCTCGAGAGGTGCTAGAAGGAACTAATGCTAGTTAGTGGAATCCTTCCGTAGAACTAATTAATAAATTCCAAAAATAATATTTCATTTTATTATAAAATTTTATTTAAATATTTGAAATATGTTCCTATTTTTAATTTTTTTTTTAATTTAGTACAATGAATGTATATGTTATTTATTTTATTTATTCAAATATGTGTAGAACACTATAAAACTGTAAACGTATGTGATTTTTAATTTTCGTTTTAAATAAATACATATGAAAATAACCACATTTATTTTTATTTCTAAAATACTCCTCTTTTTGCAAAATACTCCTCTGGTAGTAATATGCATGCTACTCTCAAAATTTTGAAAACGAGAGCACTGCATTCGATCAATTGAAGGCGGAAATTGATAGAGAATGCAACGAAATTCCCAATGAAATGATTCGCCACGTTTGCGATTCCATTGCTTCGCGTTATCAGCAATGTTTGGGTCAAAATGAGCATCAATTTGAACATTTGCGCTGACTAAACAAATTCTACCTCTGTCCTCTTTAATTTGTACTTTTAATCTGTAGTCCATCTAAATATATACTGTTTTTATAATCACGCAGTGTATACATTTTTTTGGGACACTCTGTATATTCGTAGTATTCAATTTAGCTAATTATATATTTAATTTATTTTAAGATTGACATGGATCTTGATGATTTTTATATAAGGAAAAACCAATGAGCTTATTGAAAATATGGCCAAACGAGTTTTCCAAGAAAATAAGCATACACATATTTAAGCAATCGAGTGCAGGCAAGGTAATGCAAGAAGCTGCGAAAAACTAGATCCATTAATTTTAGATGGCAAATTACTGAATGGTGAGACAAATTTAGGCTGGAAAAGTGAGATCAGTTTTATTAAATTTTGATTTTAAGTAATAAAAATAACATTTTTAAATGACAGATTTTATTATTGCTGAGTTATTTCAACAGTAAACAAATTTTTGGTACCAACTGGCAGAAGAAACAAAAAAATAATATTTTGATCTGGAAACCATCAATTGTAGAGAGTCATTCGAATCATTCATCAATCTCGGAAGCAAGGGAAATTAATAAAATTGTAGAATGTAAGAAACAGAAATATGCAGAGTTTGGACTCTCAGTTCAATGATCTTAGTTTGCTGAAGTAGATCCCGCAAATATGGTAATTAAAAAGACTTATTTATATTTCGATGATATTTGTCACATGTTTGACATTTTAAATGCTATAGACATTAGCTTTAAATTATGTTTTGTGTCGAATTTGAATACACATTCGAACGTGTGTAGCGCTGAATTTGAATATACATTTGAACATGTGCAGTCAAAAGGTAGTCAATAGATGAAGGTTGAATAATATTGATTAATAAAAGTAAATCATGTAAAACAATAAGTGAGTTTCTCTTAGATGTGTTCACACTTTAGAAACCAGCTATCGTCTCGAGCGAGAAATTTGTAACACATTTACTTGCGAAAGAAATGAATATTACAGAATGAAAACAAGAGGCAAACTATATCCTAAGTGCAGTAACTTAAAAAGCACCAACAGAAAATTAAAACCAAAAGTAATGCTACCTGTAGTGACGAATTCCAAAAATAACATTAAGTATAAATAAAATAATCTCAATAAATGTTCAAATTTTAATATTTTGATCTATTTTATAGGAGCTGAAGACGTTCCTGAGCAATATATCAAAAGTTTGAAATACGACAACTTATCCTCTGAGAATTTTGATTTGTTGTGGCAGGCATGCTCTCAATATAGGCTATTACAGATTTGCTCAGGCAATCAAAACTATTAAAGCAGTTTTCGAAAAATGGCCACAGTACAATTTACCCTCTGGAAATCGACTGGTAAGATAGTTGCTTTAGTTACATCAAATTTCAGGTGTCATTTTTAAAGAAACAACGATTCATAAAATTGTTCGTTTGTTTTAAATTGACAGCTGAAATTTGATATGACATAACCGTGATAACCGTTGAATTCATTATAAAAAACATAATGATTTTAAAACGTTGCACATTAAAAACGAAAACGATATTCTGGAGCAGTGGCCTTAAAAATTTGCAAAGATTCTTAAACTTCTGAAGAAGATACCCGAATAAAATCTAGTGAAATTCAAAGTATTCTTACAGATATTAAAGAACAAGATTTTGAAAAAGGTATTTTATACAAAGTAGTTTAAATTTAGTTTAGAATCTGATTTTAATAGACTTTTTATTTGTTTCTTTAGTTAAGCCAATAATTCGACTATTGTGGTGTATTCAAGGATTTTTGGTTCCAACTCCAAAAACATTAAGAAAGGACAATTACGGGAATAAACAAACCACAAAATATACAATAAAATACTCTTAGGAGACTTTTATTTATGTAGCTGGCAGTTTACAGGAAATTCATATATTCGATTTCTATTAGAAAAAGAAACACAACTATTTATTCTTGCTATTGGACACCCTAACCTTTCACATTTTGAACAGTTTTTCATATATATAGAAGGAGTGAAAATTAGTTTTAAAAGCATATTAAGAGCTGTGGATGTTTTATGTAAAATGTTTTATGTATTTAACCTACAATATCCAATATCTTGTTACAATATGAATATTGTCCCAAATTTTGGTGTTTGTTTGGAGTCTTAAATTAATACTGTTCGAAATTCTACTTTGATTTTCTTTTAATATAACATAGTTATCAAAATTTTCGGGTTATTATTTATGGAGTCTCTTTGGCTGGGAAATTCCAAATATTTATTTTTATTAAAAAATTATGTAGCGATTTTTGCGAATCAGCGCCCAGCATTTTCGGCGATCTGGCGAGGCCAAATATATTTACCGGCGGTAGGGCCGCAACGTTGGATCCTATACGGGTGGCCGTTCAAACTTACGGTTTGACAAGACAAAGTCCTATATTTACGGTTTAAAACGAAGGACCAACTTATAGGTGGCCAACCGGTCATTTGTAAATTTTTACTTGGTATTTCGGTGAAGGTACACCGCCACCCGTGCGGCAGGTTGAGGCCACTTCTTTTTTTTTACGGTTAAGGCGAACCGGGGAGACACCACCTCCTACACGTAACCTTGCTGAAGATCAAAGATACGATTTTTTTGATTTTTGTTTTTAATTTAATTTTTATTTTATTTTGATCAGTTATCATTTTCTTTATTTTAAATTCATATTTTAAATTTTATTTTCTTTGCTTCAAATTTGCAACCTTTAATTTGCATGCAAGTCGGCCTCATTTTCGTTTCGCCCCTTTAGTTTATTTATTTTTTTATTTTTTATACTATTAAAACAATAAAATTAAGTGCTAAAATTTTCGGGTCGGTATGGTGGGAGGGGAGACTCCATTCTGTGTCGGTTCCATATGTACAGGCTGGGCTGTAACACGCTCGAACAAAAAAGACAAAAGGCAACAAACTGTCCTATTCCTCATAAGGAAATTAGAACTGACTGTGTGGTGTATTGGCCTGTTTGGCAAGATAAACGTCTTCAATGTAAATTGTCCGTTTGTAAAGGATATACCTACCTAAGCTGTGAAAAGTGTGGAACTGCACTTTGCCTGCATAAGGTTAGAACCTGTTTTAGACTGTTTCACTTGTAAATAAAGACTGAATCAATTTATGAGTTTATTTATATCAATAATTTTAAGCATACATTTTTAATTTCTTTATAAATAAATGAAGTATTTAAATCAAATTACTACAATGTTTTTATTATCTAGTATATAACCAAAAGTTTAAAAGAGTAAAGCTTAATTACTTCCTATTGCAGATACACAAGTAGTGAAAATATTGAACTTTCCGGGAAATGAAGTAAAGCAATTTCCATTTCTATCATAAGAAAGTTAATTTCTCAAACAAAAATAATTTTTTTATTACTAAAAAAAATTTTGAGAGATGAAGGGAATTTAATTTCTCCGTTAGGAAATTCATTTATCTACTTAGTATGTTTCTTTTCCATAATTAAATTGTAGTGGTCTTAAAATTTAACCGAAATTTAACGTTTGATTTATTCACGTTCTTTTTGTTAACTTATCGTGGATACGCTTCGAAAACAGAGATGACATCCAATGTCGTTTGATTATTTTCTTTATTCAATTTTTTTGTTGACCATGTTAGCAATTTGTGACTTATGTTTAGCGATTAACGTTTGGATTCATGTAGTGGTTAAAGATACATTATAGGGAGGGAAGTGGCACAAGTTATGTCGCTTCAACAGGGTGGTGTAGGCAACGAGGCCATGTGATCAACGGCCTCCCGTATGGTTCAACTAAGTAAACTGTCGCCGAAGTTGATAATTGGAGAAAACAATTTTTCTGGTTAACGACTTGATACTTTTGAGACTATGCCAGATTCTCTAGGCATGCTTTCTAAAGTATCAAGAGTGTTACAAAGTTTTTGAAAGATTTTTTTTTGTTTAAGTACATTATCCGCGGTTTATGGAATTAGTTTATAAATAACTATACGGTTTATAGAATTTCCGAATCCGAAATTACCTAAAGATGGTAGATCTCTAAACAAAACGCCTCGTAAAAACTTGGAAATGATACCAATGGGCAATGGATTATATTCACATATAGGCTTGGAAAATCAAATCAGATTGTTTCTAGAATGCAGCGAATTTAAAGGCACTGAAATAGTGATTGATATTGGAGTTGATGGAATCCAGTTGACCAAAAGCTCCAAAAGCTAACTGTGGCCCATACTTGCTAGGCGTCTATCATGGTTACAAAAAACCAGAATCGAGTGATGAATTTTTAAAAGCATTTATTGAAGAGTACAAGCATATAATTGACCATAATATTATATACAATGGTTGAACTTTTGCCTTAAGAATAAGAGCGTTCACTTGTGATGCCCCAGCAAGAGCATTCCTATTAGGTAAGGAAAATTGTGTAGCTACATCCTTTATATTTGTAAATAACTTTTTTTGTCTTTTAGGTGTGAAAACTCATTCGGGATATTACAGCTGCACTAAATGTACAATAAAAGGGTGCTATGTAGAACATAGGATTTGTTTTCCTGGAACTACTGCAGTTTTGAGAACAGATGAAAGCTTTCGTAACAAAACGGATACCGAACATTACGTCAAATTAAATATTTCGTTAGATAGTTTATCCATTGGCTGTGTTAGTCAATTTCCCATTGACTCCATGCAGTGCGTATGTTTAGGTATGATTGTGTGAGGCCCTCTGCGTGGTTGATATCTGTGGATCGGCTGCTGAGCCGTCCGTAACACAATGTACGACACCCCAATAAATTGGGACAAAATTAAAGCCAATTTAAAAATCAATAAATCTGATAAAAGAAACAAGACCAGTCTCATCAAAGATTTACATTTCTTGCATCAGAATAATACTTCTATTGAGGGTTTCTTCTATAAAATAATAAAGATAAAAACTTCCTTTAAGTGTAAAACATCATGATACGGAAGACGTTAGGAAAACCAAAGAAAACCTATATACAACTATGTGTTTAAATGTCTTACTAAACAGGTATTAAAGAACCCCTTGGTTCTATGATACGGACCAGAAACCCCAACAATCTGCCAGAAGCATATGCAGTATAGAACAAAATATGTTTTATATAAAACATAAGCAAACATATAATAAATTCAAGAACAATCAAGAGACCTATAAAAAACCGCCAACAATACCTTTGAGGATTTTGCCTTTAAACCCTCAAATATTAAAAATCAGCTTAACAGAAGTTTCTCCAATCATAGAAGGGCACCCTCATATTATGGGTAACAACAGTACAAACCTACTTAGCCCAAACAATAGGCCTCTAATCTAGAAGAATTCCCAACAAAATTCTAGAAATCCTTCCATTTTACCGCTAAGACAACAAAAAATAGAGCTCATGGACACAATTTTGAATCAAAACCAGTACAAGCAATATACAATCGACTCAAATAGGCCACATTACAGAATATAATAAATTCTTGTTTTTTGCCATATAATTCAAACAAAATATATTTTAAAATCGCAAGGATGCATCAACTGGGTTGATGATTTTTCAGAAATTACTAAATTCATTTATAAATTTCAGATCGAAATTAATTTTCAGAAGCTGTATAAAAACGCCAGCAATTTATTAGATTAAAGACCCGCACAAAAAAATAATTGCATTTCAGAAAGTAAGTTTGTATATTAAATTAGTGGGATCCATAAAATATTAAACTAATTGTTTTTAAATATACATTTCAGATGGTAAACACACAAGTACATTGTACTTGTGGTACCTTGTTTAATACCACCCGTGTCGAAAGAAATATCCTCTTCGAGTAAAAAATTTGTAAAATATTCAATTAAAGAATCCCAAAATTCAGTTTTTATATTTGGCGAAACGGCAACCGAGCCAGAGGAACCTTTTTTTTTAGTGATCGGAACCATAGAAGAGCCCAAGGAATTCATAGTGTAGTTTGATGCAATAAGCTTGTAACAGAATTCTATCTAATTCTGTTATCAACCTATCCCAATTCGTTTATTTCCGAACAACATGACCTCGAAGATAATATCTTCAACTACCTCTAATGTAATAAGCCCGTCATGTTTAATTTACTTTACATTTTCTTTTAGAGTCTATTTAATTCAAGGTAACATAATTTATTCACATTAGAATATTTTATGTGCCTAAATGAACCCAAATATGTTCATGAACGTAATTTGATTACGTCGTTTATGCACATATTGGAAATGTAAGTTTTTACACTATACTTATGAATAGGTTAGTAACAATGACACCGATGCAAATATTGGAAAGCATTGTGGTTGTTGTTGTTCGAACTTCCTCAACGGATGTTTTGAAGAAAAAATATTTTCGCGTGGCTCGATCAGCAAAATCGATGTCACGTTGATGTACAATTTTCGTAGGTATTTTTGTGATGAGATCGCAAAAATTACCTTCGAAACTAAAAAGAGATACGTTTTTCGTTTCTGGTTGAGACAGTCGGTTTATAGATAGGCCAGCGTGTGGTTAAGTTTTTTTTTAGTAAGTGAGTTTTAAGTGAGTTCGTTTTTGGTGAAGAAATAAAAAGAACCTGTGCTCAATTAAGTTTTGCTTGTGTTTCTATGTTAAGATTTTTATTGTTTTTTTATGTTAAGTAAATATTAGTTTCAATAGTTGTATAAACTTTTTGTGTTGCACGAAATTTTGGTGTTTCAATAAATTATAGTGTGTTACGACTGTGTTGTCTTAACAAGACATTTTTGTAAATTTGTTTCTATTCTCCACGTGGTTTCTTGCGTCCGGGTTTTCGCTGTGTGAATGTGACTTCTTGGTGGATGGATTCCTGTGTGTTTTCTTCTGTTATGTTGGCAACGGAACGAAAATGGGAGAGAGAGAGAGAGAACAGTGCGCATCGAGTGTGTGCAAAGTAAAACGTTTTGAAAAAAATGTTTTTTCTTGTATGTCTCTCTTTTGTACCAACGAAAATTTGGTATAAAGGAGAGACAGAGAAGAGAGATGCATTTTCTTCTAAAACGTTTTATGAGCTGTGCGACGCTCGAATTTTTTTTGGTGGTCGCCATTCGAGTTTTGATTTTTATGAGTCGAGTTTTGGTTTTTTTTCGGTAAAATTAAAGTAGAGTCTTGGTGTGGTATAAAAAAGTTTTGATGAGACAGTCGAGTCTCGTGTGGAATATTAGGAAAATTTGTATGTTTTTTTTCCTTAATCAAAAGTGTATTTTGTAAACGATATAAAAATTATATTGTAATAAGAATAAAACAATATTGTATAATAAAAAGAAAGAATAAATGAGTATTGTATAAATACTGTATTGTCTAATTGACAGACATAAATTGGAAAAATTGTTTTACGATTAAAAATGGTGTATTAACTAAAGAAACTGTGCATCAAAAACGGTGTAGAAAATTTAAATTAATAAAATAAAAAAAAAATATTAGAATATTTTATATTAACATAAATAAAAATAAATAAGATTTGGTTAAAGTAGTGCAAGATCGAAACAGTTCACCTGAATTACTGCTAGTTGAGTGAATTATACTTAACGGCAGTTTCACCAAGTGGTTAAGTGCGAGACCACACCTCACTTGTGACGGCCTATCGGGCCGATCGACGGTCAAGGCGAACCGAGGCTAACCATTAATTACAGTAGCGTTGAACGGTTAACGGGTTGCCCACCTCCAGGCCAATTCATTAGTTTTATTTGTTTGTGGTGAAGGAGGTTCATCCAATTATTTGCAGGTGGCCAGTTGAGGCCACTTTACATATGATATTTAGGCGAAACCACGCCCAACGCGTTTCGAGTGTCCATCCTTATTTTGGTATCGGGGAAAGGCCCCGCAACGTGCAGGTGGCCAACCGGCCAGTTGTAAAATTTCCTTTTATTTTGGTATCGGGGAGAGGCCCCGCAACGTAACGGGTTGCCAACCGGCACCTCGTTTTTATTGTTTTATCGGTGGTCTGCCGCAACGTACGACCACTCAAGGTCGCAACGTAACGGGTGGCCAACCGGCCCCTCGTGATTTATATTTTTTTTTGGTATCGGTGGTCTGCCGCAACGTTCGGGTAGCCAACCGGCTATTTGATTTATTTTATATCGGCGGCCAGTTGAGGCCAGCTCACGTTTATATTGGTAAACGGCACCAAGGCCGCAACGGTCCGGGGGACAGGAGTCCCTTGTGGCATGACGGCCGCGCAAGGCCGCAACCCATTTTTCTATAGGGGAGAGGCCCCAACGGCCGCGCAAGGCCGCAACAATTAGTTTTTTTAAATTAATTAATTAAGGTACGATTTTTTTTTTTTTTGTTTATTTTATTTTATATTTCTTTATTTCTTTTACATTATTTTTTTTCTTAAATTTTTTTAATTTAAATTTTGGATTTTGTAATCGAGCGCCGCACAGCGGGTGCACGCGCTCGGTAAGTATTGCTCTCTCTCTCTCTCGTTCTCGCTTATCTTGGTGCGGGGTGGAGGGGGAAGTTGTTACCTTTTCTTTTTTCGTTTTTCCTTTTAAAAAAAAAAATATAAAATGAATTATTAAATTCTTCGGCTAGGTGTGATGGGAGCGGAGACTCCCTCTGTGTCGGTTTAGTGTTTGCGGTCCCTTGGTACCCGCATCCAATTTCGTAACCGGGGCTTTGCCCTGTTTGAATTCGAATGGATGCGCGCACCAAGGCACCTCTCTCCCATTTATAATTTTTTGAGTTGTTCGTTCCTCAGGTTCCGGCCGACGGATTTCGGCGGAACTCGGTATTATTATTATTTGCGTTTATCAATTTTTTTAAATTATCTGTATTAATCACGGTGTAAGCCAGGAGCCATGCATGCCTCAAACCCCACGACCCTTCGCACTTCTCCCTGAGAACGTAGCCGGCAAAAATCACCGTGGAGGCCTCTGCATGCGCTTAGTGAAATCTGCAGGTTGGCAGTAGCCAGCCAGTAACAAGTGTTTGGAGAAATAACAACACTAGTATTGTATTTAGTTCACAATTTATTTATAATTTCTTTGACCACGAAAATTGCTAAAATTTAGTGTTACCTGAAAGTAAACAAAATTAATTTAATACACTAGAAAGTATCTTAGTTATACTTATACCAATCATTGTAAAGTTTGCGACTTTAATTATAAAATTTAAAACATGACAGTGGTTAACGTATAATTGGTAAAAATTGTTAAAACATTTCTATTCTCTTCAAATCTGGTGAACCATAAAGACTGGCTAATAATAAATTAATAAATAATTCTATAAGTGTAAAGTTCATGAGCTTTTAAGTTCAATAAAATTAATAGAATTAAATTAAGCAGAAAATTCAATCCGTGCTCAGTGTTTTTGTTTCTACAACCGATTAAACAGCCATCTACAGCATTACAGTTTTGTTACCATCCACCGGCTTTATCCACACGTCCAATACTACAAACATATAGTGATCTTATAATTATTTCTGATTGGTTCCTGCGTGTTTTTTTTTTGTCTTGTGGATACTCTTTGGGATTTTTGGTGAGTATTTAGTGTAAAACATTTTATTAAACAATTATATAACGATAGTAGGTTGTTTCCGACAGCCCGTGTAAAGCAACTGTTGGCGCTAAGCGGCTCTTTGCATTACCCGGACTAAGGTGGCACACTACTATCACAACTCTATACTAACCTCAATTCTCACTAAGGCCTATGGGCCAAATTAATGTTAAATCAGTTAGATCAGAGTAAGGATGTCTGACTAGACATCTTAAATATACAACCACGGGTAGTTTAACCCAAGCGATGGGTTGATAGGTGGCCCACTAGTTCAGGGTCCGATACCCCAATTTCCTCCTCCCCCAGTCCATTCATTTTCTTTCTTACTAAAAGCGGTAATCTAGGCCGTTGTCTTGGGTGCCCCGAAACCCACACCGTTACTAGACTGAGCTGCAGGAACCAACGCCGCATGGGGCACCAGAGGATAGCGGCAAAAATCTATGAAACCGGGTTAGCTTTGGCGGTAGCCAAAGTTGATCCGTTTCAAGCTACAAACAGCCTAAGTAATACCCTCTGTATCAATGATGAGTAAAAAATTTGTAAAATATTCAATTAAAGAATCACAAAATTCAGTTTATTTGGCGAAACGGCAACCGAGTCAGAGGAATTTTTTGTTGTAGTGATCGGAACCATAGAGGAACCCAAGGAATTCATAGTGTAGTTTGATGCAATAAGCTACAAACAGCCTAAGTACTGTATTAAATTCGACTGATTGCTGCTTTAAAATATATAGCATTGTTTGATACCACCAAACAATTTAATAATTATTCAGTTGCGTTTGGGTCCACTCATACTTACCTGGAGCAAATTCTCAACCTGAAATACATAATCTACCTAAAATACATCACATAAATACATTTGCAATTACCATTTGTCAGTGGATAAAATTCATCTTGATTACCTAGAAATTAGATTAAATATTATTAGATCACAAATCAAAATCATATGATTGTAAACAATATACATAACATAATTTGTCCTTGAACTTGATCTTCAAATTGGTAATCACAACAAATTATGTCATGCATATTGTAACACAAATATTAACGTATAATTTCACTTATATTAATCAACAAGTAGTTACTTACCTATAAATTATATTCTATATAATCTTTTACTTAAACTAATAATATTTCTTAAGATAAATGTAATTTCATTATATAATTACTTACTTACCAGTTTGTTATTAAGTAGTTGACGTTTATGCACTACCACAAATGTCATTATAAAAAGTAGCTCAAATTGCACTAACCCAATGCACTATTGGTTCAACACCTTACTACTATAGAGGTGCGTTCAATACCCATAATAATTAATATGTAATGCCATCTAGTGGCAATTAAATTATTATGACGAAGCGATTGATAACCCTCTATGGTAAAAAGACTAACATTATTGTAATTAATATTTTATAAAACAAAAAGGCATTCCAATTTTGTCAACCAACGCAGTAAAATGTAATTTAAAATAAATTAAAATAAAAACAAAAAAAAACATTGGTGTAAGTTAAAATAAATTAAAATTAAAATAAAACGAATAAAAATTAATTGGTGTAATTTAAAATAAATTAAAAAATCAAAATAAAACAAATAAATAAGCATTTTTAATTTGCAATAACCAAACCAATCTGTATTATTTTGGAACTTTTTACAGCAATATATGTATAATATAACAACAACATTTGACTAGTATAAAGCTAGGAAATATTTAATTTAATTTTTCAATGATAAGAGATATAAGTAGTTATCATCGCATAACATTCGACCACGCGCAAGGGCAAAATCAATAGCCTAGTCAAAACATAAAAAATGTAAATGCATTCCCACAATCAGTTATTTATTCAAATTTCATTTTGCGAAGTGGAAATGCATAATATAATATAATAAGTTTTCGAAGAATTATAATGTAAAACAAAAAGTGCAAATTATGCATTTAAAATATCATAATTATAGTTACTAAGCCAATTGCAATGTAATAAAGATTGCGGTCATTCCACTTCCTAGCAGCAAATGACAGAATATAAAAACTAATGTAAAACTAACAACGTTGTTCATTTCAATAAGTAAAGTGTAGCGCGAGTCGTTCAATAAAATTTATAGTTAAAACGTGAGTGTTCAGTGTGTAGTGTAGGTACTACCCTGTGGTAAAATATTATAATAAGCAGCATTAACATATTAAAAAGTACATTGCACTTTCCAAAAATTGAATACAAGGTAATACAATAAAGTATTTAATTTCGATTTTTGGAAAAAGTGCAACAATGCAAACGTGCACGACCTGAGTGCAACGTACAAAAAACTGCTGAGTAGAAATAAGAAAAAAGGTAAAAAGATATATAAAAAGACACAGTAAAAATTAGGCATTGAAGTGGAAAAGTTTGAAATAGAAATAAAGTATAAAAAATGTTTTTAATCAAAAATATGTAATTTGTGTATTTTTATTTGAATTTCGGAAATGCGGTTAAACCACCGCGACATGGCGACCGTGACAAAAATCGAAGTGAAAAACAATTAAACTGTAAACTAAAAAAAAAACAAAGAACATAAAAAGGTGTTAAATAATTAAAATTTACAGTGATACCTAAAAATAAAATACTACATGCACGTACTATATACAATGCCACACTTACTCTACTTCATTTTTGTGACAAACAAAAAAAAATAATTTTTGTGTGTTTGGTGCCATAGCATAAATAGAATCTGGTGATGAAAAGTAAAAAAAAAAAAAAAAAATTTCAAACGTAAACTGATTTAACTGTTTGCTACATAAAAAATGGGGAATAACGCAGCGAAGGAGGAGCCGGTGATAAAAGAAAACATTATCCTAGACAATAACAACAAGAGCAGTATAGAACAAGGATCATTCGAGAACGTAACAGAAATGATATCAATAGCTGTCATCGTGTATGCTATAGGTGAGCTAATTAAATATCTATATAATAAACATATGAATAACGTAAAGAAAATAGCTAGAAGCACGGCCGAAGGCCTATAAATTATATAAATTCGTGTGTCTCTAAATTCGTCTAAAATTTTAAAAATATTCTTACATTATTATGCATGTACATACTTAAATTAAAAGAGATCATTAGTAGTCAAAATTTTTAATCAAAAATCAAGATAGTGTTTAATATATCAAAAGTTTTAATATTATTCGGTACGATCGATCCCGTACACCACATTTACATAACGGACATAACATAATATAACTACGTATTAAACTGATTTACTTTGAAAAGTACTAGCGTTTTATATTTGAAAATAGCATCTTCTACAAGAAACATCCTTGGATTCAAATTATTGTATGTGTAAATTGCCTTAGTTTAAAAAAACTTCTTTTGTTTTTTCGAAATGTCATTTTCAACCACAGTTCGCGGTTAAACGTATCGAAGTGGACGTAGTTTTAATCGTTTTGAATAAATTAATATTAATTTGTGTTTCGGATGCCGTTGTTCTCGTTTAGTTAGCTATATTGCAATAAAATAACTGTTGGTGATTATTTTCCAGGTATTAAATATTATTTCAAGTGAATATACATTCTTATTAGATTTAAGTTTTCAGTTTATAAACGTGTTAATCTATGATTACTTTTTGATTGTAGATAACATTTGATTTTGCTTTAAAAAAAATTCCGTAAAGACATTTTCAAACACAGTTCGCCGTGAAACGTATCGAAGGGAACATTAAAATCGTTTTGATAAATTAATACTAATTTCTGTTTTGAATGCCCGTCATTCCTGATTAATTAGCTATACGTTTCATTTTTGCTTAAAAATGCCACCGAAAAATAGATCAATTGGGCAGGTAACTGCAAAGTCGAAGAAGATTAGAGCCGCAAGGGTGGCTGAATTAAGCGAACAGTGTGAAACACGACATGCAAACGTTCGAAGCAGTACATCTTCTTCTAGAGCTAATGAAACAACTAAACAGCGCGAAACACGACTTGCAAACGTTCGAAGCAGGATGTCTTCTTCAAGAGCTGATGAAACAACTGAACAGCGTGGAACACGACTTGAATTTTACGGACACAACGACGGAGAACAATATTAAAAGAATTATAAAAAACTCTTTAATAGTCTATCAATTTTATTGAATAATAATTTTAAAATATTTAAAAAACCAATATCTGAAAAAAACATTTCACATATCATATTGATAAATAGGTTGTTCCAATCAACAGCTGTTATTTAAAGGCCATTTTAAGTATAAGATACCCAAAATTCCACCAAAACCAAAGAAGAGAACTTCCAGAGACTCATCTAAAACTTCAAAAAACACTCCTAAGGAGAAGAAGAAAGAAGTGGTTAGTAGTCTAATAAAAGTCTTTGAAGCACAAACAATGGTAGGAGGAACTGGAGTAGGCAGTTTAGAGGAGAGGTATAACAAGCTCCATGATAAAAATGCTGCAACATTCTCTGAATCCATTCAAAAGCTGTACAATATAGCTAAAGGTGATTGGAAAGAAGTTAAAGGATTAAATGAGGCAGAGTTTAAGCATGCTATTGAAAGTGTGAAATATCTAGGTTGGGATGCTAGAGCCTGGACCCATATGTTGCTACGTTTGATTATGTCAATCCCTGACAAATTAAAATTCCAAGGAAAGAATCTTGATCCCACAGATGATTATATATCTCTCATCCAATCATATTGATCATATTGTTTATAAATAGAGGAAATAAGTTTGATACAATAATGGCAAAGACCCCTGAAAGCGATGTGAAAACTATTTTCCTGAGTCTACAAGACAAGCTAAAAATCCAGTCTAGTATAAACAGATCCAGCCCGATGTCGCCACATGCCATTACTTTAGCGCGTGTGTGTAGTGCCCTGCCCAACTTTACTATTGCGTGCTTGATTAACATAAAAGGTCAAAGACAACTCATCACACCTAGACAAATTTTTGTGGAGAATTGGCCAGAAAATGCTGCAATTGCTGCTTGTAGTGGCTTCATACACTCAATGTGGTCTCAAGAACTTTTAAAGGAGGGGGCAGCTGCAATATCATTCCACTATGCTTTCCTACTTGATCGTCTCATAAACAAGGTGGCGTCAAAAAGATCCCCAGTATCAGTTCTTTGGAACTATCATAAAATAGGCATTGTTGCAGACAATGTTAGCAATGATGTTAGAAAGCAGTCTTTGAACAAATGGGGCATTACTAAAGATTTGATAACAGAGAGCGTTCCGGTGTCTTTAAAAGCCCTGGCTGATGAAGGTGTGGATAGTGCTGATTTGAAGTTGATTGAGGATGAAATGAAAGATTTAATGATTTCTCCTGAAAGAGAAATGGCAGTTATTGAAAGCCTCAGCATAGAAGCCCTCAAAGTGTGGTTCAAAGGTTTTGATAGGAGAGGGTAAGTTCAAAATGTAAATTTAATCATTTTTTAGTTTTAGTTTCTTTAATTGTTTAGGTTAGATTATTTACTTTTAAACTGTTAAACTTAAGCCATTTGTTAGTTTTATTTAGTTATGTAGTATGTAATATTTTATTAGTTATTTTAGTTCATAATATCACATTTTGACTATGGGTTTACACTTAATGACCTGTATTGAATTTAACAACATATATTTTTTTATTCTTATTATTTATATTGTTTATTTTATATATTTCTTTAGATTTGATATTTCATGTTTTATTTTCTTTTATACTACTCATTTTAATTCATGTTATTCACATATCTTAGAACTTAAATTAAGCAAAACTAAGGTTTTGACACAAAGACGGAGATCATTAGACAAATCAACATTTGCATTCTTTATAAAGGAAAGTTAAAGAACTTTCTCTATTATATGAAAATGTTCGAAGCAGGATGTCTTCTTCTAGAGCTACTGAAACCATTGAACATCGTGAGGCCCGGCTGGAAGTCGATCGGTTACGATATGGACGATTAATAGAAACTTTTATAGAGGTGATTTAAAGTTAGCCTATAATTACAATGTTTCAATTGAGCAAATGGAAAACATTTGTTTGTATTGTCATGCTTTAAAGTTTCACAATGAATCGCCTGGAATGTGTTACCTGAACCTCTTCTAGCTTACGTCTCCGGAACTACTGAGTTATCCAGACATTTTCTACAATAACTTAGAATAACTAATTCTTTCTTATAAAATGATTATTTAAATTCCTACAGAAAAATAAACCGAGTCAGGACAATGACGGAAGAAAAAAATAAGAGACAAGAGTTTCTGAAGCAAGCCACAATAGAATGTGAAAACTATCAACAAGAAGAAGAAAAATGGAATAACAAAATAAAAGTAAAACCTGCCATGGAAGAAGAACAACAAAACAGAGCACTACCAGATTTACCTGAAGAATTCTGGACAAAAATACTAAATATCAAACCAATCACTGTACAATATAACGAACAACAAATGGAAGAGATGGAAAAAAGACGCACAGAACATACCAAAGCAATGGAGCAAAACGCCAAATGGAAGAAAGAAGATGAAGAAGCATAATATTCATACAAAAACTATACACAGTAATAATAATAATAAATTTTCATTATGAAATAAATAATAAACAAATATGTATAATCATTAAGATTAAAACACGCTATTTTAGGCCCAACAGAGTTTATTATGTATTTTGATGGCGTGAAATACATTTTGAACTCACGTATTGAGGCGGTGGATATTTGTTTTAAAATATTCGATATTTATAATTTGGAATATCCATAAGCGTCCCACTTAATGACGTGTACGTCATGCATACAATCATCTCTACTGCGGAGTAAAAATATCTGTGCACAATGGGCTGGATGTACTTTATACAAATAGCATCTAAAATAGTTCTCGATGTCTTGTTAAAGTTCGTGTACGGCACTCCACGCGGATTGCATTGCTGTAATTCACGTAATTTTTGCCCAGTTCCAGCATTTTCAACGAACGTTTATTACACGTCACTGAAAACCAAAAAGGCATAAAAGAAACATTATTTTTTTGTTACTTAATAGATTATATAACCCATCAACAAAAAGGTTACACAATTTATTGATGGTCCTTGAAAATTGATTGAAAATTTCAAATCAAAAGTCTCGATAAAAATTATGTATTATTTTCATTATAGATTGATATTGATTTCGGTTGCTTGTATCCCAATAAAGAATTATTCATGTTCAAGAATTGGCATTTGTTACTGAACGTCGAAATCAATTATTAAAATTATCAACAAAAAAAAAATTGATTTATTAAATCAGCATGATTCTGATGATTTAGGTAAGGTTAAAATTTGATATATTACTGAATTTCAAAACTAAATTTTGTTTTTCTATTATTATTCTAATTCCAGAACACAAACCCTTAAAAATAATCAAAATAACTAACCATATTTTACAACCAACGGCACGTTTTATTGATCAAGCTAAAAAAATACATAAAGCGACCATATTCGATGCAATCAACTCTATTATTATTGAGTATAGTGGAAAACATCATCAGCAAGAAACAAACATTTTATCAAATGTATAATTGAAATCTGCAGCCCTTTATATTTTACAAACTTGAGTCCCAAAAAGTTGTGGATATAAAAATATACTTAGACAGACTATTGATTGAACAAACTAATATTATTAGTGCAATTGACATACTCTTTTAAATGCTGTTTTGTATTTAATATTCATTTCCCAAAAAAAAGTTCAAAATTTTGGCATTTTTACAAATATTTATTTACAATAGTGAAACACCAAATGACGATGTAGATTCAAGCATTATTTTTATTTTTCAATATTTTAATTGAACAAAATGAAACAAAGAATTCATTCGTACAGAAAAATTTACATAATGATCTCGATAGTTTCATAACAACATTTGATATTGAAAAATCTACAAAAGATTTATGAGTCATCCTTTCAATTTGTTAGTAAACTTTCCAAACGAGGTAATACAGGAAATAATAACGGACATAGAAATATTAATAACCCAAGTCATAGTTCACGAATTAGAAAAATGTCTTCAACCGAATAGTAATATGTCTAAACTATTACAAGTGACATCAAAACCTTTCAAAAATAATAAAACCGAGTATTTAATTATAAAATAATTGCAAAACAAAAATGTATCTGCTACCCTCTGTAACGTAAGTACGTTCCAAGTTTTGTAACGACACCCGCGGCCGTCGTCTTTCCCAGTGCTGAGTCATTTAAAACTGAGGAGTTTTATGGACCAGTTTATGATGAAAAAAAAAATAGATAAATAAAAAAGAGGGTTTTGAACACGCGATCGAATCAGTCCGGTGTAGAATTTTGGTTGGAAAAGACAAAAGTGGAGTGAATAGTAAGTTTAAAAACGTTTTATGTACATAAAAAAAAAAAACAAAAAAAATTAATTTAAAACAAAAAATCTGTCTTTACCAAGTATAATTTTTATGGTATCATATAAACATTTCATGTCATTTTTTGACAACTTGAAGTTTCTTTTTCTGATATGTGAAAAAATTTATTTTGGAATTGTGTTCGGGCGTGGTTGATCGTGCTGTTAAGTTACGAACAAATTAAACTGTGATACAATTAGTGAGTGAAAAAGGGATTTCACTAGAAAACAGAAAAATTAAGATTAAATTTAGTTATCTAGTTAAGCATAATGTTTTATTGTGTGTGAAATCAAGCATATTGTTTCAATAGACCGGCAAAATGGATTATTGTTGTACAAACTGAAAAAAAAACGTCTATTGCAATGGCCGCTAAAGATATAAAACACTAGTTCTAGTGATTACGTTGAGATTAGTGAATAGTGTAGGAGTTAAGGTGATATACATACTAAACTTAAAACAAAAGTCATAATCTAAAATAATCAATTAATATAACAGTTCCGGATATCTTAATAATAAAATTATAAATTAAAGCTATATAATAACCGCTAAATTAATATTACCTACGGCATGTTACCACGAATCACCTGGCTCTAAGTCAAAGAGCACATAACGAACTACGTTATCTCTACTGTTGTATTGGTACAATACAAAGAATTAAATACAAATATTCGGAATATAATTTAAATTTGCAACCTCTTGTGATGGCAGTTGGTGACAACATTGCAGGTTGGGAATATGTTACGGTATTTGATGGCATTTTATATAAATTTGATAGTGTAATCACGGCCATTGATTGTTGCTGCAAATTGTTTTACGTTTTTGACATTAAGTATCCACTTGAATGTGATAAGCTGTGGTCATTCATACAACACTATTTTTTTAATTATAATACCACGACGACAGATATCGTCGATTCAAAATTATTACTTTTTTTGAATGAATGTAATTGAATTAAAACTTAATTTTTTATGTTATAAATTTTTATAAAACAAATTTTTATAGATAATAATTATTTAATCGTAGTTTAACTGAAATTAGTGCTATATAAATCGAATCTGTTCAATATTTCTTAAAAATTACATGTCACATCTTAAAATTTTATCGTTTCATTTAATGATCACATTTTGTTGTATGCTTTAGTTGTGTCTGCTTTATTCTGCTATAGTTCACTTTCTTCGTGATCCGGATTCTACTACAATTTCTATTAACTGATCGGGAAGTACTCTAATTATATTTTCGTTAGTAAACCATAGTACACCATGTATCCTTGCTTTGTGTGTCGAAATTTGTTTTGCAGTGTTGACATATTGTTTGTTCATTTGAAAAATTTCCATATGTTTAGGAATGATGGAAATTTTATATGTGTTCAAAATAATTGTCCTGCTTCTTTTACAAAATTAAATTCATACAAAAAGCATTTAAAAAATTCACATAAATTGTTTAATGCTTCGCCAAATACTGTAACTGATAGCGTATTATTACAACCTCTCATGGCAAATAGTATAAACAATTGCAAGAATAGTGTTGCATTAATTAACCTAACCGAACCGGTGAGGGAAGAAATTTCTGAACCGATCAATAATTTTGAAACCTCTAAGAAACTTATTTTAAATAAAGCTCTAGAATTTTTTTGTAAGCAATCCGGATGTAATAATTTAACAAATGCAGTAATTGAATGTATAATTACAGATTTCTCTACTATTGTATTAAAAATTATAATTCAGGAAATTAAGCTAGCTATTTTATCAAATTCGTCTAAAAATGAATATTTAGATGATTTCCTTAACTTTTGTTCAGAGCCATTTAAAAATATTAAGTCAGAATATATGCTTGTCAAATCATTAATTGATAAAGGAATGTATTCTCCTGTATCTAAATTTACAATAAACTCTAAAATCACAGAAGGTATATAGAAGGGTAAACCGGGATTTTACAAACAACAAGAAGTTGGGGTATTATTGCCTATTGAATTTCAAATAAAACAATTTTTTGAATTACCCAATATGCTCAAAACTACTGAATTGCTAAATAGTAAAGAAGATGGGATTTCCAATAAAATGTTAAAATTCCAAGGTTCAACGGTCATACCATACTTTTTATACTATGACGATTTCGAAACTGGTGATCCTTTAGGTAGCTCAGCAGGAAATCAGTCTATTGCTGCGTTTTACTATAGCTTTCCAACAAGTCCCCTGCATAGTTCATCCCTCGACAATATTTTCGTGAGCATGCTATTAAAATCAAAAGTCCTAAAAGAATACGGTAATACCAAATGTTTATATGCATTAGAGGAAATTATTAAAAGGCTTGAAACGCAAGGTATTAAATTGGTGGTCGACGGTAAAGAATCAGTAGTCTATTTTGTATTAGGATTGATAGTTGGCGATAATTTAGGTCCAAACTCTATTTTAGGATATGCGAAATCCTTCTCGCATAAATACTTTTGCAGATTATGCAAGATGAATAAGGAAGATATAAATAAACCATATTCTGACAACCACTGTGAATTGCGAATTGCGAACCACTGTGAATTATACCAGAGATCTTGAAATAAATTGTTACTCTGAAACTGGAATTAAGGAAAATTCAATTTTTAATAGTATCCCAAGTTTTCATGTTTTTTTGTTACTTAATAAATTATATAACCCATCAACAAAAAGGTTACACAATTTATTGATGGTCCTTGAAAATTGATTGAAAATTTCAAATCAAAATTCTCGATAAAAATTATGTATTATTTTCATTATAGATTGATATTGATTTCGGTTGCTTGTATCCCAATAAAGAATTGTTCATGTTCAAGAATTGGCCTTTGTTACTGAACGTCGAAATCGATTATTAAAATTATCAAAAAAAAATTTTGATTTATTAAATCAGCATGATTCTGATGATTTAGGTAGTTTTAGGTAGGTTGTTGTACACAATAGTGTGTATACTTTTTAGTTTTTTATTAAAATAAAATACTTTAGACTACTTTTACTACTTTTTAAAATGTAAGTTACTCAATTATTTTATAAAAATTGACTTGTTTAATTTATTATAATTTATTTGAAACTTATTTATTGTACTTTTTGTAGGTCATTTACCAATGGACGCCAATTTGACATCTTAGTTTCTTTCATGGAAAAAAAAATTTAAATGGACCGCAATATAGAGACTACCCAACATTTGTGGACTGAAATTACCAGGGAATTAAATGCAGTCGGTCCACCTGAAAAATCTGTTGATGGCTGGAAAAAGTAAGTTGTTTGTAAATATGTGTTGCCGATAAGACTAAAATGCTATTACTCTTATAGGTTTGGAAAGATTTTAAATATTCCGTAAAAAATAAAATTCGATTCAACAAAAAATGTTTAACTGGAACAGGAGGGGGTCCGTATAAAAAAAATAGCTAACTGGAGGAGAGGGTTGATCGGTTGCTCGATATAACCAAGTCGAAAGCCTTAAAGTCAAAACTTTTGGATGTACAATCCATACAACTACCATAAATATCAATGACAACGACTTGATCACCACAGAAGGATTTGAAGCGGAAATTCTTCATACATTAAATCGCAATGAATTCCCAATTGATAATGACAAGCTCCTGCCAGCTCTAGCCACAGAACTATCACCATTGAACCATTACCATCAACAAGCAATAGACATATACATACATACCACAAGTCCACAACCCAAAGTTCATCACAATCCGAAAGCCGCAATAAACTTGTTCGACAATCAAAACGCAAATCGAGGGAAATATCAAAAATTATTTTACAAGGTCAAGTGGAAATACAAAAAAACACCACTAAGAAAATTTCAAAAAATTTAAAGATAATATTGAGAAGCACAGAAAACGGAAATGATCAAGTCCTTAAAGAGATAGAGAATACAAAAAAGATACATTAAAATTCGAAAAAGAAAAATGAATATCGAAACAAAAAATTTTAATAGAAAAATATATGTTAAAAGCGGAACAAGTTGAGTTAAAGAGAAAAGAATTAAAACTAAAGGAGGAAGAACTACCAAAAATCCTTGGTACCTTGTACCATTTTTGTAGACAGAACAAAAAAAAAGACAATTATTCATGTGTCAGCTGCGAACGAGGTTACTTTCAAGCGATTTTTGGTGATAAAACATAAATAAAGGCAAAATAAATTATTGTAACTAAAATTATATTAAAAAAATTAGTGTTTACCTAATAAAGATAGTTTGGTGTACAGTAAATAATTTTGATTGTTGCTTTCCGTTAAATTGACGCTAATTTGTGAAAATTTTATGGATTGTTCAAATTTAATAAATAACTGTGAAAATTCCGTTCCGCGACTTAAGTGTGAATTTTGTGAAAATTTAAAACCATGCCATAAACTAATTCAACTCAATTAGTGAAACACTTTGAGATAACCGAAACCAAATACGCTGAAGCTTGGGAAAAAATTAAAACGCGGTACGAGAGAAAAAAAAACAGGTCGTGAAGCAGCTACTTGATCAATTCATTCACCAGCCACGAGTTAAAGAGGGATCATCTAAGCAATTAAGTCAATTATGTGATACCTGCGATGATGTGAGGATTAAAGGTCCTTGGCCAGGATGTCGAAACTCGCGATCCGTGGATGATCCACCTACTATTAGAGAAACTGGATGAAGAAACAAAACTAGCATGGGCATATTTTAATGCATTAATGACGTATCTAGAGAAGCGTAGCCAGGCTTGGGATACTTGTACGACTTCCAGTAATAAAGGATTATCCACTAACAATTAAGGAAGGCTTCAAGTGAAGGCCATGCATTCAACAGTGGCGAATACCAAGGTGTGTATCAAACATAGAGTTCACGAACGTCCACAACTTAAGGAACTAACCGTCGACCAAAGACTAGGATTTATTGCCGAAAAGCGATGTTGCTTCAACTGCCTCAGCCAAACACACTTTTCGGTCTAAGTTGAGATATAGTTTATGTAAGGCGCGAAAGCACACATTGTTACACCAGGCAAAACCGAACAAGGAAGAAGCGACTTCGATACCAACGAACTGTGAGCAGTCCTCCACAAGTGGTGGTAATACTCAAAGTCCGCGTAACATTAGGTCTAATATGAGTGTAAGTGAGTGTTCTACTTTTTGTTCGCTGTTACCGACTGTCGTAGTCACAATTTGCAACAACTTTGGGAAATCGATTGAATGCCGTATTTAAAATTAAATATGGTCATCGTTAATAACAGGCTAAAATATCAAAATATTGAAATTAAACTAGAGAACACACCACAAACGCAAACAATATTCCATCCTTTACTAAAATCATTACCAAATTCGAATTAACATGCAATCCGGAGAATTTTACACCGAGTTAGTCGGATTTGAATACTCGTACTGTAAAGTTAATCTTTCCAACCAAACGCTTAGACGTCGACTACATGATGCTAATAAGCACGGACGAGTTGTACGTGGAATACTCTATGTTTCTTCAGTTAATAAAAAAAAGGGAGCAGTTTTATATTGCACATGTTCTAAAGCCAATAGAAAATTCTAGGATAAAATTTTGTGGACTGATGAATCCATGATTCGTTTAATATATTAATCATGGGCGTATGTTTGTTTGGAGAAAAAGAACAGAAGTTTTGTCATATAAGTGCGGTCAAATCATTGTATTAGAAGGAAAAGTAACTGCTAAAAAAACAATTTACAAAACAGCTATACACGCCACACGGTACATAACCGGTAAAGATAAAGCTGCTCCTAGTGGCACACCATAAAAGGTCATGCCAGAGGCGAAGCACATCGAAAAAGTTCGGCGATTAAATGAAGTTTTACAAAAGTGTAAGTAAGAAATGAATAAGCTTATTTTATATTGAATAATATTAAAAAAAATTCATTTTAGATAAAAAAGTAGTTTGGACTTGGAAATATCTGAGACTTCGCCGCATTGATCAAACGCAGCGTCACCAATAAAAAGACCTATAAGATTTTGATAAAACACATTAAATTTAATACAATTTTTCATATTCCTTAACCCAGTAAATCAATTTTCCAGATGATAGTAATATGATGCTTCTTAGAAAAAGGACACGAACAATAAGCTCTAGCAAATCAATTGTGCCAACAATGATTGATATTATATAGTGTGACACTAATCTGGTCACGTTTAAATTATACCTATTAACCTACCTGTTACCCTAATACCATCCTTGTTTATGGTCAACTCAACTAGTTCATCCGCTTTTATGGTACTAGACATTATAAATTGCCGGACAACGAAAATTGTAGAGAGTTAAGTTGAGAAAGTAAGACAGTGAAGTCAAAATTTGGTTTTAAAGTACCGTATATAGTTAATTTTTTTTTTTTGCAATATAGTAACAACAAAGTGGTCCGCAAAATATTAAAATTTTTTTTTTTGTGATAAAAAATTGAAAAGCATAAAAATAATTAATAAATAATATTTAATTTTATATCGTGATTTGTTCGTGCAAAAAAAAAAATTAAATAAAAGTTATGAATTGTTAATAAAAAAAAATAAAAACAGAAAACAATGAAAAACATATTGGTAGTCCGTGTCTAGTAATTAACGGTACCAATACTAAAAAAAAAAAAAAAAAAAAATATATTGTGTGTGGTTATATGCTCACGTCTATAGTGGATTAAAATCATCGATAAATAATCAAATTTAACAATTTTGTATATATGATTTTTATTGCAAATAAAAAGAAATTAAATAATAATAATCTAAATTGAAAATAATATGTATGATCCATATCCTCTGAATAAATTATATACTTTAATTATACAAGAAAAAAAAATTGTGGCCGTTATTGTTTTCTTTCAAGTGACATGTCAAGTTATCTTGGTTCGGTACATTCCATGTGTTTGCTTTGTGAATGGTTTTGGTTTTGGTTGTGTTAAAATTCCAAGTGAATAAACGAACTTTTAGTGACAGACAAGTTACATCATACTAATATACTTGCTAAATAAACCAAATACAAGATTCCTCTGTGTGTAAATAGCAATAAAAAAAAACACAAAAAAACCTTATTAGTTATAATAGACCAACAACAAATAACCAACAAACAAACTCAATGTAGTAAAGACAAAACAAAACATTTAACAGCAACACATACTACACATTCAATTCTATTAATGAAAGAATTGGTTTATTGCGGCACATAATTCGTCGGTCAGTAAAAAGAAAAACCTCTGATAAAACGATGATTTTGAAAGCTGATTGAAATCTGGGGTGCACGTGTGATTGCAGTTTGGCGGCGAAGCGGTTTTTTTGGAATAGAACACAACGGAGGTTGCTATCCAGCATATACGAATATATACGTTGAAGGAAAGTGGGCAAGTTTTTTCATTTTATCACATATTATTATATTTTTTTTTTTATTGGTGCATATTTTCTATACTTTTGTTATTTTTTGTAAACCATTATGTTTTTCCGCGTGTTCGGTTTTGCTGTATAGTGGCATTATGAATTCTTAAATTAAAAATCAGGGAATGAAACTAAAATAGGTCTGTTAGCTGACATGTGGTGTGATTTTAACTTCAAAACAGTATAATTAGTGTTATAATGCGGTTACTTCTCGATTACTTGTAGCCTTGGACCACCCACGCCGTACCGACGAGTGATAGCCGGTCACCAGTCGACCGCAACAAGGTATGCTACAAGTAATAATTCTGTTAACAACCATTATCCTCTAATTTGGATGATAAGGGCTGTTACAATAGATTAATACTATAACAATTAAATTAACAATTAATAAAATGTTTTGTAAGTTAAATTTAATTGACATGGTTAATTAATATAAATCCTTAAATAAGATTTTGCAATGTGGCGAGGACTTTTGGATGAAGATTGAGTCCAGGCAAATAATGCTAGTAAAGGTGGTATCCGCTGAAACCACCCAAGCCGAAGAAGTACCCGACAAAGTCCTAGACGTACGCGGGCACGTCACTACAAAAAACCGATAGCAAAATAAACACATCGTATAACACATCGCCGGACAAGTTTCCGGTCTAAGAAAGAAAACCCAATTTTTTTTTGGGAAAAATACATTTTATTCCTCAAACGTAATTTCCTTCTAGAGCGATACAATCAGTCCTACGCCTCTCTAATATTTCGATACCTTGTGGCTAATAATAATAAAAATTAAAATAAATCTTAAGAATATTAATAATAAAGTTCGATAAAAGAAAATTATAATATAAAATGGTGGTGGTATAGTCTACGCACTATGTACATAAAAAAAATTAGACTCGTAAGTGATAATAATACTAGATGGACAATAAAAAAAAGAGAATATAAGTTATTATTTGGGGGTGACAAGTACATACAATAATGCCCAACAAAAATAAAATTTAATTGCAACCGCTTATATACCAATATAATAAAGTATATAATAACACGACACGAAAACAAATCGCCTCAGCTGTTCTGAATACAACCATCATTCCGCTGATCGTCGCTCCAATTGAACACAAGGTTAAAATTTTCATTTGTTATACATTTTTAGTTTTACATATCTAACATTAACTTTAGTATAAATAACCTCTAACATTAAGTAAGAAACAAACAGTCCGGACTTCCATCTGATATTTTTTTCTGTTGTGTTTAAAAAAAAAATATATAGTTAAGATTTCGGAGTTTTATTTTGTAATCTGTCTCTCGCTTCTGTCAATTAGTATTAAGGTAAAATTTTATTTTCCGCCATTCAATTTTCTTTGTGAAATATAAAACGTGTTACTCGAATTTGGTAGCAGCAATTTATTTTTGCGCTGTGTTATTTAATTTTACTTTCTATTTGGTTTGCTTTCGAATTTTTCACATTTCGGTTGATTTCGTTATTTTTTTTTTTGTTTAGTGATTTGAATATTCTGTTGTGATATCACTCACAGCACATCCATTTCATCTCAAATCTCGCGAACTTATAATCAAATCATCATCATCATAAATTAAATACAAGATCGTTACGATAATATAAACGACATCACATATATTAAAACACATATAACATACATACATTTTATCATGCATACAAAATATGCGTAGTAAGCGCGATCGGCGCGATACATAAAAATATAAAGTCAAAGAAAATCCAAAAGCAACAACAAAACAAAACATTAGTTATTTTGTACGTCACACACTACATTTTTCGTTTTCTTAAGCACAACAACAACAACAAGACAAGTAGTATATACACTACATAATTATGCTACTCATCATTTTAATTGTACGTCAATAATTAATATAGAAAAACAACAACAAAACCAAGTACATATAAATACTTAGGTATTTATTGCGACATATACGTTGTATGCATTTTTCGTATTCAAAATAAATATCGTTTATCGACCTGCGATTTTTGATGATTGAAATATATTTTCCAATTTTGCAATTTCAAAAAATCAATAATTATACGCGTGTAATATTGTCGAGTTTTCAAAAAATGAATTGTTGGTAGAATACTAACAAATATTTAGTATATAAGAACCAAAATATAATTCAATAAGATCAGAAATATAACACAGTCCGACTAGGCAATATATCGCGAACAGTAAAACTGGATCGTAAACCCCTAGAGGTTTCGTCACTCGACGAACCTCTACGGTATTAGCGTAGTCCAATTTTACAGGTAGTCAATTTTTAAATATCGTCCCGATAGTATCCAGACACTCGACAACGGTGTACCGGAACTATCGCAGTAAAACCAAACTAAATTAAATACAAAACATTCTTGCTGAAATTCTCAAGAAGCAACTTTAACTCAAGTATTTTAATCGTACAGAGCTGACTAAGCAAAGGAACCTTAGGTGAGTAATAACAAAAAAAAATCCATGTGAGTAAGTATATCATCCGACTAACATTTGAACGCCCGGATCTTTAACTTGTGTTTACTTAATTTCGCACGGCAAAGCGAAAGAGATTGTGGAACGAGTGGGCAACCCCCACAGTATACAATCTTGTGATAAGCACACTTGAAAGGTCCTTTCTTACTAACAACAAAATTTAGATCCACCCATAGAGGTGCACTTCTCTTTATAAATATCCCTAGTATAATTTCGCTTCTGCCCCATTTCCACTTTGCTTTGGGTCTCATATCTCAATTAACTCAAGACGTCAACTTCACCTTGACAACATTCCACCTCGAATTCACCCTCAATAATTCAGATTATAATGTACTATTTGTATAGAGAAGACTAAAACATTTAACAAACAGTCTTATCCATATAAATACAACAATTCAAAAAATGAATAAGTGAAAAGTTAAAATACTGTTGATGTTGGGTAGAAGGTAAGTAACGTGGAGAAATGGTTATCCTTTGTACTTCCCGCGGTATATTCAAGATCGATGCATACCTCTGAAACCCCCACGACCTCGCGCGAGTTTTAGCCGGCTACTCATTACCGCTCAGAAGTCCCTACACCGATATTCTGTTAACGGTCCGTCGAAATTCGCGATATTAATGTAAAACCACGTATGCCGATCCGTTACAGCCTCTACCACAAAACCCAAACACTTGAAGAACTGGAAAACAAATTTCGAAACAAAACCAAAACGATTAAGGATTACGGACACAGGCTGAAACAAGCAACAGAAGCATACAAAACAGGTTTCGAAAATATTTACACCAAACTAATTCTAACAGTAGGCCAGTAAAATATAATTTAGAACAAAATGCTATGAAAATATTTTTCCCAATTCCCTATTCCCAGGGAAAACCAGAATAGTGCCACTGGCAGCAATAGATGGAAACTACCAAAAGGAAAAAAAATCGCGACAAATAAAGACATAAATAAAATAATAGAAGAAACAGAACTGATAGAAAACATGCTAACATACACAACTGAACAACCACACAAGAAAACAGTAACCTGGCAGCCACATAACCAAACAGAACAACTCACATGCAGCTACTGCAAAAGAATAGGCCATACATGGGACACATGTCGTACAAGAATGAGCTACAGAAGATACCGACAACAAACACAACCGTACAATACAAACAATCAAAGGTACCCTAACCTAGCACAACAACGACCAAATTTTCACTACAAACAACCAGAGCCATACACAGTAAGCAGTACACTCAGCAAATACCACGGAACAACTCACCACCGAATTACAACCAGTATCAAACACAATATACGCAAGCTCCCCAACAAAACTATTACAACCAAAACCCTATTGCTGAACAGAAAAACAAAGCAAGACCCAATATGGCTAGGAACATATGCAGTAATTAACGTAGACTCAGACACGAATGCCACACGAATGCAGCATATATAAAATTAAACACGCACCTCATAAACCAACAGAACAAAAGGGTAAAACCGGAAAAAAACTTTCACCAAAATAGCTACTACTAATAAAAAGGGAATAAACAAAAATAATAGTAATAGAATAAAAGAATAAAACATTATTTCTTCAACCAAAAACAAAATTATTAATAGATATTGGCACTGAGATTGATTGTACTTCAGCTCTCTCTTCTAAATTTAAAATAAATGGAGAATGGTATATCTCAGGACTTGGTGGGCTTTACCATACCAAGAATCCTGATATAATTGTTCCAGATTACACTAATTATACCTTCTCATTAATAAAATCGCTCGCTGAAGGTGGTATTTATACAACTGAATCCCTAGAAAAGATGCAGACACTTTTGTTGTCGCCAATGCGATCAACAGCTTTAAATGAACAATTTGTTAGGACTTTAGAAGGAAAAAGCCAACTACCTTCTGGTTTATTGACAAGAAATGCCATCAGTTACAAAGACATAGAATACATTCAAGAAAAATGACTAATTGGTTTGTTAAATTCTATAAAAATATGAAAGATTTCGGGAGTGTTTAAAAATTTTTCAGATCAAGCTCAACAGGGAAGACAAACTCACGAACCCCGACAAGGAAAATCCTAGAAAAATAGGGGCAGAGATAGCGATGATGATCGCCGAGGTAAATAAACAGGAGGAAGAAAACGAAAAAATGGGATCTACTTCGAATATTGCCGTAAAACGGACAAATTTATAAAAAAGCAAATAAAAAGAACCTAAAAACACAAACAATATCTTTAAATACACGTTTCAAAAGCAAGAACTTCCGTGTACCTCTAACTCCCTTGAAAACTCCATCACTTAAGAAATGATAAAAGTAAGCCTATGGATACTAATGTTAGCATACTCATCAGCGAGTTCCGAAAGACAATCGGTTATATACAAACCATTAAATAGCACAAGACGGATGTTCAACAACAAACCAATGAACAACACCGGAATCTATACGCGATTTGCAACAAAGTAGCTGACATCTGGTGCGCGATATCTGAACACAAAGCAAGGGTGATGAGAAATGTCAAAACAAAAACTTCTATAGGAAAATGAATATAAAATTTTTACAATGGTAAGAATATTAATAAATTTAATAAATAAATTAATAAAATTACATAAAAAGGTAGAAATTCATTAATTAAATATTATTCTGTTTCATTGATGTAAAATTTACTTAAATCTACATAAAAAACGTAGAAAAAATACATCAGTAAAGCCTAACCTATTGTTTATGTATACTTTTAGTCCGATGATCAAACTAAAATAAATATACTGATTAGCCTAACAGATATTTTAAAATATTTTGGTGGAATGAGAAGACCATTCGTTCAAGGAGAAAAATTAGTAAGAGCTAATCATATAATTAAAATCGGATTTTTAAAGCCCAAGCCAAATACAACGGCAATCCATGTTTTTGGTTTAGTGCTACAAACGTCCCACCCAAAAGAAAAACCACACGAAATAAATTTTTTTATTCAAAATGACGTGTCATATTGGACTGGAACTTGTTCCTGTAAGGCTGGTCTAGGCCATAAGTGTAAACATATTGCCGCAGTGCTAATATATTCCAACAGGTACCTAAATTAGTCTAAATATTTTCAACAGTTTTTTATAAATATCACTTTCTAGATTGAACGTATTGAATTTGCTAACATGTACGGATGTAGCGCAAAAGTGGGGAAAACAGATAAGCACTAAATATGAACATTTATACGGACCAAAACCATTGGAGCAATTATGTCGTATGTCTAAAAAACCGAAAATATATGAAACCACTGAAGAACAGGATAAATCAAATCGGGAAAGACTTTTAGCAGCAGCACAATGCTCGGTGGTATATTTGCACAGCAGAAAAAGAAAAATTATAGAAGAAAATACTCTTGTAAATGAAGTTACAAGGGAGAAAAATCTAAACCACAATAATAATTCTATGCCATTTGAATGTCCGCTTGATTACATTAGTTTGGCCGAAAATTTTGATAGCTTCATAATGCCTAATGAAACCCCAAATATTCCACCAATAATCCTCGATTTTTATAAAAAACATATATGTGTGGATTTAATTAGCGCTGAGGAGATATGCAATGCAACCCGTGACCAAAACAGCCCTAAATGGATATATGAAAGATCTCTACGAATAACAGCCAGTACTGCCTATAAATTATATACATACACTAAAAATAAAAATCCAAATTGGGAGAATAAATCAAAAAAATATTTAATGACTAAAAATTTTAGGAATGCTAATATGATATTTGGTCATATAAATGAAAATTTAGCTATTGCCGCGTACGAAAAAATGTTTAGTGTAAAAATTACAAGACTGGGGTTGGTTATTCATCCAAATGCGCCATGGTTAGGGTATAGTCCAGACGGATATATTAGAAGTGAAAATAAATTAATCGAAATTAAGTGTGTCCGTAGTGCAGAAAATTTAGAATGGAGAGAGGCAATACAAAAAGTAAATTACCTGGATAGCAATAACCTTTTGAAAATGCAACATTCCCATTATGCCCAAATTCAAATTGGAATGGCTATAATGGGTTGTAAAAGCTGTGATTTTACTGTTTATTTTAAAAAATCTGATTACTGTCACGTTATAAACATTCCAGTAAATTTTGAATTTCTAAATGATTTAGTACCTAAATTAAAGACTATATATTTTGAATATTTATTAGTTAATATTTACAAAATCGAAAAACTAAAGAATGGAAATGTTCTTACTGAATTAAATGTAACTAACCAGAATAGTTCCTAGCCTGTTATATTTTTACGTTAATGCAATTTTTATTAAATGAAATCCTTAATTTATGTTTAAAATTGAAATATATTTATTTTTCTTATAGAAAATTTAATTTTTCTTATTGAAATACGAGATGTTGTTACAATTTAAAATTTATCTTCAGCTAAAACTGGTGTTGACAAATTTGTTATACAGGCAATAATGTTGATTATATCGTCGATATAAGGAAGAATGTTTAATTCTATTTGGTATCGTAGAATGTTGAAAATCTTCATTCTTTGTATAACCCTTTCTACGTGAACTCGTGCTATTGATACTTTGGTATTCCCCTCTACTTCATCCTCTGGAAATTGTTGATTTGGCCCCGCACTAAATGTAGGGCGAATTAGTTTAATTCCTTTTTCTGATAATTCTTTTTCTATTGAGAATCCTTTATCGACCATAATACAATCATTTTCATCAAATTTTTCTATGAGCTTTTCTTCATTGAAAATAAATTTATCCGATGCTTTGCCAATATATGCACGACTTATGTAGGATATCATTACCCCAGGTGTAATGCATACCACAAATTTGATTGTATTGCGTCCTTTATAATGCGAATAAGTAGATATTTTACAGTTTGGACAGTTATGCACTTGAACAGGTACTTCTGTGCAATCAAGTATAGCCATCACATCCATAAAATTAGGCCTAAAACACTTAGGTAAGTTAGCAGTAGTTTCTTCTTTAGATGAAAAGTACAACACTGATTTTAACGCGGCTCGAAGTACGGGCAAAATGGTAAAAAATTGCGCGAAATCGTGGACGATGACATCCCAAACATGGATGCCATACAAACAAAAGATAAATTGGTCTTCAACTTAATAAATACCAAGACAATTTGCTCCTTTAAACTTAAACTGTTTTGGTATTGAGGGCTATAAATAGTTGCAACACAGTCTTCCACGGCTTCTAATAATGCGAACTTATTAATTCAACAATGTTTCATTCTTGATTAAATCTAGGATTATAATTTGGCGAGACCCTTCATTGCACAGTGTGTTTGCTTGAACGCATTTGTCACACATTTGAAAATTATCAGAGCGCACCTGGTGAAGTACTGTAAGGTCGGTCGAGGGCAATTCAATATTACTGGAACTACTTCTCAGCTCAGATTGCCCAGACACACTTACATTACTTTGCTCTACAGCTACAATTCCTCCATCAACTTCTGATACTAACTTTGCCATATTTTTTTGCTTTTCTCGTCTCTCCTGTCTGGCAGCTCTAAGAATCATTTGGTCCTTTCTTGGACCCCTTGTCATACAACTACTTTGATGCAAGTTTTGGGTAGGTATTGAATCCTTTTTTAGGTAACGTTTATTTCCATTCCCTAAAACCGAAAAAAATGTCAAAAAATATAAAACAAAATCTTTTCCGTAACTAACTGATTGTAAAATCATTTGATGTAAAATGATTGCTACACACTCGTGAATTCTTGGTAACTTTTGTTCCAATCCTACACACTGCAATCCACCGCTTTTTTAATAATTTTTCCTTAAGAAACTGATGCAAACTTGTGTTTTTATCAGCTCTCGAAACACAACTAAAAACAATACACATTTTGTTGCTTCGGAACTTATATTTAGCCATATATTTTTGCAATTCCATGATTATTATCGCAAAAATGAATAAATATTCTTTAAATTTTTGTTTAAAAATCAGGCACATCGATTAAATTATAATTTTATTAATTAGTTATGTAAACACGGAAAAATTTTCATACGAACTTTATATGAATACAAGAATTTTGACGTTTCTCATCACCCTTGTAAAAATCGACAACAACGCCTCTACAGTTGATAAAAATCGCCAATTTTGATAAAATAGAAGACATCCTCTTCTACGGGAACAAATTCGAAATTCTAACAACAATAAAGCTACCAGATACGGACGAACTCATAAGAACAATAGTTACACGCAGTATTAAATTAAGAGAACTATGCAATAAAATACTGGAATTTCAGAATAACAATTCATGCATCGCGCTCTACGAACAAACTAAGCAGGAAGAAATAATAAAAGAGATATATGGCAAAGAAAAGAGATCATTAATAGATACAGGCGGAAAACTAGCAAAATTCCTTAGATCGCTTAGGTAATAACCAGGAAAAGCTAATAAAATTCGACAAACCAGAACTATCACTAATAAAATCAAATTTTGACGTCCCATAAAAGAACTACAAAACGAAACCAAAATTATTGAAAGAAGAATAAACCTAGTGTTAGAAGCATATCGGAACTACACAGAATTGGAAGACAAAATATCTACCCAAACCCAATCGATAGGACTGTTAGCAGAACTATCATCACTCTTATTAGCAAAATGCGCGATACATTACACGATCAACAACGGCTGTGCCTCTAAAGAAGTAACTCAGCACAACAATGAAAAAGTAAAACTAAATTTAACTGTGTAACTTATTTGTCAAATCAAAAAACGAAATAATTTTGAGAGAAATTGTTGTTAGTATGTTACTAACAACCGACTTTAAAACAAGAACCGACTTCATTTCTCTTCTAATATTATTAATAATGAATCACCTGATGAACTATTCTAATTTACAAACCAAATTGTCCGTAACACAGGTATATAAAATATGTATCCGAGTTTAATTATGAGTCATATTGAATCCAATGAATCATTAGTTGAACCGCCCGTAGAGAAGGCTGAATTTATTAGAACTAGTAATAACACAAGTAAGATACATGTATATAAAAGTGTTCTGATATGTAAATACCATATCCTATAGTACTATTTTATGACAGCAAGAGATACGATTCAAGTGGTATGCGGATTTAGAATCCCATACATAATTTGAAGGAGAATTTAATGATAGAAGAAAACAACAATCTATAATTATATCATGTTGAACATCAAGAGCACTGGCCTCCATTGTGCTAACTAATTCTATTGCATGCAACTTCAATAAGTAGAAAAACCCCGGCGATATAGAAACGAAGACGACGAAAGGATTGAGGGCTATCCGAATTAAGAAAAGTTGAATTAAAAAAACTGGTATTTGGCTTTCAGGAGGGGAAAGCTAAGTTTTTCCCATAATACCACATGGGTATTATGCAAAATTTAAAAACACATTATAGGACACAAATTTTGAAAAACGTTCTCGCTAGAATGGAGGTGAGTAAGCCAAATTCAATAAATTTATTAGACGCCATTAAGTTTATTTCTTCGTCTTGGATGGTAAATGTAACATCCACCACTATTAAAAACTGTTTTCGAAAGGCAGGTTTTATGGAAAATACCGAGTCGGATGATGAAAATTCGATGCCTCTGTCTGAAATTAAATCACAAATGGAAAGAGAAAAATTGGAAAATGACCGATATAGAGCTGTATGGAATGAGTGGATGGAAAAAAACCAATTTACAAACTACTGATGTGTCAGCTGACGAATATTTAAATATCGATGAAAATATTTGTGCTACCGCAGATATCTTGACGACGATGCAATTTTGGAACAAGTAACTTCAACTCCCACACCTGAGTCTGAAGATGATGAAGTGGAAGAAACAACACGAGATACACCAACTATTCAACAAATTCGCTCATCTGTAGATATACTGCGTACTGCGGTTGAGATTCATGATAATGTGCCTGATTCAATACACTACAGCCATCATAAGATTGACCAACTTCTCGTAAGCCAAACAATCTGTACTAAACAGACTACGATAAATTATATTTTTGGTTTCAATTAGTAAATTTTACTTATATTAGATTTTATTCAATTAATAATAATAAAAAGAATAATTAATTCAAAATGAAGTAAATTGGAGTTATTTTATTTAGGGACCTTCTATTTTTCGAATTTTCCCTAAGTCGAACCAATAATCGTGCCAGCTAGTGATTCGACTGTATTTTCAAGTGATTTTCAATTAATTGAAAAATTATCACATTATTATAATAGTGAGTTAATTTTAGTGGCAAATTTTGTAGATGTCATTGCTTAACACAGCCATCGCATATACAATAAATGTGAGCATAAATTAGTTTAGTGAGGTATATGAAAATTTGGTTTGGCCACGCTGCTGAGCTAACCATAAATATTTCTGCGTGATTCAATAACTCAACTGAAGTATTTGTGTGTGCAACAATCATAGGAGCTTTATTATAAAGAGGGCAAAAAACCATCGGGCAAGTTGTATAATAAATTCCGCAATAGTTCATACAAATTAAAAAAGGTTGGTCTCTACAAAAATCAGCCTACAAAGGGTTCTTCGATAGAAACATCAGCAGAAACAAACGATCAACCAGGTATAAAATATGACTTGCTAATTAGCAATTAATAATATACTAATTTATATTGTTTGTTTGTCTTTACATAACAAGAAATGGTTATCGTACATGCAAACGCCTTGGGAGACCGTCGAGTTGAAATGGAAAGACACTGCTAAAGGGTGCTACAACGAGATAAAAAAAAAGCAAATCATTGACGGTAACGATTATCCTTAAGAGCGGGCCATTATTAAAATCAGCCACAGCGTTTAGATTGGTAAGTTTATTTAAACAATGTATCTTTATTTGTTTCAATATCCGATATATACTTGAAACTTAATCTAAAATGATTGAACATCTGAAAGATACCAAAATGAATCAAAATATCAAAGCTGTTTCAACGCTTAAAGTTGCAGGTGGCTAAATTATTTGGTACACAATGGTATGCACCTGATTACATTTAATTGAAATAAACTTGCCCGGTTTTTCGTAACTAATCATTAATAATCTAACCCATCCCAAATTGATTTTTTCGTGGGAAAGTCACCTATTCATGAATAATGGTATTAACCACAAAAGAAGTTTTCGCCAATTTCTTGTGACCAGGAACTTCGCGTATTTTGCTGTAATAAATTCACGTCCCGCGGCTTTGTATGGTTTACCACTTGTTCGGTAAACTTCGAGGATCGTTGAATCGTGTAAAACATTCACCAAACATCTATCTGTAGAAGACGTTAATTTTCAATCTGATGAAACAAATTAGCCAAAAGTGCTAACCGATAGTTGACGGTTGAATATCAACTTTTAACGTTTCACAAGGTCTTCTGGAAAATCTTTATATTCAGCCTCTTCTTATTTCGGATAGGAATTTATTCTCGATGAATGACGTACATTTTTTACGTTCAGACTGTTACTCTTTTTTTTAATGTAATAATTACAACCATCATTGGCATAGGTGTTTTCTTTGGTCTGTTTTGAACTTTGCCCACTTGGTTTACACTTGCCTCTACAATATTTAAATTTTCTACATGCAACTGGTTTCAGTTTGTTGCAGATTGTGTTCGGCGTTCGATGTTCGAAGAAGTGTTTTTTCGGGGAAAAGGCCCATTATGTTTACATTATCACTTATTAAATTACAATTGTATATTAGTTTTTATACCGTGTGTATTTAATTGTAAAATCATTCATACGATTGAAAAAAAATAACAAAATAAAAAACGTTAACACTGCACTTTTCGTTTGTTTTATTTTACGTCCGACCTTTACGACAGTAAAATAAAACTGAGGGCTTCATTTATATCAAGAAATATCGCTTTTGAAACCATTTTTATTTTTTAAATTTTTAACTTATAAATTATTTTCAGATCGAAATTAATTTTGACATCGTATATCCAGATAAATCGTTTAAATTATATGACAAGTGGAATAGTTTCATCAAAAAGCTTCCTAGTGTTTTAAGCAGCAAAATTAAGAGCAAAGCTGTTGTGGAGGAATTAAAAAATTTACCAAAAGACGAAGGTAATTTAATTAGTTTGCTTTCGTTGAACAATAGTGTAATAATACACTACTTTTTCTATTTTATTCACAGACTACAAGTTGCTGCAGATGTTACACTATGTGTTGAAACCAACAACAAGAATTACCAGCAAATTAAAAACAAACGTATGGAAACCTTCCATTCAAAATTCAATAAAATCATTCGCAGTTGAAGTAGGCTCCATGATCGAATTAGAAAAAATTATACAAGAGAAGCAGCATCATTATTTAAACTATGACATCACACTTCAACCTTTAATAGCGGTAATATGGGACGGTAATTATTACCAATATGCAATAATTTTTGGTGGTATTTATTTTAAGTTTGACAATTTTGTTAAGTGTCTCGATATATGCTTTAAGATGTTTTTCGTTTTCAATTTAAAGTACCCAATTGAATGCAAAAAAGTTTGGGACTTTATTCAAGTTTATTTATACGAAATTGATTTAGCTTGAACATTCATTCCCGAAATTAGAAAAAATAGCAAATTAGAAAAATAGAAGTAGGAATCGAAAAAATATAATAATGAAACTTAACAAATTATTTCACGGTTTCATAAAAATTTGAATGAATTTTGGAGCATAATATTTCTTTAGTGTTATATTTTTAAATAGTTTAAGTTCAAACTTTTAATTTTAATTTCAAATTTCGAAGAACAATTTCCGTTTGTTTTTACCTTAATTTCTGAAAAAACTATATTTAGTTAACTATAAATTTAAATAATTTTTTATCATAAAAATAAATCATGTTAAATTGTTCATTATGCCTTCAGCACCGATACAGCTGATTTTTATATATCACATTTAAAGTACATTCAATTCGTGAAAACTTCCGATGAGTTTAAATGCCAAACAAACTGTCCGTCAATTTTTCGAAATATATCAATCTTTAAGAGACATTTGATTAAAAAGCAGGAAAAACAGGAAAATACCCTTCCGGGGGGGGGGGGGGGGGGGAATTTATCCTCTCAAACATTGAACTCGAATACCAACCATAAGGCTAAACCAATCCTTAATTCTGACCCAATTTGTGAAATTTGTTCTGAACCAATTTTAAATGAGCCTGTGCAAGCTTTCAATATTGATACAGTAGAATTCAAAGAAAAATCAATAAATCGATACTGAGTTTCGTTACTGAAATATCAAGTCATAGTAATGTTACAAACACACTGCTTGATAATTTTTAAAAAAAATTAACGCAGGTCCTTCGTGTTATGTTTACCGAATTATTAAAGCTAGTACCTTTTATTCATTTAACTATACAGCATACGGCCGAGGAAATGTTAAACTTTTGTTCCTTTAAAAGAAAGGGCTCTGAATATATAATATTAAAAACTTTAACAGAATATGATTTATATAAACCGCCCGAAAAGTTTCTTGTCAATTCGCAAACAAAGGAGTATCGAAGGAGTTTTAATGCCTATCGAGCACCAAATAAAATTTTTTTTAACAACCACACATATTACACCAAATCATAGAAAATACTTCAATCCTATTCGAAAATAAAATAGATTTTTCAAATAATCGTGGCAAAATTTCCAATTTTGTTCAAGGTGAGCTCTGGAAAAGTAAAATGGTAGATTTTAAAGAACAAATTGTAGTACCTTACCATATATACTATGACGATTTCGAGCCTGGAAATCCTCTTGGGTCTAAATCAGGAACGCAGTCACTGGCAGCTTTTTATTATAATTTTCCAACTTTACCGTTAAAATATGCTTCCGCTGAAAATATATTTGTTGCCATGTTTCTCAAATGAAGAGACTTGAAACGGTTCGGAGTTCGATATTAGGTTATTTTTTACACTTATACTTCATGTGTTAAAATTAAATATTTATTCATTGTATTAAAATATTAAAATGTTTTTGATTGTAATTGTTTAATCGTTGAATTTTTGCAAAAAAATATTCGTTTTCGTAGTTTTATGAACCGGTCATAACAATTACTGTGAAGTAAGTATATTGTTTAAGTAAACAAACACTCTTTTAAAATCAAATTTAAGTGTAATTTTTGATTAAACTATATAAGCAAGTTTCTTGATTATTATCAACATTTTATTCACGCTATTGCTGTATTTTAATGATTTTAGTTTCATATTAAGCAAGTATTTTGTCAAAAAGAAGCAAACATTTACTTTAGTTAAGAACACATTTTAATGGAATGTATAATTAAATACAGTAAACAGCTTTCTTAACCTAGGGGTTATTAAAACTAATGCTGTATTTTAACGATTTTAGTTTTCGTATTAAGCAAATATCTTATCAAAAAAGAGCGAACAGTCGCTTTATTTAAGATCAAATTTTAATGAAATTTGTGATAAATACAGCAGAAGGCTTGCTTGATATTAATCAACAGTTTAATAAAATTTTTGCTATATTTTAATGAATATGTCATCTAATTCAGCAACATTTTGTCCAAAAAAATAAGTAATTGCTTTAGTTAAGATCAAATTTTAACGAAGTTTTGGTCAAATATATCAAGTGAATTTCTTTAAATTAATCTTTGATTTACAATAATTATTACAAAGAAAATATAAATATACTTGCATCATTCAAGCCAATTCTTGATTTAATATTTCGGCTCGATAGGTTGAATATCATGGTATAAAAATTATTAACTGAACCAAGTTTTGTTTGGTATAAGCAATCTTTTCTTTGTGTGTAGTTATCGCGATGTTACAAACCATAAGATTACGAATCAATGTATCGTGGCAAATTACTGTTAGTGAAAGGTGATACTAATGTCTGAAAAAATCGTTGCTGAGTTGAGAAAGAAGCGTGACTATGCGAAAAAGTCACTCACACGAATCTAATCGTTAAATCTAAGAGGCGAAAAGCCTGCTGAAGAAATTTACGTAGCAAAAAAAAAAAAATTTTCATTATTGAAATGTTTCCTCGGACACTTATCATATTGATTAGGTTAATTATTTTCGTATTATGATTCACATTTCAGTCTTGTGCAGTTTGGGCCGTCGACAAGAACAGTCGAATACGGTTGTTGGTTCAATTTTTCTAAAAAAAAAAAACATAAATAATATTTTAAAAATACTATTTATTAACAATATATCTAAATACTGTGAGTAAAATATTACTTTAGTTTTGCATGTATTTTTTATTGGTGTCCGGACACCACAGGATATATAATAATAATTTGTACTTTATAAACGCTTTTTGTATTTATATATATATATATATATATATATATATATATATATATATATATATATATATATATATATATATATATATATATATATATATATAATACTGTGTGTAGTGCATAAAATAATAAACTAAATCTTGACCTATATTAAGTGTATTTGTGTTACGGTCATAAAAAAGTGTTTTACAAACTAAAATAAACTGAACCAGTGAAATGTCTGTGGAAAAAAAATGTGTTGAGTGCTCCGTCATAATTGTGGATGAATGGTTTCTCGCATGTAAGGGATTTATGTGCGATAGAGTCATTAGTTACACGTGTGCAACATCTAACGCCAAAAAGCTAATGACTAAATTTCCCAATGACGTCAAGAAGGCCATGAAATTTATATTTGATGGATTGCCCGGTTTGAGTTGGTTTTGCTCTGAATGTCTAACTAACATGAAAGTATTGCATTCTAACTCGCTTGTCACATCAAAAGAAATCGTGCAAGGAAATGATAATTCGAACAATGATACTCATACAGTGAACGAGGTTTCTAATGAAACTGTTGAGAACCGCAGAGTAACACGATCCCAATCAAAAACTCAACGGGAAAATGACACAATACCACACACTGCCTCTTCGAAAACTTTATCTACTGATATCCTGATACCGTCTGTATCGAAGACCACAGACCCGCTACCTCAAACATCTCACTCTTTATCAACACCTTCATCGGCGATATCTCCAAAAACAACATCTGTATCGCCAACGGAATCATCGCACTTAAAGCCTATATCATCAGTAACCACAACTGCAGCTTCATTAAACTCACATCTTACACATGAACAGTCATATCAGTCAGCATCTGATGAAATAAAAGCTGTAGAACCTCGACGATGGCTCTTCGTTAGTAGAATTGAAAACTCTGTGACGAAAGAAAAATTCGAAGACTTTCTAAAAACTAAAATGAACTTGGATAACGCCGTGTGTATCAAAATTTCCCGCAACCAGGAAAACGGTCATATGTATGACTATACATCATTCCGTGTTAGTTTACCAGCAAATCAATTTTTAACTGCATTACATTCCACGTTGTGGCCTTCTGGACTACTAGTTAAAGAATTTGAATGGAAACGACGTCGCCAAAATTTTCGACTTATGGCACCAATCACCAACCCAAGAAAACAACCCAATTAATAGGATGTCTAAATCTTTCAACTTAATTGACGATGTATTTGACTTCAACTTATCAAAGGACAACTTTAAAAATATCCTTAAAGACTTTTTTCTAAATTTTTAATTGTTTAAACCAAAATTTGGTTTATATTTTTTTTTTTTATTCTGTTTTAAAGTTTTTTGTTGTTTTAATATAATTTTAACTATAACTGTAAATAATCTGAAATCATACATGTATATTACAAAATAGATTTCTTTAAATAAATAAATAAATAAATATACTTGTTCTCATTAATAGGCCTCACCAGTGGTAACCTATTAATAAGTATTATATTAAAGGCATCAGACAGAGCTTATGCGAATATAACCGCAAGCTGTCTAGTCACAACAGTGTTCCAAGTTTGTATTAAATTGTGTAAATTATTGTTGCGCGTGCTTTATCTTTTTTCTTCGAAATCGTGAATTTTTTTTTGTAGTTGTGTAGGCTTAGCTTTTCGACAGAATATTTATAATTATAATAAATAATTTTAATATAATATTTATTAATTACAATATATAATAATTCAACAAAATTCTTTCGTGAATTTTTTTTTTGTTGAGTTAGAGATAATGAATCCATCCAGGACCCAACGGTATAGAATTATTTCTGAATTGGGACTTATATAAGGATTATGAAAAATACATAAAAAAACAAATTTACGATGCGCATAATCGCGATAATCGACGAAAGAACCGAGCCAGAAAAGTCAATGATTAATTATAGTTTTTGTAGTTATATTATAGTTATATAGACTATTAACTTGGATGATATATTGATGGTCGGTTGTGATAATTGAAAGCTAATTGCTGATCATTACGATTCAAGAAAATAACGAATATTGATATTTCTACTTGAGCGCTCAACCATTACATCGTAAACAATTAGAAATCCGGACGGTTAAAATATTGAGCAAAATTTAAGTTCAGTGGTTTTTGTTATATATTTAGCTGTCAAAAATCTTATTTGTTGATAATTGAAGTAAGTTGGAAAATTAAGTTAAATTTAAAAATTAAATAAAATTTTTTGTTCTTAAATTATAACGTACATAAATTCATATAAATTTGTTATCTAATCTTATATAATAATTATAAAAAATAACTGCTTGAAATTTGGTTCGTCTAAAAAAAATTTAAGGTTATGTAAGTAAATATGTAATATGTACCAGTTGATTTCATTTTTTAAGGTTTGAAATTTTTTATTATTTTCAGAATGAATTTTATGGAAAATTTTATTGCGGCCGATTCTTCCGATGATGACGTTCATGTGCAAGAACGCACAACTCGCTCGATCCGCCGACATCTGAGAGACAAGAGTAATCCGATGTTACTTGAAGAAGACATGTAAATTTTAGTATAACTTTCATTTGATTAAAGATAATAATACGTATTTTGTAATTGTAGATTTAAAGAACGGTTTCGCTTAACAAAACAAGCGTTTAAATTTGTCGAAGACAAACTACACCTTAGATGCGGTAAAACGGTAGCAGCAGTACCACCAATTTTAAAGTTATGTCTCACGCTAGAAATTTTAAGTAGTGGAAAATAACAATCTTCTAATTGGAATGGCACAGAGTACTGTGTCAGCTGTGTTCAATGAAACGTTGAACTTGCTTGAGCAAACTCTGTGTTTCGAATTAATTAAGTTCGAACCAAAGCAAAATACAAAAAAACATTTCTTTCATAAATATAAATTTCCCGACATTTTTGGGTGTGTGGATGGAACCCATATTTACCACCTTGAGCCACATGAAAATGAACATTCATTTTTAAATCGAAAGGGTCGTCATAGTCTTAATGCAATGCTGGTAAGTTGTCACAATATTATATTAACAAATTAATACATATTGTGATTGATTTTCAATTGGACTTCATTTAACTTCTAGATATGCGACCATGAGATGAAAATAATGGCTGTTAATGCAACCTATGGTGGTAACAACCACGATTCTTTTGTTTGGGCGAACAGTGAAGAAAGAGTATACATGGAACAGTATTATGAAGAATATCCCAATTCTTTTCTATTAGGTATAATATATTATACCAACTAAAATACAATATAACATATGCATGGAAATTATTTTCAGGTGACTCAGGGTATCCGCTCGAGCCATGGCTCATGACTCCGTACCGCTCGGCAGAAGTGAATTCACCACAATCTAATTATAATACGGTCCATGCGAAAGCTCGGAGTATTGTGGAAAAATGTATTGGTTTGTGTAAGGGAAGGTGGCGTATTCTACTATCCGAAAGACAGTGTCGGTACGCACCTGAGAAAATTGTAAAAATATGCAACGTCAAATCGAAGGCTTAAAGTAAAATTTTAATAGGGCGGATTGTACGATGCTATTTTTTTGATAAATCTTGTTTCGGTTTCTCTTTTTAATGGTAAATATAATTTTTAATGAAAAAAATAGTTATAGTTTGAATTTAAATAACATAAAAGGCTATTACATTACAAAAAATTACTAAAATTGCATTGCAAAATATGTGTTCATAAATTGGGACGAATGTACAAAACAGAAATGTTCCAATTTCGGAATATAATTACTTAATCGTTATTTTTCGATTTTTTTTAACATGAAAGGAAACATTCAAATTTCGGATAAATTTATAAAAAATGGACAAAAGTGATCGGAAACGATATTTGAAGAACAAGAAGTATTTAATCTCGAAGAACTGGCCGATATTTTAAATGGATCCGAGACGGAATTCGATTTCTCGAAACAAAAGCAACACGACGAAGACGAAACCAAAGAAGAAAGAACAAAATTTATTTGATAAAATAAATTTTCTTGTTCAACCAGTTCGTGTCCAACCAGCCCCTGAAGCAAGTCGCGCATACCACTTGCGCTCACCTACACCATGCTGCACATCACGCCATCCGCCATTACGTAAGGCGGAAAAATAATTCGAAATTAAATTAAAATTTTAATTATAATATAAATTAAATAAACAATAATAATAAATTTTAAAATTAATTTAATTAAAAACCAACACATAATTTAATAAATAATAATTATAATTAAATAAATAAATTAATAATAAAATTAAATATAAATACATAATAAAAGTAACAACTTTTATAAAACAAAAAAGTTAAAAATCTAGAAATGTATAATAGCACGAATGAGTGGGACAGCATTAAATGAAGACTTATAGCTCACTTTGCCGTTAAGAGGGTCGGAAACAGTTTGATTTGGGATATACACGCAATCACGCAAAGAAATTATATCGAGGAAGTATATTTCACTAGAATTCTATAAATATGCAACTCATTGAAAACTTGGGCGTATCTCAATACTCTAACAGAAGAAGAACAGAAAGCCAAATGGTACGATTCTAAGTGCCTTTCCGTGTTGAATAACCATCATCAAAAGTGTTATCAGTTACCCTACGTAGATTTAATCCTAACGGACAACCATACAAATTCTTACTAGATACGGGCTCCACAAAATCTCTTATATGTAGACCCAATTTTAATCCAAGAAAAATTTATTCAAAAAGTTGAACCAATAACAAAATCCACTTTATTAAACAATATACCGGTTGACAAAATGGTTAAGTTAAAAAGCATAAATAAATATATCAGCTCCGACATAAGCATTGATCATCATTATCTCATTCAACAAAAGTGTGTGTTACTTAAAATTTGTGTCTGTAAAAATATTCGTGTGGAAGTGAAAAGTGTTAGTGTTAAAGTACAGTATAGTGTTAGTGTATACTCTGAACTATATTTTCGTGAAACAAAGACTATAAATTAAAAAACTCCGAGCTGTTTGGGTGGCGAAATAAGTAGGCGCAGCTTACTGCGCAAAGCAAGCACGATGAGAAAAAAGGGGGTGGTGCCCCCCGCCCCCCCCCCCCCCCCCCCCGATAGACAACAGGGGCGGAATCATGAAATACGACCGGAAAATTTAAACGGATTTAAAAATATTTTCAAACTTATTAGATTAAAAGTATTCAAATTTACCATGATGGATGCAGACTGATGTTTAAATGCAACTTCTATAATATTTGAAGAGCAATGGCTAATCTCCAACAAGATTTTCAAAATTCAATTTTTACCGGTACAACATTTCCGTTTAAAACTGCTCGATTATGAAGTAGTTGTCGAATTAAATTTTTATGTTAAACTGTTATTTATTTGAGTTTTCATACAAAATATTTACGCCAACTTTGACCATTTTTTCGAAATTTTTTGTGTTTGTCCAATAAAATATTTTCTAACAATTCATTTTTTCGGTCGGATTTCATGATCTTGCCCGTTTACATCAAAATAATTATATATTTCCGGAAATTTTTCAATTTTGAAATACAAAAGACTTCAATGCCATCTCATAAAATGAAGTGGCGACGAACCTGGAACGAGAAATTTGAAATTTGAAATGAATTTCGAAAATCTTGTATGAGATTAACCATTGCTCTTAAAGAATTATAGACGTTGCATTTATACATCAGTCTGCATCCATCATAGTAAATTTGAATACTATTAATCTAATAAGTTTGAAAATATTTTTAAATCCGTTTAAATTTTTTCCGGTCGTATTTCATGATTCCGCCCCAGGATTATTAGTCAACTGAATGTCATGATAAACCGTGCAGTAAATTAGGCATTGCAAGATTTCCAAGTGCCTAGTAAAAATACCAGCGCGTGTAAAATAGATAGTGACGCAAATAATAAAAGAATATCAAATCTGCTCGCAAACACAAAACGAAAAAAGCATATACGCAACGATGAAACCGCTTATTGTAGCGAAATCATAGAAAATCAAGTAAGCAACATGCTTGATCAATTCGACTACTCATCTAAAGAAGAAACCGGAGAAGCGGAAATAATCAACTTCCCAGAAACAATGGTTGGTGGAAAATTTCACCAACTTAATTCTGAAATCTTTACTAGCGGCACAAACAGTCATAACAAAACCTCCAAGTCTGAGCGAATAATCAGACCACCTCCTATTGTCTTGAGGAACCTACCAAAGTGCAAGTTCGCCAATATAAAGGAAATTGCTCGCAATTATGACGGCACATTAATAAAAGTGAATATCAGCAACATCTCGATTTTCCCGAAGAATGTCACCAATCACAGTGAGAGATACTCAAAAATGAGGAATATCAATTCTACACTTACACAATCAGGGGCTAGAAACCGAAAGTTATGATCGTAAGAGGAATCCACCAAGCACGCCTTGTGAGGAAATTAAAAGTGATCTTCTCTCGATTAAAAGTGATCTTCTCGAGATCTTAAGGTCATCCACGTGTACCCAATAAAAAAGACGATCAAAGATAGTAAAGAAAATTAAAATACAGTAATGCTGCCATGCTTCACGATCACGTTCGAAAATTCAATTAAATATTCGGACATTCACTTAACCAACAGTTAAATCAAAACGTAAACAACCGATAACGCAGTGTCGAAAATGCCAGGTCTTTGGACACGTTTCATCTGGGTGTAATATGAATTACCAGTGTGTAAACTGTTCGGGCACTCACGAAACAGGAAAATGTCCATGTGACTTAGACAAGGGGAATATGGATAATATAAAATGTGCAAACTGCGGAGAGAGACATGTCGCCAAATTCACCGAATGCACCGCGAGACAAACCTATCTAGGTAAGTTGAGCAAATCAAGTAAAAATCAATTAAATCGAAACCTAAATATATTCAAATCTAACTATATAAAAGAAGGCATTTCTTTTGCTGATTTATTGGCCCAAACACTTACAAACTCTAAATCCAAGACCGTTGATATTTCAAATCATCGGAAATATCCTAAAGAGATACCTAATTCCTTAAATAAACAGTTAGAAGATTTTTTTCCACCTCTAAGGAGTTGTATGGAATGGATTTCCTTTCTCTAACAAACCAAATTTCACATTTTATGTCTAAACTGAATAAGATCGAAGACCTAACTATCAAAAAGTCAATGTATCTGAACTTTGTCTGTCAATTTCTAAAATGAAAATCATATCTATTATCTAAGTTTGAAAAATGTCGAAACAGATACTTTATAGAACCATACGTAAAGAAATAGTTAATATTTGTGAGAGTGCTAGAGTGGTTCAAGGAAATGCTTCTACAAACAACTATTATAGTTCATCTGTTAATATTGAACACCCAGCAATTGTTGTAGCAGAAAATAATAGAAATGTGAAAAGTGAAGGCCAAAACACAAGCAGCAATTTAAGTGATTCTTTCGAAAATCTTTCCGTGAATCTGAATAATGATTGTGATAACATTAATTTAAATAATATTGAACATGATATTTCCGAATGGAGTGTAATGTACAATATTGCAAGAGAATGTCTAAACTCTTTGTAGAACATTCTACGGCAGTATCCTCCGAATTTACCCAAAGCCAAGACAAGTCAAACAAAATCAAAAGAAATAGTACGATTTTAACATGCTGAAAAAAACATAATTGAATTTTAATATTTGACTTTTATACTATGACAATAATGTCTTCGAAGCTTGTTATATTCTTGACGAATAAAAAAGAAGGTTGTATGAAGGCAATGTACCATTACATTGTTCATTGAAAATTATTCTGTATGGAACTAGAAAATGGATTTTCAGTTTTTTTTTTCAATGTAAAAGTACGTAGTAATTGTTGCATAAAACTGTAATTAATCATTACTTTTTATTTATTTAACATCAAATTTTTATTTACAGGTATTAAAAATGTTTGGTATTATCGAAACCATAGAGAACGAAGCAAGATTCGTCTCTATCATTCTGAAACAATGGATCATGAATGATACATTATATTGACTACCATCTGGTAAAAACGTTGCTAAGCTGTGCGCCGATTACAAAATATTACAAGATGATATTTTAACATACGAAGATGCGCGAATTAGAGAAAAATACTATTCTATATATAATAACACGAACTCTGAAATAGAAGCTATTAGGATCAAAGCTAACATAAGGGATCACCCTGTAAATTTTAAAGGAGGAAGCACTGAAAATAATTTTAATCAATTGTTTGATGAAAAGAATTTGTCGTCAACCATAACAGAAGAATCTCAATTGTTGAACCAAACAGGAAGTAATATGGTCAAAAACCTTATAGAAAATACAAGCGATGATATTCCAAAAGGAAAATTTTTAATCAAAGTTGGTAAATTAAGAATTAAAAGTAAGAAATCGGATAGGGAGTTCTTTAAAACTAAAAAAAAACAAAAGTTGGAAGCAATCAGGGATCTTCAAAATATTGCAATCGAGAATTATACCTGAAGCAGAAAACACTTGAAATGAAAATAACACCAAAAAATAAGTGCTCTTTTCATGAATGAAAATGAAATCAGAGGTCAATGGCTGAATTAGAAAAACTAAAAACATGTGTGGGTGTACTCACATAATTAATTAAGTCATTTTGCACCACTTTAAATAAAGGACGGAAAATCATTAAAGACGATTCACTTTTCCAGATGCCTAACCTACCGCTACTTAATGTAATAGATTTGAAGAAATTCAACAACCAGAATGTTATCGACTACAATGTATCTCAACAAAATGATCAAAATGATGATAGAAAAAATTATCTGCTATGATGTATTGTTATTACACTCATTTGGAGTGGAAAATCTGGAATATCCGCCAAAGATATAATATTATTACTGCTTCTCAATATGTTTAGTCTAAATGTTGTAATTATTTTAAAATTTCAGCCAGTCGATCAAAACTTGCTTTTAATGACTACACTGGAGTAATAAGCCAAAGCCAAATTACAATCAGGATTGCGAAAGAAGTTTCCAACGAAAATTTAAAAAAATCGTTAGTTGAGATTCTGAGAAGATCCTCACAAAATAAAATTCATGAAGAATTAAAATTAAATAAAACTCGTGAAGTACAACCAGCCACCTGTACAAACTTCGATGCTTTTCAAGATTCAAGAGAAAGTGATAGCTCGGCGGATATTGATGAGACATACTAATTTCTCTTTAACTGAAAATTCAAAATCAATTTTCTACTATAACAGTTGTTTGAAGAAGTATATGTGTACCTATCTTATTATTTCAACACATAAAAATTGCTAAGTCAGCTGATAATCCTCATCTATATTACAACCATAAAGGATTCTATAGTCTAAATGTCCTTTATTGCATTTAAAAATGTATTTATTATTGATATGCGACCATAAATTATGGATTCGGTATGTGGATGCTACGTATCCGGGGACCAGCTATGATTCCTTCATTTGGAGAAACGGTGATTCCGCACAATATTTTAAAAATATCTACACTAACGGAGGTACAAACCAACTAAAACTTGATTTTTTTAACTGATTGTGGATACCCGTTACCTCCATGCCTTATTAAGCCATATAGAGCATTATTGTTTAATTTTTTAATATCTATAACAAGGTTAACGAAACCCGAACTTACCATGAAAGTCAATTACGAAAAATAAAGGAAACCGAAAGGCAACTAGAACAATCATTCATTACAAAAATTGATTCGATCAGCTGGCAAACCGGCTGATAAAATATACGAGGTATTGACGTTACAACAATAGGATAACGTATCGCTATATAATGTCTTATCAACCCCCACTTATTCAAAAATCCAAACGAAATATTTCGGGTGCGAGCCAACCTCCTGCAAGTTATGATAATTTAGTAGAAGGACGCTTAATGCGAGCCAATGAAACAGTTAGAAAATATTTCTCAACAGACAGAAATCAACCATGCAGGTGATTTCAATCACGATCACGTTCAATCTCAGACAAACATTCGCCTTCCCGTGGCATAACGTATACTGCTAGATGGCACTGTGATCAGGAAAAACTAACTATTAACCAATTGTAAATAACTTCAATCATAAATTTGTTATCAAAATCTACATAATGTTATGAACATTTGAGTAAAGTACCGATTAGTACATTTTCATTTTTTACATCAGTCCTTAAAAAGAAATTAGAATGCCTTCAAAACGAACGCATTTTGAAGCGTCAATAAAGCTAAAAATTAAAATAATTGTATAAGCTGAAATAAACGGCAATAGAGCTGCTGGTCGGAAATTTGATATTAGTGAAACAAATGTTCGTTGTTGGAGAAAAAACCGGGAAGCCTTATTTGCGTGCCAAAGCACTACAAAATGTTTCATTGGACAGAAAAAAGGAAAATTGCCAATTGTGGATGAAGGAGTTTTGCGCTTCATAACAGAAACAAGGCCTAAGGGATTACCCGTTACTCGATTAGCTATGCATCTAAAAGCCTGCCTAAATTTAGCCTCGGTTGGTGTGACAGATTAATGCGTCGCAATGGGCTATCTTTAAGACGCCGAACATAGAGAGAAACCAATAAATATGCGTTTAGTCAAATCGGCAATGTCGATGAAACACCGGTGTTCTTTAACATGCCAAGGAAATTACACAGTTAATAGAAAAGGTAGCAAAGAAATAAAAATTTAAACGTTACGAGAAGCAACGTATTACTATGATGCTTTGAATAACTGCTGATGGCCACAAGTTATCGCCTTTCCTAATTTTAAATCACAAACTATCCTAAAAAACGAAATGTCTGAATCCTGGCTATTAAGTGTCAACCTTCCTGTAACAACTTCGTGAAAAATAAAAAAAGCTCCTGCGTAAAAAGTGACGGAGTGGGTATCGACGGCATAGCATCTTATTCTTGATAAGTTATTGTTAGTTTTAGTAATTTAAATTATGGATACAATAAGCCTTTTCTTCAAGGTCAAAAATCAGATTTAAATCGATTGATTTTTTAATATAAATTACTGATTTAAATCAAAATTTATAGAATCAACAAAAAATAATTATTTAAGGTTAAAAAAATTATTTCCAATTATTTCCAAATATCTTTATAGCCGAAGCGTTAATATAACATAGTGGTCGGTTTCTGTAAACATTTCCGTTTTCAACATTTTATTTGTGTTGTTGACATTTGATTTAATTTTGCACAACCGTTCGACAGGATTAAAGAATGTATTGTAATTAACACCATAAATAATTATGTGATATTGTTCGTATATATTTTCTTTTTAGTAAATTGATAGAAAAAATTAGAAACAATCCTAACCTCAAAATACTTAGTGATCGTAAAAAAGATGTCATTTGGGATGAATTTACTGAACGAAGAGTTCTAGGTAAACATGGAAGTAGAGCAGTATGCAAGGCATGCAATTATGAATTACAGGGACTTGTTGATCGAATGAAGAAGCATTCTCATATACGTCGAAAATCAAATGAAACTATAAAACCCCCTCCACAGGCATTAACTTTACAACCTGATCCCGTAATAATAGATCAAAATGTTCCAAGTTCATTCGTTAACGAAGGAAGAGTTGCAAATAAAATATAGAAAAATCCGTAGTGAAAACGCGAAGAAAGAAAAGGAAATTTTCGATGTGCTCGATTGTTTCTTTCTCCTTGATCTTTTACATCCTGGATATGCTCTAGCTGGTAAAAAACATTTAGCAAAGGAACTTTTAGAAAGTTTCTTAAATGAGCAAATAAAATGTCATGAGAACCTAAAAAATGAAGTTGTGTGTTTAACTCTGGATGGCTGGAGCAATGTGATCAATAATTCTATTATTTGTGTCTGTGTGGTAAAGAAAAATGGATTTGTTGTCCTCGTATATAACATTGGGACTTCATGCCATAGACATGAGTCCGATTAATGAAAGTATCTCACAATCAAAATATGTGGCGAAGCTGAAAATGAGAGGTTATATCAAGAAGGTTTGAGTGAAGATACTATTATTTATTATGGTTGTTCTGCTCACATTCTTAATCTATTGGCACAAGATTTAGAAAAAGAATTCGAATATATACAAAAGCACATTGTCAGTGTGGCTAAATATTTTCGGAATCATCATATGCCGAAAGCCTGGTACGAAGATACAAGTGGTAGTTCGCTTGTTTTACCTATAGAGGTTCGCTGGAACCATTAAAGCATATTTAAAAAATTGGCCTGCGTTAATGAAAGTATGTGATGTACACCGTAGTGAAATTTGTAAGCTATTATAAAACTGGTCCAAAACTTCGGATTAAAAACAAATTGCGAAAACTTATTACTTCTTTATCAGACTATTGCTTCAGCATTGGATAAAATAGAAAGTGACACTTATAATGTATACTATAGTGTGGTTGTATGAAAACGACTGGATATGGAATTGCGTTCATCAATGCAGAACAGAAAAAACATTTTGCTCTTAGGTATAAAATGACACTAAAGGCTTGCCATTATACAGCATTTCTTATTTCACCCACAAAAATATACTGAATGGAAAAGCTAACTGAAGACGAACAAAGAATTGGTATACAATATATTGAAGAATTCCATATATTGTGTTTTCACCAATTTATTTCAAATTTCAAGGAAAAATCGATCCTTTTTCTGGCGCAATCATAAGAAAAGAGATAATCGCATCTATGCCTGATTTTGATTGGGGGAAATAATTTATATCGTTGAACCCTACATAATTATCGAAGTCGAGTGAAGAAAAGATGGTGTAGAAAGGATGTTTTCTACTTTTGGACAAGTACATTTCAAGCTGCGTAACAAATTAGGTGTTTAAAAAGCAGGTTAATTGACGTTTTTGTACAAAATAATTACAAAATAATTAATAATAATTATTATATAAACAAATAAAATAAATAGTTTATTTTTATTTATGTTACGTGAATTAATTATGTAGGTAGTATATTTTTTATATAATGTTGTTATTTGTGTTTTGAAAATATATATTAAAAAAATCGATTTTTAAGATTTAAATCAAAAAAACCGATTTTTTTTAAACAAATCAAAAAAAAATCTTAAACCCTGCTTTTCTTACATTTCAACGATGAAGATCCGTCGATGAATAGAAAGGAAAATATAAAAGCAGTATAAAACAAACGCCCAGTAAGTAAACATAATTCCAAATTTGTGATCTTGATTGTATAAATCTGGTTTTAGATATATTCCAAAAGAACTAAAAATCAATTTACCAAAAGTAGTAAAGTCATCTTCTACTACTCCGGAATTTAAATTGGCGGCTATTTTACGATTGGCTGAGACGGGTACCAGACTGGTGTTGGTCAAGGTTGTTTTTTTGGAATGGCACAACCTACGGTTGTAGCACAAAATATGTCCAAAATAAATTAAGGTTAAAATGAGCGAAGCCGAGAAAACAGGAGCTAGCCTGTTCCATTCCTAGGATCACGTAATCCTAGCTCTAAGAAGAAGTCTGCAAAACGCATGACTGAAGAAGATAAAAAAATTTCTTTGACTAGTCATTTTATTCCAGTCAATTGACTTACAATTGTATTTTTGTAAAATACATCATAAATTCATTAATATTATCCAGGCCACTATATATAAATACAATCAATGAAGAAAATTTGATCATTATATTTTTCTTCAATTCAAACTACAAAAGACGGAGATATTTTAATTATTCCAAATAATTATTGTGCCAAAAGCACAAACAAATAAATATATCTTCATTTAACGCACACCGAGGTCATCATACGACTGAAGATCATATTAAACATAAAGTAAATCTGATAGTCTTTATAAAATATAATTTAATAAGGTGCCTCCTCATCTCTTTCTCATTCAAAAGATGAAACACCTGGTTTAAGGATAGCCTGGTATATAATAAGTTCGCTAAACACTCGATATAAATAAACTCCATTTCAATAGAAATAATTTCTATATTAGATTAAGAAAGTTCATGTAAAATTAAATTGCTGATCGTTATAAATTTAATATTTGGGTAGTAGCTTAAAATCGATTTTTGTTATTATTTTGAAGATGCACATTATTAAAATACGATTTTTTAATATGTAAATTAATTAAATTGTATAAATTGCTAATGTAACCAATATTTTATGTACAAAGTAACTTAAAATCAATAAATAAATCTAAATAAGTAATTTCATTTATAATAAATTCAATTGCAAATAGAATACTACGTTCACACCCCATACGTATTTAAATAGTATAATACTTTTTTACTAATTTTTTTAGATCATGAATTTAAATTTAAATACTAAATTTCTATTTCGTTTTTTACACAATTATTAAATCAAAAATCTATTAAAGGACAATTACATTTCAATTTGTATTTATAAACTAACACATCATTATAAGAGTAGTAATGATATAAATAAATATGTACGCATCACAATTGTTGACCGTACATTTATTTTCGTGGTGTGAACATAGTATAAAAAAAACATAAAATATAAATAATTTCATAATTAATCTCTAAAGTTAGCTTACGTTAATTAAATGGAACTTCCTTCAATACGTCATTCTTGCATTAATCAGTCCTTCTGATGATTAGGAATCCGGAAAATGTTGCATCGAGAATTTTTCACATCCAGCGTTTTACTAGAAATTAGTGATTTTAATTCTGATTTCTAGTCGTGGCACTATTTTGGGAAGATGTCGTTCGTACTCATATCTTATAAATGTTTAAACGATGACAGGTACATAATTCAAATTTTTAAGCAAAATCCATAAGCTGTTAATAATTGTTCATATCGAAGTTTTTAGTAATTTTTCCATTATCTGGATTTTATAATGTAAAATGTAAGCACAGGTCGTATAAATCTATTCACGACAGCATACTGGGGTTCACTATTCATTAAACACTATTCGAAAGCCAAGCGAAACAATGACGTTATTGTTTAGATATAAAATGTGGTAGTCAAACTAATTACACTACAATTTCTGCGAGGTTTATCATTACCGGATGTGTTTTTTCGTAAAAATAAACATTGTATTTATGTTATGTGTACCAGCATTTGACAAATTACATTGAAGTTCCCTGTGTTTCGACCAAATCAAATCCTGTATGACTCGCGTTTTTTTATATAAGGTAGTATATAGCTGCTCGATCCGTCGCTTGAGTAATTCCATTGTTTGTGTACGTTCAAGGAATTGCTTCAGCGGGTTATTGTACTCTGTCAATTTTTTATTATTGAATAACAACAGCCATAGCGAACCTGTAAATAAACAAGAGAATAGAGACATTTAGTTTTGATCAAACTTATTCAAAATACTAAAAAGTGGGAAAACAAGCGTGACGTTAAATCAGGACCGTAATCTTTCTTGATTTTTATCTATAACAATCAGAAAAATGGACATAAAAATTTCATTCTAATTTGCTTGGTAATAGCACAGACAATCAAATTAGATTTTTCATTTGAACTAAAAAATGAAAACAAAACAAACTTCTGATAATTCCAATATCATCGTTGTATCTGTGATTTTTCGGTAAACTGCGTATATGTATACGCAAAAAACAAAATATTTTTAATTGTATGCTATTTACAGAAAATGAAATCGCAGTTCAAATTTTTACGTTTATATAGGATGAAATATCTCTTTTAGGTTGTCTCTGGTGCTTGACATTAATATCTCTAATGCCAATGTATCCATAAATCGTTAATGTGTAACAACCTCGTAGTCATGCATCTCATTAGGTATTTATCATTTCAGTACACAAATTATACACATAGAACCATTAATTACCATTTTGTATTTTTTTTCGAAAAAATGTCAATTTCTAACAAATCTGTTTTTATAAGTTTGATCATTCTTCAAACAAATAAAAAATATATTGATTTTTCGTTGTTTTAAGCAACCAGCATCAGCATTAAAATAAAAATCATTCACTAACCGCTACTACAATACGTTGTCCACCACGATGCAACCTAAAGAAAAGTGACTTTATAAGGTTCCTTCAAAGTTCACTTTTGGAGGAGATTTCAGTGTAAAACCTATAGGGTCAACTAGAGTGTAATTGGCACTCTAGTGGAAAACTAACTTTCTGGAAAACATATGTCAGTAAAATACCCGATTTCTTTATAACAACTCGAGCTCTCACCACTCCTCCATACTACTCAGTCTCAGAAATAAAATGATGAAGTCGAAAGATCATCCAAGACATACACAACCACCAGCCAAATCAAAAGGAGCACGATTGGAACAAATCACCCAAAAGAAATAGAGGTTATATTGAAAAACAAAAACCAGGAAGAATTGGCAGCTTACAAGGATGATGAATAAAATTAACTGTCTGGACGAAAGTCATTACTGAAACTTGGGCAAGGTTTATTATCCGAATGAGGGGGAGATGAGGATTGTACGAAAAGAAAAGTGATTGAGGGGTAGTATCGAGATAAAATTACTACAGGCGAGGCAATCCGTGGGGTCCTAATCTGTGCTGTAATTGAAACACGTGGTCCTTGGGTTACGCTTATTTCAGTAGTGTCAATACATCAGCTCAAAACTTGAAAGTTTCGAACCGAAATTTTGAAATAAACCTGTGATTGAGGTTGTTACATTTCTGATTCAATAAAATTGTCATTAAAGCTTACTTGATAATTTTTTTTAGACAACTGCACGTATGTCACCCATCGTTGTAAATTAAAATGTAATGCGGTTTTTAAATGGTTAGAAACGTATCCAACTATTTTGTGCGATTTGTTATGTGCGCATTTATCAGCAATGTATCTACTGTATAATAAAAGCATCGAATACCTGTTTTTGCGTTAAAATAGGCAGAGAATGAAATTTTCAAAAACTTATATTTTTGAAAAAGTAAATTTTTAACACTGTTTGGCCGCCGTTTCCATTCAGTGACATTTTTTTTAATACAGAGAACATGTTTCCATTGGTAATTTCATGGTAATAATAAATTAAAATTGGCTGGAACATATAAAAGTTCCATACTCAATGCAGCAGAGGGCATATGATGCAAATCGAGGATTCTCAAAGGCAGTGGCGCTCTGCTCCTTGACAAGCTGTGAGCGGTTGAATAAAGGAATGTATAGGAATTTATCATCTGCAATATATCAAGGATTAAATAAAACCGATCTGCCCCGTCAAATGTAAGACCTTCACACACATATAATTATTACTATCATCAGTTTCTTTTAAGCAGTGCTTTTTAGGAGGTTGAAAGCTTGTAATATACGCTAAAGATGCTTTTAACCTGTTGTGCTATTTTGACGTGCAATGTACGTCACTGGTAATTTTTTCTATACTGAAAATGACGTACATCGTACATCTACGAGCGAATTTGACTTTATTTTTACATTTCCAAAAGAAAGAATTTATATTTCAACTACTTTCTTTCCTTTCTCACCGAATAGAAATAAATAAAAAATATCGTGGCTTCTGAAAGAGGAGGAAAATATAAACGATTTTTTTTTTTTTTTTTTCAAAAAGAAAGAAAAATAAAATCCATATACTAATATATAAACAACTTTCGAAGACAGTCGAAAAAATATAAATAAACGAATTAATAAATTTGAAATTTGTACACACGTACAGAAGAATTATATATATTTAAAGATTGGGGGTGGTGAAATTTTGAGATTATATGTTCGGATATGCGAAAAATCTAAAAAAATTCCTAGAACCCGATTGCGGTGATACCTACCGGGTCCAATTGTGAATCTAAAACATCCAGGAATCCATTCAAACACACACACAATTTTGTTAAAATCGGTCCAGCCATTCCGTGGTTCCATACTTTAATTCTTTCGTCGTGATTCTTTCTTCGTTTCTTTCCTTTTCACCTACAAACTAATTTTTTGGCGGGGAAATTTTTGATTCTTTTTTCAGCAACATTTTTTTTTGATTCACTGATTTCTTCGCACTACTACTAAGATAAAATATTTCAAGGCCATTTTATTTACAAGTAACCCTCCAAGAGGGACAAGTGGTGCAGTGGTTAAAGCTTCGGCACTTGGACCGGGAGGTACTGGGTTCGAATCCCATCAGAGGCTAGATGCAAATCGAATTTTCATCATCGACTACAATCGGTGATGTTAATAAACACAACTAAGACCCTCTGATGGAGTGCAGAATTCAGCGCCGACCCACCGTCCATGTCAATATACAGGTTGACATGGAGCTTGCAATGTGCAGGTGGTATACTGTAGTTGTGTGAGTAGGTGAATAGGTGAATGGGTTAATGATGTGGCGTGAATGCGTGGTATCACAATGGGCCAAAAATGGCCTAAGTGTCAACCACTGAAACCCCTAACCCTCCAAGAACACGGTATTCGAAGAACACGGATACCCATTTGCTCAAATTACACGGTTTCAAACAACACGATTTTCGTTTTCTGTTTTATTTTGTTTTTTGTTATATCATAACAAAAAATAATAAATAAAACGTAATGCTTTTTTTATTTTATTTTTTGTAGTCTCGAATAACACGGTTTTAAAGAACACGGAACGAATTAATCGTGTTCTTGGAGGGTTCCCTGTATTTGTTTTTGTTGAATTTTTTTAGTTTTGAGTTGTCAGTGGAAAAATAGCACCCCCGGTGGCAAAGTGGTCAGCATGCTTGCTCCAGCGACCGGAGGTCCCGGGTTCGATTTCCGGTGGTGACAAGGAAAAAATTTCACGACTGGTTTAGGACCAATGAATTAATCACTCATTATCCGAAATGAAAATACGATTATGAAACCTCATTTGAGGCGGCCAAATCCCTGTATGGGATATATAGTGCCAGAGAGAGAGAGAGTGGAAAAATATGTTACGCATAAGTTACTAACAAAACGAATGTTACTTATATCATTTTCTGTGACAGCTAAATATTGATCCCGGATCAATAATATGACGTCATTTTTGATCCAACATGGCTTCTTTGTTTACATTTTTTGTTTTTTTTTGATCCCCGATCAATTAAAAAATCCAAAAAATTTGTTGTATTTTTTTGACGTTTACTCAGACAATATCACAATATGTGTGAATAAACGTCAAAAAAAATCCAACAAATTTTTTAATTGATCCGGGATCAAGAAATAAAAACGAAGAATCCATGTTGGATCAAAAATGACGTCATATTATTGATCCGGGATCAATATTTTGCTGCCACAGAAAATGATATTACTATATAAAACGAATGCCTAAAAAAAAAAATTTAAACACATACATACACAAAGAAATGCGCAAAGAAATCAAATGTGGACGTCGATTGATTTTTTGAAATCATTGAATTACAACGAAAGAATTAAAGAGTGGCGAGGCTCATTTAGGAGTTCATTTAGAATTTCTTTGAGTGGATGGGCACAGATTTCTTCTAATTGATAGTGCAAGAGGTTAAAGCGACCATGACCTATTAGAATCATCAAGCGAATCCTTAGACAGAACTTTCTTTGAGGTCTTGATTTAATGCTAAAGTGCTTTGCCGTGCGACAATTCACAAAGAATTCTCTCTTCTGAATTTTAGATACATAAATTAAAATATCAAAATCACGAATTTGCTTTTTTATCCCTTTTTCAACCAAAAAAAAATGGCTTAATTTAAGTCCAAACCACAGAAATGTGTGAGTAAAATACCATAGTATGTAATGGTGTTTTTGATAAAAAATTACGCTTGATTTGAAGTACGACCAACACAATTGTGTGTATAGTTATAGTGTTTTATTTCGGACGAAAATAAGTTTGAAACTGATGCACAAATGTGTAAGTTGGTTAAAAAAACATATAAAAATCCGTTTTTGACATGGTACTTTTGACGGACCCACACAATTGTGTTTCCGGGCAGCAAAAGGATTATGATTTCTAAAATTATTTGAAATGTATTGGCATTTTAAACGCCGCCTAGCTAGCGCCAACTTCATTTGCGAGGCAATGGTGCTATTGGTTTATACGAGAGATAGTCTCATTTCAGATTAAGTTTTCATTACTTTTTTATTACTTGTATAATAATTTAACGTTCTAAATAACTTTTAATCGGATTATAATCAAATAATTATAGTTTTTTAAAATTTGGAAAGCATTAGCCCTAATTTCAAAGTATTCCACCAGATGTCACATACATTAAACAGCGAATGATAATAATGGCTGCATTTCATGACACCACCATGATCCAGATCAGATCATGTTTTACATGTGAAACAACAACAACACTTGATCCAATTTTGATTTGGGATCACATATTTTAATCTAAAAATTAGTAAATATGTATGTGTCGTTTTATGAGAAATCATCTGATATGGATCAGATCAGACGTCAAGAAATGCAGCTAATACTATTTATTAATACATATTTCTATGAACTGTAAAGTTTCGGTACAACATCAATAAACAGAAATTTAAATAAACGAGAACAAATAAAAAACTCCCTTAGATGAATTACAGGAAACCCTCCAAGAACACGATTAATTCGTTCCGTATTCTTTAAAACCGTGTTGTTCGAGACTACAAAAAATAAAATAAAAAAAGCGTTAAATTTTATGTATTATTTTTTGTTATGATATACAAAAAACAAAATAAAACAGAAAACGAAAACCGTGTTGTTTGAAACCGTGTAATTTGAGCATATGGGTATCCGTGTTCTTCGAAACCGTGTTCGTCGAATACCGTGTTCTTGGAGGGTTACCTGTACTGAAAAACATTTGAATTTTCAAAGAATCAGGTACTAGTGTACTAGTGTGTAATTGTAGTGAACGAAACATGATGGCAACGGTTGTTAATATTCTCACTGAAAAAACAAGGAGAACCTCATCAGCAGATAATACCACAGATTATCATGTAGGTAATGAAGTTGAAATGAAAGGCACCAAGCCATATTTTATTTGGGCATTTACATATTAAATTACATGCCACACGATTGACACAGTGGCATAGTGGTAGTGGAATTCTTTTACGTCAAAATCTTGAGCAGCATATTAGTAAATTGTCTGTAAATGTTAAATGGCAATTACCACATTCGAAATTCAAAATAAAAATGTCCTTAGATGTATTATAGTTGTAGAACAACAAAAAAATTTTAAGTATATACTTAATTTACATATTCCAAATACATACATAATAAAATTTAAATGATACATATACATCGAAACCTTTTTATACACGCTGTTACGTTCCAACCGTGTAAAAAAACCAACATAAAAAAAAAATCACGTAAAACCGTGTAAAAAAACTGTGCAAAAAAGACATTTACATAGAATAATAGGCCTACAATTTTTTTTGTTCCTTTTCAAAACCGTGTAAAAAAAGACCATGAAAAACAGGTTTGGGTGTATACTAAATTAGAATTAAATTGGTAATAATTTTTTTTCAAAATAGGTAAAACATACAACACGTCCAATCACTAATAACAATTGACGAACGCCAAAGTGAAGTTTGAACATCTACTGAACAATAAAATAATTAGCTAAATCCTATAAAGTTATTTTGATTTATTTCAAAAAAGACAACTCTAGTAAAATTGATTAACATAATTAGCTAATTTTATTTATAACGCCTCATCAAATTTAAATTTTTCATCAGATAAGTATTTTTTTTAATTATATTCCGTAAATTCACAATTTATAAAAAATTTAATTTTTTAAATTTTATTTTAATAACACATTATTTGGTGGTTTTGAAATTATTAATTTAAATTTTCAGGTTACACCACTTTTAATTATTTTGAAAACTACAAACAAATTCAATAAAATTTCCATAGAAAATATTCAATTTTTGGAGTTCCGTTAATTAAAGTTTTTTACACTAGACCACATCTTACCATTCAGTTGTGATTTTTTTTTGTTAGATGACTTTTCTTTCAGGGCATTAAAACATAACCTAACATTTTACTCAGTATCCGATAGGACAAAAATATCGAAAAAGTGCTCCAAGTGTAATTTAGTTTTGGTTCTTTAGATTGTTTTAAACTTTAAAGTATAAATTAAAACAATCTAGAAAAGGTTAGACCCCGGTCAACCGGTTTCCTGTGCGCGAAGTAAATAAATTTTTATATAAGTTTTTTGTTACATTTTCTTTGAATTTTATTATGATCCAGAAAAATTATAAACTTTGTAAATAGTTTTTGCACAAGAATAATACCTAGAGTAGAAGCGCTGAGGTTGCCATCTTTCGACGGGTGGTTGGGAAGTTGATTGTGTATAAGTGTCGATTATCATAGTTGTTGTCACACAGATTGACGCTAAATGGAAGAATTTCCTACGATTGTGTATTTAATTCGAGAGTACTGAAAATAGACCAATAAACGGAACAATCACTAAATATAAAGTGGAGATAACATTTGTTTAGATAAAATTGCCTATCTAAAAACCACAACAAAAGCTTTACTTAAAACAAAGAGTATCTAATGTTATAAAGAGTAACGAAACAGAGGGAAAAAAATCATCAAAAAATGCATGGGTTATGCAATTTGAAAAAAAATGTTTCCTTTGTTTCGTTACACTTTATAATATTAGATACTCTTTGCTTAAACTTATTTTGCATATTCTAAAATCGAATACAAATTTTGGTTCCACATGCAAACACAATGGATAAAAATAGAAAGAAATCTGATCACCTCATCCCGGTACGTGCTCCGGCAGAAGATCTCATTTTTTAACGCATTTTCTTACTTAAAGAAATTCAAAAAGAAATCAAAATTCTTTTTTTTTATATGTACATAATTGATAGCTTATATTTTGGAAAACACATCAATTCGTGTGCCATGCAGAACATTTCTAAACCACGAGTTTTAAGCATTAGAACACCACTCCACCAACTATAGAAAACAACCCCATTAATTGGATGTCAAAATCATTCAACATTATCGAAGGAAGACCTATTTGACTTTAATTTATCAAGGTTATTATGTTTCAGTGGTTGACCATTTTTTTGGCCCATTGTGATACTACTATATGTGGTAACGAAGTCCCTATTTTAGTGACCTCTGTTTTTATATTTAGAAACAGGAAAAATTTTCATCAAAAAAAATCGTTTTCTATAGTCACGAACGAGTATGAAAAAGTTCTATCCAAATAAAATCAAAAATGGTGGTGTAATTGTATTGTATAAGACATTTAAATTGCATAACCAACGAATTTTTTGATGAAAATTTTTCTGTTTCGTTACTCTTTATGACGGGTGTACAACGAAATCCCGGTTTTCAAAATCCCGGTTTTCTTTTCTCCTAGTTCCAAAGTTTTGATTTTGAAAAAAATATTTTTTATTAATTCGGACCGGCCGGACTAATTAAATTTTAACATACAAATTTTGCAATTTTGAACTAAGCTAAATTTTTAACATTTCCTTAATAATTTTTATTTGTTGTTAAACCAACTTACATAAAAAATATTTTGACTGAAGTTATAAAAAAAAGTAATAATTCATCTGCGAATTTTTTTTACGAAAATCGACAAACTAGTTATTCATGAAATATTTTGTTTGGTTTATTTTGAAGGTCAGCGAAAATTTAATTTCACACCAACTGCGTACTAGCCTTAACGCTGAATCCTTATGGAATTTCGCCCAGATAAAATTGCTGTGAATACTGTGCGGATATTACACAGTTGCCATTCTAAGACAGAATCGTGATGTAAAATTTGAATTTTTTTCATAAATTCCCTATTGTCAAAATTTATACCCGTTGAAGAAAAAATTTATTTAGATAAGTAGCACGATATCGAAGACGCGAGACTGATAAAACATACAAAATCAACAAAAGACCTTTCTAAATATTTCATTTTATAGAAGTTAACTACATACCGAGTAACTATCTTACATGCTAAAAGTTAAAATTTATAAATTTAGGTACCTGATACTCGTTTTAAAATCGGTTTCCGTTTCCACCACTATTATTTCGATTTTGCTGTTTGTTCCAATTTTCTCTTTAACCTTTTGGACCTTGCCCATTCTTTCACCCTCCTCGTTCGCCTATTCTGGTTAGTTTTCTTGCGATCTGTATAATCGTTGTCAAACGGTGGATTGTTTTCTTGATTGATCGACTGCAGATTTGGCCCAGGGTCTATTTCAATATTTCCATTTGCAAGTTCCGGAAATAGTGGTTGTGGAGCTTGACCACGTAAATAGTTGGCACTAATCGATGATAAACTGGAGAGAGCACCACCATCCAACCCTTGTCCCCAAATAATGTTAGATAGCAGTTCTTGTTGTTGGTTCTTCAATATGTTTGTAAAACTGTCCTGAGTCGAATCAAAGAGGTTTGGTGATATATTCATGGAAGCGGGCATCCGGTTAACACCAAAATCGTTTAGATTTTGCATCTGCTGTTGCTGCGTACACCTGGGATCCGAATTATGCATTAAAATAAATTGATCACCTTGCTGAATGTTTAAATCAAAATCAAAACGTTCTTTATTTTGCATTTGGATAAATCGGTCTTGCGGAATTATAGTTGAATTAATCGTACTGTTTGATTGGAATAAATCCGATGGCCTGGAAAATATTTGTTCGCCTCGATCCATAGTACGATTTAGTTCGAACTGCCTTGGCAAACCGATGTCCATCTGGCGATTATCAAAACAATCTTGTTGAATCAAATTATTCTGTGCAATGCGTGGAACAACAACGGGCTCTGGAACTCGGTCATCTCTATCGCGGAATATCGCCGGATTTATTTGGTTTTCATTATCGTGCATGAAAGAGTTTTTACTGAAATCTGTACACGTTTGATAAATGTTGAAAAGTCTATCGCGCAGATCGGTTGCTTCCCGATAATTCGTAGGCGTTAAACCGGTTTTTAGAATTTTGGCAAAATCATTCATCGCAATTAACTGGGCCGGTGTCATATCAGAAAATGAGTACATATCCTCGTTTGATGTCTGGCACGCGATATGATAGGTAATCGCAGCAACTTGCGTGGTTTTGTCCTCGACTTCGCGCATATCATGTTTTAAGCAACGCACACAATGCACTGGCTCTGTTTGGGCACCAATGTCGAATTTTATTGGCATAGTGTCGTCTGGTAATAGATCTGAATCATCAATCAATGAATTCTGTACCGGAAATTGAGCTGTTTTCATGTTAAAACCTAAAGTATGCACAATGTTTGACGTATCCTTCGACAATCGCTTTATATAACTGGGAGCTTTGTCAACATTATTAAAACTGAATTCCACATTGTGGATCGTTTCAAGCGGAGAAAGGTGGGTATCATTTGGAAGGCTAGCTGATATTACGGTCGGAATAAATTGCAGATTTTGTGGTTCAAATAAGTGTGCCTCCGCCGCTTTTAACAAGTTGACAACATCTCGACAGCGAGTTATTACTAGAATTATTTAAAATTAAAATTTATCTTGCGAATATATTAATAATGTGAAAGTACCTGCTTCCCTAAACATTTTTCGAATAATTTCGTCGGTGTCACAAAAACGTGAATTATAATTTTCATATACTGGTTTTATCGATGGCGGTGCTTCCCTGCTATTTGAATTTGAAGATTCCAAATTCATAGTAACCGAAGTTGGATGCATTGATTTGGTCATGGCTGGTTTTATACCTCTTGGAACAGACGTCACATTGTTGAACACCCATTCTGACGGCTGCACCACCTTTTGGTTATACAGGGGAGATGACGCAAAAGGATTTGAACGCACTTCATAATTGTTCATAGCATTAATATCGAATGCCTCCGCTTCAGGAAATGCTTTCCCTTGTTCCGCAAATTTTAGCGACAATTCTTCGAGAAACGAGAGAGGTTTAGTACCTGTTGCTCCACCTTTATCTCTTGATTTAGGCTTTGGGCGACGCGATAAACTAGGTAATTCTATAGGGGATCTACTAGGTCTTCCGCGTGACTTAGTCCGTCGATCTCTGGACCGTAATCGAATTCGACGACCACCACGACCACCCGACCTTGACCGACGACCACGTGATCTTGATCGACGACTACGTGACCGCGTCCTCCTCCGGCGACCACGTGACCTAGTCCTACTTCGACGACCACGCGATCGTGACCGACGACTACGTGATCTAGACCGACTACGACGATTACGCGAGCTTGACCGACTCCGACTTCCACCATAACGACGAGGACGGCTTAAACTTCGTGACCTACTGCTTGGTGACCGTACCGGGCTAGGTGTATCACATATCAGAACGACATCTACATTTTCTTCTTCCAATTTCTTAATTTCGGTTTGTACATTTTCTTCTTCCAGCTCCTTGATTTCGCTTTGATTCTTATCTAATCCTAATTTTGAAGACGCCGAGGAGAGCGCGCTTAAACATTTTCGCAGACTGTCATCCGTTGGTGATAAATCATCAAGCACTTCGAACCCATCCAAAAAGTCATTCTTTTCGAAATCTTCGAAAAATTCGTCGGGTATATCGGGGCCATCATATACGATTGGTAGTGCTTCGAGATCTACGGTATAAATTTCATCGACAGCGGATGTTGTTGCCATTTTCAAGCCGGTTTTATATATTTTATAATGTCACACAATTTTATCATCCAAAATAATATTTAAGATTTATATAATACTATTATCAAAACTATATTACATCTGTTTCCTCATAATCGAATTTATTTAGAGAAAAATCGGCATTAATATTTTGTAATGTAAACTAATCACAAAAGTCACAAACAAAACTTCGTATAATAAAAATGGCAATCTATTACAGACAGTGTAGCCAATTGTATAAAATATCTGATGCGTTCGTTTTGTAAATTTGGGTTTTTATGGTTAAACTTACAATAAAAAATTATTTTGAGGTTTGTACTTCGATGTTTATTGGGAAATAAACATTCAAACATGTAGTTTATATTTTATTGTATAGATGGTAGCATTATGAATATAAGGTAAATATAAAAAGTTATTTTTATTTGTAAATTAACGTACCTAAATCAAATTACATCGCTTCTTTCTACGAAGTTTTGGATCATATTCTTCTTTCTAAATGCTTTGCCAACGTGCGTATATATGTAGTACAGATAATTTCAGAAGGAAAAAAACAGGAAATCCACTTCGTCTCCTTGAAGATTGTGTCATTATCGGATTCATTAAATCCAATCGAGTTAACTAGCTGGCGTGCGATGAAGCGAGATGGTTGGCGAACCCCCATGCAACCGGCAAAATCCCTTTATGGGATGTGAAAGCTAGAGCGAGAGGGAGGTAAATATTTGAATATACATGTCCGTTCTAATGTAACTTTTTCTGTACGTTGTTGATTCCTCTAACACGTACTAAATAATCGTCACAAAAAGTCTCAGAAATATTATCGACTTTTCTGTTCCTCCTCTGTTTTGGGATTAACAGATCAGACTATGTTGAGTACCTGAGTGTTATCTTGGATAGCAGTCTAACTTGGAAAATTACTTGGAAATCAAGTTTTAAAAATCCATTGCCGTATTTTGTTTATCAATGTAGAAGTTAGTTTTTGCAAATCTTTGGCACTTACCTTCAAAAAGTGATCATTAGTTTATAAATCGCTAGTCTAAAATTAGATGACCTACAGATTGGTGGTAGTCGAACTATTTCAGGGGAAATTTGTTTTTAGCTCGTCTTCTTGTTGTGGGAATTATTTAATACTGACCTAAATACAGTTCTTTATTTGCACCATAACAAGTTAAATTGAATTAAGGCATCGAATTCTCTTGGGATAATACTTGAACACAAAATAATTTTCGCCAAATTTTGTTATCTCATACTAGTAATCGAAATGATTTCTGCTTAACAAGCTGTTGGTTAAATCTAAATTCAACTTCAATTATGCTTTCTCAAAAACCTGTCGCCCATAGAGGGATCTTAGGACTAGTGGATGCTAATACCATATGCCCAACCTGTCAGAACATAAAAACATATAAAGCGATATTTTATAATCCCATCATTCCATATAGCACGCAAACATGTCTTTAAAGCTTATTTCGCTTAAAGCGCCACATAAAGACGAAGTGGATTTTTTGTTTTTTCCTTCTCAAATTATCTGTACTACATATATACGCACGTTGACAAAGCACTTAGAAAGAAGAATCTGATCCAAAACTTTGTAGAAAGCCGCGATGTAATTTGATTTACGTTAATTTACTAAAACATTTGATTTCCTAATTCATTCGAATCCGACATTGGCTGTTCGCAACCTTGACAGCACGACTGCTATGGTGGCTGTCTGGATATGATTTGTTAATGTAGTTATGACTGACCCGAAATATTTGTAGTCTTCCAGACGTTGTCAAAGTTATGGTTGTCTGTTCCACGATTTACCGTCGTGAGCCTGCTCCTTGGTATGGATAAACATTTAGTTTTGTTTCTGTTTACTTACCCAGTCGTTTTGCGTAGCGATAAGCGGTATTAAATTGTCCCTAATATCATAAGGTTTTCGGCCAAACAGCACGATATCATCTGCATATCTAAGAATTTGGCCGGACTTGTTGAAAATGCAGAGCGAAAAGTCTATACAGCTCGTTTTTACCACTTGATCGAGCGCCAGACCTTTGGAAGGAAATATTTGGTAGCATCTTTCCTGGGGCGAAGATACTGGCGTTACATCTACTATGTGAGTGCCCCAAATATTACGAGCTAACAATTTTTCACGCAGCTTTCGTTTATTTTCGACGATTCATCCCATAAAGGTAATAGTTCCAAATAGTGGAATTTTACGACAAACTCTACGACATCCAGAATTTAGCTAATCGAGTTTAACATTAGATAAATTCTGGACGTCGTAGAGTTTGTCGGAAAATTCCACTAGGTGGAACTGTCACCTTAAGTTGGCACAATCTTAAGTTGGTAGTTGGTGCCTGTTACATGTATGCAAAAATTGAAAGTGAACGTCTTCTCTTCATTCGTTTAAATCAACAGAAGCTACGTGTTAAGAATACATTCACTTGCGTGATGCAATTAACAATGATCAAAACGCTGCTAACATTGGACAAATGGTAATCTTGCCAGCATCGTATACCGGCAGTCCACGGCACATGCACGAATACGCACAAGATGCCATGACATATGTTCGAAAGTATGGACGTCCAGATCTGTTCATCACCTTCACTTGCAATACAAGGTGGAGTGAAATCACAGACCTACTTTTCACTAGTCAAAACTCATCGCACAGACGCACGGGTATTTAGGCAAAAGCTAATTCGGTTGATGGACGTCACACTTAATTTGGTTGAAGCTAAAAAACGTTTCAACACGATAGCGTGTGATGATAGCGTGATGATAGCGTGATATCTGCTGAGCTTCCCAACCGAGACGAAGATCCTATTATTTTTTAAACAATCTAGAAAAATATGATCCACGGACCATGCTGTGTACTTAATACAAATTCACCATGCATGAAGTATGGCAAGTGTACAAAGCGATATCCACGTGAACTGATCTATGAAACTCAAACTGGAGGTGATGTATATCTTATGTATAGGAGAAGGAACACCGATGATGGTGGCTACAAAACCACAATCAGAATGCGAGACGTAGATGTTGACATCGACAACAGATGGATCGTGCCGTATTCACCGTCGCTTTCAAAAATGTTTGATGCCCACATTCAAGTTGAGTATTGCAATTCTGTGGAGTCAATAAAATATATTTGCAAATACGTCAACAAAGGCAGTGACATGGCAGTATTCGGAATAGCAATTCAAGGCGATGAAGTCACTCAATTCCAGATGGGGCGCTTCACCGATCAAAATGCACAAAATAGAGCTGCGCAACCACCCAACACAACACTCAAGGCCTTTTTTCAATTATGTGCGTCTGATGACTTCGCTTAAACGTTGCTGTATCACGAAGTGCCCAAATACTACACCTGGAACACATCGACAAAAAAGTTCTTGAGAAGAAAGCGAGGTGCAATTGTTCTAGAGAATGCTGTGTATATACAGTGCATCCAAACAACGCTGAATGTTATTATTTAAGATTCTTATTGCATACAGTCAGAGGTCCAACATCATTCGTTGCATTGAAAACCATCGATGGCGTAGAATGCCTAACGTATAGAGAAGCATGTATCAAGCTTGGATTACTTGAAAATGACAATCATTGGAATACAACGCTAACAGAGGCATCGCTTACGTGTCGTCCAAAACAAATACGTACTCTGTTTGCGATAATTTTAACAACATGCGCACCATCGAATCCACAAGAACTCTGGGAAGAGCATCGTGAAAGTCTCAGTGAAGACATTCTGCGGCATGCACGCAAAGAAGTGATCCAAATTTACAATATTCCGACGAGATTTTTAATGAAGTGCTAACTTGGTATGCCGACATCCACACTGGGCAGAAATGATGTACAAGACAGAAATCTGGTGCAAGAACAGCATTACGATGTAAACCAGCAACGTTGTTTCGTGGAAACACAAGCAAAACTATTAGTTGATGATCAAAAATATGCCTACGACAAAGTCAAGCAACGTGTAGACAATGGAAGTTTCTGATCAATTTAATACTGGTTTCGGTTCGAATGCAGAATGGAATAGCACTCGCATTAGAATCATCGTGAATTGCATCAACGCTACTCGATGGTGGGCGAACAGCACACTCGGTACTCAAGCTATACCCTTAAATTTGAACCAGGCTGAAACACCAACCTGTATTATCAGCAAAAATTCAGGAATGTCCACAGTCCTTAAAGCGTGCAAAATTATCATTTGGGACGAATGTACCATGGCCCATAAAAAACACTTGAGGCTCTGCGAGATATCGGAGGTAAAACCGAACCGATGGGAGGTGCATTTATACTTCTTTCTGGTGATTTTCGCCAAACCTTACCCGTTATACCTCGATCAACGAAAGAGCTAAATGTATACCTCAAAGCATCTTATTTATGGAACCGATTTGAAAAAATTACTCTCTCAACGAACATGCGTGTGCATTTGTTGAAAGAAGCCTCTGCCCAAACATTTTCCAAACAACTTTTGGACATTGGAAACGGCAAAATTCCAATTGATTACTCAATAAATGAGATTACGTTTCCGCCAATTTTTTGCCAATTGAAGCCGAGTATTCAGGCCGTTGTTGACAAGGTATTCCCAAACTTGACTTGCAACTACAAAAATCCAGATTGGCTATGCGAACGAGCAATTTTGGCCCCAAAAATGATGATGTGAACAAGCTGAATGAACAAATTCATTTGAAATTGCTCGGAGAACCAATCAAATACAAATCAATTGGCACAGTGATGGATGCGGAATAAGTAGTCAATTATCCTACCAAATTTATAAATTAAATGGAGCCACCAGGAATGCCACCACACATATTGACATTAAAAGTTGGTGCTCCGGTCATGCTCATTCGAAATTTGAACGCACCAAAGTTATGTAACGGAACCAGACTGACCATAAAAAAACTAACACCAAATTTTATCGAGGCAACAATCATCAGCGGTAAATATAAAGGGGTAGATGTGCTGATTCCACGCATACCGATGATTTCAAATGATTTACTCTTCGATTTCAAGCGGCTACAGTTTCCATTACGTCTGGCCTTCGCAATCATCATCAACAAATCACAAGGGCAATCGTTGGCTATTGCTGGTTTGAATTTGACAAACTCATGTTTTTCACACGGCCAATCGTATGTTGCAAATATACTATATTGAATTAATCACTCATTATCCGAAATGAAAATATAATTATGAAACCTCATTTGAGGCGGCCAAATCTCTTGATGGGATATAGTGCCAGAGAGTAGTGGCGATTTTTGTGCAGCGTTCCTTTCTACGGCTGGTAAGGGCGAACAGAATGAACGAACCCTCCTTTGTTTTTGGTTTTGGAATACTCGTCTAGTTGTTCTCATTGTCTTCTTGTTTGTTCATTTTTGTAAACGTGTCGTTTATCAAGAATTGTAGTAAAAAGAACCACGTTTTACGTTGTTTATCAGTTACACGTTTTCAAACAACTGTTGATGAGTCACACAGTGAAGTAGATGGCTCTTTTTAGATCGTTTCATTGATTGGCTGAGAAGCAGAAAGACATCCGTTCGTTAAGACGTTTAATATTTCAATAGCGATTGATTTTCTGGTTGATGTTAGGCAGTAGTTCGTATTCAATGTGAGCTAAAGAGGTGCGTAAGCTCAGTGAATTGTTCGAATTGTGAACCTGATCGGTCGCTAAGTTGACCAATACTCCGAATATAGAAATGTAATTTTCGGAGTGTACGTATAAAAGTTTTCGGAGTGTAAATAAAAGTAGATCGCTTCCGACATCTAACCTCTCGGTATTGGTTAAATATCTGTTCGGCCAGTCGATCGATAATGATTTATGGAACCAGACTTTTGAAATAATGGTGTTCATCACCGTGAAGGTGGATGGGTTGATGTTATGATGTTCATTGTGTATGTGTGTCGCTCGATCATGGAAGATTCATGATCGAGGACGACGCAAAAGTAAAGCGTGTGTGAACAAGTTGGTGTTGTTCATTGTGTTTGGAATAAAACACAGTGCATGCCACTGGATATCGGAACATGGAAGTTGTGTTCGCAGTGCGTGTCTTTCTTCTGCGGCTGGTATGTACGAACTGATTTATTTTTGTTAAAATTAAATTTTCGTCGTGTTAAAGGGGTTTTGTTGCTCCCCTAAACTTAATGCGAATTAGGAATCACTTTTTTTACTGAATTTATAATTATTTATTGATTTTATTTTATAATATTTATTTTATTAATTTTTGATTTTAAAATAATTGTTGATACAATATTTTATACAGAAATTCACTTTTTATATAATATGATTGAATTTTTATTGGAAAAGCTTTTTAACATTAAGTTTTCTCTCTGGACTTGAATTCTAATTAATATTTGTTTTTTCCCAACGTTTTTATACAATCGGGCAAATCAAAGTCGGTTATTATTTGAAATTGATTTATTGAAATTAACTTTTATAAATTAAGCTAACCGCCACACTATCCTACTCCCAGTGAATCGCTAGTAAACGACACTTTTTATTTGAAACGGACTAACCTGCTTATTAACGTCTGGAGCAAATGTTGCTATGCGAATTATTTGATACTTTAGCAAAATGCAAATCCGTTAATGGAATTTCCGAAACCTCATTTGACGTTTGAACTTTTTGATGGTTTGAGGTGGTGTCTTCCATGTCGTCTGATTGTGACGTTTCGATGAAACAAGGTTTGAGTCGATTAATGGAAATATTTGACTCAACACCTCCCTTAATGCAGATTTGTGTCATATATGAGTTGAAAAATCTGAGAGAGAGATTTAAGAAATTGATTTGGAAAAATACACCGCTTGAAATCGAGTCCAATTCAGCCCAATTCAAAGGCGATGCATCACTACCATCAAATATTTTAGAACTTGAGACACCACTCTCATTTTTTAATTATATTTTTGATGATGAAATGATAGATGATTCTAAATGAAACCAACCTGTATAGCGATCGTAAGAATATTTCTAATCCATACACACTTACTAACTTGGAACTTAAGAAATTTTTGGGCATCTGCATTCTATCGTCAATTCATCAATTACCGAATACGAGACTTTACTGGGATCCAGATGTTGGCAACAAAATTGTGCAAGATGCAATGTCATTAAAGACGTTTATTAAAATAAAAAACAATTTGCATTTCGCCGACAACCATTTAATGCTGCCGAAAGAACACCCAAATCATGATAGGTTATTTAAAATCCGACGGTTCATTAATATTTAAAAACAATTTTTAGAAACGCGTTTGGAAGCAAATCTTTCAATAGACGAGCAAATTTGCAGTACGAAACTTCGAAGTTATATGAAGCAGTATGTCCCATCCAAGCCGCATAAGTGGGGATTCAAGATATTTGCTTTAACAGGGGGCACTTCTGGTAAATATTAGGCTTATATTAAATGTGTAATATAAAAGTATGTTTTCTCGAAACTAAATTATTTATCTATTATCATAGCCTATATGTACAATTTCGAGATATAGTCGGGCCAAGAAAACATGTACCGTCAGATAGAGGAAGACAATTTAGGAGCCTCGGCTAATGTCATTATTCGATTGTGTCGTATAATACCAAGACACTTGAATCATACTGTATTTTGTGATAACTTTTTTACTACAGTACCTCTCATAATGTATTTACAGAAAGATGGTATTCATAGTATTGGTACTATCAGAAGAAACCGCATACCGAACTCGAAATTAAAAACAGAGAGAGAAATGCAGAGAAGTGCTAGGGGGTTTTACGAGGAGTATTCATCCACATTTGACGATGTTCCAATGTCGCTCGTCCACTGGAAAGACAATAAAAGTGTTACCAAAAGAAAATCGATAAATATTCAATCCCCGAAAATAGTAAAAGAGTATAACCGGCACATGGGAGGTGTCGATTTGCATGACGGCTTTATCGGACGATACAGAATTAAATTTAAATCGTCAAAATGGTACTTACGGATGTTTCTCCATTTTCTGGATGTATATCAGTAGTAAACTCGTGGATTCTTTACAAGCAACTGAGCGCTTCCAGAAATATGCCAGCAATGACTTTACTTCAATTTAGGACCGATGTAGCGAAAGGCCTTTGTTTAGTTGGCTCCTATGAAAAACCAGCATCAGCTAGTTCATCAAAACGAGTAAACCAAGCATTAATGACAAAGACTCGAAAAAAATCAGCCTAAAATGTTCCAATTAAAGATATTAGAATCGATAGAGTAGATCACTTTGCAATATGGGACAAGCGAACGAGCTGCAAATTACCATCGTGTAAGGAGCAAACTTTTATAAGATGCTCGAAATGTAAAGTCAGCTTATGTTTAAATGCGACAAGAAACTGTTTTATGGAGTTTCACAAGTAAACAAACCTATATTTAGACTGCAGCAACAGTGCTGTGATATGAAATTTATTTTTTATTTTTTTATTTTACACTAAATGAGTTAATTTGCGATTTTTGTGATTTATTTTTGTGATTAAATATATATCTACTGAATTCGAAACGAAATATTTATTTTTAGTCCTTACTACATTTTGTGTCATATATGACACATTAATATATTTTGATTTTCCAGGAAAATTATTGATTTTTCAAAATAGGGCCTAATATTAAACTAGATTAACTCATTGAGCTCCGTCTAATCAACAAGTTTGGCCAAAATTCCTTTTATCGGCGCACTAAGGGTTAACTAATAATGTGTAATATTTTTCATTTCGTTTGACAACTGTAAAAGGTCCTCGGTATGGAGGTTGCAGAGCACGTCGATGTGAATCTGTTCTTACCAATACTGCTTTACAATCACCTAAATCTTTGAACACAAATATTTGCTCTTTTGCATGATGCGTAGCTTTGGATGGTTGAATGCTATCAAAATATTTTCTTAATTGGCAAACGAATTCAGATTGATTGATATGTTCACTCGTGGTAATGAAATCAGCATAGGTAATCGTAAGTTTTGTCCATACACTAATTCTGCTGACGAGCTTTTGAAATCTTCTCGAAAAACTGATCTTAATCCCAATAAAATGATTGGTAAAGTATTTGTCCATTGGATATTGGTGGCACACATGATTGCACTTTTCATTGTACGATGCCATCGCTTTATAATCTCATTGCATGCTGGATTGTAAGCTGTGGTGCGTTTGTGCTGGAATCCCAAAACTCTAGAGATTTCGTCAAAGAGTCCAATTTCTTATTAAAGCATCAGCAATAGTCTCAGTGCGAATATCTGATATCGGAATCGCTTCAGTCCAACGCGTATGGTGGTAAAGGTCCAATAAGATCCATATGAAGTTCTTTAAAATGACCATTTGTTGTCTCATATGACCCGATCTTACTCGTTACATGTTTGGTCACTTTGCACTTGTGACACTCTATGCAACATTTTGCCCAATTACGTATTTCGCTCAACATTGATGGCCAAATGAATTTTTTGGTGATTTGTTTGACGGTTGATCAAATACTGGGATGAGATATATTATGATAGGCAATGAAAACCTGCCTACGAAATTGCTTTGGGACAAATGGTCGTTGCTTACCATTTGATATCTCGCACGTAATAAATTGAACGGTTCCAAAAATTGGGATTTTTTCAAAATTTAAGTTTGAACTTGCTTCCAAAAGTGCTTTAAATTCAGAATCATTCACTTGCGCTTCCGCCATCGCTACATAGTCGATCGATGTTCCGATATCTATTTGTTGGATTCGTGATAAAGAATGAGCTACAATGTTGGAACTACCTGAAATATGTCGTATATGTTGGACGTAAACTGTGCTATGAAGTCTAAATGTCGTTGATGTCTGGGTGAAGCTTTATCTAAATTTTGATGTAATGAAAAAGTTAAAGTCATACGTGCCTCCGCGTCATGCTTCCGCGTCGCGTAATTTTCGTGAAAAGAAAAACAAAGGCTGCCAATCTTTTTCCGTTAGTTGTTGGAGAACAGCCCCTACAGCTACGTCAGATGCGTCTATAAAAATTGCGAACTTGGTATTCGGAATAGGAAACGCTAAACGCGTACAATTTGCCAATTTCGATTTACATAATGATCGATTTGTCCTTCTTTTTCTTCCTATTTCCTTTGAAAAGCTCGTGTAAAGGAGCCTGATCATTAGCTGCTTCTGGTATGAAAATTCTATAGTAATTAATCATACCCGGAAACCTAAGCAACTCATCTGCTGTTTTTGGCTGTGGGTAATTTTGTTGTTGTCCGGACACATAGCTTGATTTGAAATTTGAAAACCTAAAAAAACTAGCTCGGCAACTGCAAATTCACATTTATATAGATTAACCACTAAACCACTAAACAATACGTATATGTTTCAATTGCTCTTCCAAATTTTTTGAAGCAATGAGAATATTATCGATATAAGGAAAAACGAAAGGAAGATCTCGAAACAGCGAATGTACCATCCTTTAGAAAGTTTGAGCGGCATTTCTCAAACCGAACGTCATTCGTGGGAACTCAAACAGTCCAAAAGGAGTGATTATGGCAGTCTTTTCAATATCCCTAGTCTCGACGGAGTCGACGGGAACCTGATGATAGGCTTTCACCAAATCTATTTTTGTGAACTTGGTACACGAGTGTGAAATCACGATGGGTGAAATCGGTTACGAAAGGGATCGGAGAACGATCTGGTTTGGTCAATGAGTTTAATCACTGCATAATCGCCACGATCCAGTTTTTTAGGCGTCCTCTCTATAGACTGGCCCAGTTACTCTTGGACGGTCTAGAAATCCCCTGAGCTAACCACATTTTGATTTCCGTTTTTGCTATTGCCATTTTTTCCGAACTTAAATGTCGTGCTTTCGCATAACACGGCTGACCTACTGTCTTAATGCAATGCGTTACGTTATGTTACCAAAACAAATTCCTGTAATTTCTGAAGCATTCGCAGCAAATAATATAAAATTCGAAAGATTACCAATCTGTAAATTTGTAGGGGGAATTACTGAAATTTCAGCTCCAGTTAGTGACTAGGCTACTGACACGTGTCGCATTGAGTGCAGTACCTAATGGTTTTCCGTTTTGTTAACGGTTAAACTACCATTATTAAAATTACATGGCTTCAGACATTTTCTCGCATTGTTACCGTGTTTAAAATGGTACCAACATACCGGATGCTTAGCTGCTTGTTCCTTAGAACGAGAAAGGCTACGAGGTCGATCACAACGTTGCGATCGTGAATATCTAGATCGATTACGTAGCGATCCAGAGTTTACCATGTTAAATTTATTAAATAATTCATTGACCTTCTTAGTCAATGCGTCTATTTGAACGAATAAATTGTCTTGTTGCTGCTCGGACTGGTTCGAATTTACCCCATAAATTCCAATGGGTTTTTCTACTTCCACTATTTTGTCCGCTGCCTTCGCCAACAGTCCTAAATTGGTCTCATCCATACAAGACAGAATCTCCTGGGTGTGAGTTGGTAAACGCTATATCCATAAGTTTCTCAAAACCGGTTCAGTAACCTGGTCGGTGGAGAGGGTTTTCATTTCGCGTAACAACTGGGATGGTTTTTTGTCTCCCAATTGCAACCCAGGCGGTTTGACGATTCAGTATAAAACTTCATATTTAAACTTTTTAAACTCTCTTCTTCATACTTTAACTTAAACTGGGATTTTTTTTTCAAATTTTTGCAATGATTTAAATCAATTTAAAAATTAGATTTTCAGCCAACAAAGGTTGACTTTGTCGGTTTTCGGAAATTTAAGCAGGGATAATATTTTAGAAAGTTGGGTGTTGGCCACAACATATTCAATCCACCATTGTTATTTCACGATAACTATTTTGGTATTGCCAGCCTATATAATCGTGTTTTTTGGACCTGATAAAGAGACGAACGATCCAACTAACGGCGAAATAGTTCTTTAAGGAGAGTATCACTCACTTGAATGGTTTCATTTAAACAATTGCGATAATAAAATAACAAGATTAAAATTTTTATAATAAATTAATTTTTTTAATTACGTTTTCCAATTTTTATAAAAAATTTATATATTTTTTAATTTACTATATTTCTTTATGAATTAAAGCTTGCAATTTAAATTTTATTTTTGGTAAATTTACAAACGTTATATATTCAATCACTTATATAATTATAAATTATATTTGCCGAGCTTTTATTTAAACATTTCTAAGATTCCAATTTCATAATTGATCTCTAAATTAATTATATTAAATTTGTTTAGTATTAGTTTTCTCATTTTAAATTTTATTATCTCAGAATGGCAATTAATTAAATTAGATTTAAATTGACACACGATGCATGTCGATCGAAAAATTCATATATGTATATGAGTTAAATTTTGTTATTAAATTTAATTTAATTAATTATGTAGCACGTACTATTAACAATTATTCTTCGTTTTAAAATAATTATTAATATTACTACTATTTGTTTTAATGTTTATGTGTTAATCATTTTAGTTTACCCTAATAGAACTTTTTTCAGCATATATCCGCTCGCGCCCGGTTGTGGTTCACGTCTCAGTGACGTTTTGTTTTCGATATCGACGCACCTGTAAACAAAAGTAGATAGCATTGTTATAATAAAATGTATTTCAACGTGATTTTTATATTGTTACAAAGTTGCAAAATATTATAAAAGCGTGACATTAATCAAAGAGAGACTTGAGTATTTATTGTCTAATCGTAAATTACTCGTAATAATTGTCAATTACTATATATATAATTAAAATCAAACATCCTTAAAAAATAATAGTAATTTGCGTTCTAAACTTACTTGGACGAGCACAAGAACTGCAATAGTGGTATTTTGTATTTGCCGCAAAAATCGACAAATTTTATGTGCTCAACTCGATTGTCAAAAAAGACGCCGCCACATTTTGGATTCACACAACAATTTGCGCTCGATAAATAGTCTAATACTGTTCGCGGTAAATCTTCTTCGGTGTACGCAATGCCCGTGATTTTAACGGAACGTCCAGCTAATTCCATTAAACTAGGCGGGGATAGTGTCATGTCACGAACAAATCGATCAATTAACGGATTATCGCGTATACTAAGCTCACTTAGATTTTCGAGTGAGATTATTTCGCGCGGCAAGTGTTTAAGTCGGTTGCGATGAATTAGCAACGATTTTAAATTTTTTAATTTAGCTATCGACGACGGTATATTTTCTATTAAATTATCACATAAAACTAGCGCTTGTAGGTGCCTAAGTTTACCGACGCTTTCGGGTATATCTGTTAGTTGATTGCCGCCCATCGAAAGGAGGTGCAAACTGAAATGATAAAATAAGCATGTTATAGATATAAAATGTCAGAATAATTAATTATCTCGTATTGCTTGATTCAATCTTATATATAATTACAACAAAATGAACACTTATAACCTTCTATATAACACCAGACTAGCTAGTGTCATTATATAATTGATTTGATTTGGCCAAAAACAGTATTTTCAGTTTGAATCAAGCTTGTGTGATAACAGGCGCAATCGCTTGACGTTTATGAACTCTAGACGGTATATACAGGCGACACTTACTTTTGCATTTTTCCAATATCTTTAACAATTGTTCGAATTTGATTGCCACCCAAATACAAGTATTTTAATTGTTTCAGCTCGAGCACTTGTTCCGGAAAGAATTGCAATTGGTTACCACTCAAATTCAGCTCCTTTAGGCCACCGGATGACTTTGACGAAAATGTTTTTGGTAGACTAGCATTCGTAAGCAAATTATTTTTTGCAATTAACGTTGTTAACGGACATTGGGCGAGTATATCCGGGAGCGTTGTTAAATTGTTAGAACTTAAATCCAGAACTTTTAAATTTAAAAATTTTGAAATGGCCAGCGGCACATTAATTAGCATATTATGATTTAAATGCACGGTTTCAATATCTTCGTACGGTCTATTGGTTTTGAACATGCTTAGTATATCGTCTTCGATATAATCACTTGATAAACTTAAATGTCCATAGTCCAGAGTTTTTTGTTCACGAGAATCACTATCACTACTATCAGATGTGTATATCTCCATTATGATTCACTTGTATTGCACAAAAATATATCTTAATGCACAAAACACTTAAAGTTTTTGTATTACACTTTGTACTTTTGTACGACTTAGCTCAGACTGCGCGAATAATTAAAACTAAAGAAGTTTATTTCTTGAGACGCGAACGCTCTTGCAACTTTGTACATTGAATGGAGAATAGAAGACTGGTTTACAAATATTTAAAGTTTCTTTATACATAGCTATGTGCTTATTTTATTCTCTCTCTCTCTCTTATCTTAGAAAATACGAGTGTATAAGCAAAACACACTTGAGTATCTTGGTATTGTTATCAGCCGCAGGGATTGTAAACTGATTGAAATTGAAATAAAATGCTGATTGATGAAATAGTTTAACAACGTGCACGATTATGACTTAATTAAATAGAATTAATTGTGTAATTTGAGCCAAGACGCAAGCAACACAAAACTACTTGAAATTGTTTCAAGGTGTTTTCGAAAAGTTGGGAGACTTGTTGAGTCCGTAACAATATTTCGAAAACTGCGCTCAAGAGGCTAAAACCTATAATAGAAGGAACACATTTAATTCCACACACGAGGCAAATCACTTTACTGACGGACGAACCGGAACAAGTTCAGAGAATAACGGATGCCATGGATGCACTTGAGAATATGAAGATATGCTCCAGTATTTTTTTTAGATGTAGATTAAGCTTTCGCTAAAGTTTAGCACCAAGTTTGTGTAAAATTTGAAAAGGAGTTCTCTGAGCTAAAAAGAATATCAGCAGGTACACTGTGTAAACCACTTAGTTTTGTTTTCGTCCGAAAAATAACAGTAACTATAATAATGATAAAATAAATAATATGTTATCAAGAACAAATAAATTATATGTTATATAATTAATTTGTTAATAAATTATTATGCTTTTTTCAAAAAGAATTCCGATTTAATTAAAAGATCCGTTAAAATACGAAAGACATTAAAACCTGTCATTATTTACATACACATTCGTGTATGATGAACTTAAATTGAACCAAAAAATTTTTTTTTTTAACTCGAAAGGCTTAAATGGTATGCACAATTGTGTATGCTGGTCTTCAATTACCACCTAATTCTATGTTTGACATATTCGGTTATCGTTGACATACACAATTGTGTATGCGGGTCAGGAAAGGGTTATACGATTTTTGTTCATTTCTGAAAGCAGCATCAAAATGACAGCCAGTAAACTTTATTATATGCATTCGACCATACTCAGGATAAGTAAAATAAAAAGAACAACAAAAATTGCGTTTTATTTTCGTTCAATTTTGCTGTCACTTAAAAAGAATAACCAAGTGAATATTTTCGTCCAGGAATAAAAAACTTAACAAATACAACAACAAAACTCAAACAAATTTTACTGCGTTGAATGTAATACGCATGTTTATTATTTTATATATCCCTTTTCCGGCCTGTGATCAAAATTGTCTCTGTTGCGAAGGAGAAACATGAAAAAAAACAAAAACCATTACAAACTATGGTTTTAAATACACATTTGTGTACTCTCTCTCTCTCTGGTACTATATCCCATCAAGGGATTTGGCCGCCTCAAATGAGGTTTCATAATCATATGATCATTTCGGATAATGAGTGATTAATTCATTGATCCTAAACCAGCCGTGAAATTTTTCCTTGTCACCACCGGGAATCGAACCCGGGACCTCCGGTCGCTGGAGCAAGCATGCTGACCACTTTGCCACCGGGGCAAAAATGCCCTTAAATTTTTTTATTTTCAATTCTATTTTTGTCATTTTGGATTCACGGGCAAAAATTGTGCGACATAAAATTTTTGTCCGTGAATCCGAAATGACAAAAATAGAAATGAAAATAAAAAAATTTAAGGGCATTTTTGAAATGTAGATTTTTGTTTAAATTTTATTTTCGAGAGAACAGAATAAAATAATACAAAAAATTAGGTGTTTTCATTTAATATAAAGGTTTAAATTAACAATAAAAAATCTATTACGACTTAGTTTGAAACCAGAAATTAAAATCCCGAGTAGCACCAGCCATTTCGACGTTTTGGATGTCCTTGATCCAAAAAACGCAAAAAAAATTGTCCGTCTGATTGTTTTGTCTCATGTGATTCGAATTTTTCTAGACATTCTTCTTTTATTTTTAGATCGGAGAATTAGAATGCTTCTGCTACCTCTTCATAAGAGGATTGGATACCTGCCACAGGAAATCACCCAAAACACCATCCAATACCAAGATATTAACATTTTTCCATATACTCGCGTACTACCTATATCATTTGAAAGGTCTTGGATCAGACAACAATTCGATATAAATTTAGATCATAAATTCACCGTTTTGGCGCTGGTTGCTAATTTTTCGTTTATTATAGAATATATACTTATCGTATATCGTTGATCTTGACGAATTCCGCCAATTTTTCTGAAAAACTTAGTATGTATTCAAAACAACCGTTGTGGCGCTGAAAGTATTTACAACTTTTATTATTCCCACATAATTATGTAACATATCATTTGAAAGGTCTTGAAAAAACCAACAATTTTGGCGCTGGTACCTAATTATTGATTTTTTATAAGTGTGACATGTTATTGACAAGGTCTTGAAGATTGTCACAAATTTAACTGAAGCATATTCATTCTGATGTGATATGTGGCAAATCGTAAATCTGATTTTGGACGAGGGATTTTTTTTTATCAGCATATCATTGAAAATATGTTCAAGAATGTCACTAAATAAGTTGAAGCATGTTGGTACTGAAAACTACCGTTTTGGCGCTGGAAGCAGTTACATTTAACTCATATACATAATTCATGGTTGAAAGGTCTTGGAAAAACGATAATTTTCTAATCAGCACTTTAGTCTACAAATTCACCGCGTTGGCGCTGGTGACAAATTAATCCTTTGGTATAATACCATAATATAACATGATTTTAAAACCAGATTTTTTACGAAATCAATGAAGAATCAAAAAAAAATTCTGAGTTGTTTTGTGCGGAGATCAATGATGATCGCATATTAAGACCATGGTTTTCTGAGTCATTTTGTGACCAATTTTCGTACTAGAAATTTGAGATGTTTCCTTATTTCCAGTAATTAGAAACCGAAGTTCTGATTACCGCAATGGTTTTATTTATTTACTAGTTTTCATCAATAGAAATTTTCTGAAATTGTATTTTTTAAAAATAAAGGAAGTTCGAACAAATCTGGTTAAGGGGTGGATTAAAAAAATATAAAAAAAATCACAATTTTGTCACAACATTTATTTGTGCTTTTTATAATTTTTTTAATTGAATAACAAGTTTCAATTCGTCTTAAGGCTTTCAAATTTTAGTAATATTTCTAGTATTTTGTGCAGCATTTTATCTCTCTGTACGAGTCGTATTCGATCGTCTCTTTCGGTTGTAACTCTTCTTATAGGCCACATTTGAAAGAAAGGAGAATTATGAAGACCAATATATTTTTAAATTTTAGGGTTACAGGTGGAAAAGTAATATTTTGTGAATTAAATTAGAAAATTCGTGCTACCCCTCATTACAAATACATTTTCTAGTGTTTCCTAATTAGTTTATATTACACTTACTATAAAAGGATAAAAAATGTTACATAATTTTTATTATACTTCTCAACGATATCTGTTGTCAAGACTTCCGGGTTGAAACCAAATATTTCTGGAACAAAACTGCATTGTTTGTGCGCAAAGTCGTGTACGCATGTTAGGAGTGCTTGATAAAAGTGTTCTTTGATAAACTTGAAATAAATTTTAGATTGTCTAGTAAAGTTTCACTCGATTATTCTTTACAAAGTCTAAATTGTAAATGCCAACAATCTACTTGGTTATCACCATGATAAAACCATTTAAATAGACGAGTATAAGTTATATATTTAATAACGATTAAAAAAAAAATTCAATTCCTTATCATTTATCAGTATGAAAGTTTAATTTGTTTCATTATTAATTTTATAAGATTGATCCCAAGCGATGAAGTTAATGGGAAAATTTTGATTTCATTTGTCTAGTCTGTGTATAAAATGAGTTCATGTGGGGTAGACAGTTAGGTATACATCGGATTAAGCCCTCTATACTAATAAATAAATCACCCGCGAGCCTTGTATATATTGTGAAACACATAACTTCGTAGAACAAGTCGAGGTCGTAAAGGTTATAGCCCGATTTTAAACGAGACAGTGATAAAGTTTGACAAATATTTTTAAAAACGACCCCGACTTAAAAATTTCATGATACGGCAAGAAATTTATTATCAATTCTATTACAACAACAACAACAATAAAACTCTATTAAAATTGATAACAGCGTATTTATGTCTAGGAAAGATTTCTTCACTACGAAGTATTCGCGCGTGTTATCAGACACCATTGCTTTTGTTGTGCTGTGTGTGACCTAATCGTACCCGTATGTTTTTGTAGTTATGCGATAATCTTTATCGTCTTCCTTTATTGGTATGTAACTCGTATTATTTTTCTTGAGTAAGTCTTGCAAAACTAATTTTTTTAAGTCTAGATAGTACAAGGATTTGAAGTGTAGCTAATCCTATTTATGTAGATGATTTTGAATGGTTGCCTGCATAGAAACGCATTGCATCGCCTCCGTGGCGCAATGGTTAGCGCGTTCGGCTGTTAACCGAAAGGTTGGTGGTTCGATCCCACCCGGGGGCGAATTTTTTTGTAGTGTCACCTCAATTGCCTAAATTTTATTATTAATAATTGTCGACTAATCGATACGATTACGGCCTATTAAAATTTTTGTATTAAAATTAATTTTTTATACAACTATTGTAGAAAAACACCCTTCTTACATTTACAAAACCGAAGGATAGAAAAATTATGACAGTTTTCTCGAAATATCATCAACCTTCATACTTGTTTGTGGCCACAGCAAATGCTCTCTTAATAGGGAATTTCCTTTGTTTAATTTGAAAAGGTATAGCTCGTTGTCAGTACATGAAAGATGGATCGTTGGAATTAAAACGGATAGCATCGTTTTAATTCCAACGATCCATCTTTCATGTAGTGATAACTTTTATCTCAATAATATTTTGTTTCATACTATTTACTATTAATCGTGTACCGTTGCATCATCCTTGATTAGAAAAATTAAGACGCTCACTCTCATCTTCTCTATCGGTTTCTTCTGTATACACTCGATTTTGTACAGGAGAACCCACCCTAATAATAGAAAAAAAATTGGGCTGCATCCGTTGAGGGAAAAAGTATGGGTTTTGCAAGCTTTATAAAAAGTCAGCAGAACCCATTCCAAAAAATGGTTAAAAAACAATTGAAAAATTAAAGGCTAATTGCGTGAATTCCACAATGAAACAATTTTTTTCAGTACTTAACACGAGATAAAAATATAAATCCTTTACTTGATAGAGAGAAACAAAAAAAAAATTTGTCAGTAAAATTTACTAGCAAATTAATAGAGTATAAAGCGCGATTTAGATGATGAAAAAATGTTGGCCCAGCAAAAAAAGAAGAGTTTGGTATATTTAAATTTTCGTGCGTATGACAAGAAAAAAATAACATCGTGCAAACATTTTGCTTTGCGTTTTTTCTTTTTTTGAGCAAATGTTGCCATAAAATAAAAATACTGTCATAAAATATAATCAACCCGAGTATATTTGGATAACATTTGGCAGTTCGCATTTGACAGTCGTAGAGAGTGGTCCATAACAACATATTGTGTAGAATCTAACGCCTCAACAAAGTGTTGAAATTATTAAAACATCTTATTTTTGGGAAAAAACCATTTTTCGTAAAAATCATCATGAACGACGAGACGTTTATAAGACACGTTTATATGGGTTTATATGGATTAACCCTAGAAAGGTATCGTTATTTTTTTACCTAATCTGGTAACGCGGGGTGAAAAAAAACCCAATTTTCAAGGGCCCGTATCTCGGGCCCAGTATGACTTGAGGATTCCATTTCCTCATTTTTTTCGTCTTTTAATATAGAATCGCGTGAACTAAGTAGTTTTGGCTAAACGTTTGAAGGGTCCTAGAAAATTGACCAAGAAGGGCAAAAAACGTGAAAAACTAACAAAATGGCATTTTTTTCTAAAATCACGATGTCTCAGTGAGTTTTTGAGCGAGTTTTGGCCAATTCTCTGAAAAAGGTATTTATTTTGAGAAATCAAAGTGCGCAAATAGCAAGAATTTGAAAAATCGATTTTTGCCGCACAGGTCGTTATAATCATTAAGAATTTCGTTCAAATTGGTAAAAAATGTCTTTATTTGGAATGATAAACTACAATTATTGAAAAAGAATATTAAATTTATCATTCAACTTTTTTTATCTTGATTTTTATCTCTCATTCTTGCTCACCACGCGCCTGACAGATAACAGCTCTATGGTCTTGGCACACAAAGGCCTGACACTTGGAGCATTTGACTCCATATTTTCGGTCAATAGTTCGAGGACAATGAACACATCTTCCCTGTCTTTCTGTTCCACCTATGTCTGGTCGTATTGGTCCTTCATCCAATATCTCTTGAATCCAAAATACTGTTTGGTGTGGCAAATTTTTCAACTCTTTCCTCCTCGGGATATGAGGAATTGTGAGATCTTCGACTAAATTTTTCAAAAAATCTCTTCTGTTGAGTGAGGGATTTGCAGCATTCAAATTGAGGCATTGATCCTCGATTGGTCCAGCATCCCCATGAAAACTCGCACTGGCCATCAGTTAGTTTTTCTTGCTGTTGAATATTCGTGACACATCTGGTCAAATGTGTCAGTGCCACCTTTTGTCTTGTTGTAAAAATTGACTACCTCTGGTTTATTTGTAGTCTCACTTATTTCTTGCAATCGAAGGAACGTTGATAAAACAAGAACCACCTTATTCTTCTTAGAAGTGTAGGAAACCAGGGTTTTCGTTCGGTCAAAAGCGAATTTTGAACTTCCTATCTCACCAGCAGTCTTGAAAGACAAAGTTATTTCCGGTTTATTTTTTTTTGTGTTCCAACCATTGTGAGGTACTTTTCTAACATTGTATTGAAAATGTCTGTTGAGAAAAACCAGTTGTCGCAGGTTATATTTCTCGAACTTCCATAATTTGGCTCACTCAAATTTCGTCAATGGTACAGTGCTTTTCGGGGCTGTATAGAGTCCTGCATTTTTCATATTTATTTTTTGAAGATCAGAAAATACAATAAACCAACGAAAGCCTTCAATTCAATTACGTCGATATGTTTATATGTATTATCCAACTGCCTGTTTATTTCTCGATCCTCGGTATAACGGTCGAATTCTTCATTAGTATGCCGGACAATTTTCGACAGCATGGCTTCGTCAAAATATAAATTCCAACTTTCATAAGGAGGTTTGACCTCTTTTGCAGGTCCAAGTGGAGTGGCAAGACTCGTGTTTATGTGGCCTCTATTTGACTCTTTTTCACGTGGTGTTGTGTACCACTTATGCCCATCTTTACCCACAACAATATTCTTTCGTCGTCCACGATTACTCCCACTACTGCCTCTTCCCCGTTCTCTTCCCCCGAGCCATCATCATCTGACTTCTCCGACTAAAAATTACAATAAATAACTAAGAAATACATTTTTTCGCACCGAAATTTACCGAAAAATATGATTTACATACCTCAATTTCACTCTCGGGCTCAACTTGTTCGTTGTCTGATTCTGAACTTTGCTCCGATTCTGAGCCACTCCGTCAGATTTTTCTCATCACTTGGATTTTCCACAGGTTCAATGTAATCTTCCTCTTAATTAATCAACGGAACTACAGCCTTCAAAGGTCTTAAATTGTACCTCCTAGCCATTTTTCGAAACTTGAAACAGTGAAAATTAAAGTGAGGTTATGGTATATAGTGGGCCACTATACATTCATTACTGCCCCAAAAAGTGTAAAAAACACGAAATTATAAAAAACTTTAAGATGACGAAAAATATACATAAACAGAAACGCGAGGTGAAAAAACACCCCAGACGCACTTCAAATGTTTACTGCTCCAGCTTCCACGTGCTACTGATGCTGCGAGTGTGCTTCCTCTACTCTCAGATGATGAAATTGAATTATGATTACGGTCCCGGGTCGTAAACGTAAGCCGTTTGTGTTTGCCTCGAGATTTAAACTGGTCTGGGGTTGCAAACACTTTTGACCTTCACAAAAATTTAATTTAATGAGAGAAAAATCAAACAACTCAATTCTCAATACACGTTTGAGTTAGACGATTGAGTGGCCATTCCATTCACTTTTTCATCGAATTCCACACTAAAGGTAGGTTTATGGTTGCGTTCGTTCGTTCGGTCATTTGTGCGGACAATCATCTTTTGTACAAAAATCCACAAACGTCAATTTTGAGCAATATGATTGGTGGAAAAAATTGTCAGAATGAGCGAACGAACGCAACCATAAAGGCGGCATAATGTATTGAAAAGTGAATAAAAGGTCGATTCAAACTTATAGGCAACTATCGAAAATTTAGTTGTTTTTTGCAAATTGTCTTTGTAATTTGTTAATCGTTATAGCGAACGCCAAAAGAACGGGGAACTGAATGCACTTGTTTTTATATATATATAGAAGAGGATAAGATTGCCAAAATTCTACACAACTTATATTTATAGTAGTCCGCAACCAACGCCATCTATTGAAAATAATTCGACGTGGCTATTTAAATGAATGATCGTTGTCAAAATACAATTTTCATCGCGGTGGTGTTAAGTGTATTTGCATACAAAATTCCTCTACAAAACGCAATTCTTGATTTTCCGATTTTTTTTTGATTTTTCGGTTTTCCATTTGATTTCGATTTTTTTCGTGTTTACGGATTTTCCTTTAAGTTTTTTCCGAATTTTATTTTCTTCTAAGCCCCACTGTATTGAGATGGACAATGCACAAAGAGAATCATTCAAATTGATCATCTCGTTCTCGAGGTTTTGCGAGACTAACGCACGGCAATTGATTTTTATTTAGATAAATAGATAGAGAAAATAAATAGATAAAATAAATAGATTGGAAAAAACAAAGCAGCAGTTTGAATGTAGCCTTCGGTGGGAATCGAATTCAGTACCTCCCAACCCAAGCGCCGAAGCTTTAACCACTACACCACCTGTCTCATAAAAAATATACACACAAAATTCATATGAAAATGGTTTTTTATTCGATTTTTCGGGTTTTCCGACTTTTCCGGTGGATTTTTTTAAAAATTTCTTTCGTAAGAACCATCTCCTGGTAATTGCGAACACAATAGAAAATATTGAGCCACATCGGTTCAGCCGTTCTCAACTGATGTGCGCACATACATTTTTTGCACCATTTTTATAGATATAGATAGATTATAAAGTTATATTAACCTCGGAAAAATTGGCTTATAAAATTTGCACTACTTGATTTCTCTTATACGGCGTGAGACACTAATTGATATTAAACTAAATAGTCGTTAGTTTGTACTAGTTATTTCTAGTTGTTACTGTACCCATACAGCGTACTGGGTTTAGTTCTAAGTTGAGGTTTATTTGATCTCTAGGGATATCTCAATTGGCCTACTAATTTTTGTTGTTTTGGTCATAATACAAAATTCTATTAATTATTCCCATCCCTGGATGGGGAGCTCTTGGTTATATTTTCTAACCGTCATGGTTACAGAGTGACACCCCATTTACCTGAGGTTGTATTAAGATCTCTAGGGATACCTCAGTTGGCGTGAGGATTATATTTGGTCGTAATACAAAACTTTATAAATTGTTCCCACCCCTGGATGGTGAGTTCCTGGTTATTTTTCTAATCAATATTGCCCTTAACTAACAATTCATATACCTTTGGTTGTGGTAAGGTACCTAGAGATATCTAAGTTGACTTGCGAACTGATGGCTTCTAATTATTTTTCTAACTAACATGGTCCGCAAGTAACACCTCATTTACCTGAGGTTGTGTTAAAATCTCTAGGGATATTTCGGTTGGCCTAAGAATTTTTATTATATTTGGGCATAATACAAAATCCTCTAAATTTTCCCCACCCTTGGATGTGAAGCTCCTGATTATTTTTTTAATCTGACATGGTATATTCATCTAACACCCCATACATCGGAAGTGGTGTTAAGATCTCTAGTGATGGGGTATCATTAGAGATCTTAACACAATCTCAGAAATATGGTTACACTGCTTGCCATGGGTACGTGAGAAATGAAAATTAGGCAATACAAATTAATCTATTGATCGTCCTAACCTTCTTAACCTTCGTCCTTTCCTTAATTAATTTTTCCGTATGTTTATACGGAAGGTTAGGACGACCAATAAATTAATTTTTATTGCCTACTTTTCGATGCTTTATTTATTTTATTACTTTTTCCTACTTCATATATCTAACTAAATTTTTATTTTTTAAATCAGTAGATACTCCTGATGATGGCTTAACAAACCGAAATCGATCGAGTGATTTTTAACCTTTTGGAATTTTTATTAAATTAAAATGTTCAAAAATTTAATTTTTGCAAAAAAAACAAACAACAAGTGATTAACAAAATATGTTTATTATATGTCAGATATCTGGGTTGGCCTAAGAATTTTTATTATACATATATTACAAAAATCATCAGTCATAAATAATACAAAAGTTTCTAATGTCCCCTTCCCTGGATGGGAAAATCCTGATTATTTTTTCTAACTGACATGATCCTCGAGCCCGAATAATACCCCATACCTGAGGTTGTGTTAAGATTTCGAGGGGTTTCTCAGTTGGTTTAAGAATTTTTGTTATATTTGGTCATAATACAAAATCATTTAAGTTCCCCTCTGGATGGGGAGATCCTGATTATTTTTTTACCTTTTTCTACCTACTCCATCTAACACTGTATATACCTGAGGTTGTGTTAAGATATTTGGACAACATACAAAATTTTAGAAACTGTCCTCACCCCTGGAGGTGATAGGGAGATCCTGATAATTTTTTCTAACTGACTTTCTCCAGAACTAACGGCGCATATACCGGAAGTTGTGTTTCTTATAGATCAAATCTTATCTCATTTATCTTATTTTCAAGAATTCTTAAAAGATCGTTTCTTTTTCTAAATTGTATAACTTGTTGCTTAGAATTATGAACAAAATTAATTTTTGCTGTCTGAATATGAGTAGCTTCCCCTTAGCAGTAACTGCAACAAGCTTTTTTCTGTGCCATTAATCATTAGATATTTTTTTATTTATTTGTACTGCATTCCCTGAATTAAGACAAATTTGTAAAGTTTGATAAGTAGAAAACTTGGGGATATCTGGGGGAAATATGAAGAAAATGCGGGAGAAACATGTGGAAAATCCAGGGCAAATTTGGGGGAAATCAGGGGAAAATCTCGGGAAATCCGATGGAAAACTGGGGAAATCCGGAGAAAATCTGGTAAAAATCCGTGTAAAATCGGGGGAACATCTGGAAGAAATCCCGGGGAAATTTAGGGGAAATCCAGGGAAAACGTTGGAGAAATTCTGGGGAAATCCGGGCGAAATAGATAGAAATGGGAAATATAGGGAAATCCGGAGGATAAAAGGGGGGAAATCAAGGGATATTTTGATTAAATCTTGGGAAAATCTGTGGGAAATCCCAGGGAAATTTGAAATCCGGGGAAATGGGAAATCCGAAGGAAATCTGGAGGAAATCCTTCTGAAATCGGGGGGAAATCTGGCGGAAATCCGGGTGAAATCATGGAGATATTTTCTATTAAATCTGGGAATATCTTCGGTTAAATCTTGGGAAAATCTGGGGGATTCTTTGGGATATCCGATGGAAATCGAGGGAAAATCCGGGGAAAATGAGAAATTCGGGGAAATAGGAAATCCGGGGAAATTTGGGGGAAATCCGGGTTAATCTGGGAAAAATCCGAGGAAAATCGAAGGAAATCTGGGGGAAATCCTGGGGAAATTTGGAAACAATCTTGGAAAACTACGGGGAAATTCTAGATGAATTTTGGGGAAATCTGGGGAAATTCGAGGAAAATCGGAGGAAATTTGGTGGATATACTGAGGAAGTCCTGGGGAAACCCAGCAAAAATCTTGGGAAAATAAGATTCTATGAAAATCTGAGGAAATCCGGGCGAAATAGATAGAAATGGGAAATATGGGGAAATCAAGGAATATTTTGATTAAATCTTGGGAAAAACTGTGAGAATCTGTGAGAAATCCGAGGGAAATGAGAAATCCGGGGAAATGGGAAATCCAAAGGAAATCCTGGGGAAATCTGGTGGAAATCCTTGTGAAATCGGGGGGAAATCTGGCGGAAATCCGGGTGAAATCATGGAGATATTTTCTGTTAAATCTAGGAATATCTTCGTTTGAATCTTGGGCAAATCTGGGGGATTCTGTGGGATATCCGATGGAAATTGAGGGGAAAAACCGGGGAAAATGGGAAATTCGGGGAATGGGAAATCCGAGTTAATATGGGGGAAATCCGAAGAAAATCGGAGGAAATCAGGGGGAAATCCTGGAAAAATCTAGGAAAAAATCTTGGGATATTACGAAGAAATTCTAGAGGAATTTTGGGGAAATCTGGGGGAAATCAGAGGAAAATCAGAAGAAATTTGATGGATATATTGGGGAAGTCCTGGTGAAATCTTGCAAAAATCTTGGGAAAATAAGGAGAAAATCTAGTTGAAATCCGGGCGAAATCTGGGGAGAATGTTGAGGCAATCTGGGGGGAATATGGGAAAAATCTGTGGGAAATCCGTGGGAAATCTGGAAAATTCCGAGAAGATCCTATGGAAATCTGGGGAAATCTGGAGGCAATCCGTGTGAAATCCGCGGGAAATTTGGAAGAAATCCTGGGGATATCTATGGGAAATCCAGGGAAAATCTGTGAGAAATTCTGGGGAAATCCGCGAGAAATCTGTGGATATCAGGGGGAAATCTGGGAAAATGCAAGGGAAATCTGGTGGAAATTCGGGGTAACGGAATCCGGGGTAAACCTGGTGAAAATCTTGGGAAAATCTAGGGGAAACCAGGTGGAATTCCGTGAGAAATGTATGGAAAATCTTGGAAAAATCCGGAGGAATCTTGGTTAAATCCGGCGGAAATCTGTTGAAATCCGCAGGAAATCTAGGTGAAATCTGGGAAAATATAGGGGAAATTCGGTGAAATATGATGGAAATCCGGGGTAATTCGGGATAAATCGGGGGAAATCTGGTGCAAATCAGGTGAACATCTGGGGCCAATCCGGTGAATATCTGAGAAAATCTGGGGGTAGTAGTGTAATGAACGTTTTTTGTGAAGTTTAACTATATTTTTGAGTGAAATCAGTTAATTTTTAGTAGAATTTAATGACTATTATATTCAAGAAAACTGTAATCTTCGATAATGTTCCGTCTTACCCAGGTAATATCACTAACACAAACAGAAGTAATGAAATTGACAAAAGATTTGCATTTTCTTCACATTCGCAAACAGTTGATGGTTTGTGTAACCGCGAAATGTTGTCGATATGTGACTATATGTGCTATTAAAAATGAATTGATCGTAATTTTTGATTTGTCGTTGTAACGAAACGATCAATTTTGACTCATATTTCTGAAATCGTACACTTTACGAGAAATTTTACACGAACAAGGATTATTTATTTATTTATTTGTAGCTGTTTAATGAAAAGATGCTCTCAAAAGTATAGGTTATATTTGCAGTTTTTTTTATTCCGTCAACATCTCCCAAACTAATGAGTTTCAAAGTCATTCAAGATCATGACTAAACGACCTCCAAATATTATTTTTGTATCGTTTTCGAGATAAAAGTTTGGCATTTATTTAAAATCTCACCCTGAATACCTATCCTTCTCCCTAACTGGATATACAAAAAATAGTAATACTTTTGATGGAGCCTCCTGCGTAAAGGAAGGGAGAGGTGATTGGTCGTTGGGATTATTATTATAATTATTATACGACTACTTGTTATTTATTGATATGACTTACCTTTCTTACGCTTCGGTTGTGCGCAACTGTTCTGTTCGTTAATTCCATTCCGTGTAACAAATTAACAGTGTTGCCAATAATAAGAAACAAAAGCTATCAAATTTTAATTTTGATAAAATTATTTATCATTTATTAATCAATAATTAATTATTTAATATCAATTGTTTGTGTTGTTCAGTTGTTCGACATAAATAATTTTTGTTGAACTTAAAATTAAATATACAAACATTTAATAATTTAATTTAAACTATATATTTATAATAATCGTTACAATATTAAGTTTTTATAATTAGGCTTATTTATCAGTTTTATAATACATTTATATAAATATATAAAATCTAATACTAATTTGTAATATTGTTGTAATTAATATAAAATGTTTTATACTTCTGACATTGCTAAAATTGTTTTTGGCCGCTCCACGATAACAACTCGGGCCGGTCGCATATACGTCGTTGCTGAACGCCTAGACACCGTAAGCGATGTTGTCAATGTTCGCATCGAATCGTTACTATTGTTCATTCGTTGACCGTTTGCATTACAGCGAATTGTCGTCTGGCTCGAACGGTGATCGTGCTGTGATTTATCGCATCCATAACAGCACCATAGTGTTATAAACCAACGAAATGGTGGAATTCGTCTGAATATAAAAAATGCAATATTAAATTTTTAATACTTATCCATAATATTTTGGTACTCACTTAAGTGCGCGGCACACCTGTGTTGAAAACATACAATATATTAATGGATTGGCGGCGGAATTGAGAGGTGCTAAACTTTGGATCATCGTTGCGATCGCTAAGTTTGTTTGGGTTTTTGGAATTTGTTGAAATACTTGCAGTAGATCGAACACAATGTACGGTGACCAGCATAACACAAATACTATAACTATGACTATTGTCATTTTGACAGTTTTCACTTTGGCCCGTGGTATAATACCGCGTGAACTTGCTCGCCGATCTCGATCGATCATTCCCGACGCGTATCCATTTCCAGCCGAGTTGCATACGCCACGTGAACGATGTTCTGGAAAATATAAAAATTAAATATGTTAGTAAAAATTATTCGATTTAACCAAAAAGACCAAAATTGATCATTCAGTAATATTAACATACACAATTGGGATTGGACCCTGGGTAAACCAAGAGATTTCTGCTTCAATGAGATGATTTTAGACAATAGTAAACATTTTAATAAGTTTCTTTCTCTGTAGCGCTTAAAGTGTGAATTTGGCTTAGAAAGTGGGAGTAGAATGACCTTTTAGAAAACACCAAAAACCTTAAAAAATTATTATTTGGTCTGGTAATCTTAGATGTTTACCTAAAGTAGTTAAATAATAATTTTGGTTTCGTTTGAAGAATACTCACCGTACTACCATGTGGATATAACCGTTGAATTTATTCTTTAAGTTCATTAACTGTCAGAAGTTTGTTAAAGTTTATTTCATTTCATTCCATTCCAAAATTACCTAGTATAAGACCACTGTTTGCACTTTAGGATCATTGTGATTAAAAATGTCATTAAATATCGTTGCGAATGTTAAAATGATATGAATCTTCAGAAAGATGATCTGGTAATTGTGACAATGTTACAGGCGCTGCATGATGTTTTAGGTAAAAGGTAGGTGATTTCTTTCTTGGAAATCCTAATTCTTTGAAGTAGCATTAAATGTTTTATTTAAAGCATCAAAAATATTTAACATTTGAAGTTTCATCAGTATTGCATAGGAGTGATCTATGTTCTCGGATAAAACTACAATTTGTAAAATGAAACTGGAAATGAATAACATTTCTTGGTGTGGTTCTGAAAAATTACGAATGCAAATGAAACTGACCCGTTCCTCAAACTCATGAACGAGGGGCGATAGAGATTAAGCTACTTATCAAAGAAGCAGCATGCAGTCTCATAAAAGAGGGTTTTTGTCGTTGCGGAAATTTTTAATTCATTTATGTACGTTATTTTTGTAGAAGGGGTGCAATGATTGACAGCCTCCACGAAGTATTCTCGGATACGGGCACACCCTGGGCAATGTATTGTAACACGAAGGGTTGTGGTAACCAATCCCTTCGTATTAGTGGATAAATATAGCGAATGGTCAATCCAACACAATGCAATCGACCAAAACACAAAAGGATTTACTCCAGGTGGTACTGTGGTACACAATTTTTCAAATGTCCTAATCCACACTCCTCGGAAACCTTTTCCATAGATTCTGGGGGGAACCACTTATTGCATGTTATAGTGAAATCAATTTTGAAACAACAGATCCGTTTCAATATCAGTCAAAGTCGAAGAAAAAGCAGTTTTGCAACCGATATCTTCAACGTCGGTAGCAATGCAAACGATGGACATTCTAATCTAGAAAAAGAAAATCAAAAACTAAAACAAAAAATTGAAGACATGGAGCTTCTTCTTCTTTGTTCAATGCGAGTTAATCTCAATCAAAAGTGAAAACGAAATAGAAGAGGAACTAGACAGGCTCCTTGATGTCATACAATGGTCGACTTGGGAATGCACCCCCAAATTATCATCCAGGAAAGGAAACTCTGCTATTTACCCAATAGTAAGAGAACTAGTGCAGGAAAAATGAAAAACCCGAAAGAAATAGAAGACTACGCGTGCGCCGCAAGATAAAACCACCGTAAACAACTTGTGCATCAAACTTAAGGCACTCATAAAAGCAGTGAAAAATGAAACAATTGGAAAATACCTTCGTTCTCTAGATATCGACTATTCCCTCTGAAAAGCAACAAAAGGGTTAAAACGACCACAAACGCAGATCCCCCAATCAAAGCAAACGATGGAAAATGGGCTAGAAGTGCGAAGGATAAAGTTGACCTTTTTGCTGAATATCTTGAAGAAACATTTCAACCTCTAGGTCGACAGACCAGTTACGAAAACACTGCTGATACGCCCAGAATATCTGATTTCGAAGGTATCGGGCCTGTAACATTGAAAGAACTAAAAGCTGAAATTAAGAACATAAAAGAAAAGAAAGCTCCTGGTTATGATCTTTTAACAGCAGATAATAAAGGAGCTGCCTGAAAAAGGCACTTGTAAATTACTGCACATAATCAATGATATCCTCAAGAAAAACATGTGCCAATGCAGTGGAAAGTAGCAGAAGTAATAATGATTCCGAAACCAGGCAAGCCACCGAATGATAGAAAATCTTACCGGCCAATTGCTCAAAATCGAAAAGAACCATAGAACAAAGAAATCTGATCCAGAATATCAGTTTGGTTTCAGAGACAAACACTCAACTATTGAGCAGGCAGGCTTAGAGATGTCATTGAGAATACATTAGAGAGGAAAAAGGTTTGCTCTAGTATCTTCTTAGATGTGGCGCAGGCCTTCGATAAGGTGTGGCACAGTGGATAACTCTTCAAACTACATAGGGATTTACCAAAACAATATTTTATGATTTTAAAATCATACATAGAGAATCGCCACTTTCGGATGAAATATGAAAAATAATATTCCGAGCTAATAAAGATTTCGGCAGGGGGACGCAAGCTAGTGTTTTGCGACCTATTCTTTACACCAGAGATGTATCTCAATTAAACGATATTACCATTGCAACATTTGCTGATGACACTGCAGTTCATTCAGTGGGAGCCACTATCGAGGAATCGACACCGCAACTTCAAGAAGCATGTGAGAAAATCATAAAATGGAATAGCATGTGGCGTATCGGGCTCAATGAATCGAAATCCACGCAAGTGAATTTTACTAATCTAAAAGTCAGCTACAAACGAGTAATCATTAACGGTCAGCAGATTTCTTATGCAAATAAGGCTAAATATCTAGGGATGACCTTAGATACCAGGCTTAGATGGAAAGAGCATGTTAAAAAGGAAAAAGATGAACTTAATATCAAATATCGAAAATTGTATTGGCTGCTCGGGAAAAATTCGGAATTGTCAACCGAAAATAAATTGCAATTACATCAACAGGTGCTAAAGCCTGTATGGGCTTATGGAATACAGCTCTGGGGCTGTACAAAGAAACTCAACAAAAGAATAATACAAACTTTTCAAAACAAAGTGCTACGTGGTATAGACGATCCGTGGTACATTTGGAATGATGACCTTCATAGGGACCTAAATATCCAGACGGTTCAAGAAGAAATAAAAAATCTTGCAGTAATTCATGGACAACGTTTGTATCAACACGTAAATGACGAGCTTCGTGGTATGTTCGACACTTCACATGCAGTAAAACGATTGCAGAGAACGAAACCAATTGATTTGATGGATTAAGGACATCAGTGCAAAGACTATTTTAGTAAATAACCTTTAAATGAAGCTGGTCAATGGGCATCTTCTCACTCACAAATGACTAAATTAAGAAAGAAAAATTTCTAGATAAATTGTATTCAGTTGTTATAATTTAAATAAAAAAGAATAAAATATTCTTTAAATTGTAAAACGGTCGTGCAGCTCCCAAGTCAAGGACCTCGACATAAGAATTTTGAAAAATTAAAATGTCTGGAAAAACATTGGCCATTTTTTAACTAACTGTAATACAGCTTGAACTGTACAGCATTGAAGAAAGATTGTACTGTGAGTTTTGGACAATAATTTGGAATAGGCAGGTTCGGAACTCCACCATTTCTTATGATGAAATTTGGTTAGTAAGGTTTTATTGGTATTCTAAAATGTATTATAGATGAGGTATAGAAACCGCATAAACACCTTCAGTTCATAGTCAATGATGCTTAACTAAATCTATTAGGACACAGCCATGCATATTAGTTTTCTGTTGGATCTTTTCAGACATTAACCAAAAACTCAAAAAATTATAGATATAATCCAAAATCGATATGTAATCTAACGAAGTGATTTTTACATTTAACTACAAAAATATGAACGAAATGCCCTCAATACAAATGGTGGTGATTGGTCCAGAATAAACGGATTGCAGATTATTGTTCGAAATCCGCATTTGAATTTCTATCTATATACTGCAAACCAAATTTCATTATAATTCGTTAATAAATGGACAAGTTTCACTGAAAATTCTAAATTTTCAAAACTCGCTAGGAGGTGTTTCGATGGTCCACTACTTTGCAGTTACTAATACTTTGAGAAGTGATGAAGTGATAATGATTACAATTTTGTTTCCAAAAATGTAAAAAACTTAACATGGTTTGAATTTTTTATGGGTTGTTTATCGGATTCATACATATGTGATAACTTTCGGCTTTCAATTTCCTCGTCAAAATGCCAACGACTAATGAACTTCAGTGTTCTGTGTAACCACCTATAATTTTACAGTGTGTGTTTTCAGACTACTCTCTCTCTCTCTCTCTGGCATTATATCCCATCAAGGGATTTGGCCGCCTCACATGAGGTTTCATAATCATATTTTCATTTCGGATAATGAGTGATTAATTCATTGATCCTAAACCAGCCGTGAAAATTTTCCCTTGTCACCACCGGGAATCGAACCCGGGACCACCGGTCGCTGGAGCAAGCATGCTAACCACTTTGCCACCGGGGCGGCGTTTTCAGACTACTGCAATTATATAAAACAAGTTGAAATGCATGTGCATAACGAAAATATAATGTCATCATTCGGTTTATGGAAATAAATTTGAGATCACAGAGTGATCCCACTAGGCCTATTATCCGACTCCGATGGCATTCGCCTCATCCCTAATCCCACAATCCAAAAAATTACTCTATTTCTCCTACTTCCTCTCCCGCTGAATCATCATCGTCTTTGTCATCTGAGATACCGGAATTGTAACGTTTCATAAACTCAATAGTCGTTTCAATTATAATTTGTACATCTGACCGTTTTTGGTCGAAATACTTATTATTTTCTATCTGAGTTTTACTGATAATATGCCATGTTTTATAAGCCAATTCGCTTTTCTCTTAGTTAAACACGTCTGCTGCTTCTGATTCGAATACCTATACAGTAGTAGAATATCATCAGGATTCCTCATCATTGTACCCATGAGCATTGCGACTGGTAACATATTGTTTGCCTCTGACCCTCGCTCCTTATCCACATGCTTCCACCATTCGTTCTGTCGATCTCGTGAAATCCTTGCTGGGACATGCATCACAATTTGGTTGATCATTTCTATTTGACCGTTTCTTATATGTGTCCTCGTTGTAACTGTCGTATGTTGCAAAATCATGTTTTTCGGATTCCCAAATACCGGTTTTTGAAGCTCTTTACTACGATGTAAGTGATTTCATCGGATGGCGCCATAAAAATTTGCTCAATCCATCGACGTGTATTTCTTTGACACTCTTTTCGTTACGTTGTGTCTTTGAATGCTGCACAGTCAGGTGCTATCGTAAAATCGATATTCTTGCCCAACAAACAGATGAGGATTTTATTTAGAGCAGATACGACCGCTAAATCTTCTGGCTCGTACCTGCTGTACCTTTCTTCACATAGACTAGTTTTCGACTGCAGTAAAAGATTGGATGCATTTGTTTATATTCGGCGTTTTCCTGAAGTAGAACCCCAACCCTCTATCTTACTGGCACATTAAAGACCAATTTTAACTCTTAAAGCTTCTTCTTCTTCTTCTTGTCCGAAACAACGTGAAACGTCGCAGTAAAAAAATCACTGTCGATTTTCACATCACGTGTGAATCGTCTTATCGTGGTCAAAGCCCCAGCACCGATGTCGTTGCAAATACAGTAATTTGGTTGTCAACGTCTGGTGAACCGATGATATGATATTTTCTCTGATCTATGAACCTGAGATCACTTACGTTGTCTACCATTGCAAACCCAAATCTTACTGCCCAAAAAATTGATATGCTATGGTTTGTGCTTTTTGGCATCATTCTTTTTATTTACTCATATAGCACAATAATTTTATCTTCAAGTTCTCCAGATTATTTTCTCCATATAAAACTGCTTTATTCTTAGCTCATAATCCTTAATGCCCTCTAAACATAGTATTGAATGATTTCGCAGTCTTCGACAATTAAGTTGATTTTCAACGATTTGCCGGTTTTGTCTTACGTTCAGCCCTCATCCGATTAATTGCAGCACTGTTATGTTTGGTTGTAAATTCCTGTTAAGAATGCTATTAAGTTCACTCCCCCCAGTGCTATAATGTTAATGGTTTCCTTGTTCTGAGACCATCTTTCACTGTTCCCTCCAGAAGCCGTTTGGAGTACGTTTTTATGTTTGGTAAAATATTTAGAGGGACTAGTTTTGGGTTCATGTTAAACGCTGCGTTAAATACTGATATGTTAAATGTTGCGTTAAATTGTTGCGTTGTTTACGTGACATTTTAACGTAAAATATTACACAGAAAAACCTCGATTTAATGGATTAATTTGGGAGTCCATTAAATCCGATTGTGCGTTAAATCTGAATATTTTTAAATTTAATCTATTCGATCGAATTTAATCTGGGACGGAACTCAGGCATTTTTTAGCCGATTATGCTGTGATTGGGTATGCTGGATGGAAATGGGATTCTTAAATGATTTTGGGAAGAGATTTTCCAATATGGCCACGAGAGATGGAATTGGATCAATTTTTAACCGATTATGAAAGGGTTGGGCCAACATACAAAATCCTTCTGCCATCCAGCGTTATCACATCTTAACATGTTAAGCCGCTTGCTTCAAGAAAGTTTCATCCTAGTTTAAATTACCGAGTTCAATCCCAGTGGGCCATATTCCACACCTTCTTTCAAAAGTTATTAAATAATCTTATTTCCATCCACCATATTCAATTTCAGTATGGCATTCCAAAAATATTTCAAAAAACAATTAAGAATCCCATTTCCATCGAACATAATCGATTTAGCTCCGTTCTAGGTAACCGAAAAATGGAAAATAAAAAATTGTCCCTTAAATCGAGGGTCCGTTAAATTAAGTGTCCGTTAAATCGGGGTTCGTTAAATCGAGAGCTTACTGTATTTCGCTAAAAACAATTTCAAGTTTTTCTATCTCCTCCAAAATCACACTTCCAAAAGGCGCGGACTACTCAAGGAACTGCAGTGTTTGTATAACCATCAACTTCTTGTAATTAGCGATGACACACGTGATTTTTAATTTTTGACGTTATTCTTTACCAAATATTTGCGGTTCAGGTGGAGCTTGAACCCCGTTCGTTTTTTGTAGATCTGATTACAATTTTTGCAGTTTCGTCTATAACCGCGATCCATTTCTCGATTGAACAGCTGTTCGGTGAAGTTGGTTTGAAGGTCTTTCTTTAGTAACATCATGACAACCGTTTCCTGATGATTGGAAAATTTGTTGAAAATCATTTAATCAGGGTTTGCATCAACATTCGTTGATTTGTACACGAAATCGCACGAACGCCATTGTCTAAAGTATCAAAAACGAAGGGCGTGTGTCAACCGGCACTCGATACGGTAGCGTCGTTTCATATTTTGAAAAATGAATGTAAGTTGTCCTACTTAAAAAAAAATTGCTAAATGTCTAAACGGATCGCCAGGATGCCTCACTTTACCCGTGTGAAGTTTTCAACATTTATCAAAAATGTAGATACACAATGCAACAAAAAGTTTAGAGCTACATAAAAAAATTATGGCATGGTCGAATTTTTTATTTATCCCACTAGAATTTGCTTTTACAAGAAAAATGGAAAAATTTCAAATAAGCAAAATATTACAAAAATATTGGAGTCGATTCCGTGTGCAAGTTCAATTTTTCTTTCCGTCCATTCTTCTAAAATTTGCTGACTTAATTAATGTTCAATTCAAATTTCGAACCTGAATATATAATTAAGGGACCTGAATATATAATAAGGGTCATTAACACTTAATTCTCGAGATGATAGCACAAAATCAGCAAAAAAATTTCAGAAAAAAAAATTCCCCGAAGGTCGCAGTAATATGCCGCTTATCACTAAAAATTCTCGAAAGTGTCCCCGAAATGCGAGAATATGCAGATTTGTGCTATCATCTCTAGAACTAAGTGTTAATGACCCTTATTATATATTCAGGTCCCTTAATTATCGGATCCTCTCGAAACGCGATATTTTAAAACGCGATATTTCGAAACGAGATATGACAAAACGAGATATGGTACAAAACGCAATATTTCAAAATGCAATATTTCAAAACGCGATATGGTACAAAACGCGATATGGTACAAAACGCGATATGGTACAAAACGCGATATGGTACAAAACGCGATATTTCAAAACGCGATATTTCAAAACCCGTTATGGTACAGAATGTGCATTGCGAAGCGACGGGAGCGTAGCGACCCGATTGATACCGATCCTATATACTCTCGTTTCTATCGATTTTTAAATTCCTATAAACTGAAATTAAATTTCCCCTTCACCCGACTGATAAACCCGATCCTAAATTCCCGTTTTGTATCATATCGCGTTTTGTACCATATCGCGTTTTGTACCGTATCACGTTTTGAAATATCCCGTTTTGAAATATCGCGTTTTGTACCATATCGCGTTTTGTACTCTATCGTATTTTGAAATATCGCATTTTAAAATATCGTGTTTTGATAATTCGCGTTTTAAAATATCGCGTTTCAAATGGGACCCCTTAATTATATATTCAGGTTCAAAATTTGAATTGAACATTAAGTCAGCAAATTTTAGAAGAATGGACGGAAAGAAAAATCGAACTTGCACACGGAATCGATACCAATATTTCTGTAATATTTTGCTTATTTGAAATTTTACTCTAGCAAGTTGCCATTTTTCTTGTAAAAACAAATTCTAGTGGGATAAACAACAAATTCAACCCTGCCATCATTTTTTTGGCACATAATGGGTCCAATTTCAAAAAAATGTGCTATAGGTATTCCCTTTTAGAAAAAGATAGTTTTTCATAATTATAACGGTAAATAGAAATTTGGTAGATGCCTGTTGATTTTGGCATAGCTAATTTCGTTCATTTTGGCAAAAGCTTTAACCCAAATTGGACCACGTTCATCTAATGTACAATATTCAATGCTTCTATGTGACAAAACCTCACAGGAATCGCTCCACAGAAATTCCAAACTGGAATAAAATGTATTACTAAGAATACCCTGATGCAAGAATTTTGTTTAGGCTGTGTCCCAAACACCAACTTATTACAGATTTATTTGCTTATTTGACGCCATCTTGAATAAGTCGGTCAAGTCGTTCCAATTCATTATACCGACTTATTTGTAATGTAATATCAAAAAAAAAAGGGAATTTCTGTTATATGGAAGAAAAAATTTCCTTGACATGTTGGTCGTTGCCGCTAGATTTGAAAAAAAAAACTGCATGATTACATTTAGTCAAGGTACATTTTTGGAGACATTTCTGTGTAGACATACTTATTCAAATAAGTCTGCTCGCTAGGTGACTTATTTGGATAAGTCGGTGTCCACAAATAAGTCGGTGTTTGGGACACAACTTAAGATTTTAATTCTTTTGTTGAAAGACTGTAAAGAGCAGAAAACCACTTTTTTTCTTGATTTTTGTTATTGGATTATTTATTTTATCCGATTTTTCTAGCTTATCTATATTATGAAAATACACATTTAAGATTCAGCCAAATCACTTGACCAAAACAGACTTCAAAAAACTGTATTAAATAGAAAATCAAATTTATAATAACACCAACAACAATTCGAAAATTCAATTATTCGGCGATTTTTTTTTCTTTAAATTACGTTACACTACTTTTCCCACTCACTTCATTACACGATGCGCTTCACCCAAATCGTCTTATATCGTTGAAATTTATGAAACCCTCAAAATAATTTTAGTGTGTAACACTTTTCTTTTTCATATCACAAAACCAATGTTTTTAAATATACATCTTTGAAGATTCTGTGGATAAAGATAAAAATCAGATCTGCTTCTTCATCCACTGTGCAAACAAAAAATATAAAAAATGTTAAGTTTTTGATTATGGTAATTTGATGGTTGGTCTGCGTACATTTTCTTCGTATAATATTGTACAACACGATATTCCCGCAACAAAAGCTGAATCGTTCATAAATTTCCACTTGGCGAATTGTAATAATTGAAAAATTATATTTTCTGCACACAGTCGAAACCAATTTAAAGATTTTTTTGTGTGTTCAATTACGAGAACGAATTATAATTTTGAATTAAATTAGACTTCTTAGATTGGTAATCGTTAGAATAATTGGGGTTTTCGACGAATCAATGCAAACCGATTCACCGAACTGAAACAGTAAAAGTGACTAATATTTTTATACGCAAATTGAAAGACGTTTGGCGGGTTTAGAAAGCTAGGAACCGTTTTCTGTAACGGTTATACCGTTAAAATTGGATAGACGACAGATCAAGTTGTATACCACCGAGTGTTATAATCTCAATATGGTCGAGGATTCGAACCTGGTCAGATTCTTTAATTTTACTGAGGAGTGAGGAGATGATTATTCTTAACACCTATCGATGTCACTGGATCCACTATTCCTCCAATACTGAACAGTGCAAGAAGAATGTGAACAGTGCGAGAATTAAATAATAAAAGTGACATAGTGAACATTGATGTTAAAAAGTGAAGTGGTGAACTGTTCAAAAAAATTTATGGGCGTTGGTGTAAATAAAATTCATAATTCAGTGCGAACATCAGAAATTCTTAAGATTTGGTGTCAGAAGAGGAATTTTGCATGTATGTCCAAGAAAGATCGCGACAACTATCACTGACGCCAGTACCATCTGCGATGACACCAGTTACCCCAAATGATGAGCAGAAAGATCAGCCTTGCGAAGAAAAATTAAAAAGTGAGGGAGCCGGAGCAGTGGATCAAACAGAGACAATCATTACAGTGCAACTACCAAGATGACCATCCAAAACTTTACTTGAGAACCAATATGAAGGCCAGAATTTGAGGCACATTGAGAAAGTTTAGCCACCGACATAGTAAAGTTGCGCAAACTGGATTAGGAGAACATCACGTAAATAAAGTTACTATTAAAGGAAGATATAAGGAAACCATATGTCCAGTTTTTTGAGCTACCGGAAGAAAAAAAACGCATTTCTCGCCTCAACGTTACGATGTTAACAACCCGGACATTACATGAGAGATTGTAAGCAGCCAAGTACAGAGGCAAGAAACGTTAAAAATGAGGCATGTTGGACGTTGAACGAGACGAGGAGAGAAAACACTTATCTCATTTAATGGTCATGGATTCGATAAATTAAGTTACACTAGTTTTGAGTAGCATTAGTTGATGAAAGGGAAATGTCCCAAGAGCACCGTTATAATAACTCAACTTGAGAACACCTTGTACACGCTGTCAAGGGTCAAGATTTTTAAGTACATTAGTTCTGAAAAGCGGATTTTGGTAAGTAGTAATCCATCCTGATGATGGAGAGAGAGAGAGAGAGAAAGAGAAAGAGAGAGAGAGAGAGAGAGAGAGAGAGAGAGACGACGCCCCGACTACCCTGGCGTGACGATATCGATATAGATCTACATATAAGTCGAAACTGAAGTACGAGAGTGATGGACCGAGACGGATGAAGGACCACTACGGGAGTAGGTGCAGTGTTATCAGCAAAGAGCGAGTTGACATATATTATAGTTGAACACTTTCTGAAGCAGAGAAATACTATTGTGTGACAGTCACAGAAAATTTGGCTGTACTGGACAGTGTACTGGACTCCACAAATATCTGTGATAAGTGTTTGTTCTTCGAACAGATCATGCTGCGCTCAAATAGTTCATGTAGTTTACGGAATTTGATGTGCAAGGATAAAACGACTACAAGACTACACTTCCAAGACTGAACTACAACGGTGAGGTATATGTTGTACAACAAAGAATTATTCCACAATTATTGCACGAACCCAGTTTGAATCAGAACATGGTTCGGATAAGGGACATTTAAAAGAAGGCCAGATAGAAGGTAGACAATTGTGTTGGCAAGGAATTACATCTCAAAGCGTCACTCTACAAGTTATTGGGCGCAGTGGCACTTGCTAAGGATAAATGACGGAATACATTAGAATCTCTGAATCGCTTAATGGCGATAATATAAACAGCAAATTATGGTACCGTCCAATCGGAAAAGAGAAGTTCTACAAGAAACCCACGATGTAAGACCTGGAGCACATTCGAGAAACAGTAAAACTTTGTAGAAAATAGAGCACAGGTTTTAATAGGTCAATTGCCATAAGAACATTGAAGTCACTCATCACTATTATTTTTGGTTGAGGACGCCAAACATGTCTCCTAGCATAATCCTCACTTAGTTTCTAGAACTTCGTTTCATTCGTTTACGGTTCTTGTTGCTTTCGAAGAATAGCGCGTTGTCTGCTATTTATTAAATAATTGTATATTGTCATACAGGTTGCTGTAGAAACAAATTGTAATTTAAAATGAACAGCTCCGTCCATTATATCAACAAATTGCACCAATCGAGTATGCTTTAATTACCGCAGATTGCTCAAGCGAGTACTTGATATACTAAATGACAATCAGCTGCAAAAACATGAAAGAAACCCACCAGTTGCATATACGGAAATTATGATGGAAATTGACGTACATGAAGGAACAACCAAATACTTTCAAAAGATCTTCCATGGAACCTTGCACGATACGGTGGAGCAAATTGGATTGCAACAATGTCAGAGAAAAACAAAACAAAATCTCCAATGGGATGTCCAAAAATCAAGCTATCGATTCAACATTCAAATATAATTTACTATAATTTACTGATCTCATTCACCGGAACTATAATATTTCGGGTACAGTAAAAATGTCGTATCTTAAGTCGCACTTACAGAAAAATACAGCTCAGCTGATCAGCCACCTTTCAACAATTGGAATAGAGTTGTTTGAATTGCTTGAAGCTGGGTACAGTCAAGATACAATAACCCACGACTTCTAGCTGGCAAGTATTTTATTTCATTGCTATCGCTACAAACGAAAGCCGAAATTTGCACAACAATGTGCAAAAAACGTTACTCTTCTTAATATACATACCTATTATAGGTGAACATGAAAACTAAACTACAATTAGTTTTTTCAAGGATTACGAAAATGTGTGCATTTTGTGTGTACATACACACCCTGTCCCTTGGTGGTCATGGTACAAGGAGGAAGTGAATTTACCGACTAAGATTGACTTTAGGGAACTTTTCTATAATTCAAACTGGTTTAATCGCACTTATCCAACATGTAGTTTTCAATATTCTGCAATTTTTTTACGATTTCCGTCTAACGAAAATATTATACTAGACATTTGTAGATGTCTCTATAACTCAAAAATTGTGATAAAAGAAAAAAACTGAAATTATATGAAAAGTTTATTTTTCCATGTATTGTTCTACTATTCAACTATAGGTGACACTGTAATTTACTTTATTGTTACGATTTTGCCTTGTCAATCAAGGTTCGAATCACTGGATTGTGAATAAATACACTGCTTCAAATTTTAACTCACACAATTTATTTACACAACACAATTTATTATACAACACGAAATTCACAATTAATTATTACACTTATAACACACTTTTTAATTATCACTTTAATAATCGCTTTAATAATCACTTTAATAATCTTTCTATTTAACCTTCACTGTATCACGTTTAAAATAATACTCAGCATTCCACGTCAACGCGCGCCCTTATATACCAAAATATTTGTTTCTAGAATAATCCTAAATGCGCAGCAAATATGTTAGTATAGAAATACGCCTAAATGTTGAGTATAAATTATAAATGTCATTGAACAATTATTGAAATTAACTTATTCTATTCTATTCTAGGTGTCACCGTAACACTACCCCCCACCTAAGCCTGTTCGTCCCGAACAGGATCCAGATCACCTCCTCTGTAGAGCGCCAAGCGCTCTAAATGCACCACCTTTGGTTTACCTTTCCGTCCTTTCTGTATGCGATAAACCACATCGTTCAACTTTTTAATGACAGTGTAAGGTCCTTCCCATGTGGGTTGCAACTTCGGTGATAATCCCTTGTGCCGTTGCGGGTTGTGAAGCCATACCAATTGCCCTTCCTCGAAGCCTTGATTATTTGCTCGTATGTCATATCGAGCTTTCATTCGATCACTTGATATTCGAATTTTCTCCCGTACAAATTTATGTATTTCATTAAGTTCCTCTTTCATCCGGTCGACGTAATCCTGTCCGCATAGAGCTGCTGATGGAACAGCCCAAAATTTTAAATCTCCTGGTAATCGCAGATTGTTCCCAAATATGGTTTTAGCTGGTGTCACTCCTGTTGTGTCATGTACCGCTGATCGGTAGGCCATCAGGAACATTGGTATATGTCGATCCCAGTTGCGTTGGTTCCTTTCCACAGCTTTTGCTAGATATTCCTCCAATGTACCATTGAATCTTTCCACCATACCGTCCGATTGTGGGTGTGAAGGCGTCGTTCTTGTTTTATTGATTCCAAGCATCTGACATATCTCCTGAAATACCACCGATTCGAAATTCCTTCCTTGATCCGTGTGAATTTCCATAGGTACACCAAATCTGCTAATCCAATTGTTAACCACGGCATCAGCTATTGTTGTTGTCTCCTGATTGGGTATGGGGTACACTTCCGGCCATTTGCTGAAATAATCCATTATTACTAGCACATATTTATTTCCGCTCTCGGTGGTCGGAAATGGCCCCGCCACGTCCATTGCAATTCTCTCAAATGGTGCCCCGACATTATATTGTTTCATGGTTCCACGGCTTTTTCGTGCTGGTCCCTTTACTGCCGCACATTGGTCACATCTTCGACACCATTCTACTACTGACTGTCTACATCCGGACCAGTAGAAACGTTGGCGAATTTTGGCTAATGTTTTATTAATCCCTAAGTGACCTCCACTTGCTCCTCCGTGATACTCCTTGAGGATTTCCGCTATCCGATCTTTTGGCACCACTACCAACAATTGTTTTACTTTACCATCCGTGCTTTCCCACTTTCGTTTTAAACATCCATTTTCTATGTGGAGGCTATCCCATTGAGCCCAATATGCTTTTACAATGGGAGCTTTGTCAGCTATCTCACTCCATGTGGGCCGGTGTTCCTTTTCCTTATGTTTCATGATGAATGACAGGTCAGCATCCCGTAATTGCTCCTTCTTGATCATTTCATCAGTCCATTCCTCATCAGGTAGCACTTGCATAAGCCGAATATCGATGATGTTTTCCTTACCCTCCACACGCCCACAATGCTTGCATTCCACGGGACATGGCCTTCTTGATAATGCGTCGGCATTTCCATGTGCGGTTCCCTTCCGATGTTCAATTTGGAAATCGTAGCTTTGCAAACGTTCGATCCAACGTGCTACTTGTCCCTCTGGATTTTTGAATTGTAACAACCAGCGCAAAGCTCCATGATCCGTCCGTAGAAGAAATTTTTGGCCATAGAGGTACTTATGGAAGTGCTTAACACATTCCACTATAGCCAACAACTCTTTCCGTGTTACACAATAATTCCGTTCCGGTTTTGATAACATCTTGGAGTAATATGCAATAACTTGCTCCTCACCATTTGTTGCCTGTGATAATACTCCTCCTATACCATCATTACTTGCATCGGTGTCCAAAATGAATTTAACGTTGGGTATAGGGTATGCGAGGATTGGTGCTTCGCATAATCGTCGTCTTAGTTCCACAAATGCCTCTTCTTGATCATCCTTCCATTCGAATGCCTTGTTCTTCCTGGTTAACTCGTGTAAACTCTTTGCAATATTGGCGAATCCTGGCACGAATCGTCTATAATAGGTACACAATCCAAGGAAGCTCCGTAATTCATGTAAGTTTTTAGGTCGTGGCCATTCCTTCACTGCTGCGATCTTGTCTTCATCGGTATGGATTCCATTGGTTGTTACCTTATGACCCAAATATTTTACTTCCGTTCTAAATAGTTTGCATTTCTTTGGGCTTAGCTTCAATCCGGCGGCTTGTATCCGATCCAAAACCTCTGCCAAATTCCTTAAATGCTCGTCGAAATCCTTGCCCATAACGATGATGTCGTCCAAATATACGAGGCACGTCCTCCAATGTAATCCCTTTAGCACGCGCTCCATTAGCCGTTCAAAAGTCGCAGGAGCGTTACATAATCCGAATGGCATAACGTTAAATTGCCATAATCCGTTACCCACACTGAATGCCGTTTTCTCGCGATCTTCCTCCTGGACTTCCACTTGCCAATAGCCGCTTTGCAGATCTAATGTCGAAAATATTCGAGCACCCGATAATGTGTCTAACGTGTCATCGATCCTTGGCAATGGGTAACTATCCTTTTTCGTCACAGCATTTAATTTTCGATAATCCACGCAGAATCTCATGCTACCATCCTTTTTCTCGACTAACACCACTGGTGAACTACATGGACTGCTTGATGTTTCGATTACCCCTGCTGCTTGCATATCTTTTACCATTCGATCCACTTCTCCTTGCTTTGCCAATGGTAATCTCCTGGGTGGTTGTCGAATCGGCGTTTCTGCTCCTGTATCTATTCGATGTTTTACCATTGTGGTTCTCCCATTATTGTCCGATGTACTGCAGAATATTGGCATGTACCGCTCGAGCAATTGTTTTGCCAAACTTTTCTGTTCCATGGTAAGATCTTCGGTCCATTTCTCCATAAGTTGATCTATAATCTCTTTCTGCACTTGCGAGTTAGCCGTCTTAATCGGATTTTTCTGCTCGCACTTCACAATCGCCGATATTTCTTCACATTTTCCGATTATTGTCCCTTTCTTGATGGTTTTCGTCTTATCCGAGAGATTTAGAGTCCTAATTGGTACTCTATTATCGCTGTCTGGTTTCACTAAAACTTTCCCGATCATAATTTCTCTGGCTCCGCTCTCTGCTTCATTGGCTTCCACAACCCACAACCTGGGTGACCCAGAACCTCCTTCCAATCTTGCCCATACTATTGTTTCCGAGTTCGGTGGCAGCTTCTCCCGATGATCCATTATAATTTGCCTGGTCGTTTCTCCTATAACGGCGCTAACGTGAAGTGGCAACTCGATATTATCGTAGGTTAATACACCCCGTCCAACATCCACCACGAAGCCATTCGTTCTCATGAAGTCCATTCCCAAGATGACTTCGTCTACAATATCTGCAACCAGCACCTCGTGTTGAAAGTAATTTCGCCCAATCCTTATTTTTACGACCTTTTTCCCTTTTATTGCTGAATTTTCTCCAGTCGCCGTTCGTAATTTAATGCCATTAGCTGGTTCCATAATTCCATCAATAATATCCTCACGAACAATCGTATGTGTTGCTCCCGTATCCAGCGTGATCATGCATTTCTTCCCATCAATATCGGCTTCAATTGTTAAGCTGTCACCGTTCCTTGCTATTCTAGAAACATGGATGGAGGTTGTGGGGCAATCGGTTGTGGGAGCCAGCTTCTGCCCCTTCAAGCTGACTCTTTTTAGTTTAACGACTCCGCTGTCGTCTGACGCTCCTTTCTGGATTCTATCTGCTCTTCGTTTGGTCTACGCTTCATAGGAGATGGCGACCTTGCTCGTTTCTTCTTAATCTCCCAACAGTCCCGTGAGATGTGACCCATTCTATCACATACCCAGCATTTAATCCTGCCACTTCCATCTCTGAATCTTGGCGTAGCCCGTGCGGTGTCTATTCTGGAATCAATCTCCACTCGACGAATTTTCATTGCTGGTTTGATGATGGTTTGCGCAGTTTCGTTTGTTAACGCACAAGCGATGGTTTCCGTGAAAGTTGCCTTAGGTGACAACATCACCGCTCTGCGCGTCTCAGGATCTCGAATACCGTCAATAAACGCATCTATTTTAATTCGCTCCATGTAATCGGCCGACATATTTGAATGGGCTAAATGCGCGAGCCGCTCAATTGCCGATGAAAATTCCTGTAGCGATTCTCCTCCTTTTTGGTATCGACCCTTCAATTCCATGCGATAGATTTCTCGTTTGTGATCACTTCCGTATTTTCGATCTAACGCCTTCATAATTCCCATGTAAACGTTCCGTTCCTGCTCGGGAATGATTTGTAGTGTTTCTGCCGCTTCGCCTTTAAGAGCCACAATTAACGCTGCAACACATTGTTCTTCAGTCCACTGATTTTGCTTAATCGCCGTTTCGAACTGGAACTTAAAAATACTGAAGGATGTTGTTCCATCAAATGTTGGTGGTTTTATCTTAACTGCATTAACCGTCTGGATCACTTGTTGTGGCGTTCCATTCGCCTTGACATCTTTGAGCTCCTTCTCGAGACGTTTAAAATCTTGTTCAACCGATTCAAATTTTTGCTGAACCGTCCCTTTAACATTTTGAATTTCTGCGTGTACTTCTGTTTGCAGTTTTTCCACTTTACCATGTAGTGTAGAAGATAATTCCAAAAACCTCTCGTCTATTTTCTTTTGGCCATCTTCTAACTATTTGGTTTTTAATGTCCGCCCCTTGCTGCTCCATCTGCTGTTTCATTTCCTGGTTTGATTGTTTAATGTCCGTCCCTTGTTGCTCCATTTGTACCATCTTCTGTTTCATTTCCTTGTTCGATTGTTTAATGTCCTCCCCTTGTTGCTCCACTTGTAACATCTGCTGTTTCATTTGATGTTTAATGTCCGCTCCTTGTTGCTCCATCTGTTGTTTCATTCCCTCGTTCGATTGTTTTATTCCCTCCAACTGTTGTCCCATCATTTGATTCATAGCAGCCATCAACTGCGAAAAATCGAAACTTCCAGATGGGTTTTGCGTTGTTTCGACCACCGTTTGTACGTCCTTTTGTTTCTTATCCATACTGATCTCATCCGTTTTTTCCTCCTCGAAATCATACACGTCTGGATCTAAACCTTCCTTCTCCATGGCCTCACGTAGTCGCTCCACCAAACTAGCTTTTGTGCCTTCACTGGCCAAACCTCGCCGTGTCAGTTGCTCCTTTAATTGCGCAAGCTTTAATCCGTAGAGAATCATTTTCCTTTTTATTCACAATCCCACCGCTGTCACCAATTGTTACGATTTCGCCTTGTCAATCAAGGTTCGAATCACTGGATTGTGAATAAATACACTGCTTCAATTTTAACTCACACAATTTTATTTACACAACACAATTTATTATACAACACAATTTTCACAATTAATTATTATAATTATAACACACTTTTTAATTATCACTTTAATAATCGCTTTAATAATCACTTTAATAATCTTTCTATTTAACCTTCACTGTATCACGTTTAAAATAATACTCAGCAATACACGTCAACGCGCGCCTTTATATACCAAAATATTTGTTTCTAGAATAATCCTAAATGCGCAGCAAATATGTTAGTATAGAAATACGCCTAAATGTTGAGTATAAATTATACACGTAATTGAACAATTAATGAAATTAACTTATTCTATTCTAATCTAGGTGTCACCGTAACATTATTTTAATAGAAAAAAGCTTTTCCAATTCTTTTTCTCTATTTGTTATTGTTAAATAAACTTTTCATAGATGTCGCTATTGATTATAACTGTGGGAAAAATTATTCAAAACGAATTAAGTATTTAAAATAAATATTTGGTGAAATAATGGATTGTAAGTTGAACCTATTTTTGTGTGTCAGTTTTAAAGTTTACATTATCTTTACGATTTATTAGTATTCTAAGACTTTCTAAAGTTTCTCGGTTGGACGTATTTTTCTCAATGTGTACAATTTTGGCTAATTTGTATTCGTATTTGTATTACAATTTTGGCTAATTTGTATTGGAAGCGTTCAATCGAACGATGAAGGATTTACAAAGTGACTCAAGACGTTTTGGTGGAGTGATGATTCTGCTGGCCAGCGGTTTTCGTCAAACGTTACCTGTCATTCCGAGATCAATAAATGTAGATGAACTCAACGCATGAAATCGTCAAGTTTGATCGTCGAACATGAGAGTCGGGTTACAGAACGACTCACCAACTGCTGATTTTTCCAAACAACTGTTGGTGCTTAACAATAGTCAAATTCCTGTTGATGTTTTGACAGGATTGATTTCATTTCCATCGAATTTTTGCATTTTCACTACGTCGAAGGAAGAGCTTATCACGAATCTGTTTCCGCACATCCACTGAAATTGTTTATGAATCATGATTGGCTCAGCAAACTAGCGGGTTTGACAGCGAATAACAAGGAACGGTCTGAATTATTTGATTCAAAACCAAGTCGCTGGGGAAATGCATTGTTACAAATCGTTCCACTGTATGACCAATCAAGACGGAAAAACCTTCGACCGAGTTTTTTAATGCGCTTGATTTCCCTGGAATACCACTGTATAACTTGATACTCAAGGTAGGATCTGTGATAATCATGCTACGTAATCTGAACCATCCGAGATTACTTAACGGAACGTGATTGGCTGAGAATAAACTGATGAACAACGTGATTCAAGCGACGATCATCAATGGCAAATTCAACGGAGAAGATGTTCTAATTCCGAGAATTCTTCTGATTCCAACTGACATTTCGTTCGACTTCAAGAGCATTCAGTTCCCCTTTCGTTTGGCGTTCGCTATATGATTAACAAATTACAAGGTCAATTGTTTGGAAAGTGCGTAATAAATCTGGAATTTCGATGTGTTCTCATGGTCAATGAATGGAAACATATTTTTTACCACAATGCATTGTATTGATTCCATTTAATTTCACTCGAATAAAATACATTGAATTATTTTGAATTCCAACTGACTTCAATATTTCCACACTGAGAGGATCAAGATGGTAAGGTGGAGTACAGTTTGAGATACGTTTATTATTCTATTTCTGATTTTAAATTTTCAACCCGTTCAGAATCTCTGGATAAGCTTAGTTTTTTCACCCATTTACAGCATTAAAGCGTGTAGTGCGGTTTGTTGCCTTCTGGTATTATGCGAGGTATGAGTGACTTCTATAAAAATTTGTGTAAGGCGGTTTCTGCAAATCTCTCGGCAGGATAGATTATGTCATATATAGGTTTTGGGATAGCAGCGATTTAAAATACTTGGTTCTAATTTGTAACACAAGAACTAATACACGAATTGATAATTTACGTGCTGTTAAACAATTTCAGAACATTAAACTTTAAAGTGATTTTTAAAATGAAAATTTAAAGCCATCAAACCCCAAATTAAGTTGGATATCGCTAATTTAAATTTATATCATCCCAAATCGTTGGTCATTTTAAAAAGGTATACGCGTTACGTGCCTTATAACCCATACGATAATCTAGAGTTCGACCATCCATATAATGATTATTGCGTCTATATATTATACATAAATAACAGTTAAGGTCGTCAGCAGAGAACAGATGACGCACACCCATACATACAAATCAAACCGACATGTAATTCAAAACCTGGAAAATTGAAATTTTTATTTTCCTCGATATTTCATTTCGAAATTTTATGCCGTACAATAATGAAAGTAGTTTGGGCCCACCGAAAATACGATACGGGATTTCATTTTTGTTTTCTCGAGAATTTATGTGATCTGAATAAAAAAATAAGTTCTCGTCCATAAGACGATGAAATGGTATTTATGTATAAATACTACTACCCGCACCTTTCTATATCATGTCGTACATTTTTTTCCGTCTAGGACAGATACATTTAACCAGAGATAAGACAAATTTGATATTTAGTTAAGACAAACGATATAATTTTGTTTGTTCGATTTGTCTTCATTTGTTTCTGCAGATGCCGCTACCAAATTATCTCTTTATTAACCAAACAAATCTAGTGCGGTACGGCCATAGGATCGAAATGTAAGAGTTATTTACACATAACATCAAATTGAATCAGTCCTAATGCTATACTGTATGCGGGAGATGGGTACTGTGTGCTGGAATTGATACGAATAAAAACTCGGTTATCATAATTTATATAGATTAAGGAGATTTATTTGAATGGATGTGCATGCGGTTCTTCATTTATGGTGCTCAATGGAATGCAATAAATTATAACACGTTCACGAAACCAGGTAGCTTCAACTTACATGAAATTTCTTATCAACAATCCAATGTTTAGGTCGAATGGTGCCAAAAATCCCCTCTTTTTTTCCAGGTGTTGAATGCACTGCATTACACTTTGGCTTATGGTTTGGCTTGCTGATTTTCGAGGGCCGCACATTTTCTTCGCGAATACGTATTCGAACACATGAACGTCATCATGAGGATGTCGACCGCAACATGAACATCGGAAATCGAAATTTGCTTTGGAAAACATTGTACGAAAATGTTGGTATTTTGCTAATTATATGTTTACGAAAAATTTTGGCATAAGTCTCGCTGAATCGTTTTAGAATATTTGAGTAATTGTTTTTTTTTTTTTTTTTGTAAACGCTACTGAGCTTTAAATGATTTGTTTAAAAGCGCGAACACAATCAGTACAGTGGAGAAAGCGAAGCAGCCCTACAAGAATTTGTATTCATCTAGTTATGATAATAAACAATATAGGTAAACACATGTGTACGAACAAAGGTGAAATATTTAACCTTACATAGCCAAACGAAAATGGTTTTTCTCAAAAATGTTACTTTGTATCAAAATTACTGTGCGATACCGGCATATACAGTTATGTCACTTATATTGTGCCATTTAATTGACATTGTTCACTTCAATTTAAGTTCGCTTAAGCATATAGGAGGGCAGATATAGCCAACTCATTATCATTTGTATAGTAAAGTAGACGTGAGTCGTCGTCAGTTATGAATGCAGCCCCACCAAGTGCAACTAGTTTTGTCGCCGTTTGAAAACGGTTTGGCGTTAACAGTACTCGCAGAACGGGCCGATAATATTATGGAGACATTGTCTCACCAACAAATTTACTCTGTTCATGCAGTAGCTGGTTCGATTGGTCAATTGTTAAAAGATTGCCACGAGGAAAGAATGCGCCACTTGATCGTAGAGTAAACAAACCTTCCCTTTCATCTTCGCGCGAGTCGAGTAATGGAAGTGACGAGTGTTTCTGCCATTATCGGTTCAAAAACCGAGTATCTAAATGCATAACAGAATGTAAATACCATCCCTCATTCATCAATAAAGAAGTTGAACCAACACCAGCAAAAAAATAACTGCCCGGCAACACACGACGACGTGTTTCAATAGGGACGATTCGAGTCGTCCTATAATAAACGAAAAAATACCAATCGTAAAATTTTGATAGATACGGGGCGGATTTTTTGGTGATACCTCCGATTTCGAAAATGAATACCAACATTGTATGCGGCTAATGGTACGCGGATTAAAACATTCGGCACTCATACCCTTATAGTATTTGAACTTAAACGAATTTTTAGGCAGATTATAGATCTAAAAGAACGTCAAATCATCAAACCATTAACGTCAAGTTTTGTAACCGGTGCGGTTACGATGACTTCCGACCCGTCATTATCAATTCTGGATAAACTACTATCAGTAAGGAAGTTTCAAATTTATTGGTCAGATATGAGTCAATTATTCGGGATACATTTTAGTATCACACAAGTTAAGCATAACGCAACGCATTGTTTGGAAATGAAAGCCCACCAGTAACGTGTAAAGTACGTCGACTGGCACCCGACAAGCTGCAAATAGCAAAAGCGCATTTTGAAACAATGAGGGCCCCGGGTATTTGTCGGCCCAGTAGCAGTGCTTGGCCTAGCTCTTTGCATTTAGTCCAAAAGAAGAATGGTGAGTGGCGGAGCCTTGCGGGGACTATCGCGCCTTAAATCATTTAACGGTTCCAGATTTTTATCCCATTCCGCACCTGCAGGATTTCTTGATTCAATTAGAAGAATGTACGGTATTTATGACTCTTAATTTAATTTGTGCATACTATCAGATCCCCATAGAACCACACGACATTTCGAAAATGGCCATTGCGATGCCTTTTAGATTATATGAGTTTTGTCGAATGACTTTTGGCCTGCGAAATGCCGTGCAGTCATTTCAACGTCTCATGAATTCAGTAATGACGGACTGCCTTTCTGTTTCACATATATTGACGACATTTAATCGCGTCAAAATGTGGAAAGTGCACATATTTCGAAAAAACGAAATATTGTTTTTAGGACATAAGGTGACTGAACAGAGAATCCCGCCATGTCCTGAGCGAGTCCAGGCCATTACCCAATTCAAACGACCACTCACGGTTGAAGAGTCAAAGCGTTTTCTAGGGATGATACATTTTTCACGCTTCTGATAGTGCTATTGGAGCAGTTGTGCCCAAATGGACAGATCAAGCCAGGAAACCATTAGAATTTTTTTCCGTACGCTTGACCTACACAACAGAACTAAAAGGTTCCTACTTGGAAGGGCATAGAATCTTGTCTCTACAAGTGATGTCAGGTGCTTTAAAACTAAAGAGTACAATATGGATTTAAATGTTAGACCATCAGCATCTCGAGCTTCAATCACATACTCGATCGGCGGCTCGTCATACATCCTGAATGCAATAACAGAAGTACTGCCAATAGAGACGTTAGATAGATTAAAGTTGCTCAATAAATAAAATTAAGCAGCACGACACATCGATGACAGAATTTTGGCATGTTAACTCCAAAAGCCCGATTTGATGAGGTCAAACCTTTTTTCTTGTGTGACAATTGGTACAAAATGAATCACAGACTGCGGTTTTGTCACAAAGGATTTTGTCGAAAAGTTGATAACGACATCACACCATTTTACTTATGGAAAAACCCTGATATGGCAGCAAACATGACATCGTAACCCAATCTCGAGCACCCTGGTGCAATATGAATAAAACAAGTGTGACCATAAACCGTGACCACCATGTGACCACCAAAACATAAGGCAGACAATTCAAGCTCGGTTGTTATACTCCTCCTGTCATTCAGAAGAAGCCTATAATTCTAGCTACCTCCGTAGTAAAAGTTCGCGACCGTCACGGTGAAATACTAAGCCCGTTGAAAGCGGGGGAAAAAAGGCTCAAGAAAAATAAAAAATGTTATTGGGCGTGAAGCATGTGAAATCCTAGATACATTAAATTTAAAACAGGATGTCGTCCAACGTTATGAAACTGCAGCACAGAATTTGAAAAATACTGTCAACCAAAAATAAAGATACTTCATGAGTAGAGCCAGAACAGTATGAACCAATTGATGATTTTTATTCAGATGTAACAAAAATTATAGAGTAATGCGCGTTTGAAAAAGAACGCGCTTCACAAATTAGAGATAGCCTAGTGTGTGCGGACTTAGGAAAATATGTAAGTCTTATGGCGCCTTTATGGTTGGTGTTCTGACAAATTTTTCGACCAATCATATTGCTCAAAAATGCCGATTTTTTCTTCTGGATTTTGCACAAGAGATGATTGGTCGAAAAAATGACCGAATTATGACCGTATGGCCCAAGTGTAATATGTCCCAAAAAAAAATCCCAAATTTATTGCATGCAATAAATGTTGCACAGTAAACAGGTTCTTTCAGCAAGTTTCCACAAAGAAATACAGGTAACCCTCCAAGAACACGGTATTTGAAGAACATGGACCTTCCCTTGAATTACTCGGTTTCAGACTACACGATTCTCGTTGATTCTATTTTATTTGTTTTTGTATATCATAACAAAAAAAAATTTTACGTTACGTTTTTTTTTATTTTTACACTCCTGTTTTTTGTAGTCTCGAACAACACGGTTGACAAGTTTTTTGTGATTTAGTCCCCACCTCTCGCTTTTGACACTCTCGCCAGGGAGTGGAATAGCTTCTTAGCGTTCTGACAGCCTCTTAGAATGTAAGATGTTACGCCTATAGTAACCTCCTATAAAGTTAAATTTGTATTTTAGCTGCAGCATCACTGTTTTCTCTGCAGATAGTGAGTTATTTGCTACACACCATAAGCTCAGTTTATTGACGATTTGACCCTCTTGCTGAAGTTCGACCAGAATGACTTTGTCATCCGCGAATGAAATTTCGTCAAAGTCATTAATCATGCTTGTGTTAAACACGATATTCCAGACTAGAGGGCCTAAACTAGAGCTCTGAGGACATCCTATTGTGATTTACTTCTGTGGGTCGATTACTGAAGTAGCTGCTAAAAACGGTTATTAAATGCCCCGGTGATATCTACGAATATACCCATAACATATTTTGAATTTTGGGTTTTGACAGTGTTAATTAGGCGGACTATTGCATTTTTAGCAGACGCATGCTAGGTCGGAATCCGAATTCTCTTAACGGGACAAACGAATCGAATAAGTCGCAAAAAATACCCAGTATATAAGGGCGGGGGGCATGCGCCAGTGATTAATTTATTACTACGGTTACCAGAACGCCCTTGATTGATTTGTTTCTATGGTTATCAGAACGAAATTGAATAATTTATTTCTATGGCTAAGGCGGAAGGACGCCCAACTTATTTTGGCAGCCGATCAAGGCCAAATTTACGGTTAACGGGTGGCCAGTTGAGGCTATTCGCATGTTTTGGTTCCGGCGAGACAACGCCCAACAAATATTACTATTATTCGCAAAGAAAAAAGGTCGCCCAACGAAAATTATATATGGGTTTTGGCGAGCCCGCGCCCAACCCATTACGTACGGATGGAGAAGTTGAGGCCATTTGTTATTATTGGTGTCGAGGAGAGGTCTCGCATCGAACGGGTGACCAGCCGGCCCGCAACCTCAAGGTCGACCTCCATGAGGTGTTAAAGTACAATTTATTTATTTATATATAACGGGTGATTTTTTAAGAGCTTGAGAACTTTTTTTTAAAAAAAAACGCATAAAATTTGCAAAATCTCATCGGTTCTTTATTTGAAACGTTAGATTGGTCCATGACATTTACTTTTTGAAGATAATTTCATTTAAATGTTGACCGCGGCTGCGTCTTAGGTGGTCCATTCGGAAAGTCCAATTTTGGGCAACTTTTTCGAGCATTTCGGCCGGAATAGCCCGAATTTCTTCGGAAATGTTGTCTTCCAAAACTGGAATAGTTGCTGGCTTATTTCTGTAGACTTTAGACTTGACGTAGCCCCACAAAAAATAGTCTAAAGGCGTCAAATCGCATGATCTTGGTGGCCAACTTACCGGGCCATTTCTTGAGATGAATTGTTCTCCGAAGTTTTCCCTCAAAATGGCCATAGAATCGCAAGCTGTGTGGCATGTAGCGCCATCTTGTTGAAACCACATGTCAACTAAGTTCAGTTCTTCCATTTTTGGCAACAAAAAGTTTGTTAGCATCGAACGATAGCGATCGCCATTCACCGTAACGTTGCGTCCAACAGCATCTTTGAAAAAATACGGTCCAATGATTCCACCAGCGTACAAACCACACCAAACAGTGCATTTTTCGGGATGCATGCGCAGTTCTTGAACGGCTTCTGGTTGCTCTTCACTCCAAATGCGGCAATTTTGCTTATTTACGTAGCCATTCAACCAGAAATGAGCCTCATCGCTGAACAAAATTTGTCGATAAAAAAGCGGATTTTCTGCCAACTTTTCTAGGGCCCATTCACTGAAAATTCGACGTTGTGGCAGATCGTTCGGCTTCAGTTCTTGCAGGAGCTGTATTTTATACGGTTTTACACCAAGATCTTTGCGTAAAATCTTCCATGTCGTCGAATAACACAAACCCAATTGCTGCGAACGGCGACGAATCGACATTTCACGGTCTTCAGCAACACTCTCAGAAACAGACGCAATATTCTCTTCTGTACTCACTGTACGCATTCGTGTGGTTGGTTTAATGTCCAATAAAGTAAACTGAGTGCGAAACTTGGTCACAATCGCATTAATTGTTTGCTCACTTGGTCGATTATGTAGACCATAAATCGGACGTAAATCGCGAAACACTTTTCGAACCGAACACTGATTTTTGTAATATAATTCAATTATTTGCAAGCGTTGCTCGTTAGTAAGTCTATTCATTATGAAATGTCAAAGCATACTGAGCATCTTTCTCTTTGACACCTTGTCTGAAATCCCGCGTGATCTGTCAAATACTAATGCATGAAAATCCTAACCACAAAAAAATCACCCTGTATAACTGTATTGTAATCGAGCACCATGTAACGGTGGTCGTACGTGGGTCCTTGGTATACACGTTCGTCTCGCCCTATAATTTTGGTGTTGCTCAATATTCGGCGACAATAATTTTTTGATTCCTTTTTTTTGTTTTTTTTTCGGTTTATTTTCTCGTTTGGCCCTTTTACATTGTATCTATTTTTCTCCCTTATCTCTTTCTCTCCTTTTTGTTATTGTACGTACAATAAATTAAAATTTTATACTACGATTACTCCTGCATTTGGATTATTATTCTTCCGCTTCGTTTTTTATGTAACAAATGAAAATAAAATTGTATGAAATGAAATACTAAATTTTTATACGGGTCGGTATGATGAGAGAAGGACTCTCATTCTGTGTCGGTTCCATATAGGCATGCTGGACTTGCTACTCTCCTTCATCTCCTTGGCAGGACATCCACAGGGTCTGAGTGGTGAGTCCAGCGTATGTGTTGTCCATTCTGGGACAACCGTAAACTCCACGCGGTCTCCCCGTGGCATTTCGGCGGTATCATGTTGTCGAAGTGTGAATTGTGGGAAGTCTCGCTGAATCGTTTTAAAATATTTAAACGCTACTGAGCTTTAAATGATTTGTTTAAAAGCGCGAACGCAATCAGTACAGTGGAGAAAATCGAAGCAGCCCCACAAGAATTTTTATTAGAAAAGATGCTCAAAACTTGATTTATCTCAAAAACGTTGCGATGTACCAAAATTTCTAACCAATATCAGCATGTGCAATACAGTTCTTGACATGGTTAACTTCAATTAAAGTTCGCTTAAGCGGATGGGGAAGGATGCAGATATAGCCAACTCATTATCATTTGTATAGTAAATTAGATTTGAGTCGTCACCAGTTATGGATGCAGCGCCTACCGCCGCGAGCACTGCTGGTTTTGTCGTCGTTTGAAAACCATTTGGCGTTAACGCGGTGCTCGCAGAACGGGCCGATCTTCTTATGGAACATCCAGTTTCTAGAACGTCTAGAACGAAAATCGCTTATTCAACGGTCGTTGTTGTTCAATGGAATTGGGCCAATTCTGGATTAGCACAAATTCAGCCACTATTTTTTCGGATAGCATTGAGCATATGATGAAATGTAATATTTAAGAGACGACAAAAGAAAACGCGTGTTAGATATTGCGCGAATCCAAAGAAGAAGGACCAAGGCGCATAACAATATATACTAGGTACATATCGTACTTCAATACAAAAAATACATATTAGGTTTTACTTTTTTAATATTCCCACTAAAACTAATATTTTACTTAATCTATTTAAATTTTATTCCCATCCCGGTAGTACAAGTGAAATGCTGTAGTCCATTAAGGGCCTTCGTCAGAACGTCTGCCCTCATTTCATTCGTTGAGATCTCTCTCTCTCTGGCTTTCACATCCCATGAAGGGATTTCACTGCCTGTACTAAGGGGACATCTGCTTCATCTTTATTCTACTAGACTCCACATTTGCTCGTACAAAATGGTGCCTGATATCTATATGTTTTGCTTTGGCATGAAAAACGCTTGTTGATGCACTTTTATTATCGCAATACATGACAGTTACGGGATCCACCCTCGTCAAAAGTTCCTGTTCGAGTGATTTAAACCAGAGAACTTCCTGAATTGCAGATGACGCCACCATGTATTCTGCTTTCATTGTAGATAACGCGACTGTTGCTTGTTTTTTGAATTCCAATATATCGCTCCATTTTAATGCATAAAAACATAACCGGTGATGGATTTGCGTTCGTCTTCGCATTAACCAGTGATAGTTGAAGTTGTTATTTTACAGAGTTCTAATTTTGCAATAGCAGTACCATTTAAATATTGCAGAATTCTCTTCACTTCATCTTTATTCGTTAATGTCTGGTTAATGTCTGGTCGAGAAACTTGAGACGCGAACAGAATGCTTCCCACTGCTTGCTGATATGGTACGTTCTTCATTTCTTCAGGTTCGAAATTTGTTTTAGGTCACATTGATCTGGAGAGTTTCACATTTGGATCCATAGGCGTTGCACAATGATTACATTCACTCATATTGAATCGCTGCAATATTTCATTTATATACTGCTCCTGATCAATCCATATTTTTACTTCTGCACGGGGCCGTGTTATCTGCTTTCCAAGACAATACCTTGCTTCTCCAATATCTTTCATCTTAAAATTTTCCATTAATTTGGTTTTGTCCGATGACTTGAGTTGTTCATCATTTGAAAATAATAAGAAATCGTCGACATATACTGACAAAAACATCATCTTATCCCTTATATCATCGTAGTCAACTCCTTGTCGTTGTGAACATCCTTTCACAACTAATCTCGCTTTGTATCTATATATTTCCCCTTCAGCGTTACGTTTCGTTTTAAAAATCAATTTGCAGTCGATAGGTTTTTTGTTAGGTGGCAAATCTGTGAGTTCCCACGTGTCATTTTCAATAAAAGACTCATATTCTTCTTGCATTGCATTTTCACACATTAATGAATCAGCCCTTGACAAAGGTTTGTAACGTGCATGTCGTTACACCCCTATATGTATATGTATATGTATATATATATATAGGGATTTGTGCTGAATGTTAAAGTTTTAGGCAGTACCGCTATGGAAAAATAGGTGGCAGAATGGTCGCTTGTGTTCTGAGTGGTTTCGGTGTCGAACACTGGGTATTGAGCGCGTGGTTAGGAAAGATGTTTGTTTTTGGCTTGACAGCTGAACAAAAAAATTAAAAATTAGAATTCTTTTCGTACGGGCGCTTGAGCGATACGCATCCAGGGAATCACGCAACGGAAACATAACAACAAAATAAGAAGGTAAAGTAAAACCAAAATATACCGAAACGGTATTATACATATTTTTTTTGTGAAATGTATATCATCCAATTCTTATCGGATTTTTTTATGTGATTACTTACGGATCCCTAGGCAATTCAATTCGTGCGATATAAACAATTCGTGCAATATAAACAATTCGTGCGATATAAACAACTCGTGCGATATAAATAATTCGTGCGGGGTACATAATCAATTCGTGTGATTTCAACATTGGGTGTACATAGTCAATTCGTGTGATTCCAACAGTGGGTGTACATATCTAATCCGTACGATCACAATAGCGGGTGTACATATCCCAAATTCGTACGATCGCAATAGCGGATACACACGCAAATCGGGCGGTATAAACAACGGGTGCGGGGGTACATATCCCATTAGTACGAGTACAACAACAGGTGCACGTACCGAAAGAAAAACTAACCCACCATTGGGCAGTCTTAAAATGTGTCCAAATTTTATGTAATAGGTCTGCAATAACTATAAACCGTCGAACCGAGGAAAAATAAAACCAACTAGAGAAACAAACTATGTATATACGCAGTATCGGATTCAAGGAGGGGTAGTCCGAGGGTGAAGGTAATATTCCGGGTTTTATGTAATACTAATTGCGCGTGTCGCGCTTCTCTCGATAATTATCATTTCAGATATTCGGCGGAAGGATACAGAGAGCTCTGTGTACCCCAGGCCTATCTACATATACCCTACGACATTAACACGCGCATACGGGAATATTACATTTTCCTCTACCCACAACAGCTAATCTCCGGTGTGTATAGCGTACTCATGTATGTGTTATATTATAATTCAGTTGTATGTAATTGTTTTTGCTCGGTTAATATAACCGTTTATAATTGTAATATTAAAATATTTTTTTTTAAATTTATTTTGTTTGTTTTGACAAAATAAATATATATATTGTAATGTTGATAGCTATAGTAAACATGGTTGTTTAATTTATTAAGTTCGGGAGGAGAACAATCGTGGCGGTGACAGTGGATGGAAAGGCACATTTGTTTTTGTTGGTGTTTTTTTTTGAGTTCTGTTTTTTTGTTGTTGATGAAGTGAAACGCAGCCCCGAAGTGTTACCGGGCACCACCACTACCACCCACGACGGATTGAGCAACAGCCGGCTATAGCTGCAGGTGGTGACGCTAACATGTCTGTCGACGGGCGTGAAGGATGTTGGACAAGGTCACTCCTCGAAACGTTCCGTTACAGGTTCTTCGATGGTTGTTGGATCATACTATTCAATTCACTGTGGTGAGACATGTAAGAAACAAAATCTTTCATTTATTTCGGTTTCTGCTGTCGATGTTGCTGGAAGATATTCGTCATCCGACGTCAGTTGACTTACGTCTTCTATATTACATGAAACGATAATATTGTCTGAAGATACAACACTGATTTCATTTGATGAATTGTTACCATTAACAGTATCTATGATTTCATCGAAATATATTGGTTCTTTAACTATTTTTTACATTGCGAACAAAATAACGTAACCGAGTGACCCGAAACTCGGTGAAATCTGTTCGTAACGTTGGTTTTCAAGGAAAATAATATCTCGACTTACAATCACGTTATTTGATTGATATAAACGATATTCGTTTAGGAGATCGGTTGGATATGAAGTATGACGTCGATACTGCTTCCGCTCAGTACTCGTTACCTAATCTGGCATCAATAAACATACATATCACTTTCTCAACAATTGTCCCATTCATTCTTTCGGCGATCCCATTTTGCCCCGGCGTATAAGGAACTGTGGTCTGGTGACATATCCCAGCTTTAAGCAAAATTTTGACAAACACCTGGTTAATGTACTCGCCTCCATTGTCGTTTCGCAAACATTTTATAGTCTTCATTTTATTAGCCTCCACAAAATTCTTGAATTTCTCGAACTTTCCTGCGGCTTCGGATTTTGATTTTAACAAAAAGACGAACAATTTGTAAGAAAAATCTCCAATAAATGATAGAAAATAATGATTTCCTCCTGTAGAGTCTACCTGCATAGGACCACACAAACCTGAATGGACAAATTCCAGAACTTCTTTGGTTCGTGTTTCGGATTGTTTAAATGGTTGACGTGTCTGCTTACCTTTTATGCACGTCAAATAGTTGCTGTTAGGATGATTAAGTTTGACCTCAGATGCAATACCACTTAATATTTTCATGCCACTGGAACTTAAGTGTCCAAGTCATCGGTGCCATAAATCCATTTTGGGAATTCCTTTAACAATGTACGTTAATGTTTGGTTTAGTCTGGACATCTTTCCCACTGCACTTGCGGTTGCAACTAGATCACGAAATTTACTGAATAATTCATATCTGAATAATAATATTAGGTCTTGCCAAACCTAATATTATTTCCATTGACCATTTGACTTACGAACAAGAGATTTGCACATAAATCTTTGATGTACAAAATGTTTTTAATATTTATTTTGTGGTTTTTGCCTTTTAGAATCATATCAACATCAGCACATCCAACTGACGTTACTTTCAATTTTGAGTTATTTGCAACCACACCATCACTATGTATATATACTGCATCAGTGACCTCTGTGAGCCAATCGTTTCTCATGGTCATATGCATCGAAGCTCCGGGATCCACGAACCAATCGTTTTGATTGATAGTATTTGCTGAAAATATTGTGCATAGCAAACTTTTAGCATTCGATCTTCCTTAGCTAATACTTTTATTTTTAGTTGGGCAATTTTTTGCAATATACTTGTTACAATTGAAGCAACGTGGACCAGCAAATTGAATTTGTTTACTTTTACCATTTTTTCGCTGCTTATTGGTGCCATTCAATGAACCTTTTCCATATAGGGCAATCTCATTTGACATTTTAAGCAACGTTGTTTTCACATCTTGCAATAATTTTGATTTTATAGAGGTTCCACTAATTTTGATTCCCGAATTTTCAATTCCCATAATTATAGGCTTGTATTCCTCTGGTAAGCCTGCCAAAAAAATTATACCGATCCATTCCTCTGATACGTTTAATTGAGTAGAATTTAATTTGTGAGCTGTGTTGATTATGGTTGTCACGTACTCCTCCACATTTTTACAATTTTCCAGTTCTGTCGAAATTAATGGGCGCAACAAGCCAACTCTTCTCATTCAACTTGAGTTTCGAGAACATTTTTTGTTAGAAAATTGTCTATTCAACGGTCGTTGTTGTTCAATGGAATTGGGTCAATTCTGGATTAGCACAAATTCAGCCACTATATTTTTCGGATAGCAATGAGCATGCCTGGCAGAAATTTGCTATCTGAATTGCTTATTCTTGGGGTTTTATAATATATTATTTCTGTTTTTTAATTTGTTGTTCAACAAAAGTATTATTGATCGATACCTCTGTATTTTGTATGTTTAACCACTTGAGTGATTTGCCCGAGCGTACTCTGGCGCGTAGTTCGATTGTTTTTTGATTAGCCCGAGTCTTGCTCGACTTGAAAAAAAAAATTGAAAAATAAATATTGTATTCAGATTATACATGCTAATTATTTTCTAAACAAATGTAGCAAAAACCTAACAATTTAAGGACAGACTTTCTGGAAAAAGCCGTCACTTAAGTGGTTAATTTAGTATCTTTTAGGGGCTAGTTTGCTTTTCTTCAATTTACGAATGAAAATTTATGAAAATCATATTTCTATGATAAGCACAAATTTCGTCAGTGTAGCCGCCTTTGAAAAGTTTTAAAATTAGACTTAAATTATTTCTGGTTTTTTATAGAAATTGGGTTTTATTTGTTTCGTCTTTCAGGCGAAAGTTGCAATTTTTGTTCCCGTTTTTTCCCACAAACTGGGCTTAATCGGTATGCAAAGTTTCACTTTAAAATTAGAAAGTTTCCCTGCTTTAGTTACCCACACGGTAATAATGATATAAAATTTTTCCTGTACCTTTCCTAAACGTTTATTAACTTAAGATAAAGTTAGGAAATATTTCATGTGCATTTCAAGAATCAAGTAGTATGATACGATTGATTGAAGTGATTTTTTTTTTAAATATTCCTAGTTTTTGGAATAAAATGTAACCTTAACAAGTATAACACCAGAAATTTTATTTAAATAACTAACCTGGCGGTCCCAAATATATAGCCCCTTTAGCCCATATCGTTCGCACAATAATTGCGTAGCACGCTGATATTATTAATGCGGGCACCAGAAACAGTACAGTCGAGACGAGCGACATATAGATCTGCCATCGCCACGGTTCTCCCAATTCAATCCAACATTGGGTTTGATCTGGAATATAAGTTTACAATTTCGTTTATTACCTCTTAGAGGTAAATATACAAATCCTAAATTTCTTTACCTTCGATTAACGTTTCTTCATATAAAAATAGCATCGGTGTTGAAAATAAAGCACTTAGTACCCACGCCGCTGCAACCAGTCTTCTAGCACGCTTCCCTGTATACAAAAAAAAATATCATTGTCAAATTAAATCTACGATTAATGTTGTAATACGTACATGAACCCGAAAAATTCATTGGATGTGTTATGGCATCGTATCGGTCTATACTCAATGCCACTAAAACATACGTTGAAGCGTACGTCACACTCGCTTGCAGAAATCGGATTAATTTACATGCAAAATTTCCGGCACGCCATGACACCGTAATCCGCCAAATTATATCAGTCAGCACGTTTAATAGTCCAACACAAAGATCTGGAACATAAAAATTAAATGTGTTGTTAAACTTTTAAATGTTATAATAGTTTTTGAGTGGTTACAGCAGTCAGTGTACTCTTCAACGAGATTTGGAACAAACAACAAAATAGTTCAACTTCAGACTCGAGTATTGTATGTATCGAGACAATAAGACGTCATTGTTATATAAAAACTACAAAACAATGTAAGAAAAGCTGGAAAACTAAACAAAAAATGCTTTTGATGGTTTTCTTGGAAATCTATGTGTATGCGATACGTCGTGTGCAGCAAAAAATTTGTTTTTGATAAATTGAAAACTATCTGGAAAATATGAATAATTTAAATGAACTTTTTTTTTTTGCGTGGCAGTTCCAACTTTAGAAATTATTTTATTGGCATTTGGCAATAACGTTTTTCTATTCCTCTTTTAATATGATGTCTGATAAAAGTAAAGTGATAAGTAAAGGACTTTGGCCATTTTTGAGAAGTTGCGGAATATGTTAAACATTTTCTTTCTATTTACAGAAATAGATTGTCACGATATTTCTTACCCCACATAATGTGAATGTCTTTCTCCTTCCCATTATCTCAAGTTATGATTCTTTGCCGAATTTTGTCAGAAAACTATTATTAAGGGAAAAGGGGAAAACGAACTTAACTTAGGGGCCGTGACGAACTTAACAAAATTTATTATTTTAAAATTTACGCGAGTGTGGATTCAATATTTTAACAGTGTAATTCAACAAAAAGTTGAACAGAAACGATTGAAAATCTCATTAAAATAGTTAAAAGTAAGCTCATTCAATTTTTTGTGTTGCTCAATATATTTTACGAGCCCGATTGTAGATATTTCCACGCATTTACGTTACGTACATTAAATAGCCTTACTATTTGGTTTTCAAAATGCTATGGTAAAGTTTAGGGCTAGTGAGATACAGTTTGAATTAACAAGCTGTCAGAACAGTTGGAACCGTTGTGTAGTTTGATATATGGGGCCGATACTATGAGATTTTCACGCGACGTCGTTATTTACGTTAAATTGCCTATCTATAATAGGATTTCAAAATATCATGGTAAGATTGAGGAATATTTAATGTATATAATGAACCCACATCTCTAGGATCGGTCCCTTATATACTAAACTGCAAAACCGCTTCCACACAAAACTTTGAACGAATTAAGATTTCCCATTGAAAGCTTGATACCGCATCTCACTATAACAAAATCTTACCATATGCTATTTTGAAGGCCTATTAGTTAGGCGTGGACATATCTACAATCGGGCTCGTAAAACATATTGAGTAACACAAAAAATTGAATGAGCCTATTTTTTTTATTTTAATGCGATTTTCAATCATTCTGTTCAACTTTTTGTTGAATTACACTGTTAAAATATTGAATGCATACTCGCGTAAATTTTAAAATAATACATTTTGTTAAGTTTGTCACACCCGTTGAGAATACTGAACCATATAAAATCGATATCTTGGTACGCCACTCTCAAATGAACGAAATGTGTTGACTTCTATTCACAAACTGAAGACACGTTTCAGACAGAACAGTTTCAGGCAGAACAAGTTTGAATCAGAAAAATTCAACTAAAAAGAAGAGGGCAATATACTGTTTTGCCTCCCTTGATAATTCTATATCTGCCTTAAGACCAAAATACTTCCTTATTAAAATAAGTATGCTCGTGAGGTCACTTATTTGAATCAACACTCTACAGAAAAAGTATTCGTAGTTTTTTTTCGTGATCCTAGTAGCACGACCAACATGTCAAAAATATATTTTTTTTCCATAGGAACAAAACAATTTCTATTATTTTGACATTTTACAGCAAATAAATATGAAATCCAATTCCGATGGTTTTGCGTACTTATCTAATAGCAATTTCTTTCCAAAAAAAAAATTGATTTATAAATCAAAAAAATTGATTTGAGATCAAAAAATTTTGATCGAAACCGTGGCACGTTCTTTCCAAGTAAAATAATTGATTTTTTTTTGATCGCAATCAATTTTGAAAAATCTCAATATTTGATTAGATTTTTTTTGAAGCTTACAAACACATAAATATGTTTACGTCAAAAATATAAACATAAACACTTCAAAAAATATAAACATAAACATTATAACTTTTCGACTAGGGCCATGAGGATTTGACATAGGAAATAATTTTATTTTTCGTTTTCACTGTGTTAAAATAATTGTGTTGACAAAAAATTGTGTTGATAATTTGTTGACAATAAACTGTCAATATAAAATTTTGAAAATCGTATGTCAATTTTTTACAGATTCATTAACAAAAAAAAAATCAATCGCGTATTGTGTTCTTTGCCACTCAAAAAAATCAATTTATTTTTGATTTTTGGAAAGAACTTTGTAACGGCCATCGGAAATCATATTGAAACTATATGAAAATCGTAAGCCTAAGCTTGCATACCTATATACTACATTGCATACCATGTACTATATACAGATAATTCGATACAACTACCAAAACAAAAATACATGGACTAGAACAACATCTATCACATTGTGTAGGTCAAGAATATTTATTGCAATTTATTATGTGACAAGTTTAATGACCTGTTTTATATATATGCATGTATATGTTATTGTATATAAAACACCAAAGAGCTTGTGGGTAATGTACCCAAAATATAATATATAAATACACAGAGGTATATTATGTGCAAGTAAATACACCGTACAAAATATGTATATATACAATCTGGTGCAATTATATACAATACATACGTACAGCTGTGGACTAGAATGAACTATACATCTAATTTGCGTAAGCGACATTCTTTGTGAGGCTATCGTGAAGAGTAGTTAAAAATAATTGGAAATTAATAATTGGATCCAATTTTAAGTTAAATAATTTCAATTATAAAAATAGTGGCTATAAGTGTGGCTGTAATAAGCATTTTGGATGCTTAAAAAAATCAAAATTAAAATCATTGTTCCAACGGTAAGATTTTACCTTATAAAAGTGCGGTGCCTCTATATATATAAAAAAAAACACTTGTCTATTGTTTATAGGCCGCATAGTTTGTGATTGTATCCGCATTTAAAAAAAAAACGGATTACAAAGTTTGATACGCTCTGGCCACTGCATTCGCGGGTAAGTTTCTTGGTATTATAGCCAAAAATCTATACTCAAATTTTTTTATTTTCGTTTTGTTTTAAAGGGCCTCATATTTCTTTATAAGAAATATTTTTAATTTACGCAAAAAAAAAACTGTTATCTACTGTACTGTATAGACAGTATCAGTCCGTGTCAACCATACTCTGTATGCTTAGGATCCAATAACAAACACCAAAAACCGGTCACGACAAATTTGGGATTATGTGATAGTGTTATGTGCTTGTTTGTGAAATAAGGAAAAATCCTTACGTTTAAAAAAAAAAAAATTAAGATTCTCTCTAGAAGAATTAGGAAAAATAAGTTAAATTTTAGTGTTTAGCTAAAAAAAAAAAAAATATATTTAAAGAAAAATAACCGTAGTTAAGGTTGGGTGTGGTTCAAACTGTGTGAGGAGCATATAACTAACTTTTTTGTTCCATACAGAATCCATAAGTCGCAGGAGAGTACTCTGTTTGCAGTATTTATGGTGAGTTTCTTTAATAATTTATTATATTTATTATAAATGTGCTCCAAACATTTCTTTGGTCGAATTTTTTTTTATACCTAACCATATTGTTGTTATTGTTTATTTATGATTACCTTTTATTAACTAGATAAATTATAGTAAATTCCAATTCATAATTATAAAATTCATATCCAATTCATAAAATTTTTGTAATGGAAGCGTAAATTCTTTTAAATTGATGATGTTGTGGGGAGTCGTGGTGTCTAATGTGTTTCTGATTCGCATTGTAGCTTTTGTAATACCAACACGTAAAGGTTTGTCTGTCTCATTATTTTGGCGGTAAAGAACCCTCCATACCACTAGAGTCTACCCGAAATGAAAAAACGTGTTGACCGCCAAGAGAGCAGTTACAAAATGGCGCCCGAGTAGGGACCCGAAAGGTCATTTAACCATAAGTTAACATGATCCGAAGGTCATTTAAAACCACACGATCTTTGAACCATATGTAATAGTTTTTTTATTAAACATGTGCAGATCAATTTGTGGTTGAACAAAATATTATACATTTGCATAATGGGTTGAATGCTATTTAATTTTTTTGTAATAATTATCGAGGTAGTCTTAAGAAGACATCCAGACGGCTTCACTGTCCAACACGTGTAACCTTGAGAACCGCTTCTATCATCTTTATTTCTTTTTTTTATATTTTTTTATTAGTCTAAATTAATAGCGGGTGGTTATCACATTTTAATGCTTAATGTCCAAGTAAAGCGATTACGGAACGTGTATTGACTTCATAATGAGTAATCAAGGGTCAGACACTTGATGATTTCAGGGAATCCTCTTAATTACTTTGTATTGAATTCTACACAGAAAAACCATAGTCAATTTAATTCATTTAATTTCCTTAATGTTAAAATTTATTAGTATAGCTATTGGATCTAGTCTTTATAATGATCGTTTTCACTGCAAGAACTCAGTAATCGACAACATAATGATTTTGTGGGATATACTTGCTGAGACTTGTTAGTGCTTCTCATTGGAGAGATCCGGTCTAGTAGTCATTTCTATTTTAATTTCAGTAATCCATTTTCTTTCGAGTCAGTCGTATTTGATTTCCACTAAACAAACCACAACATCATCATCATCATCATTAATTACATATAAATATATACAAATAATTATTATATTATTACTATTTTGCGTTGATTATTTACTTGATTTATTTCAAAATTTTGATAAGAACGTAACGAGATAATTCGTTAGTTCAGTTCAGTACCATTATAGTTAAATTTAAATTTCTTTTGTTGAAGATTTCGTTACTTCAATTTTATTTTTTTTACCTCTGAATATTTAACAAATTTTTATTGATTGTTCTAAACGTCGATTTTTCTAATCGTGAATTTCGAGTTTGGTAAATTGAGTCTTTTCATTTTCACGAAATTTCCAAGCTTCATTGAATATTCCAGAAGTAGATACGAATATTCAATTAATTTTTGCTATTTTCTTGCTAGACTCGCAAATAATTTTGAACCTTCACTGTAGTAATTGCATAGCATATACAAGTAACCGTGTATTGTCATCACTTATTATCCCATTGCAAGGTCATTAATAATTTTTTCGCTTATCTTGTGTACTGTTTACGATGGACCCAAGTGTTTATTTGCAAAACTTAACTCCGTCGGAGTTAGAAGTCGAATATGCGGTTAGAGGTTTAACAAGTTTAACAACTGACGCTAAACAAATACTTTTAAATAGTTTGGTTGCGGAAAGCTCGGATAAAAGTTTAAAACCAAAATTAACTCACGAAAAGCTCGATCCTGACAAGGAGATTGAATTGTGCGCGTCAAAATTTACCGAATTATCGAGTTTAACAAGAGCGGAAGGAAGTGATCCGTCAATAGAATTTCTATCTGGGGTCTTTGCAAAAAGTTTACATTTCCAAGCGAGAGTAGAACGTTTGCGTAACACTGTGGGAGAAACGAAAGAAATATTGCCGACTCTCTCTAATTGGATAAAAGCGGTAAACTGGTGCACGAATACATGGGACAAGCTATTAGCGAAAAAAACTAATGTATCGGGAGCTGAGTCATATTTCCCACTGCAAAATTTTGAGAGCTCTTTTTCCGAGAAACTTAACAATATCATGGATAGTGAATTCGCACCTCAAAAAACGACATCAGCAGTGACGCGTAAGCCAACAGCGCCACACGTTAGAGAGACTATTAAGCTGACTCAGTCGGACTTTCCTGTATCAGAAACTGGTGGGATAAAAGATACGGTATACGATTTTATTTCGAAAGTTGGGATGCGACAAAACCAAAACCTATTTTCTCATCAATACGATAATGAAATATTTAATCCAAGACAGAAAACTATACCAACGAGGCTGGGATCTCAAACAAGAGATATATCAAACACCGTATATTCTCCCGTTCATAATTCTACTCATGTTAATAACCATGCACCATTAATTAACCAGTTTCGTCCCGAAAATCTGTACAAACTGCGACAACGATGGAATTTATCATTTGACGGTAGTGAGACAACCAACATTCATGACTTCTTGTACAGACTGGAACACTTGGCTCAAGACGATGGTTTCCCAGCAGGCAACCTACCAAAAATTATACACTTATTTCTGTCCAAGACGGCAGAAGACTGGTTCTGGGTGTATAAATCAAACAACCCTGATTCAACGTGGCTTGGGATGAAAACAGCTATGTTATCATTTTTTAGTAGTTATGATTTCGAGGAAGAAACCAAAGAGCAAATCTTACGACGATTTCAAAAACCCAAAGAAAGTTTTTCCGAATTTGCTTTGGCGGTACAAAAACTCAACACTAGGCTTCAACATAAATTAACAGAAAATCAGCTAATTTACAGACTATGTCAAAATATGAATCCTGCTTTACGCAACGTCACTCTTCCCTATCATAATGCAATTACATCGGTGGAAGAACTGCGAACATTATGCCGCCGGTATGAACAATTGTGGGATCAGTCAGGTTATGATCCCAGGAAATTTACAGAGAGTGGTAATAGACGTAGAGGCACAATAAACGAAATTCAAACAACCAGTGAAAACATAAACACGATAAGAAACGAGCATATTAAAATGACTGCAATGAGTGAAAACAAAGATGAGCTACTGAAAGAGCCTGTATTTTCAGTCGAAGCTGTAGCGAGAACCATTCCAGATCATCGCAACTTTACGAACGATCGTGCAATTCAGCTAATATGCTGGAATTGTAAAGATGTCGGACATGGATATCACGATTGTGAAAAGGAATTCCTCAACATATTTTGTTTTGGTTGTGGGGCGGCAAATGTACGAAAGCCTCATTGTCAAAATTGCCGTAAACGGGCACAGGAAAACAACCGGCCAAGTGTAATGAATATGAGGGCTCCACACTTGGGAGACAATGTAAAAGGACAAGTAACGCCTCAGAGGGAGCAGAACATGAAATCCCTAAAGTAGACATCGAATTCACGAAGCAAGAATTAGTCGAATCATATGACAAACCATCATTTTCTCAGAAGTGTTCACCAAACAATGTTAAACAAGTTATTCGTTCGATTAAATATTTTAAAAATAAAAGATTTTTCATTAAAAATTGCATTTCCTCAATTTCTCAAAATATTTTTCAAAATGATCCTCGTCCGTATGCTAAAGTGGTCATTGCGACAAAACAGATGCACGCATTACTTGACAGCGGTGCATCGGTAAGCGTTTTAGGTAAGGGTTCGCTAGAGTTTTTGGCTGAACTGAATATAAAATATAGCAAACTCAAGTCTTTCATTAAAACAGCTGACGGAACACGCAACGCTATAGAGGGATACGTATGGCTACCAGTCACTTTCGGTTCGAAAACACACAAGATAAAATTTTGCATTGTCCCTAATTTAGAATCCTCTGTTTATCTCGGCATTGATTTTTGGGAATTGTTCAACATAATACCAAAACTTAATGTGAGCGAAATAATAGAGGTGGCCACAGAATCGATAAAATCCCATGTACTGGGTGATGTAGACAAAACGAAACTTGAGGAAATAATAGATAATTTTCCTTCGTTTTCAAAAAATGGACTAGGAAAGACAAAGCTGTACGAGCACGAAATTGTGATTGAGAAAGGTGTCAAACCGATAAAACAAAGGTACTACCCCATATCTCCAGCCATTCAGCAGTGTCTCTACGAGGAAATCGACAGAATGTTAGCATTGGGAGTAATAGAGGTCAGTAAAAGTGCGTGGAGCTCACCGGTGACGATTGTACGGAAACCGAACGGAAAGACCAGACTTTGTTAAGACGCTCGTAAACTCAACGCAGTGACAGAGAAGGACGCGTACCCCCTTCCAATAATCGACGGACTGCTTGGAAGACTTTCGGAAACGAAGTACATAACTGGACTAGACCTTAAAGACGCCTTTTGGCAGATTCCGCTAGCGGAATCATCACGTGACAAGACTGCTTTTACTATACCGGGGCGGCCACTCTATCAATTCAAGGTGATGCCGTTTGGGCTGTGTAATGCAGCCCAATAAATGTGTCGGTTGATGCACCAAGTCATTCCACATGAATTACAAGATAGAGTTTTTGTCTATTTGGATGACTTGCTGATTATCACCGCCACATTGAAGGATCATTTTGAGTTGTTAGAGCTGGTCGCAGACTTATTACGGACGGCGGGACTGACAATTAACGTTGAAAAAAGTAAATTTGCAATGAGAGAGATTAAATATTTAGGATACCTAGTTGGTGAAAACGGGTTAAGACCAGATCCTAGCAAGATTGAAGCCATTGTAAATTTGCCAGTCCCAAACAATGTGAAGCAAACGCGCAGGTTACTCGGCATGGCTGGTTGGTATCGACGCTTCATTCTGAATTTCGCAACCATTACATCTCCTATCACCGACTGTTTGAAGAAAGGTAAATTCAATTGGACGCAAGACGCAAATGACGCTTTCAACAAATTAAAAAACTTACTTACGACAGCTCCCGTACTGATCAACCCCTCTTACGAAAAACCTTTCTATATTTGCTGCGACGCTAGTACAGAAGGAGTGGGTGCTGTACTGTACCAATTGGATCAAGAAGAAAATGAAAGACCGATCGCCTTTATGTCGCAGAAGCTGAATAAGGCACAGAAAAATTATTCAGTAACCGAATTGGAGTGTCTGGCAGCAATATTAGCGGTCAAGAAATTTAGACCTTACGTGGAAGGCCATACATTTACATTAATTACAGACCACGGCAGCTTAAAGTGGCTCATGGGGCAACGTGACCTGAGTGGCAGACTCGCACGATGGAGCTTAAAGCTACAAGGGTATAAATTCACCATCAGACATCAGAAAGGTAAGGACAACGTTGTTCCAGATATGCTGTCGCGTGTCTACACGATACACGAGAAGAACATATTTCGAATATGTCAAAATTTCCCACTTTACCCGAAATGGATTCATCACAATTTGAAGATAATGAGTACGAAGAGTTACGAACAAAAATTGAAGAAGATTCGAATAGTTTTCCAGCGTTTCGTGTTGAAAATAAACTTATTTTTATAAGACTCGAGCCAAAACCTAAAGATGAACTATCTGATCTTTCGTTATGGAAACTGTGGGTACCAGGTAAAATTCGAAATGGCCTCATTGAAAGGGAACATAATGAACCACTTTCATCTCACGGTGGAATAGTTAAAACACTAGAACGACTTCGCAGATTCTTTTATTGGCCTGGTATGGCTAAGGACGTAAAAGATTTCATCGGCAACTGTAAAATTTGTAAAACGTCGAAAGCTCCCAACCGAACGTTAAAACCACCAATGGGTAATATGCACAGAATCGAACGGCCATGGCAGCGTATTTACATTGACCTGCTTGGACCATACCCTACATCGTCACAAGGAAAAACAATAATCTTAATTGTGTTAGACCACTTTACCAAGTTCGTGGTACTAAAAACATTAAGCAAAGGAACTTCTCAACAGATAGTGGATTTTTTACGGGACGAAATATTCTTTGTTTATGGTGTTCCCGAAACTATTCACTCAGACAATGGGTCTCAGTTCAAGAGTTCAGAGTATAGGAACTTGTTGCATGAGTATGGTGTAATAGATTCTAAAACGGCAATTTATTCACCCCAATCTAACCAATCAGAAAGAGTTAATCGCTCAGTTCTATCCGCTATCAGAGCATATATCGGCCAGAAACATACCCAATGGGATAAATTTTTACCGGAAATAGCTTCAGCTATTAGAAATGGTATACATGAAACGGTCCAAAATTCTCCACATTTCCTACTCTTCGGTTACCACAAAATTAACCATGGGCGAGATTATACACTACTAAAAAAACTAGGTGCTTTAGCAGAAGGTGAAATAGAGCTTAATTTACCACAAAGACTCGCATTAATTCATAACCAAGTTAAAATTGATATCGAAAAGGCATACAAGAAGAGCGCACAGCGGTACAATTTGAGAACACGGCCTATTACTTATAGCGTAGGGCAAACCGTATTCGTGCGAACACACCCGCAGAGTGACGCTGCAAACAAATATTGTGCGAAATTTGCACCCCTATTTATTAAAGGAAAAATCATAAAAAAATTGGGAAATGTCAATTACCAAATCGAAGATGAATCTGGAAAAAACTTAGGTATATTCCACGGAAAAGACATGAAACCTTCCTAAATGTAACGCAAATATTTTTTTAAATCGTCCAAAATTAAGATCTTAACGTGACTCATATTCAATGGCCGATTTATTTTCAGCTTTTATTAGTTATTGCTTTGGAATATCTTTGGAATATAAAAATAGTGGCTATAAGTGTGGCTGTAATAAGCATTTTGGATGCTTAAAAAAATCAAAATTAAAATCATTGTTCCAACGGTAAGATTTTACCTTATAAAAGTGCGGTGCCTCTATATATATAAAAAAAAACACTTGTCTATTGTTTATAGGCCGCATAGTTTGTGATTGTATCCGCATTTAAAAAAAAACGGATTACAAAGTTTGATACGCTCTGGCCACTGCATTCGCGGGTAAGTTTCTTGGTATTATAGCCAAAAATCTATACTCAAATTTTTTTATTTTCGTTTTGTTTTAAAGGGCCTCATATTTCTTTATAAGAAATATTTTTAATTTACGCAAAAAAAAAACTGTGATCTACTGTACTGTATAGACAGTATCAGTCCGTGTCAACCATACTCTGTATGCTTAGGATCCAACAACAAACACCAAAAACCGGTCACGACAAATTTGGGATTATGTGATAGTGTTATGTGCTTGTTTGTGAAATAAGGAAAAATCCTTACGTTTAAAAAAAAAAAAATTAAGATTCTCTCTAGAAGAATTAGGAAAAATAAGTTAAATTTTAGTGTTTAGCTAAAAAAAAAAAAATATATTTAAAGAAAAATAACCGTAGTTAAGGTTGGGTGTGGTTCAAACTGTGTGAGGAGCATATAACTAACTTTTTTGTTCCATACAGAATCCATAAGTCGCAGGAGAGTACTCTGTTTGCAGTATTTATGGTGAGTTTCTTTAATAATTTATTATATTTATTATAAATGTGCTCCAAACATTTCTTTGATCGAATTTTTTTTTATACCTAACCATATTGTTGTTATTGTTTATTTATGATTACCTTTTATTAACTAGATAAATTATAGTAAATTTGTTTGATATGATTAATTCCAATTCATAATAAAATTTTTGTAATGGAAGCGTAAATTCTTTTAAATTGATGATGTTGTGGGGAGTCGTGGTGTCTAATGTGTTTCTGATTCGCATTGTAGCTTTTGTAATACCAACACGTAAAGGTTTGTCTGTCTCATTATTTTGGCGGTAAAGAACCCTCCATACCACTAGAGTCTACCCGAAATGAAAAAACGTGTTGACCGCCAAGAGAGCAGTTACAACTTGCTATAAGTTGGTGGCCAATAAGTAAATAAGTATGCAATAAAGTAGTTGTTTCGGAAATAGCCTAAGTGCTAAAAATCAAACGTGACTATGCATCTTCTATATTGGATGCAACGACGAGGACAAATTGAAAACTTAGCCAAGTGAAATTCAAGAATTACTGGAAACCTGGACGTAAGTGAATTTCTGTGAAACTGGTGCTACAAAGTCGGCCAGAAAGTAAAAAGTTGTAGAATCAAGCCGTTTTGCGTTCCGCTGAACGGAAAGTGGGAAAACTGGTGACAGCAACTTTAATAGTAAGTGCTAATCACGACTGAGGGTGAACCAATCAATCGCAGAAAATGAAGCAATTGAGAAATTCAATTTATATTACTGCGATGTCATCCACTAACTTCGCAAATTATACTGAGTTGAAGGCGAAGTCGCAATACTTAAAAATACATAAGAAGACAAACTCTATACTATAGGCCTTATTAGTTCTGAAAGCTGTCTTCTGCAATATCGGCAAATTACACACATTGTGGGTGGGTTATTGCTGGTTGTGTGATAGATCTAACGGTTGTTAGAGATACTTAGTAGAGGCAAATAATTTTGGTGGTCTGCGTTTCCTAAATGTTGAAAGATCACCAGACTATTCTTTGTCAACTTCTTCAAAAGTAGCCTAGACTAGAAACTCTAGAAAGTAGTGGCCCTCCGAGGTGCAGGTGTTTAACACAAAAATATTGTATTGTGATAGATAGTCTAGCAGCTTTTATTTGAGTGGCGTTGCTCGCGGTTTTTTAGGGAAGTCTACAACTTTTGTCTAAGAGGAGGTACGTTCCTAGATGTTTTAAGAAATCACGAGGTGGAAACTACTTTCGAAGAGTAAAATACTCAATTTAGGTGGAGTCAGAAAATTGTTTTTGTTTTATTCTGTGGAAGCAGTTTCCACCTGCTGCAGCTCAATTTTGGTTTTTCCTATAGGAAAAGGAATTGGGAAAAATATTTTCATAGTATTTTTGTCAAAAATATCATTTTCTGGCCTACTGAGATATCATGTTGTATAGGAAAAATATTCCCAATTTAGTTTTGTTTTTGAAAAAATTTACACTAACTGTTTACCATAGTATGCCAGAAAAAAAATGTTTGTGACCAAAATACTACGAAAATATTATTTCTAATTCCTTTTCCTATAGGAAAAACCAGAATCGACCTGCTGAGGGCTTTTCAATTATCTGGAACGTACCTTCTTTTAGGCAAACATTGTGAGTTACTTGTTGTGACGCCATAATTAACCATTTTATAAATCTTACAGTGTCTAGAAGTGGTTGATTCATAGTAACTGACTTCTGGAGTTCAGATGACACAAAGAAAAGCGGGAAAGTGAATAGTCTTCGCCCAATATGTAAAGCAGACACAAAATAAAAATTCTGAATAGGTAAATGTTAATATTGGTCGCTAAACATTACAATGATTTGTCGGCCAATATGTTGAAGGAAGTAAAAATTTAAACATACTATATATGAATCTTCTACGCAACGTAGTTCAAATCCGTAGAACATTGGGGACTTATCACAATTTCAAATAGAGTTTGAGATACAACTCTGTCCCGATGCCGCTGTAATCATACGAAATAGGCTGGATAAGCTCTGAGATAAATAAAAATTTGGTTTTCTCAGGTTTCTTACAATGAAAGTGTCTAATTGTCAGCCTTTTAACATGTAATACATAAGGCTTCATTTGATCCATTGAGTGAATGTTGTTCCAATACGCAGCAATCTATTTCTTGTTGGTAATTTTAACGCATGGGTTACTAAACAGGGAAGGCTGGAGGCAAATAATAAAGGAAGAGCTTTGTTCCATGTGACCACATGGAACAACAGCAATGATTAATGTCACAGCTATTAGCTCTCCATTAAATTTCCAATCAATTGATCGACCGGTTGTTAATAGGTGCTCGTGTCAGGACTTTAACTGAAAAGCAGAAATGTTTGATGAAGGAAGCTTCCTCTTCCTTTCTTATATGTATTTATTATTGGAAGTCACTCGATCAGTAGCTCTGTAAGAGCTATTAACGACTGTAGTTGCTTATTGAGAAAAACAAAGACAAGGTCCGTATATACGGTGCCAAACATGTCCATTACTCTAATAATTCTGGCAAAACCGGTTAATTCTGGAATCGATGAAACCCGGATCCTTATTACACAACGATGTTTAAGTTTTGGATTTGCTAACGAAATAGCGGTAATGGTCGCCGTGAGAGATTTATATTTGATAAAGGTTTTTGCAGGCAACGGATTATTCAGATCAAGTATGGGCGATCAAAAATAGAGAACACTCAATTTTGATAGAAACACAGAGTTACCAGAAAATGTGAGGCACGCGTTCTCTTACTAACTGCGTTTCAATGATGAAAGTCAGAAGCTTTTTACGGCAGTTACACAAAATCCTTCTGGCATACAGTAAAGTGCGTAGTTGCGTGAAGTATCGGACACTTTAAAGATGTGTATACACTGCCTATACACCATTTTGAATGAAAATTTGTCCATGAGAACGCTATGTTTAAAGTGGTGTCGCACGTGCTCACATTGAACTAGAAACACAGAAACAGAAACGCGTCCATGTTTCAGAACACTGTATGGAGCTGTTTAACCGTAATAAACATGCGCGTGAAATATTTTCTAACTTTATCGTAAGTTAAAAAAAATTTAGGAAAGGTGTAGGAAATATTTCACACCCCTGTATACCGGAATAAAATAATTCCTAAATAAATCGCAAGTAAAAATCGTGTTTGCCGATTAGTAAATTTACACCAAAAAACAAACATTTAGGCGAAACTGTTTAACTAATGCAATTTTGAATAATTGGTTGTACTGATTGATTTAAAATTTCATAAACTGCTACAATTATATTTCAAAAACAAAATAAAACTTGAATAAATTGCTAAGATAAGAATTAGATTATATATAAATACATATTATTAAAAGTTGCCTGGAATTCAAAAGAACACAAGTCGAGATTTTGCGAGGTGGTCATCGATCACACTATGTTTTTATGTTAGATAGATCAGATGACTATATATCCATGGCGACCTTCAGAATTTTATACCATTTCTGAAATGGCCAAACATGGCCCAGAAGCTTATCATTACGGTATAACTTATTTTTTTGATCTCCACGGAATACAGTCGAGATTTTGGGAGGTGGCCATCGATCTCTATATGTTTTTATGTTAAATCTATCAGATGACAAAGGGTTTTCACTTCGATTTTTACGTCTGAAACTTTTGAATATTAGAGCCTGTGTTTCCCTACTTTTCCCGGACAGCTCATGTTTTCTAGTCGAAATAGATCTAGTTCAAAGTGAGAACTTTCAAAGTTGTAACCTCTTTGTCTTAGGTTTTCACTTCGATTTTTACCACTACAACATTCGAATATAAGGCCCAGTGTTCCCCTACAAGCCTTTTAATTAAGGCTGTCATTTCAGATTTTGTTATTAATTTTATTTTGTTTTAAAATTTTCAATTTGCCTGAAAATCATCTGTTCAAAATTATAATATTTATTTTCCCGAAATAATATATTTTACACTGTTAAATTTTATCATTAATCGGAAACGGTGTTGTAGGGTTTATTTAGAAGAAGCATAATTCTCCACTTGTATTTTTTTGAATTCCAAGCAAGTATAATTGGAATAATTTTTGATATTTTAAACCTATCGATAAAACCAATTATTCACAAATGCATATTTAACTTTACAAATATTTATGATTTTTGTTTAAAATTAGTTTCGCCTAAATGTTGCTTTTGTTGCATATTTACTAAGCCATATAAAGATTTTTGTAGGATTTATTTAGGAATTATTTCATTCCGGTTAATAGACAGAATGTTTCGCTTCGGTATGTAACAATAGACGACATATTGATCTGCCACTACACTTCGGAATCAAAATGTCAGTCGAGTAGTCTGCAGCAGCATACCACCCATTTCGGGTGGTAAAGTTTTAGTCTCCGTATTTTAGGAAGGAAAACGACTCGAAATACAACAGAAAAAGTGGAATTTCACCAATACCATGTCACAAGTCGATGGCAAATTGCACGAATTGAAGTTTTATTTTATTATATTTATTTTGCTGGGGATTTGCCCGCCTCTTTAATAACGTTACATAGTCGTGTTATTTTCTGATTAATGTGTGGAAGGCGCATACTGCTGCTGAATGAGGCACACTAGAAGACCGGAAAGGGCTGGATTTAAACGTCATATTTTTGTTAATGTTCACAGTATGCAAAAGTCATAGTACAAACAAATTGGTAGCTCATAAGCATAACCAATGAAACCGATCGAAAGCAATAGTAGGCCCTCATACTACTAAATCAGGCGTTTCTAACATTTTCATTTATTTTTAACGAATTAAATATTTAAATAACATAAATTAATAAAACTTGTATTCATAAAGTTTGATAGTCATTTTACAAAATATATTTTGAAAATTCCAAACCTTTTAATTGATATAATCTCTAAACTACAATGATTTTAGTACAATAATTAATAAATATTCTCAGGAGAATTTCGATTAGATTTACTAATTTAAAAAATCAATCCAGGTTCTCACAATTGATATACATAAATTCGCATCAAATTGCTGTTCTCATCAGGAAGTTTTTATTTGGTTAGGATGGCTGGATGAACAATTTAACATCACATGTGAGTTGCTTACCTGAGTCCAAATTTCCGAAAAGGCGAGATTTTGAGCAAAAATGAGACAACCATCAGTTTACCGTTTTCGCCCAAAATCAAAAAAAAATATGTATAAAAATTTGTAACAAATAGGCTGTCCTGGTTTGGAAGTTTCAGTTAGGCTGGTTAAATGAACAATTGAACAAGCTATCAGAGGTATCTACGGAGCCTGGGCCCATTTCTCTAACAAGGCGTGTTAATGGTCGTTAACCATTTTCGCTCAAATTCAAAAAAAAATTCTTAACAAATTTGCTTCCCTGTGGCACTATTCTGGTAATTCCCTGGGAATAGGGAAGAATTTATATGTAATTTCTACTTAAACATTTCTTTTCTGGCATACTGAGGTAAAAAGCTAGTTTTAATTTTTTTTAAAACAAATTTAAATTGGGAATAATTTTTCCTGCCAATTTAGATAAGGAAAAGCTATTCCCAATTTATAATTTTTTGCATCAAACTTTTCTCCTCAGTAGGCCGGAAAAATAACATTTGAACTGAAATTACATATAAATTCTTTCCCCAGTTCCCTATTCCCGGGAAATTACTAGAATAGTACCATTGGAGCCCTATTCTCGAAATCGGTGGAAATTTTCGCATTCGGAATATAATTTGATTTAGAATTCTTTATAGTATTCGAATTTTTCACCGGCTACTTTAATCGTTTTTTTCAAATTTGTTTACAAGTTTTCTATTATTTATTTTCGTACTAAGGAAAAAGTTCCGACTGAGTAAATCGATTAAGAATTATTTCCTTAGTAGGGAAATAAATAATAGAAAACTTGCAAAGAAATTTGAAAACATGATTAAGGGCGAAAAATTCGAATACTATAAAAATTTTTAAATCAAATTATATTCTGGATGTGGAAATTTCCACTGATTTCGAGAATAGGGCCCCTGGTTAGGAAGATCCAATTGGGCTGGCTGGGTGAGCAATTTAACAATCCCTTTAAATTATTCAGGCGCTAGTGTCACTTCAAGGCTGTATTCAAATCTCTAAGAAGGAAATGTAATTATCATTTAAAAATTTTACTCAAAATTTTATTTCAAATTAAAAGTTTGTAATATTTTAATTGTATTGTAATTCGTATTCTGATTCTGATAAGAAACTAAAATGAATCATCCAATCGAAATAATTTAGTCCATTAAAATATTTAGTACAAAAACGTTTTCTTTCATCAGCTGGAGATTTAAACTCTGGTTTCGCAAGCACCTCAAACAGATTACTAAATTACTCATCCAGGAACCTGATTGGAACCAGCCCAGCAAACTTGCTAAGAACTTTCGAATTAATATTTTGGGTTTGAGTGAAAGTGGTAAACGGTCATTAACACGCTTTCTCATGGATTTGGACTCAGATTCCGTGATCACTTCAAATAGGTTGCTAAATTGATTATCCAGCCAGTCTGATTCAAACATTCTAACCAGGACAGCAAATTTGAAAAGGATTTTTGTATTTCTATTTTCAATTTGAGTGAAAATAGTAAACGAGATAGCAAGTTTATCAAGGAATTTTTCATTTCTATATTCAGTTAAGAGTGAAAATGGTAATGGCCATTAACACGCATTAAAATAGATTTGGACTTAGGTTATGTGAGCACCTCAAATAGGTTACTAAATTGCTCGTTCAACCGATGTGGTTAGAACTTTCTAACTAGAACAACAAATTCCCTATACATTTTTGTATTTCTATTTTGAGTTTGAGTGAAACTGGTAAACGGCCATCAACACGCATTCCAAAAGAGTTTTACTCAGATTATGCATGTGCCCCAAAAAGAACGCTAAATTGTTCGTCCAGCCAGCCTGAAACTTCATTTGTTTCTAGAACACTTTTTGTTAGAAAGTTGTTCATTCAACGGTCTTTGTTGTTCAATGGAATTGGGCTAATTCTGGATTAGCACAAATTCAGCTACTATATTTTTCGGATGACGATGAACATGCCTGACAGGAATATGCTATCTGAATTGCTTATTCTCGGATTTTATAATACTTTATTTCTGTTTTTTAATTTGTTGTTCAACAAAAATATTATTAAACGGTATTCTCGGTATTTTGTTTGTTTAGTATAGTATCTTTTAGGGGCTAGTTTGTTTTTCTTCAATTTACGAATGAAAGTTTATGTGATAAAAACAAATTTCTACAGTGTAGCTGCCTTTGGAAAGTTTTAAAATTAGACTTAAATTAATTATTTCGGCCTTTTTCGAGGAATCGGGTTTTATTTCTTTCGTCTTTCAGGCGAAATTTGAAATTTTCTTTTCCCGTTTTTTTGGCTCTTGGACTAGCACTAATTTTAGCCCGAGGGAACTAACTAGCAAAAATTGGACTTAGTCTGTATGTAAAGTTTTATTTTGAAATTCAAAAGTTTCCCTGCTTTAGTTACCCACACGTACTTAACATGTACAACTGTACTATTGGATTTAGTTTTAGAGCTATAATTTCATTTTAAATTGATAAATATGTACATTTTGGTAAAATCTAATCTAAAACAAATAATTGCTATTAACAAATAATAGATTTCAAGCTGATAAGTCACCTAAATCCATAAAATTTTGGGTAATAAAACACGAAAATTACCCGGGTAAGCGGTTGTAAACATAAAGGTTAACAGTGTGAAACTAACACATGCATAAAAAATGTAAATTTGTGTAGAAACGGCATGGCATAAGTATTTACTTATGATAGGGAAATAGATTTTCGTCATATGATCTGATCCTTCTACAGAAAAGACATCCACAGTTTAGAGAAGCATTGGAATGATTGTATCAAACATAAAGGAAATTATGTTGGTTAATTCGAATTCTGCACAAAAAATGTTTTTTAGTAGTTTGGATCGAGGTTTATTGAGTGACGTAAGAGCTAACCAGAAAATGAAGAATAATAAATACACGTTGTTCCAGAATTCGTTTTCCGTACATTGTTGGAAAATAACGTACACTCAAACCCTTTAGAACGTATAATTATAACTATTAGTGTTACAAATTTTCAAGCCGTTTTAACTTATGGGAATATTAGGAAATTCAATTAATTATTTACACCAGAGGTCGGATGGTGTATACGCTTTTTTAACTTTAAGTACTCGCGTATAATCCCATTTAGCAATTTACTACTCCAATAAACCATTTAAAACTGTAATCCAATTTTATGCGCATAAATTTAAAATACCAGAAGTGAATAATTGCGTGGCGTATAAATCGGCGAACCCTAAATAATGTATACATTTCCCTAACATTTTCCAGAGATATTATCAAATAATAATTTGGGGCGAACAATTAAATTGTGCGGAAATTAATTTGATTTCCCCCGCTCTTAAAGTATTTGGGCTGGAAGTTTTATGTCTGTATATCAAAAACGCATAAAACCGCGTTTAGGATTTCATCCACTCGCTATTTTATGGTAAATTCGAAATTTTACAATTTATTTTGGATATATTGATATAAACGTATTGACCAAACAGCCATAAAATTGGTAAATTATTTTCACATATCAATTAAATCAAGAATTGATTTGTTCCAATTTACTGTTTTTGGTGGAAACTAAATCGGATTTTAATCGCAAAATAATATCAATAAACAGTGTAAACGATGATATTACAATTTTGATTTTGGATGTTTCCGCATAAAACAGGTGAGTTAAAATTTGATTCGGTTTCATAAAAATAAAAACACAATATTGAATTTCGTTTCATTTTTTTATACTTCTCATGATTTTCTAGGAAATCTTGATTGGTCCATTTTTATACAAAAAATAATATTGTATCGTAATACCAAAAATTTGATGTTCAATCAAAAATTATTAAATAAATTGCTTTGGTTTTATGATTTGGGGAACAGGTAATCCATTATATACCTTTTGGGTACAACAGCTATTATTTACCGTTAGAACACTGTAATATCATTTTAGGTTTTTCATTCCATGTGTCAATCAAGCTTAAATTGACGTTAGAATACTGCCACCGAAGTCCCTATATACAAAATGAATAATAAATCTGCTCTAGCTGCAAACTAAGTGTACAACTTTTTCAGGTCCACCAGCCAATAAATCGTACGAAGTTCTGATCTTTGGAATTGTATATTTTCAAATATACTTGAGACTGATAATGATTATTAGTGAATGCTTTTGAATAATTTGGGTACGATTCTCCGTAGAAAAATTAAATAATAAAATTGCGATTGATTCCGGGAAATTGTCTTATTATATAAATTGGATTGTCCGTAAAATAATTTCGATAAATTTAGTCTTAATTTAATGGCACTCGAAATAATTTTCAAGCTAAACTACAAATAGGCATAAGCTAGGCCATATTCAAACCTTTACATTTGTAGGTGTACTCGTATCTTCTTTAGGAATTTACGATAACAAGAAGATTACTCTCTAAATGTTTACTTACTAGGTAATTGAATTCTTGTTAATTGAGAAATGTTAAGCGCTGTTAGATTTTTAGATGCAATTATTATATCACATGAATCAAAATGGATTGTAAAGTGTATCAAAATCTGCTTAAAGCACATTTATAAATGAGGAAAATCCGAGCTAAATCGAAGTTGAATAACCAAAATTTAATATTTTCATTTTAGAAACTATTTCGGGTCATACTTGTTCCATTCAAGATGTACATAGAGTTTGAAGTTCTCTTGGCATTAACAGGGTCAAATAAGACAAAAACCATTGACCTAATGACCGGTTGTTGATGTGCTGTACTATTTCTGTTGCTTTCTTTGTAATAATCATAAACGATTCTAGAGCTGAAAATTTTCCAAATATCGAAATCTCATATTTCAAAATTTTTGGAGGTACAAATAACTTTTGGGGGATTTGCGAAAGATGGTGTACCTAGTATTAAATTGCATCGGGCCATCTTGTAAAACTCTGCGAAGCTAGCCCTAATTTTCAGCCCGAAATTTTAATTTTTTATTTATGGAAATACAACTTCTGTCATGACACAAAATATAAGCAAATTATAACTATAAAGCAAATTTTTATCACACGCAAATTATAACTATTTAATTAATTGTGTATTAAATAAATATCAAACTAATCGTGGTTTCTAAATTTTAATAAAAACAATAAAAACAAATTTATTACTGCTGAAACATCAAAGTAAAAAAAATTAATAGGTCAAGTTTTCAGAAAAAAATTCTAAAAATGTTTTCAGTGGAATTATGGAAACTAAATTCAACTCACTTATGCCATAGGATTCGTTAAAATCTTCACTCAGAAAAACTTGGGTCAAAAGAAACAAAAATCTGAGTCTATTTTGCCAAAATCTTGGTGATTTTCGATCAACCAAATGTCTTAGGTAAAAAACGAACAAGATCTTAGTTGAATAAAATTTTAATTTAAAATAACCCAATCCTGGTTATTTAATTTATAATTTAGTTAATATAACCAAAAACATATAGTTAATTTAATGGATAGAAATGGAAAATAATTGGCAACAATGACTAACTATTTTGTTAAATTAACCAAGGGAAAAAATTATTTTACTAATAATTAGTTATTATTATTTTACTAGTTTAATTCTACCAAATTTTCTAAGTAAATGTAACAAAAATGGCGGTAAATGTTGCAAACGTTTTAGGTTGAACACGATACATCAAGGTGGAGTTACCAAACCAACACGTTGGAAGTTTGATGTCGAACTAATGAAACATTGAATTCTTTATATTAAAAATTTTGAGCGTCTCATCAGAATGCAGTGATCAAACTACAAAAATAATGAAAAAACTTTGAACTTACATTCAAAGTATAATCACAATGCTTTAGCGAATTTTATTTATTCTCTAGAATTTAAATCTTAGTTTATATGACAAAACTTATAGGTCAAAATAACTAATTAAGATAATCCAAAATACTTGGTTAGTTATAAAAAGAATATTGTTCACTTAACAATTTTTTTTTTGGTTAGATTAAACAAAACTACGTACCTACATCCTGGTAACTCAAATTTCACTTACTTTTTGTAGTAACCAAGTAAAAAAATACCAAGTTTCTAAATTAAACAAGAGATTTGGTTTATCTAGCTCAGAATTTTGTGTTAAAACAACCAACCCGTGTGGAGATGCCGAACTCCCATCGTGGCGCGTCCCCAGGTGGCGGATAGGGGAATGCTCTTTAACCGGCTTGCCGGAGGGTAGGTGGGAAATAAAATACCATCCGCGGACCAAATCTGGCTAGGGGAAGGAACCCCGAATAATAAACCAATCATTAAGGCAATGAGTGTACAACAAAACGGAATGTATACCCCAGGTGGTACGTCAACTTTACAGTTGGCCAATCCACCCTCGCACGAGGCAGGCTCAACGGATTCTGGGGTGAGCCAACCATTGCGTAACCCACTTATACCAAGCACAAGTATCTCTAGATCACCAACTAGACAAATGCTTCCCACTACTCAGCAGGAGAATGAAAATGCTGAACGTAGGGAGAACGGTAACCAAGAAAATCACCACGATGTCGCTAGAGAAAACTATGATTTAAAGAAATCGATAGAAAACTTAATGAAAATCAATGAACAGCTTTTCAAAGAAGTCCAACATCTTAAAGAAGAAATCGCTGTAATCAAAAATAATAATCAAGCCAAAGAAAATACTGTAGCTATCTATGAAACAGATGAAGATGAATTGGCATATGAAACGAGTTTTATACGAAGGCAAATTAAAACTAAACGTCAAAACAACAAAAGAAAAGCAGAATATTCGCCTGAAGTGGAAAAATCAACACAGAGCGTCAAAAAACCACAACACCAACGACCTGAACGGTCATCTACGAACATAGGGAAGGTACATAAGAACGTATCATTGATACCGAAAGAGAGACCACTGCAACCGGTTAAAACATCAGATGTAACTAACCAAGGGGAAATGCAGGAAAATCAAACAATACATAAAGAGATACCACCTCCACCCATTAACATACTTAATGTTAGTGAATACGAAACAATTAAAAAAATAGTGAAGTTAGCTCCAAACGATAAATATTAAGTCACTGCACTAAATAATAACGTTTGGAAAGTGAATGCACTTGACCCAGAAACCTACAGAATGTTATCAAATGCAAGCATCGCTCAAAACATCGAATGGTTCACCTATGAAAACAAAGCTGAGCAACTAATTAAAGTCATGGCCAGAGGGCTACATCATACATGCCCCAACGAAGAAATAATTGAGGAACTTCGCCAGAAAGGATTCAAAATTCTAAACGCTGTAAACATATTAAAGAGAAAGATTACTATAAACGCAAACGGTGAACGAGAAACAACCAAAGTTGGCCTCCCACTTTTCATGCTAACATTTGAAAACGCTGAGAGCATTGATAGGGTATATGGAATCAAAGCAATCCTTAATATGAAAGTTAAGATTGAAGCATTAAAAAAGAACCATAGTAGAATGCCACAATGTTACAATTGTCAGGCGTATAACCACACACGCAAATATTGTAATAGGGAGCCCAGATGCGTAATGTGCGCTGGGAAACATCTAACAAAAGAATGCAATAAAAGTAAGAACGAACCAGTAAAATGCATACACTGTGGTAATCATCACCCAGCAAATTACAGAGGCTGCGAGGTAGCGAAAGAGCGGCAAAAAATGAGAGACAACAAGAGAAATCAAACAAGTCAGAGTTCTCAACCTAGGATGCAATCCTACTCAAAACAAATCCCCCTAAATAGCGGCAAAGTAAGAGAAGGCATATCATATGCACAAATGGCTAAACAGAACGAAAATATCAGGACGCTTCGAGTCAGGAAACCCATGTCCTGCAAGAAATACTTCAGAAGCTAAGCTCTATCAATTTGCATCTGGCTGGGCAGGACCAAAGACTAGAATCTATGGGCGAGCTACTGAATCAACAAGAACAGAGACTAGGAACACTAGAAAATGCATCGATGATCCAAGATAAAGGAATAACGGATGCGTCAAGTAAACTAAATAAAGGAATAACGGATGCGTCAAGTAAACTAGTAACTCCACTAAAAGCATTAATTCTCGTCAAAACAAACTTATCAAGAAAAAATAATGACACACTTTTTAAGAATTACTACCTGGAATGCAAATGGCCTAGCGCAACGCATTTCAGAATTAGAAGTATTTTTAAACACAAAAAAAAATTGATATATGCCTAATCTCAGAAAGTCCTTTTTCCAGAACCTCGTATGTCAAAATACGTGGATACCAGTGCTATCAAGCTCTACATCCACCAGAAAGAGGTAGAGGCGGGACAGCAATCTTTATTAAGAATAATATAAAACACCACGAAGAATTAAAAATAGAGGAGGAAGCTGTGCAAGTAGCTACTGTATCTATTGAAACCAAAAATAACAAGAGCTGTAGTATATCAGCAATCTACTGTCCACCCAGATATAACCCAAAAAAAGAAGACTATATCAAACTTCTTAAATCGCTTGGCAATAATTTTATTATTGGAGGCGACTTTAACGCGAAACGCATATTCTGGGGATCAAACAGAACTAGTCCCAAAGGAAGGGAGCTATTTGAAGCAGGCAGGATATTAAAATGTGAGTTTCACTCCAGTAGAAAGCCAACCTACTGGCCTACGGACCCAAATAAAATTCCCGACCTTCTGGATTTCTATATATCAAGAGGTATCTCCGAAAACTACTTAGCAGTTGAAAATGAAGAAGGGCTATCGTCAGACCATTCTCCAGTTTTAATGACAATAAGTGACACGGTAATAAGGAAGGCAAGCCCCCCAAGACTAACAAATAACAAAACCAACTGGGAATACTTTCGACAGCTAGTCGAAGAAAGCATCAACCTACAGGTGCAGAACTCGAATGCTTATACGATAGAAGAAGAACTAGAAAACCTCATTGAAAGTGTGCAAAAAGCGGCTTGGGAAAGTACTCCTGATCAGCCAGAAATATTACAAAAAAGCATATATTATCCAGTTGAAGTGAGAGAGTTGGTTAACGAAAAAAGAAGAGCTCGTAAGACTTGGCAGAGAACCAGAGCCCCTGAAGACAAAACAATCCTAAACAACTTGTGCAACAAACTTAAACTACTTATAAAGGAGATTAAGAATGAGTCAGTTGCAAGCTTCCTAAGTAATCTGACAGGTAAACCTGACACAGACTATTCCCTGTGGAAAGCCACCAAAGGTTTAAAACGGCCTAAAATGCAAGTGCCACCCATTAGAATGGTTGATGGAACCTGGACTCGCAGCGAAAAAGAAAAAGATGATCTGTTTGCCGAACATCTAGAAAATACCTTCAAACCACCAACTGGACAAGCGGATAATGAATATCTAACACCTATAAGCAAAGTAGACGAGGCATCTGTGCTACCAGTTACTCTGAAAGAAATCAAACAAGAAGTAAAAAATCTCAAAGATAAAAAAGCCCCTAGATACGACTTGATAACGGGGCAAATAATCAAAGCTCTACCAGAAAAAGCACTAAGAAAACTACAGCACATAATCAATGCTATCTTTAGACTATGTTATGTTCCGAGACAGTGGAAAGTAGCGGAAATCATAATGATTCCAAAGCCTAATAAATCACTAAATGACAAAACATCGTATAGGCCTATTTCTTTGTTAACAACAACATCAAAAATTTTCGAGAGACTGTTTCTCAAGAGATTAAAGCCAATTATAGAGAGTAGAAATCTTATACCTGAACATCAATTTGGGTTTCGAGAAAGGCACTCAACGATAGAACAGGTACATAGGATTACTGATACAATTGAGGAGGCGCTGGAGAAAAAGGAAGTATGCTCAGCAATATTCTTAGACGTAGCCCAAGCATTTGATAAGGTTTGGCACCGTGGTCTAGAATTTAAGCTCCAACGAGATTTGCCAAAACAACATTCTGAGACAGGAAGGGGAATACTCTAAACTGAAGAAAATATTGGCAGGGGTTCCACAAGGCAGTGTTCTAGGTCCCGCTTTATACCTCCTGTATACAAATGATCTACCAAACATAGAAGAAGCTAGAATAGGAACGTTTGCTGATGACACAGCTGTTATGACCACCGATGCTAGTATAGTTGAGTCCACGAGAAAACTTCAACACGCTGTTGATATAATAAATAACTGGACAAAACAATGGAGAAAAATACTTAACGAATCGAAATCAACACACATCAACTTTACAAATAGGAAATTAGAATATATTCTGATTAGACTGAATTCACAACAAATACCATATTCTGACAATGCTAAGTACCTCGGCATGACGCTAGACTCTAAACTCAGGTGGAAAGCGCATGTTAAAAAGAAAAGGAAAGAACTGAATTTAAAATTCAGAAAAATGCACTGCTGTTATATAAACAAATCCTAAAACCTATCTGGACGTATGGTATTCAGCTTTGGGGCTGCGCAAGGAAAACTACAGTGAAGATCATTCAAACATTTCAAAATAAAGTACTACGTAGCATTGTGAATGCTTCTTGGTACATTAGAAACGACAATCTCTATCGAGACTTAAACATGGAAAACGTCAACGATGAAATACAAAAATTTCCAAGGGGTCATGTACTGCGACTGCAGCAGCATGACAACGAAGAGCTACGGAACCTACTGGATCGCACCAATGGACCAAAGCGCCTAAAAAGAACAAAACCTTTAGAATTAGTGGTTCCTTGAGCCGCTTAAATCAAAGGACTGACAGAGCTGGGATGAACTGATAGGTCTCATCCCACAAGAGTGGACTACTTAACTTATAAAACAATTACTAGATAATCCATATGATTAGTTGTAATATTATACAGAAATAAAGATTTCTTAATAAAAAAAAAAAAAAAAAAAAAAAAACAACCAAATTAATTTAACTAAGTATTTGGTAGTAATATTTTTTCTGAGTGTTGGCTACAAAACTAGAATATTTATAGAAATTTTTTATCTGGATACAGCTGATTGAATCTCGTCTCACAGGCGATTCACGACGGCAGAAAAGTTTCGGCAAAAAAATTCTATCTCGAATTATCTAGTAATAGTCGTTTGAATTTTGTCTCAATGGCAAATTTCTCTGCAAATCTCTTAGTTTGTAGTCAAAACTTCAACGAACCCGGCGGTATATGCCAAGTGCTCCTCAATCTCTGAGACGAGATTCAAACGTCTTTATCCCGGTTATTCCCGATAGATTTTTTTTGAAATCTCTCAGTTTGTAGGCAAAACTTCAAACGACTATATCCATATAAACAACAAATTAAATTTCGGGCTGAAACTTTTTGCAAGATTCATAGTGTTCATCACTAAATGCTGTTTAAGTTTCCGCATTCTTGTTTTCAGGTTAGGTTTGGGCTGTCTAGGTTTCCCAACAATTGAAGGGATAATTTAAAAATACGTAAAAGTTATATTTATAATTTCGGGTTGTATACTCTAAATATCATAACAGATTAACATGACACATTTTACTGTCACGACAGTGATATTTTTTCGGGCTGGAAAATAAAACTTTCTCGATAGTTATAGTTTAGTATTGCTGACCGGCTTTTTGAACTGAATATCGGGCTAGCTTCATATAAATGAAGAGTTTTGGTCTGACTAGGCTACCAAGCAATAGTAATACATATATCTTAAAAATACATAAAAGTAATTTTAAAATTTGGAATGTTATAAATGGGGGGGGGATAGTAAACTCGGGCTGGGATAGTAAACTCTCACGATAGTGATAGTAAAGTGTCATCATTTCCCTCTAAAAATCATTATCTGTCATTTCTCTGAAATAAAAACCACATATTGTTTTTTGCTCTACCATGTCAACCTTTGGCCCAACAAAACACTATTTGCGGGAAGCGTAACTTTTTTGTTTTAATTTGAAGAAAATTGCAGCTGATGGGCATCGATTGCTGTGAGAAGCATATGGGGAACATTGTCCATCAATAAAAACATGTGAGTACTGGTTTTGCCGTTTTAAAAGTGGCGATTTTGACATCAGTGACAATGAACGCGAAGGGAGACTAGTAAAGTTTGAAAGCGGTGAGTTGGAGGCGTTATTGGACCAACATTCAAGCTAAACTAAAGAGGAGTTCACTGGAAGTTTAGGAATGACTCAATAAGCAATTTAACACTGGCTCAAGACCATAAGTACGGTGCGAAAACATGGAAATTGGGTTGCGTATAAACTCAAGCTTAGAGTAAGACGGGTCATGCATTAACTTCACCGTCAAACCGAACATACATGGCAAGAAGCCAATGAAATGGATCTGGTGGGATCAGTTCGAAGTGATTTACTATGAGCTACTTAAGCCTAACGGAATTATCACTGGAGAACGTTATAAACAACAATTGATGTAATTAAGCCGAGCATTGAAGTTCAAACGCCAATAATATTAAAATATACATGACAAAGTGATCTTTAGCACGACAACACTCGGCCACATAGTGCAAGAGTCGTCAAAGAGACTTTGGAGGCACTTTAATGGGATATCCTACCCCACCCACCGTATTCACCAGACAATGCTCCTTCCAACTACCACTTGTTTCGGCAATGACTCGTGGCTTCGCCGAGCAGCACTTCACTGCTTGCGAAGAAGTCATAAATTTCGATGAGGAATCCGTATGCTGCCTGAAAGATGGAGGAAAAGTCGTAGCTAATGATGGGCAATACTTTGAATAAAATACATTGTACCAAATTCTTTGAATAAGCTTCGAATTTACACAAAAAACACCTCAAAACTTGATCAAAGATGGGTCTACAATGTTTAAACCGACAAGTGCTGGATCGTGTGCGTTGCATGTGGCATACATTTTTGTGTTATTTTTGTGCACCACACACGTCTACACTTCCTAATTTGCGGCTAAAATATTGTCGCCGACCATGTTCACAAAATTGTTGTAAATGTGCGGACATACCTTAAAAATTCAAACTCGGTAATTTCAACCCATTATGCTTAAATTCTGTTAATGCGAACGCACTACGAATCGACACACTATCACAACGAAGGCGGAAGATACACAGTCTTCCTGTCATTAAATGACAACTTATCACTCCTTAGAAGGTCATATACCTTAGGCTGTGTCACTACAATATGTTGAACGTCAGGTTTCCAAGAACGATCAACTTCATATGAATTGTCATATGAGGAAATGCTGAAAGACCCCGACAACTCGCTGACTCGCTTATTGCTCAACCAGGAGGTTCACATTGGTCTCAAGCTTATAGATATCAAGCAGATCTATCAGCAGATCTTGATGGTGCCCGAACCCGGAAATTACTAGAGGATCGTATGGCAACATTCTCCAAGTGAACCACTTCGAGATTATCGTTTTTGCATGGTCAGTTACAGTATCACCAGCGCTCCGACTTCGCAGCTCAGCAGCCAAAGTCGCATCAAGAGACTTCTAGGTCGACAACTAGATGACCGGCTAAAATAACTTATATGGCCGCAGAAAATCAAAAATTTATAGAGAAAATTCTAGTCCATCAATTTTTCCCAAATTTTCCAAGTACTCTCAGTATGACCTAAGCTATTAGAAGAATAAGAAAGAAAATGGCTCTGAATTTGGTTGCATTAAATTATACTTGCGAGTTCATCTAAATCCCCCGCCATTTTGGATATATGTGGGTTAGTCGATGGATGTCGATAAGTAACATTTACGTCATTGCATTTTATTCTGTGCTGAACTGTTCTACCATCACATTTTCGATACTTTATCGAAGATTATGTCTCGCTTCTTTAGAATAAAATGTGACACTATTTCACATTTTATATCATTTACCACGTTGCTAGATTGAAAAACTGTGATATTCTACTCCATTTCTATCACGAAATAATTTGTTTTCGATACTTGAACGAAATTAGAGAAAGACAATTTGTTCGCATTTGTACTAGTAGGTTGTGATAGCAATAGGAAAGAAATAATTCATAAATGAAACAGTTGTCCATTTTAGTTTAGGAAAGCGAGACATAATCTTCGATAAAGTATCGAAAATGTGATGGTAGAACATGTCAGCACTGTTTCCAAATAAAAAAAAATGCTGCTCAAGCTATGGAATTGATTAATTCGGTTTTGACTGAACATTTTGCGAGTCATTCAACAGTAAAAAAGTGGTTTGCAAGATTTGGTGATGGCAATTTTAGTCTTAAGGTGGATTCATTGTTGTAGTTCGTTGTGTTCGTTCCGTTCGTTGTGTTCGGTATTTTTACTGGAGTATTATTTTAATGAGTTCATTGTTGATGAAAAAACAAAACATCAAAACACAAAATGAACAACGTACTTGACTACAAAATAAAAATATCGAAAATGTGTCTGTTTGTTTCTACTATTATACTATATATCATGTCGTCTCTTTCTTGCCATGTTCCTTCGGTAAAATAGTTGAAGATAGATCAACTTGATGAAAAAAATACCGAAGAAATAAAACGTCATTTGCGACAAATCCTATTGGTTTACAAAAAAGCATAACGAACGGAATGAACACAACGAGCTACAACAATGAATACGCCTTTAAGGATGATCCACGCCCAGGTGTAGTAAAACAATTTGAAGACGAAGAACTTAAAGTTTTACTGGACAAAAATCCGTGTCAAACTTAAAAAGAGCTTGCATGCAGTCGAGTTAGGAATTGCTCACCAAGCAATATCACTTCGATGGCATGCAATGGGCAAAATACAGAAGGATGGAAAATGGGTTCCTCATAAACGGGTGATGAAAAGCGGATATTGTACGATAATCCTAAACGAAGAAAACCATGAGTTGATCCAGGCCAGCCATCAACATCAGTTGCAAAAATGAGTATTCATGTCAAGAAAGTGTTACTGTGTGTCTGGTGGAATTGAAAAGGAGTCATTTACTACGAGCTTCTGGAACCTGGCCAAACTGTTACAGCTGAACGTTAGCAGCCCCAATTGATCAAATTAGGTGATGTTCTTGGGGAAAAATCATTTACGGGACAAGGAAGGTGATATTGCTGCATGCGACAACTTTCGTTCACATACGCAGCAAGATCCCCACATTAACTCATTTTCTCATTAGGCTGGGAGGTTTTACAGCATTAGCCGTATTTTTCAGACGTGGTTTCCTCTGATTACCACTTATTCAGATCGATGCCTTCATATTTGAAAGACCTGCAGCGGTTTACGAAAGTTGAAGATGAGCAAAAATGACTCGATGACTATTTTGCTTCGAAACCACCAAATTTCTATTGCAAAGGCATTCAACATCCCTCATAAATTACAAAAGACCATAGACAGTAGCAGTGAAAAGCAGAGATTCTAGAAAGAAAATTTGTTTATTGAGTCCTCCGGTGGGCCTCGTTCGATTTTTATTTATTTTACAGCTCAAACGGCTTTATTGAAATTGCTGAATGGAGGAGGTTTTCGTACCAGTACCAAAAATCGATTGCGCGATGGTCCTCATTCCCTAAAAAAAATTAATGAGGTCTCCGGTGGAACCCGGGTTCCTTTTTTAATTTTTTTTGTTCAGCTCGAACGATTTTAACATAAATTGCTAAAATCAGCTTTTTCAAGAACCAGAAATCGATTGTGAATGATTTTAATTTCGAGAAAATGCGTTGAGGTTGTCACACAAGTTTTTGATCTCACAAGTTTTTGATGAAAATTTCTGAAAATGGCTCAGAAAAATTCTTTTATGTAGCCCTGTGGTGAGGCTCGTGTTCTTATTTATTCTTTTCTTTCTCAGCTCAAACGAGTTTGAAGAACGTACCTAGAAAGAGGTTGCGAATACTAGGAATTGATTGAAATGGGTCCCAATTTTAGGAAAATTCGTATATGGGATACGACGGTGTGACTCGGGTTCCGTTTTTGTTTTTTTTTTTCGGCTCGGATGATTTTGGATGCAATTGGGAAGGGGTCGGCGTTCCTGCAAAGCTGTTATGTTGAGTTATGTTGCGTGATGTTGCACCGTGTTGCACCATATTGTGTGTTTTTTCACGATGCTGCGTGATATTGCATCATTTTGCGAGGTATCCCAGAGATGAACCATTACATATTGCATCATGTCTGTGTTGTGTGTTTTCTTAAATAAATATCTGGTGTTAAGTTGCATCAAATTTCGAATGTTTGGCCAAGTTATTTTGATTGCGTTACGGTGAGATGCTCTAAGTATAATTGCGTTGATTGGTTTGTATTTTTCGATATCTAATTAATGTTTTTTTCAGTAATTTATCGATCAACCATCAATAAAAATGGCATAAAATTATTTGTTTATGGTAAACGATTTGAATGTTGTTTTATCAAGTGCTAGGAATCAATTGCGAAGAGTCCTAATTTCATAAAAATTTATTTAGAGGCTCCTTCGGTGGAACCTGAGTGTCTTTTTTACATTTTTTACATGTGAAAGATTTTTATAATAAAGGATATGATGGTATTTTGAATGCCACGAATTGATTGAGATGTGTATTAAGCTAAGAAAATAAATTTTATGGGGTTCTCACATGGAGCCTAATTCGTTATTTAAAAAAAATTTGCTAGAACCCCAACCCCTTAATTTATAATTTTTTTTTTATGTTAGCTCAAACGACTTTAATAAAGACTGTTGAAAGAAAGGCTTAGCAGAAGTTGATTGCAATATGGGTTTTTATTTTATTTTGGAAAAATCCCTCTCGGAATCTTTCGTCAACCCCTGTGTTTCTGTTTTAATTTTTTTTTTCAAAATTACAGAAATCGAGTTTTTCAGTACTAGAAAACGAGATAGATCCTGATTTCGGTAAACTTTGTTTGACCATCTAAACACATCGGGGAGGATCGAGATTTTTTTAAATTTTAAATTCTCAAACGATTTTAATGAAAACCGCTGAAAATGCGTTTTTATGTATCATTTGATAGAGAATCCCGACTTCAGAAAAATCCGTTTATGGTGTGATATGGTGGGACCACATTTTTTTGTTATTTCGGCCCATGTTCCTTTTATAATTTTTGAGCTGAGAAAATGCTCAACGACTTCGATAAAAGTTATTAAACGTAGGTTTCGAGAACTAGGAATTATGGCGAAGGATTTTTGGAAATTTCGTGTATGGGGTGAGAATCCTAGGGTGAGAATCAGGTTCCGTTTTCGGTTTTTTTCGACTCGAATGATTTTGATTAAAATGGGTGAGAAGATGGGGCTCCTGTAAATCCGTTATGTTGAGAATAGGACTGCTGAATAGTACTGCATGTTGCACCTCTAGGAAGTTAGCGCGAAAAATTATCCCGAAAAACCATTATAGTTAAATATGGCAAGACTATTATATATTCACAGAATATTTTAATACTATCCTGAAAGTCAAGTATATATAATTAATATTGCTGCATATAAATCAAATATATCACGAGATTAGCTATAATATATAGTAAATTATTATATAGTTTTGTAATATTAAGTTAGTATCACGAAATTTTCAATTACAATTATATGTACAAAACATATTATTATTATTTAACATTTCGTGATAAATTTTTATATAACCTCGAAAAAATTACATTATAATAATCTATATCAATATAATCAAAATTAATAAATTATATAAAAAAAAATTAATTCAAATATTTAATATTAGAAAAACAACAATTCTCTGAACTAAAATAGAGCTATTTTATTTTTTTAAAATGGTAAGAAGATATAACAAGTTAAACTTTAGATATGGTCGATTGAAGTCGTAGTAGATATCAATTAACAGAGCAAGGTTGGTATGGAATTTGTAGAGGAAGGATCCACCTTTCAAATGCCCAAAAATTTAAATCAATTCTATTAGACAAATTTTAGATATAGTCGTGTGAAATCGTAGTAGATATCAATTAACAGAGCAAGGTTGGTATGGAGTTTGTAGAGGAAGGATCCACCTTTCAAATTCCTAAAAATTTAAATCAAGTCTATTAGACAAATTTTAGATATAGTCGATTGAAGTCGTAGCAGATATCAATTAACAGAGCAAGGTTGGTATGGAATTTGTAGAGGAAGGATCCACCTTTCAAATGCCCAAAAATTTAAATCAATTCTATTAGTCAAATTTTAGATATAGTCGTGTGAAGTCGTAGCAGATATCAATTAACAGAGCAAGGTTGGTATGGAGTTTGTAGAGGAAGGATCCACTTTTCAAATGCCCAAAAATTTAAATCAAGTCTATTAGTCAAATTTAAGATATAGTCGTGTAAAGTCGTAGTAGATATCAATTAACAGAGCAAGGTTGGTATGGAATTTGTAGAAGGAGGATCCACCTTTCAAATGCCCAAAAATTTAAATCAATTCTATTAGACAAATTTTAGATATAGTCGTGTGAAATCGTAGTAGATATCAATTAACAGAGCAAGGTTGGTATGGAGTTTGTAGAGGAAGGATCCACTTTTCAAATGCCCAAAAATTTAAATCAAGTCTATTAGTCAAATTTAAGATATAGTCGTGTAAAGTCGTAGTAGATATCAATTAACAGAGCAAGGTTGGTATGGAATTTGTAGAAGGAGGATCCACCTTTCAAATGCCCAAAAATTTAAATCAATTCTATTAGACAAATTTTAGATATAGTCGTGTGAAATCGTAGTAGATATCAATTAACAGAGCAAGGTTGGTATGGAGTTTGTAGAGGAAGGATCCACCTTTCAAATTCCTAAAAATTTAAATCAAGTCTATTAGACAAATTTTAGATATAGTCGATTGAAGTCGTAGCAGATATCAATTAACAGAGCAAGGTTGGTATGGAATTTGTAGAGGAAGGATCCACCTTTCAAATGCCCAAAAATTTAAATCAATTCTATTAGTCAAATTTTAGATATAGTCGTGTGAAGTCGTAGCAGATATCAATTAACAGAGCAAGGTTGGTATGGAGTTTGTAGAGAAAGGGTCCACCTTTCAAATGCCCAAAAATTTAAATCAAGTTTATTAGTCAAATTTTAGATATAGTCGTGTGAAGTCGTAGTAGATATCAATTAACAGAGCAAGGTTGGTATGGAGTTTGTAGAGGAAGGATCCACCTTTCAAATTCCTAAAAATTTAAATCAAGTCTATTAGACAAATTTTAGATATAGTCGATTGAAGTCGTAGCAGATATCAATTAACAGAGCAAGGTTGGTATGGAATTTGTAGAGGAAGGATCCACCTTTCAAATGCCTAAAAATTTAAATCAAGTCTGTTAGTCAAATTTTAGATATAGTCGTGTGAAGTCGTAGTAGATATCAATTAACAGAGCAAGGTTGGTATGGAATTTGTAGAGGAAGGATTCACTTTTCAAATGCCCAAAAATTTAAATAAAGTCTATTAGTCAAATTTAAGATATAGTCGTGTGAAGTCGTAGTAGATATCAATTAACAGAGCAAGGTTGGTATGGAGTTTGTAGAGGAAGGATCCACCTTTCAAATGCCCAAAAATTTAAATAAAGTCTATTAGTCAAATTTTAGATATAGTCGTGTGAAGTCGTAGTAGATATCAATTAACAGAGCAAGGTTGGTATGGAGTTTGTAGAGGAAGGATCCACTTTTCAAATGCCCAAAAATTTAAATCAAGTCTATTAGTCAAATTTTAGATATAGTCGTGTGAAGTCGTAGTAGATATCAATTAACAGAGCAAGGTTGGTATGGAGTTTGTAGAAGAAGGATCCACATTTCAAATGCCCAAATATTTAAATAAAGTTTTAAAATTTAATTTAAAATATCTAAAATTTCTCTCATAGACTCGATTCATTATTTTGGCTTTTGAAAGGTGGATGCTTCTTCTACAAATTCCCTACCAACCTTGCTCTGTTAATTGATATCTACTACGACTTCACACGACTATATCTAAAATTTGACTAATAGACTTGATTTAAATTTTTGGACATTTGAAAGGTGGATCCTGCCTCTACAAATTCCATACAAACCTTGATCTGTTAAATGATATTTACTACGACTTCAATCGACTATATCTAAAATTTGACTAATAGACTTGATTTAAATTTTTGGGCATTTGAAAGGTGGATCCTTCCTCTACAAACTCCGTATCAACCTTGCTCTGTTAATTGATATCTACTACGACTTCACACGACTATATCTAAAATTTGACTAATAGACTTGATTTAAATTTTTGGGCATTTGAAAGGTGGTTCCTTCTTCTACAAACTCCATACCAACCTTGCTCTGTTAATTGATATTTACTACGTCTTCAATCGACTATATCTTAAATTTGACTAATAGACTTGATTTAAATTTTTGAGCATTTGAAATTTGGATCCTTCCTCTACAAACTCCATATCAACCTTGCTCTGTTAAATGATATTTACTACGACTTCAATCGACTATATCTAAAATTTGACTAATAGACTTGATTTAAATTTTTGGGCATTTGAAAGGTGGTTCCTTCTTCTACAAACTCCATACCAACCTTGCTCTGTTAATTGATATCTACTACGACTTCACATGACTATATCTAAAATTTGACTAATAGACTTGATTTAAATTTTTGAGCATTTGAAATTTGGATCCTTCCTCTACAAACTCCATATCAACCTTGCTCTGTTAATTGATATCTACTACGACTTCACACGACTATATCTAAAATTTGACTAATAGACTTGATTTAAATTTTTGGGCATTTGAAAAGTGGCTCCTTCCTCTACAAATTCCATACCAACCTTGATCTGTTAATTGATATTTACTACGTCTTCAATCGACTATATCTTAAATTTGACTAATAGACTTGATTTAAATTTTTGGGCATTTGAAAGGTGGATCCTTCTTCTACAAACTCCATACCAACCTTGCTCTGTTAATTGATATCTACTACGACTTCACACGACTATATCTAAAATTTGACTAATAGACTTGATTTAAATTTTTGGGCATTTGAAAGGTGGATCCTTCCTCTACAAACTTCATACCAACCTTGCTCTGTTAATTGATATCTACTACGACTTCACACGACTATATCTAAAATTTGACTAATAGACTTGATTTAAATTTTTGAGCATTTGAAAGGTTCATCCTTCCTCTACAAACTCTATACCAACCTTGCTCTGTTAATTGATATCTACTACAACTTCACATGACTATATCTAAAATTTGACTAATAGACTTGATTTAAATTTTTGAGCATTTGAAATTTGGATCCTTCCTCTACAAACTCCATATCAACCTTGCTCTGTTAAATGATATTTACTACGACTTCAATCGACTATATCTAAAATTTGACTAATAGACTTGATTTAAATTTTTGGGCATTTGAAAGGTGGTTCCTTCTTCTACAAACTCCATACCAACCTTGCTCTGTTAATTGATATCTACTACGACTTCACATGACTATATCTAAAATTTGACTAATAGACTTGATTTAAATTTTTGAGCATTTGAAATTTGGATCCTTCCTCTACAAACTCCATATCAACCTTGCTCTGTTAATTGATATCTACTACGACTTCACACGACTATATCTAAAATTTGACTAATAGACTTGATTTAAATTTTTGGGCATTTGAAAGGTGGATCCTTCTTCTACAAACTCCATACCAACCTTGCTCTGTTAATTGATATTTACTACGACTTCACACGACTATATCTAAAATTTGACTAATAGACTTGATTTAAATTTTTGGGCATTTGAAAGGTGGATCCTTCCTCTACAAATTCCATACCAACCTTGCTCTGTTAATTGATATCTTTTACGACTTCAATCGACTATATCTAAAATTTGACTAATAGACTTGATTTAAATTTTTGGGCATTTGAAAGGTGGATCCTTCCTCTACAAACTTCATACCAACCTTGCTCTGTTAATTGATATCTACTACGACTTCACACGACTATATCTAAAATTTGACTAATAGACTTGATTTAAATTTTTGAGCATTTGAAAGGTTCATCCTTCCTCTACAAACTCTATACCAACCTTGCTCTGTTAATTGATATCTACTACAACTTCACATGACTATATCTAAAATTTGACTAATAGACTTGATTTAAATTTTTGGGCATTTGAAAGGTGGATCCTTCCTCTACAAACTCGATACCAACCTTGCTCTATTAGTTGATATCTACTACGACTTCACACGACTATATCTAGAATCTGACTAATAGACTTGATCCACAATATTTGTTTTCTTACTAATTATCAGAGTGATTTGTTTTGCGTTTTTTGATTAACAACGCTAGTAAATTGTTGGTTATTGAATTAATTTCTCGTGTTATAAATTTCTGCGCTTCAATATTTTTTTTGGTTTCGTGATGGTTCAAACACCTGTCGCTATTTGTTTACTGAAATTTTCTGTATAGGAATTCTTTTCGGGATAATAAAAAAAAAAAAAAAAAGTATCATGATAGTAAAAATGTCATGATAGTAAAAAAAAATTCGGGATGACATTCAAAACTAGCGTGATATAGAAAATTTTTCGGGATGACACTGAAAAATGTCGTGATATTTGTTTTATAGTGTTGCCATCGCATTTCTTCGGGATATTTTTCGGGCTAACTTCACAGACATGCATGTTGCACTATTTGGTGGGATATCTAAGATTTGCACCAGTATGTATGTTACATAATCTTCAATTATAAATTAAAATAATTTGGTTGTGCCAATGGATTTTGATATTGTTTCTTCAAGCGCCTGTAATTAATTGCAAAGAGGCTCCTCCAGAGGTACATGAGTGTGTTTTTACATTTCTTACATGTGTACGATTATGAAGTTTGGGAGGGGTTTTCTAATGCTAGGAATTGTGATGAGTGTTAAATTATGAAAATAGATTTTATGGGGTTCTCAGATGGAGCCTGGATCGTAATATTATAGACGATATTATCGAACGATTTTAATACTAAAAATTTGAGCGGGGGGCAGTATTGAGTGAAATCGCCTGCGATGAATCTGGTTTGATAGCCATGCTGCGTCTTGTTTCACAATAGAAGTCATTTCTCAATAGATATAGGAATTGAACACAGAATATATAATGAAAACGGAAATATAACATAAATTTTCGACATGCCTCTGGAAAATATACAATTTAATTAAGCCATTTATCATCCGACTGGAATAAAATTTTGTTGTTTTTGAGATACATTTTTGAAATTTTTGTTTTTTCGCAATTATATTGATTTTTCTGGTTTGGTGCAAAAGAAGATACAAGTAATTAAATTTTCAGAGTTTCCTTTATTTTATATCTATACCTGCAATGTATTTGATTGTCATAAACAATTATACTAAAAGATATGGATTTTAGCAAACTGCGAATAAAATAGTGACAGACTGACAATGAATATCAACATACATAATATAACCACCTCGTCTTTAAACTACTTATCCAGTCACACCATCACGCGGTAATCTATACGTCCCTGATCTGTACAAATGAAAAAAATTGGATAGGTTCCATCGTGAACCAAAAATAGGAACAGGCCAACCATATAGTCACATAAATAACAATCAAAATCTTACCTGCAATTGCTAATTGTTTTATAAAAAAATTCATCCTCGATTTTCGATTTTTATTAAGAAATAATGTTACCAGTACGGCCGAATTTCCCAATACGATCACAGTAAATAATATCCATAGTACGATTAATTGTTCCGTCTGAAATGAGAGAAATACAAAAAATTTATTAAAAAAAAATATTTTTTGGAAACTTTATTCAATTTAATATTTATGTAGCACACTGTAAATAAATCAAATAACGAGTACACAGCGTATATTAAATCTAAGATAATCCCAATTTTATATTCACTCTCGGTACTCGGTCGATGTCTCTTATTTCTTATACATATAACGGCATGCCAGTATGTACAGCATAACCAGATAACGATAATCTTTCGAATTTTTTATTTTATTTTCATTTTCATTGCGCTATATGTGAGCGCGCTTCCAATTTAGTTTTATTTATTGGAAAATTAAGGAAACAATATGTAATAAAATATTTTCATTTTCAATTTTGTGTTGCCTTTTTTGTATTTCGTTTATCGTCGGCAAAATGAATTTTCCACTGTATGATTTATTTGCGGAACTACAAGGATCTGTGGTATAACAGGAAATTACAGTGGAAAATATTTTTTTGCAAAATCCGTTCGATTATAGTGTGTTGGTGGTATATTATGATTGTGCAGTGTTGTTTGGTCCCCATGAATGCGATGTCCAAAGTATTTGAAGTGGAAATAAATTAAATGGAAAACAAATTCCTACTTTATGTCTTTATGTGTGCCAAGGACAAATATTCGCAAAAAACATTAACAATAGGGACATAGAGTCGTTATCGAACTCGATATACATATTACGTAACGACGTATAGGCATACGAGACGAAAATAAAACTCAGCGTGGGACGTTTGTTGATTTTCTTGTTTTCGGTACATAAAATTATAATTTAAAAACAAGACCTGGTTGTCGATAAATCAGCAGCAGTTGTACGTTTCGTCGGACGCAATCAATTAAAATCGATATTTGTCCGTTGATTGATGCGGCTGCTCTAATTAAATTAAATGCAAGACTTTTGGGAAGGCGATGATGATATTTGAAAAGGAAAATAAAATTATTTTGGAGATTTGAATGAAATTTAAATTTCAAGGGCATTGTCGTAGAAGTTTGATTTGTATGAGTGTCAACTGATTACAGATAAAATAACCAACTGCGCTATAGGATATCTAAATCATAAACTTTTGAAAATTTTAATGATTCTATCGTTTGCCCCTAACAATTGTTTTCTTGGAAGGAAAATCATTTAGTTCATCAAACTGAGCTATTCAAAGAAATTCAACAACAACACCTATAGCAGAATCAACTAGGCTTACCACATCAGTAAGATCGGGAATGAGTACATAAGGGGAATAGGGTCCCAAAACTCAAAAACTCTTCGGAATTCGGTCAATTCATTTTTGAGTATAAAATAAGAAATAAAAATAAATAAAATTTTCAAATTATTTATATTTTTCGTCTATATACACGATGTTTTTTAGAAGAGCTAGAAAGTATACAACAACTTATCAAAGAGTAAAAGAATCTCTTCTCATATTTTGACAGCAATTTTTTTAAAAAACAACATTAACGTTTTGTTATAAAAGTAACGAAACATAAAATTATAAATTCATTTCAAATAATAACAGTCATTACAGTTTATATCAGTCTCATAATGTAATATCTATGGTAAAAACAATTTTTGATTATAGTAAAATTTCTTAACTCTGCTCAGAGTTTAACCAAAGTTATATTTATGTAGCTTTACTTTTTATATCAGAAAGGAGCGTTTTGTTCTGCAAACAATGTTCATAAAACTGAGCACAATTCAAGTATTTCAGATTAAATTGAACCATTAATAATTGTTTCACTGATTGCGGTAGTGTACGATTTCTTTCATCAGTCCATTGGCTATTCATCAAACTAAATATTCGTTCGGTATTCGCATTGTGTGCTGGAATACCAAAAAAATAATTACAAAATTTTTAAAAACTCAGAGGACGTTCAGTAATTTTGGTTTGAAAAATAATCGACCCATTTATCGCAGCTTCGCTTATTTAAAAACTCTTCGTTTTCATTCCTTTGGCTTAGAAATTCGTTCAGATTTATACTTTGATTGAATAACAAGGAATTAGTTATGTCGATATCTTTCTCTTTAAGGAAACTGATTATTTTTTCTATATCGTTCCATGTAGGTGATCGAACCAAGCGCATCCATTTGAACGATTTAAATTGATCCAAGGAATTTAAAGTCCACATTTTCAAATAGTTCGAACAGCGACTATAAACTTGTACAAATTCGCGTGTAACAACTGTGCTTCTCGGATTATCGTGATTTTTCCTTATTAGGTTCTTTACACTTAAAGGAACAAATTCCTGTACCATTCTTTCTGATAGCGTATTCTCTACGGATTCTAAAATATAACTGACATCCACCAACGAATTTTTTTCATTTTCAATTGTTTCAATATTAGTATGAAATATATACATTAATGAATGAATAAACCATAAGTAGCATTCATTTAAAGGATTTTGAAAAAAACATTTTTTAAAATACCGGTGCTTCATTTTGTGAGAGAAAATACGACTTTAAACCAGCATACATCTCTAAAATGCGATTTATTGCTGGAAAAAGAGACAGCCATCTGGTTTTTGAATAATTTAGGAGTACTTTGTAGTCAGAATCACAAAACGTTTTCAAAGTTTCCGTGCGGACTGTGTAAATAGAAAAATAACGATAAATTTTTGTAACAACTGAATCAATATCAATGAGCAGTCCGCCCAGCCCATGTTTCACACAATTATTTAAAATGTATGCTGGACAACCAATTCCAACTAATTTATCTCCTAGTTCAAATTTCAAATGACTGTAAACATTATTTGTTCCGCTTCTAGCAATGCCACCAAAATTTGTGTTACAATTATCGCCCGCGAATACAATGCACTTATTTTTCAATCCAACATAATCCAGTGCTGAAGTCACTAGATTTGATATGGTTACAGATTTCCTATCGAAATATTGAATTACAACTTGAAATAATTTAGTTGCACCGTGATTCGATCCATCAGTACATACTCCTACGAATTGTACGCCGATATTATTAATTCTTTCAAGTGAAACCTTCAGTGAGTGAGGTGCCAATACATTATTAACGATGGCTTCCGTTTTGGTTCTCGATGAAGAAATCATTGATGCTACTTCAGAATTTTTAAAAATATATTGAAATAATTTTGTCGAACAATCAGAAATCTTATAAGATTGATGGTGCTTCACCGTATGGAAAGCTAGTGTAGCTTCTGCTGCTGATATTTTTTGCAACAATTTATTGTTTTGCGGAATCAAAAAAAAAAAAAAATGAAATTTGTTGGCTTGTGCTAGCTGACTGTATTCGACTGTTGTGTTTCGACGACTGTAGGTGTTGCTCCAATGCTAATTTTCCCTTATTAGCTATCGATACTATGGAATCACATACCTCACATTTTACATCGGAATCTATTTTTGCTTTCTTATACATAAAAAATTGTTTGAACGCGAACTTTTGTTACATTCAATCACCGATGGAAAGTGCTCAAGTTGATAAAAATATTTTTTGTTTAGGAATATAGAACATAAGAAAAAAATAGGGCAATAAACCTAAATTTTTAGAAAGCTGAGAGGACATAATTTATGGTTCAAAAAGAGTACATGTACTACAAAAAGAGGACGGTTGGTATCCCTAGAATCAACTAGACCATCAGTTACACTATACAACTCACATTGAAGCGCATGTAAGACATCGGTAGCTCAGTTCGAAGAGGTTGCAATTTTGGTCGTGGTTCTTGGTCTTGGTACTCGGCATCAATAAATTGGAAAGCTAGCTAACTAAAATTCACATCATTCCTTTTAAAAAAAAAGAAAACTCGAAGAACAAAAAACAAAAATACCAATTGTTCATCTTCCCGAAAATTTTGTTATGTCCAGATAACTTAATTCAATAGAAAATTTTGAAAACGCAAAGTAAATTTAAATAAAACTGCTAATCTGATTCGAATAAAAAATAATACAGTGACAATATTTATATTGTAACAACTGTTGACATCATGAATAATAAAATCATCGTTAATTTTATCCTAAAATTTTCTACACCCAATGCCTAAACATGCTGCTGTGGAATTAAAATTTATTTATATTGGTTGTCATCAAGGTATATAGAATACAAGGTATGGTCTTCCCGTGTTTTATTTTCGTTCGCTTTGCGCATATACGTCACGTGTTATAAAATTTATATTTAACTACTGAGTTTGTCAAACAATAGATTACGAATAAAATAAAATGCAATACGCCACCATACACGTGACGTAAAATTTAAAAATGACATAGCATAATATGCGCAATATTTTACCATGTATTCTATATACCTTGGGTTGTCATTGACAGCGAGCGTAAAAGTATTTCCTAGGGCGCATACTTGATTGAAAATCAAATAAAAAGAAAATGTAAAGCATCATTCTTTCTTTCGTCAAATGTGAAGAGTAATAGCGGTAACATAAAATGTTGTTTGAAAGATTGTTTTGTAGTCTGGGGGCCTACTATGGAAATCGACCGTCCACGTTTTTTGTTCGTTGTTTATACTCAGCAATAGTAATTACTATTGCTGAATATAAACAACGAACAAAAAACGTCGACGATCGATTTCCATAGTAGGGCCCCTGAATTGTATATGAAAGGTTATTTAGCACTGTTGCTGTTCTGTAGGCGATGCCACATTACAATTTCTACGAACGTTTTCTGAAAAGGTTTTTTTCATTTACGAATAAATTATTGCATATATTTTATTTAAATCAATGAGATATAATGTAAAATAACTTTATTTATTAGTCAAAATACTAAATTTACAATTATTGAAAAATTTTCCAGAATGAAAAAAAAACGTTTCTAGGAACGGCAAAATAGAAAAATGACTATTTTTCAATTAAAATTGTTCAATAATTATAAATTTATTATTTTGACTAATAAATAAAGTTATTTTACATTATATCTCATTGATTCAAATAAAATATATGCAATAATTTATTCGTAAATGAAAAAAACGTTTTCAGAAAACGTACGTAAAAATTGTAATGTGGCATCGCCTTGTCAATCTAGCATTAATTGAGCCTCGCCACACTTTGATTCTTTCGTCGGGATTCCATCACTTCAAAAAATCATTCAACGATCATATTTGATTTCTTTGCGCGTCCCTTATGACTTTTTACTTACAGAAAAGTATGAAAAAAAAAGCCTGAGAAAATTTTTTTTTTCTCAAGTTTTTTTTTCATACTTTTCTGTAAGTTAAAAAGTCATAAGGAATTCTATTGGGTATGCTCTGTTACTTGTTTTTTGTTTTATTCGTATAGTAAAAAAAGTCTATTTTTTGGTGTGAAAACTGCTTCCTTGGTTGAAAAAAAAATATTTTTCCATTTGCAGCAAAAATTAATCTAATATTAACACAAAAACGACAAAGAAACAAGGGGTCCTTGATCACGACGAAAGAATCACGACGAAAGAATCAAAGTGTGGAACAGCGAACTGACGCCAGTTTGGCACCTATTGAAAATAATAGTTGGCAACACTGGAAAAGGTTAAAAAAAATGTTTGCGTGAAAACCGTAATTAAGAATTCTCAAAACCATCTCTATAAAAATGGTAAAAAATGTAGCCATATTATATTTTGCTAGATATGTTCTGACACTTGGCCAAACTAAAAACTAAATGTGGAGTTGTATTGAATATGGTTGCTATATTGATTTTGTTCACTGAACTGACAAACTTTCATGCATAAATTAATATAAAAGTGCAGTTAAATATCTGTGGCCTTATATGGTGTGTAGGTTTTGTTTGCTCCGCTCGTTTTACAGGGGTAGAGTAAGTAAGAAAAAGAAACAATTGTCATTGTAGATTGCACCACTGGTCGAGTTGCCTCTTGAAAATAAATAAAATAAAAAATAAAAAAAAAAACAAAAATATAGAAATAACATAATAAATTAGAAGCGGATTTTATTAGACCATAATAGGTAATCCACACACATCCATAATTGGTGACCACGACGGGGCTGCCATATATTATTTTGCACACTACAACAACATCCAGCTTGGTGTATATAATTTTACAACACATTCGGGATTGGCGTCATAGTTAACAAAGGCATCCAGTTTGCCGTATGTACAACAATAACATGCGTACCAACCACGAGGGGGATTATTATAACCTACAATTCGGTGATGTACAAAATTATGCTAATTATTATCAATTTAATGTACTGTCAAATTTAAAATTATTATTGTTATAATTTTAAACATATGATGTTATTCAACACTTTATATTTAATATACTGGTATATAAAAATGGATGTTTGTATATACATATGTATATTTATATATGTTACCGTTTCACTCCAACACCGTTCAACCGATCGCCATGAAATTTTTACCATGTACAAGTTGCATATCCAGAACCAACCTTACGATATTTTGAAAGGAGCTGGACCCCGGGGCCTGGGGGCCATGGTACAAATTTTACCGAAAATTATAATTTTCTTTAAATTTTTCCACGAAAATGAGTTTATGGGGCTGGTTATATGAAATTACTGATATGTTTGAATTCGAGGGGCCCAGCCCTGGATCAAAAATTAATTTTTACATGTAAAGAGACAAATATTTGATTATTCCTAAATGACTTCTCAGTCGCCCAACCGATCGCCATGAAATGTTTACCATGCAAATGTTGCATGTTCAGGGCCAATCTTACGATATTGTGAAAGGGGCTGGATCCCGGGGTCTAGGGGCTGCGGTACAAATTTTTCCGAAAATTATAATTTTCTTTAAATTTTTCCACGAAAATGTGTTTATGGGGCCGGTTATATGAAATTACTGACATGTTTGAATCTGAGGGGCCCAGCCTCGGATCAAAAATTAATTTTTACATGTAAAGATATAAATATTTGATTATTCCAAAATGACTTCTCAGTCGCCCAACCGATCGCCATTAAATGTTTTCCATGCAAATGTTGCATGTTCAGGACCAATTTTACGATATTGTGAAAGGGGCTGGACCCCGGAGTCTAGGGGCCATGGTACAAATTTTTTCAAAAATTTAAATTTTTTTACGAAAATGAGTTTTGGAAAGGGGTTATATGAAATAAGAGACATGTTCAAATTCGGGGGTCCGCCTCTGGATAAAAAATTCATTTTTACCTGTAAAGATACAATTATTTGATTGTTCTGAAATAACGCCTTAGCCGCTTTACCGATCGCCAAGAAATTTATACCATGTACATGTTGCATGTTCAGGACCAAGCAAACGATACTTTTGAAGGGGCTGTACCCCGGGGTATAGGGGCTGTGTTACAATTTTTTTCTAAAATTTCAATTTTTTTAAGATTTTTTGACGGGAATAACTTTAGGAAAGAGGTTATATGAAATTAGTGACATGCTCTAATCCGGAAGTCTACCCTGGATCAAGAATTCATTTTTACATGTATAGATACAATTATTTTAATGTTCCGAAATAGCGCCTTAGCCGCAAATTTAGACACCAAAAATCTACTATAATTGATTTAATTATTCAAATTAATTTAAATTTAAGACTATCTTTCATCACTTTAACTGAAGACAAATCTCTGAACACTTATATTTCCATACTAATAATCCATTTTTACTGGTTTGACATGTACTGTTTAGTGAAATCCTATTTATCATATCCTGTTTTGAAATGTACCATAGTCAGCGAGTTCTAATTTCCACATAACCTCAGAAATAATTAACATTCTATTTTAACCCACTATTGCAACCGGCGGCTTTTAATGAAAATAGTAGTTTCATACTAAGCGCCAATAGTTTATTACTTTATTTAGTTTATTAATTAAATAATCAATGATTGTTTCATAAAATCAATTCTAGGAAAGGTACTAAAAATATTGTACGTATAAACTAATTTACTTTGAAAAGTACTAACGTTTTATATTTGAAAATAGCATCTTCTACAAGAAACATCCTTGGATTCAAATTATTGTACGTGTAAAATTGCCTTAGTTTGAAAAAACTTTTTTTATTTTTTGAAATGTCATTTTCAACCACAGTTCGCGGTAAAACGTATCGAAGTGGACGTAGTTTTAATCTTTTTGTATAAATTAATATTAATTTGGGTTTCGGATGCCGTTGTTCTCGATTAGTTAGCTATATCACAATAAAATAATTGTTGGTGATTATTTTCCAGGTATTAAATATCATTTCAAGTGAATATACATTCTTATTAGATTTAAGTTTTCAGTTTATAAACGTGTTAATCTATGATTACTTTTTGATTGTAGATAACATTTGATTTTGCTTAAAAAAAATTCCGTAAAGACATTTTCAAACACAGTTCGCGGTGAAACTTATCGAAGGGAACATTAAAATCGTTTTGATAAATTAATACTAATTTCTGTTTTGAATGCCCGTTATTCCTGATGAATTAGCTACACGTTTCATTTTTGCTTAAAAATGCCACCGAAAAAAAGATCAATTGGGCAGGTAACTGCAAAGTCGAAGAAGATTAGAGCTGCAAAGGTGGCTGAATCAAGCAACAGTGTGAAACACGACTTGCAAACGTTCGAAGCAGTACATCTTCTTCTAGAGCTAATGAAACAACTGAACATCGTGACACCCGGCTGGAAGTCGATCGGTTACGATATAGACGATTAATAGAAAGTTTTAGAGGTGATTTAAAGTTAACAGCATTCAATTACGAGAAAGACTATGATTACAATGTTTTAATTGGGCAAATGGAAAACATTTCTTTGTTTTGTCATGCTTTAAAGTTTCACAATGAATCGCCTGGAATGTGTTGTTCAAATGGAAAAGTAAATTTGCCTCCTCTGAATGATCCACCTGAACCTCTTCTAGTTTACGTTTCTGGAACTACTGAGTTATCCAGACATTTTCTACAAAATATTCGAAAATACAACTCATGCTTATATACCTCCCGTGCAACGCCGGGTAACTCAGCTAGTACATATACAAAAATGGTGCAAAAAAGTATGTGCGCGCATCAGTTGAGAACGGCTGAACCGATTTGGCTCAATCTTTTTTTCTTGTGTTCTTACGAAAGAAAATTTTGGGAAAATCCACCTGAAAAGTCAGAAAATTCAAAAAATCGAAAAATATTTTTTAGTTGAGAACGGCTGAACGGATTGTCGAAAGAAAATATTTGGAAAATCTACTGGAAAAGCTGGCAAATTCGAAAAATTATGTTTTTCAGTTGAGAACGGCTAAACCGATTTGGCTCATTCTGTTTTAGTAAGACGGAAAATTCGTAAAAAATCGAAAAATGATGTTGACTATGCAATTTTCAAATCAAATTGGCGATGATTTGACCAATCATGACAGGGCACCTGAAATCGTCTATGGTCATTTTCGTTTGTGCAAACATGTTATTTTTCTTGCTGTCATTAAATTGGAAATTTGATTATTAATTCACTGTTTTATGATATTTGAATTATGTGTATTGCTTTATGGTTGCAATGCCATTATTACCGGTGCGGTACCATTATTATAATCATATGAAGTTGGGTGTGATTTTTACGATTTCGATAGTTTTTAGTATGTCCATTTTTGTGGATTAATGATTTCAAAGTAAATGAGTCAAATGAATCTTTGTAATGTTTACTTGTAAGTTGTAACGAATCGCGCTGGTTTCAATTATGACTCTACAATCGCCTACAAAGATCTTCACTGCCTTGATATTGGAGCATTGTCTGCCGTGTACTAACATTGCCAAGTATTGAATTTCCAGCATAAATGCCAGGGCTATGCTGTGCCGATGGCAAAGCCGAATTGCCGTTTTAAACTTCGCCACCGGAGCTATTGCGTACTTATCTCTATGGAGATACAATGCTATCCAGGCATTTTCTCGCACACACAACAGTTCAATCAATGCTTTAATATGACGTCATTTGGAACCGATGTTGTGGTTCGTCAACGCGGCTACAATCCCACCTATAGGGTATAATGACGTCAACGCGTGTTCATCATTGCAATAATGTTCAACGATTGTACTGATAATATTCAAAATTGCTCTCTATTTTGTAGATTCAAGGGAAAACTTATCATCGTAGCGGAGCGATGATGCCACCAGCGAATGAAGAACCCAAGTTCCTTCAAATTTACTTCGTTGGAAATTACGATTTTGAATAAAATTGTCGTCTTGCGCTTTTCAATGGCACATTAACGATTATTGGAAGCGTTCAATGGAACGATGAAGGATTTACAAAGAGACCGAAGATGTTTTGGTGAAGCGATGATTCTGCTGGCCAGCAACTTTCGTCAATAGCTACCTCTCATTCCGAGATCAACAGCTGCAGATGAACTCAACGCATCTCTGAAATCGTCGAGAATGTGGGACTATGTAAGGAAGTTGCATTTGACCACTACTGATTTTTCCAAACAACTGTTGGCGCTTGGCAATGGTCAAATTCCTGTTGATGTTTTGACCGGATTGTTTTCATTTCCCTCAAATTTTTGAATGTTTACGAAGAAGGGAGAGCTTATCACGCTTATATGAATCACGATTGGCTCAGCTAACGATTGATTTTGGCAGCGAAGAAAAAACGATGTAGACAGTCTGAATTACTTGATTCAAAACCAAACCGCTGGGGAAATGCATTGTTACAAACTGTTGACTGTGTCGTCAATCAAGAGGAGACAACCAATTATTCGACTGAGTTTTTGAATGAATGCGCTTGATTTGCCAGGAATACCACCGCATAACTTGATGCTGAAGGTCGGATCTGTGATAATCATGCTGCGCAATCTGAACCATTGGAGATTATGTAACGAGACGCGATTGGCTGGGAAGAAACTGATGAACAACGCGTTTCAAGCGATGATCATCATTGGCAAATTCAAAGGAGAGGATGTTCTAATTTCAAGAATTCCTCCGATTCCAACTGACATTCTGTTGGACTTCAAGCGCATTCAGTTCCGGGTTCGTTTGGCGTTCGCTATGACGATTAACAAACCGCAAGGTCAATCGTTGGGTGTGCGTATTAAATCTAGAATTTCCGTGTTTTTCTCATGGTCAGTTGATCGTCGCATGTTCGATTGGCAAACCATCATCGTTGTTCATTTACGTGCCGGAGAACAAAACAGAAAATATTGTTTACCACAATGCATTGCATTGATTTGCGTCTGTATTAGATTTAATTTCACTCGAATAAAATACATTGAATTCATTTGAATTCCAACTGATCTCCAATTCATTTCCACACTGAGAGCAAAACTCCAAAAAACAACTCATTTTTCGATAGATGCCTGAGTTTCAATCGACATTTCGTTTCCTTTCAATACTTAGTGTTGGATTCGATGAAAAAGGGACTGGAATAGCCACTCAACTCAATCCTCTATTGAGAATTGAGTTGAGTTGTTTTGATTTTTTCTCTCATCAAAATCAATTTTCTATAAAGACAAAAGCATTTGCTCGGAACGAAGTATAATGGGGCGGAACGAGGTTCGCCGGGTCAGCTAGTATTTAATAATTTGCATTATATGTGTATTAAAATAATATTTTTGTATAGTTCTAAATGTAATTCGGGGGTACCTAATTAGTTGTTTTAGGTCGAAGCGGGAAAAACGTTTTTGTTTTAGTACATGCAGTAAAATTTAAATTTTGTTTTCCACGCCAATTTGTACATAAAATTAATACATTTTAAAAATGGTTACTCCACCTAATTCGCACCGACAAAGCGGGATGTTCCGTATAAACAACAATATAGTGCGAATGACGAACGTACATCAGGACGTGTGAATCGTGTGGCGGTCAAGTTACCCCCTTTTTGGGCCTCTAGCCTACGTCTTTGGTTCTATAGTATAGAGGCACAGTTTAAAACGTCAGAGATCGCGGAGGATCAGACAAAATTTTATTATGTGGTAGGGGCTCTTGACGAAAAATATCTAAAAATCATAGGTGACATACTTGAGAATCCAACGGACACGGAGAAGATTCTGCTAGTCGCAGCAAATTAATTAATGATTTAACCCAGTCGGACGCGGCACGTCTTCAACGATTATTAGGGGGCATAGGTTTAGGGGATCAAAAACCTAGTCAGTTATTGTCTATAATGCGTATGACTATACAACAATCTTTCTGATTAGGCATTTCTAAATTTGTGGTTACAGCAGTTGCCTAGAAAAATGCAGGTAATTTTAGCGGTTAGCACTGAACCGTTAGATAAAGTAGCTGAATTAGCCTATAAAATTATTGACGTTTTGCCATCGATCAATTTTAATTTAAACCAGGTTAGTAATACACTCATGTTGTTCACATATTCATATAACAAATGAACGGTCACAGTCACGAGGCAGATCGTTTACTAGATCTTCATCCGTCCTACGTGAAAAAAAGTTTTGTTGGTATCATTTTCGTTTCAGGACGCAAGCAAAAAATGCAAATATCCAGACAAGTGTCAATTCGAGAAGTTATACATGTAGGCGAATCACAGGTAGCGACATGTGACAATGGCCAATGGAAAAGTTGCTTAATTGTAAAGGATACGTCAAGTAAACGTCAATTTTTAATATATACGGGAGCAGATGTATCGATACTTTTTACATCGAGTGTTCTTAAGAGACAGCCGTTAAGTGTAAAATGTACCAGTTAGGCATCTAGTACCACATCATATCGAGACTACAGGCCGGCCAGTTAAATCTAAAGTTCGTAGATTGTTGATCGAGAAACCGCTTGCGGCCAAAAACGAATTCGATCGAATTCGTGTCGAAGAAGGATGGTTGTTGTGACCATGCAGGGATTACCGGGCGTTGAATGCTTGTACAATTCCGCATATTCAGGATTTTTTCTATCAGTTAGACGGTTGTAGTATTTTTACAACGCTGGATTTGGTTAGAGCGTATCACCAGATACTGGTGGAGCCAGGTGATATTCCCAAGACGACAATTTGTACACCTTTTGGGATGTTTGAATTTAACCGAATGACATTCGGGTTGCAAAATGCAGCCCATACATTTCAAAGGTTTATACATACAGTTTTGGATGGATTTGGTTTCGTTTTCCTTATATAGACGATTTATTCATATATAGCTTCTAAAAGCCTTGAAGAACATTTGAAGCATATCGAAATTGTTTTCGCACATTTAAATGACTATGGTCAGACTCGGATAAGGTTGTGGCAATTAACGAATACAAGCCACCGGAAACGATAAAGAACATGAGACGATTTTTCGGGATGTTAAATTTTTATTGTAGGTTCATTCCTAATGCAGCACCAAGCCATTCTTAATCAATTTCTAAAATGGTCAAAGAAAAATGATAAACAAAAGATTGAATGGAATGAACAATTGATATCAGCGTTTAATAAGGCGAAACAAGATCTTATACTGATGCAACAATATTGTCCCATCTATCTTGTAATGCACCGCTGGCATTATTGGTCGATGCGTCTGATTTTGCTATAGGTGCAGTTATACAACAATTGGTCGACGACGTCAAATCACCGTTGGGTCAGTTCCAATTAGTAGAAAAAAGATTTGACGAAATTCAAACAGATTTAATCGGACCTTTGCCAATTTCAGAAAATCAGGGCTACTGTGACTGTCATAGATTTACGCGTTGGGCGGAAGCAATTCCATTGCCTGATATTAAAGCAGAAATCAAAGCATTTGCGTTATACAACGGTTGAATATCAAGGATTGGCACTCCCTCATATGTGGTTACTGATCAATTTGTGTCCGAGTAATTTAGGGAATTAGTAGTTTTAATGGGATTCAAACGGAAACGAACGTATGACACAGGAAACCGAATTGGAATAAGTGATGTTAGCTTCTGTCGTGCTCTATGCGTGAGTGAGAACTATTTTCCTCTGCAAAACACTTTTAACTTCCTGCACCGTTTGACAATCGTTGTTGATTATTGAACTATAAGAAAAGTGGACATTATAGGAACTTTTAAGCTATGGCTGCAATTCTTTGAAGAACTCTTCCATAATATATTTAGCTGTTCATTTTCCGTAGTGAAGTTTTTAGTAGACGGGCATATTGTTTGCAGTTTTGACAGATGATTATATTCCTTCCATCATGTGAGAGTTAGAATTTGAACGTTTATTAAAAGCTATTTATTGTGTCAGTATTGAACGTTGTGTATACCACGACAACATTTGTTGTTCTTTGTTCAGTATGCTAACAACAAAAGAGTTATGTGCCTTTCACAAAATAAAACCATTAATTAAAATATTCTGTATAGCTTAATTCTTTTATAAACATCAATTTTCACGTGTCACTAAACCAACGTCCATTCCAACATGAAAATCATTTTCCAAAGATGTAGAACACTATAAAATTTATTTATAGAACAAAGTTCCTTCTTTGTTTATATGGTACGTGCTTGCAGGTGGAAAATTTGTTTATTTGTTTGTTATATAACAAAGCATTTATTTTTATTGTTTTATCGCTCAATTTTGACGTCTCTAGGTCCCACATACATACTTTGTATGTAAATAAACAACTTTGGGGACAATTCAATTTCCGTTGTATGTAGGTATTTTTTACATTTCTAACAATATTTATTCACATAATTTTCTTCCGCTTACAAAAAGAAAATGATTTTCTAAATTGAAACGTCAAAAGAAATTAAAATTAAATTTTATTTATATAAATAATTTGTCTTAAATTGATTTAAACGGTGCGGTAAAATTTGGCCGCACGTTTTTCGCTCGCTTTACTATTCTACATAAATCTAAAATTATTTCTGACAATTTAATTAACATGCACACATGGTGGCGGCCAAATAGTCAACAGTGTTGTTGATAAACACGGCCGATCATTCAATTAAACACTTCATGTTCCGCGGAAACGGATTCGTGGTTAGTTAAATTTAAATTATTTTTATATTTACAAATCCAATCTAATTTTAATTAAGAAATTAAATTTTTTTTTTGCTACTAAATTTTTTAATTAATTTTTGTTGATGATGGGTTAAATAGAAATTGTATATGCAGTGCACCGTAGCACACGGTGGCAAATTATGTGTGAATCTCGTTTTATGAATGATTTACATGTAGGAATTTGATATAGAGCCAATTTACTATAACATTCGTATAATATAGTAAGAGGTGACATCTACTTGGCTTACAATACACTATAATAGTATACAAAGTAAATTTTCAAAAGTCTACGCCACAAACAAAACATAAAAAACAATTAAACCTAAATCCTACTATAGATAATAGTCCCATACCCACAACAGGTATTTTCATGCAGAGGCGAAACAATTAAATTTGAACTCCATGGCAATTGTAACACCGATGTACTCATTTATATGTTCTATATGACCAGACATCTGCACTGGATGAGCATTCGACTGTATGTGGCCGAGCCGGTAGCTATTTAAAAATAAATAACTTTTACTTTGCATGAATTTTCAAAAGATAAATAAATTGAAAATTAATTAATTTTCCAACAAGAATTTTTATTATGAAAGAAATGATTTGTTATTTAGAAAATATGTTCATATAAACAATCCAAGATTTAAATAAATATACAATTAAATTTACAGATTTATTATCTACTCGGTTTTGGTTTGTTCCCCACATTTAGTTTGTATATATAATTAAATATGCCATCGCCTTTCCCAGAAAGTAAAGTGAATTTCTATAATCGTTGGCAGGATTTGTTTTTGTACGATGCTTTCTGTGGAAGGCGAATTTTTTATAATGCGCAAGGAGTATCGGAGCAATTGAGTTCCTGCATATTATTCAGTGGGGGCGGCTGGTAGGGCTAAGAGTACAGGGGGAAAAGATGTAAGCAACCACCCCGTCAAGCTTACATGGCCACAGATAATACAAATTTTGGTGACCGCATGAGAACGCAAAAATAAGAATACGCGAAAACGGAAAGAAATGGAAATACTTATTCCCTACCCAGATAGCCATAGTAGTCTCATCTAGAAGATCTGGGAGCTGGCTAGGATTCAATGGAGTATTCAATCATAAACTCGAATATTAAAACTGATTAGGTAACCGCAGAAATGAGACGGCCAATTCTCTCTAAGGAATGTAGCGCCAGCGAAATAAAAATATTTATTTATTTATATAAGTAGTTGAAAGTAATAGTAACGAAAATAAAATCATTGGTTATGGCATAAAATAGCTTCAATTTACTTCTAATATTATTTTTACTTTAAATAAATGGAGACTAAACGCTCGGTTAAATGTCTCTGGGATCAATATTTCCGTCTAGGCTGTACAGGGGCCAAAATCAGGGGTTCTTAATCGGTTTTCTTGTAAATAATATACTTATTTGCAAAAACATGAAAAAACTCCTATGGAAGCTGTCACTTAGGTGGACCATTTTGGACCAAAAATCACTGGGAATTGGAGAACATTTGAAAAATTCTTTTCGGACTTCGACGATATAGCAAATGATAAATTTGCAAAAATCTCCGAAAATTTTCATGGCTATTTTTGATTTTACTACGCTACTGAAGTTAGCAGACAATTGCTCGTAAATTGCTCAAATTGGTAACACCACAAATTAAAACTTGAAATCCAGCAATTTACGAATTGGTTTAACTTCACCCAGTTCAAATTAAAACTAAACATTCGTCCAGCTTTTAATTTATTTCACTCTGATGCTATATAAAATATGCCCTGATTTTTGGGACAGATGTTTACTGGTAGGGCCACAACTCAAATTTATTGCTCCCTAACATGACAAATTATAAACATGGGATCCAGCAATCTATAAATTGAGCTAACCACACCCAATTGATATTACCTTTAAACGTGCGAATTATGTGAAATCGATTTTTATTGATACTCCAAATTTTCTTTGAATTTTTTTTTTGCTAATTTCAATAACATGTAATTTTCGGCTAACATCATCAGAATTTTGTACTACCACCTGTCAGAGTTGGGCGGGGTAGTTTACTCAGTGCATTCTACGCGTTGTCGATATGTAATATACCACATAGATTATACACAACGATTTGTTTGCGTCCTAGTCGTCGACAATGTACACAACGTCGACAACCTAGGAAATGATATTAAAAATTTTATTTTCTCATATTTTTCTTTCCTTTGCATTAGCCAGTCTGCAGCCAGTCATATACCCGATTTAGTCTAGAATCTATTTCCAATTATTCAATTCAAGTGAAGGGAAGGTGACTGTTCGAGTGTGAATTTTTAGAGGAATTTTTGAATTCACACACTTTTATTCAGAAAATGTTCAGTTTTCACTTACATCTTAGTTACTCTTTACGTAACTCTAATTTAATGAAGTAATCAATGAAGTGATTGTTACCCTTCACATCACTAAAAATTACACAGTTGTCAAAAATTACTACATGCTGCTCAACAGAAATAACTGCACGGTCAAGGTCAAACTGCCTCAGTTAAAATAGTTGTTCAACTTTTCGCCAAAGTAAATAGTTAGACATCGAACAATTTAAATTATTTTATTGAGCTTTACTGGATTTATATAAATAAATAATGGTAATATAACTCATATACCGGGTCTTCCAATAATAATTTTTTTAAATTCGGAATTAAACTCACGTTTTTCTAAAAGTATATTATGTCATTCTTATAGATCGCACGTTCTGGGCGGCCAACTACTCACGAGATTAATCATCCATCAAATTTATCAATAAACCGATTGTTTCATTGGCCGTATGGCATGTAGCGCCATCCTGTGGAAACTACAAGTAATTAATATTTATACCATCAAATATTGGCTACATATAAAAATTTGTTTTATTTAGCAAGAGTGTTACAACTAACAGCGCCAAATTCGTCATGTAGTTGTTGTTGGCAAGTTTAATTGTTGAGGACGTCATGAAATTAAAATCTTGGGTTTTCTGCAACTCTTGCTATCACTGTACAAATATTTTCAGTTGAACGACCTGAGCGAGCACGTAACAGAATAAGAGCTACAATGACGAGCGTCGAAGAATATAAATAAAAAATTAAGAAGAATTATTAAAGTCGTCCGTGAATTTAATTTGTTTTATTTTTTCGGCTTTTCGGACAAAATATCATTTTTAATGGACACCCATACAATGTTTACGACAATTTTTGTCGCAGAAAACAAAGAGGCCATTTATTAACAATATTTCTACCACAAAAGTAGAAAAAATGCACTCCCCTCCCCCACGTTTTAACCCCAGGGCACTTGTGTACACAAAGATACACAAACCCTTACAAAAATGAGAACTCCCTTAGGTAGCTTCTTGGCAGCTTGGTTTCGTACTGATAAAAAGTTGGTCTACTCATCAGGTTGCAACGACCAAACTGCAAAAATCCAACTCTTGCTTTATACCGACAATATAAAACAAGAACATATTGATTTAGCGAATTATATACCACTATGGGTGTCCATTATGGGTGTCCATTAAAAATGATATTTTGTCCGAAAAGCCGAAAAAATAAAACAAATTAAATTCACGGACGACTTTAATAATTCTTCTTAATTATATGTGTTGGCTTGTTACAGACATACATAATGAGAATTTCCTGTGGTTTCTGATTTAGTGGTATATAATTCGCTAAATCAATATGTTCTTGTTTTATATTGTCGGTATAAAGCAAGAGTTGGATTTTTGCAGTTTGGTCGTTGCAACCTGATGAGTAGACCAACTTTTTATCAGTACGAAACCAAGCTGCCAAGAAGCTACCTAAGGGAGTTCTCATTTTTGTAAGGGTTTGTGTATCTTTGTGTACACAAGTGCCCTGGGGTTAAAACGTGGGGGAGGGGAGTGCATTTTTTCTACTTTTGTGGTAGAAATATTGTTAATAAATGGCCTCTTTGTTTTCTGCGACAAAAATTGTCGTAAACATTGTATGGGTGTCCATTAAAAATGATATTTTGTCCGAAAAGCCGAAAAAATAAAACAAAATAAATAAAAAATATCCCCGCAATGTTGCTGTAGCTAACAGAGCAAGAGCGTCAGCGTAAGGCGATAAAAAAACAACCACAAATGACATAACGACGATATATTTTATCTATGTTAAAATGGATTGTAAAAGTTTGCGTACTCGGATCATAAAAATTTTAAAATTATAAAAATTGTTTATGTTTTAGGTTTTTGGCACGAGATGTCTTGTGCCAAAAACCTAAAACATAAACAATTTTTATAATTTTAAAATTTTTTATTATCCGAGTACGCAAACTTTTGCAATCCATTTTGACATAGATAAAATATTTCGTCGTTATGTCATTTGTGGTTATTTTTTATCGCTATACGCTAACGTTTTTGTACTGTTAGCTACAGCGATATTTTTTTTTAATTCGTCGACGCTCGTCGTTGTCGCTCTTGTACTGTTTCGAGCTAAATAGACTCCAAATTTATTTCAACGAAAAAATCGTCATCCCCTGCGTTGGTGGTTGTGTTTGTGATTTCGAACATGTACTGTTTTGAGTTTTAGTCGTATCCCTACAAATAAATTTTAACAAAACTCATAGTGAATATGTTTTAAATCTTGGTATGCTGCTTTACAAATATATCCTTGCGACTATCACTTCAGTAGCCTGATTCTCTAAAAAGCAAATAATGTGTAAACGTGAAAACCAGAGTAAGCTTATCGACTTTACACAAATTACAACAACAATCCTGTGTGATTTTCTTTATTTTTGCGTTTACATATTATCGTGTTTTTTTAGAGAATCAGTGCACAGACGACAATTTCAATCACTTGAAATTTTGACGTAACAAATAAATAGATTTTTTTTTCAAACTACCGCAGCCATAATTAGTTTGAAAAAAATTTCTATTTATTTGTCACGTCAATATTTCAAGTGATTGAAATTGTCGTGTGAAGTGATATCAATCGCAGGGAAATATTTATAAAGCACCAAACTAAGATTTTCTAATTTAGCCACAACGAGTTTTATCAACAATTGTTTTGTAAGTTTCGATTTAATAATCTAGTAACCAACAAGATAAGTTGTCACATCGCATGAAGTGATGCGACTAAAGGGCCAACCATACAAAAATTATAATAAGTCGTAACGAGTATGCCTGGCGTAAATATTGTTGGATATTGAATGACAGCTATTTGTTATAGTGACAGCTATTTATTGTTTGTTGTTTTTTATGTGAAATTTTATTTACTTTTTCAAATCAATGTGAAAGGTTCAAATAGAACAAAAAATCAAAATTGATGTGGTTTTATATATGTATTGGAGATATAAAATAGGATTTTGAAGTTTAGAAATGGCGCGTCAAAACGACGTCAATTGTGCACTCCACTATACGAAATTATATGTAAATATTTTCGAACGAATAATTATCATATATTTATTAATGAACGATTAAAATATATTTCAATTAAATTTAAAACACATGCTTTAATTTATTAGTAATTTAACACACCAATTGACGTTTCTACAAAAATTGACGTTTCATTTTGTATTGGTATTTCTCCATCAAAAAAAAATTTACGAAAAATGTACATTTTTTAAAATTGATGTACATCAAAAAAAAAATTGATTTTTTCTGGCAAATAAAACAAAATTTTTGATGTACATCAATTTTTTTTTGCCGGATTTTGGTAAATAAAATTCCACATTAGATAGTATACGATGCAAATAATTTTTCTTTTTTTTAAGTTTGAACGCAAAATTTCCCTCAAGAAGTAGATTTTTGAAGTCTTGGCGTATTCCGTGATGAGTTAAGTTAAACATGTGTTCTTGATTCTTCTGTAAGTCTTAGTCTGTTATCGGTTCCATGTGCCCCAAATGAACATACTCCTTCATAAATTGAATATATTGGTTGCGCACGTTATGATCCCGTGCTAGGTTATTCTCTTATGCAGAAAAACGATAAGTATAGCTCAGAGAATTGCTAAGGGTTGGTAGCTTTTGCTTGATTGAAAGTTTCAATTGCCCGTTATATGATCCCTTTCTTCACTCGCTAACAAAAACGCCCCAAAAATTCATTTATATTAATTTCACTTCCCGAAAGGGCTTGAATTGAAGGTTCTTCGTTTTGCTCAAACTCATCCCATTCCGACTATTATCCAACCGAATTTCATGTTTTGTGCTACGACATTATTTTGTTGGCTAATAATCCTTCCATTTTCAAGTATATTGAAAAAATATACGCAACCCAAGAGAATATTGATAGGACCATTTTTATTAACTGTGGGATCAGCCAAAGGTAGAGATCCAACAGAGTTAGATAGCCAATTAAAAGGTTTAGATGGAAGATTTGAGGTACAGTCGTGGACATATTTTTAGCTACGTATTTCTTTGAATTTTCTGGTTGCACAAAAGAGGAAACGGTTTCACTTAAGGGAAATAAGAGAAAATTAAATTACAGAAGTAGAACCTCGAAAATGACACCCATATTGGTTTTCTACCTATAATCATCATCGTATTAAACTAGTAGAAGCGGACAATTGAAATTGTCCGACAAGCGCTCGATAAAATAGGAAAAATGCAACAGACGGATGGACAGAGGTTAAAACCTCTGAAACAACTAAGGTGCCAATACAACAAATTAGCCCAATAGACAAAAAATGAATAGAATCTTAAGCAAATCAAAAAAAATCACAGAAACTAGTTTTGAAATAACACTCTTTTTATTATAGATAATTACTGTATTTGTTGCTTGAATATTTTTTCTGGAATAGAATAATAATTGAAAATTTAAAAAAAAGTAGGCAGCCGCATCTGTGTGTCCTCTATTTTTAGAAAAAGTTAAATATCTCAAAAACTACTTGACCTAGAGTTCCCAAATTTTAAATGTGACCTTTTTAAAGTAGTATCTATCTGTGTGCAAATTTGATCTCTGGTATGTATAGTTTTTGCTGTGATAGTGCCAACAGACAGGCGGCCTAAGTCTTTGTATAAGCTTAAACGATATCGGCCCCAAATCTCGATTTGAGAAAAACAAAAGCCATCATTATCTAGGGATGATCAAACGAAATCAACTAGTGACCAATCCTAAACGAATAACCAAGAAACAAAAACTTAAATTTATTATATCTTATGTCTTCCACTTTAGATACAAGAACATTTTTGAAACATTTTTGATTAAATTTTTGTTTTGGAAATTTCATTATTTTTTTACCGTTTAAACGTAGGTGACCAAACGATATAAACTAGTGAAAACAAATCCTGACCAAACGATGACCAAAAGAATTCAATCATCACTTTTGTCAAAACTTTTAAATGGGGTGCTAGAAAGGTGGCGCCAAATTGTCGAACCGCCAAAATTAGCAACGGTTGAAAATATTTTAAAAACTCTACTTCAGTTAGAATGATATTACGACCACTTTAAATCAGGGATTACAATCGAATTTACGGTCGTTATGCCGGCTATCCTCAGGGCTGCGGTGGTTTTGATGGAATATGACCAAGTCGTGAGAGACTGGATAAAATAAAAAAAATTGTTAAAATAACAAAAAAAAAAAAAAAATGAAATACAAAATTTGGAAAGCAAAAAGAAAACACTACACTCGACTGACCCCAAACGTACTCACCCGTACGGCATCCTCATGTAATGGTATTTACTTCATCTCTCTCATTAAAATTTGACCACACAATGTTACCACTTTCGGTAAAAAGTCTATTTATGATACCATCACTTTTTTCAGTTTTTATTTATTTGTTATTTATTTAATTTATTTATTATTCACTTAATTTGTCTATTAATTTATTTCTTATTTTTCAATGTGGTATTTACCATTTCAATTTGTCTCAAAAAAAAATGTCACCGAAGTTTGTTTTTTATGCAAATAGGTATTTTTTGGTTTAATTTCAATTTAAATTTGGCTTGCACCGTATACGATATTTTTCCCAAAACTCAAAGACCCATTTTAAGTCTCACCGTTTTACCAACTGAAATCTAATTTCTCCATCCCAACAAAACGTATTTTTTATTGTTTTTTGTTAATGTCGTTTGTTGTTGTTGGTTTTAATGGTGTTTTCTATTTTAGTACATAATTGGATTGATATTGAACTCAAACCAAAAATAATTGAATTCAGATTCCACTTCAAATATTAACCCTCGCTTGTAGCGTACAATATTTGCTACAATCTCCATGCTATAACGGTGTAAGAATCAAATAATTGAAGAAATCAATATTAACGAAATAAACGTTGATGGTGGCGAGCCCAATACAGCAACAGCAGTATGTTTGGACTTTGAACAGCAGAAATCACAAATATAAAACGTTCTAATAGTGCACAACTTTATGCTGAATTGAAGCGAATGAAGAACATCTCCGAGTTTAGGTCATCGAAGGAGTCGTTTCTACGGAACAATTTATGTGATTTAGTATCAAAACGAAAACTTATTTGGCGTCTAGGGTAATTATACGAAGCTAGAGAGCACCTTGACTACAATGTCGACGCCAGGAACATAAAAAACGCTAAGTAATCTAGGTAATCGATTACATGTTGACAACCGTCTAGATTACATTGTGAAATTTACCTCGCCCGTCCCTGGTCCGCGTGTGTGCGGGCAGCTTCCATACGCAAGCCCAACGGTGCTCCCAATCAGTATCAAACAAGAATATTTGAAATGTTTGTAGTTGATAAGCGACCCGTGTTTTACAAACAAAATTGTAGAAAATTTTCCAATTTGATTTAGGACTAATTGTTTGGCGTCACAAATTCGATATATGCCTCTATTACATTCCTAGTATCATAAAACATAAAATATTCGTTTATTTAAAATTTACATAACTATGTATACATAATAACACTATCGAATAATAACAAGCACACAATTATGTTAAAATAAATATAATTAAAATTATGCATCCTAAAAATACAAAAACCATAATTATTACCAATAAACATAATTTAATTATGCTCGTATAATGATGATGACAATGTCATAAACCATGAATGTTATTTTATTACATAATTGCAAAAAATAAATGAAATTTATTATAAGCTGTATGTAAATTATTTATGAAAGATGAAAGATGAACATAACTTAATTATGGTACGCAAGTATGCTAAAAACCATTATGATTTTTTCGTACGGTAAGGGGGGATATGTATGTTAGAATAATAGAATTAATTTTTAACAAAAACATTGAAACAAATGAGTTTGAGTTTTCTATTATAGGAAATAAGCTCACGAAGTACTTTTCTATGGTTCATATATTTAATAAATTATTAATTCGTATACGAATTAATTACTACGTAAATTTAATAAAACAAAACATTGCAAATAAAAATGAATATAATGGGTGAACAAAATTAATAAAATGAACTTCTACGTTAATACTCCTTATGCACGGTTGCACAGAAAAATGACTAACGGAAGGTTAGTTGTGCGCCAGTTTCATTTTTATATGAAATTTGAGCCTAACTATTGAATTCGAAGTTTATTTTCGACAGCTATAGTTTTCATATAGCAGGCGTAGAAACGATAGGGACAAGAATATGTAGTAAAAATTACATACATTTTTCTTTTTTCTTCTTTCGTCAACTATAGGAAAACGATAGCCTTCGAAAATGAACGTCGAATTCAATAGTTAGGCCCCTGTTTCGAACTCAGAAAAAATCAACGCAAACTTAGATTAGTTAAAAAGTTATTCAATCAAAATTGGCAGTTTAAATATTTATACGCAAGGCAGGCTAAATATTTCCACGGAATAAAATATATTTAATCAAGTTGAGATACGAATTTATAAACGAAACTGAAGTCAAAGTAATTCTAGCAGAAAGAGACGTAGACTTCGATAAAATGTTGCCAAATGGTGATGTTAGAACATCCCAGTCCAGATTTCATATAAAACATTTAACTGGCGTACAACTAACCGACCGTTAGTCATTTTGTGTGCAACCGAGTACCACAGTACTCCCCATTTTAGCGATAGCGTTGGGGAAGTTAAACTTATACCTCGATTTGGTCGATTAGTTGCTGACAATGCTTGTGGCAGCTGCCGACTAATACTCGTTTACTGATTCGTTATTTGTGGACTGTCATTTATATTTGGGTCACCATTCCGGCCAAATGCTGGTTTTAGCCACCCAACAGACACAATGATGATGCGGTTGTTCATGTTGACTGTATACACTTTCGTGGCTACAGCTATGTAGCTCCTTACTGGTATATAGAGATTGGTTTGACGGTTAGATTTGCCATTGATTTGCGTAAGTTAAATAATATTTCGTTTTAGTTCTCGGCGCATTTCGTGAAAAAGTTGACTAATATGTTAGTATTGACGGGTCGAGAGCTGGTAAAATCATACTATATTTTTGTTAGTCGGCCACGATGTGAGATACTGGAAACTAAAAATCTATAGCTATAAAACAACTTTATACGTCGTTGCTGTTTGTTCTTGGCAACGGTAATTTCGCAAATAATGAAATTCCATTTTCGTATATATAAGTCACCCTGCGTATACCAATTTACTTTTCGAATCCCCATTCGTATTTCCAGATTTTTTGGGAGATTGCGCATTCATGGTAGGTGTTGTGCTATTGTCTGACAAGACGCAACATAGCGACTAAACCGAAGCACTTATGTACAAATTTCCCAAAATCCTGATGCATTGCAGTCATTTCTTGTCCTTCGGAAATACCGTCTATAAAACTTTTTATTAAAACCGTTCGAGCTGATTTTTTTAAATAAGAACCTGGATCGCATTTGGGAAACCCATAAATTTTTTTTCCGAATTATATCTCATCACAATCGATTTTCTCCATGTAAAAACTTATCTCACCTAATTTTACAAAAATTGTTCTACCCGAAAAACCCTCAATGAATTTTCCCAAAATTAGGACTCATCACAATCCATTCCTAGCATTAGAAAACCCTTATTACCGCAATTTTTATCTAAACCGTTTAAGCCAAAACAAAATTGAAAGGGGTGCCGGGCCCTACCTTAGGACTCTCTAAACAAATTTTCCTGGGATTAACAGCCATCGGAATCAACTCATGGTACTTGATTCCATGGCATTCCCTTCATCAATTTTTATATACAAAAAATATAAATAAAAAAATCGGGGCCCAAACAGACGACATAAAATGTAAAATAGGTATGAAGGCCAAACTACAACCTACAAAATAAATATTGTTAGGACGCGATTAGTGCAACCATATAATGTCACAGAAATGCACCCAACATAACATGGTGCCGCATTCCGCAATATGATGGAACATAACGTTGATATCTAATTAACGAAAAATACTAGACACAACACGAAGCAGCATACTACAAAGTCGCACAACATACAGCAATATAACGCAACATGGCACAACATCCCACAGCATCGTGCTATATCAAGCAGCATGGATCAACATGGTGCAACATCATGCAACATGGTGTAATTTGATGGCCCGTCGGGAGGTCTCCTATTAATAAATTATCCAGAACTAAACTCTTTCTTATCATTTTTTCCATTCAAAACTCTGTCTCGCCAAATTGTATAACAATTGTTCAAGCAAAATAAAATGTTAAAAGAAGGCCCCAAGCCAACATGGCGCAGCAATGGCCAACAAGATACAACATCCCACAACAACGCAAGATGACCGTTCCGGGGAAGCATAAATTAATTATTTATAAATTAGAATTCCTTGTAATCGTTTCCCTGGATTCGAAAACCTTGTCCCGCTAACCGAAAAATCGTGCTAACCGAAAAAAAAATTAAAGAAAGGGGCCCAGAGCACACAGGATGACCCCTTGTATTCAATTCTTGTTATGTTGCTGACAATCAACTGCAGTCTATTTCTTAATCCGAATTTCCGTTTGCTATTGAGGCACAGCGCACTTGCGGGCTGTGATAAAATTCCCGGTTTGCACAATGTGGCCTTCGAGGCATTGAATGCGGAACCCTGTGAGTTGCAGCCAAATAAATAAAACAATAAAACGTTTCATGTGAAAAGGAATTTGTTTGATTATAATGAATTGTTCATTAACATTAGTAGTAAAATACTTTAACGCGTTCTTAAATCTTAATTACAAAATAGATTCTTCTGTATTTCTTTAAAGTATTATTAAATCATTTTGTTTGAAATTTAAAAAAAAACAGCTTTGATGATTGAAAGAAGTTTCCATATAATTAAATTGATGATGTTTCCAAATCAACAGATGCAGGCATTGTTATTATTTTGTAGAAATCTGCATCACCCAAACTACAAAAATTTTAGCTCATATTTATTTCGAGAACACAGACTTTTCAAACTACCCCAATTTACTACAAAAATGTTAATCTCGATTGAATTAAAATAAAAATTAAAAATTAAGTTGAATAATTTAGGAAACATATTTTCAACGTTAGCTACACCCGTGTATACCTTGTATATGAAAATTAAAATTCAAATTTAATGTTCCACACTACATCGCTACGACTACCTTACAGAACGAATACGGCAATCCCCGCACATCACATAATACAAATATGCACTCGTAAATAAATTATTTCATTAAAAATATATTTGCTCACATTTAAAAAAAATTAAATAAATTTTTTTGTAACATACGAGGAGTATTCGCATTGGTTTGACAGGCGGCAGATTAAGTGTTTATCGTATGCAAAGTGTTTTATATTTCGTATAAATAAAAAGTACTGGCCGCCTTATTTTACGGTCCGTTTCACAAGAAAATTAACTTTACAAGATTTTAATACGCGTCTGGCGATGCAATTTGGAACCATTTCAAATAAAACAAATTATAGATACAAATGTATGTGAGCACACACATCATCGTCGTCGTATCAATCACAAACAGATGGGATGATGTCTAAACATTAATTTTTATGTATGTTATGTTTGTTTAATACATAGAATGTTGTTATTTACTTATTTTAATCTACATATAAATAAATATATATTTTTGTAACTAATGCATGCATATTTAAATTTGGTACCGAGTTTTGTACATACGAGTGTGTACTTTGTAGTATGCAAATTAAAAATGTTTTTAAATTTATTTCGAAAATTTGACTTCCACCACATACTCGTGTACTCGTATACGATTAGGGATTTTCTGTGTATCGACTAATCAATAAACCAACAGAATGCTTAAAAATCTGTATTTCCAGTAGCTACACGTATATGTATCCCCCAAACGTAAAAAATCAATCAAAATTCATGTATGTTGATAATTCATATGACAACAAACAGCACTTGAAAGCTAGCTGAAGCACAAAATACAACTTTTCAATGACACATACACAAAATTTTTTTTACGGATATAAAATTCGACATAAAAATTAATCAAAATTATTTTTTTAAAAACCACTTACCAATTATTCCGAAAACTAGCGTAGAATTTTGTTGCGGTAAATATTTTATTGTGTTGCGAGATGTATTATATGAAATATGGATACAGAAGAATTAAAATGAAAGGCATGATTCTAAATGTTCCTTAATACTGAATGTCTGTATGCATATTAAACCAACTCTTGCCTTGTAACAGATGCCTTTCTTCAGAAAGCCCTTTTATTAAAGTTGGCTGGAACGAAAAATTGTCCCCGTTCCGCTGCTTTGGTTAACTGGAAGAGCTTCATCCAAGACAGAGTTAGGATATCTGATCAACATTCATTCAAGAAACCAGGACGCAATTGCGCCCAGGCAGGAAGCGCTATTGTTTGTAAAAAGAAAACGTTCTTCACCCATAAGAATAGCAGACAAAACACGTAGCTGAAGAGGAAATGACAGTTCACCGAATACATCAATTGAGCGAAAACGACAAATCGCCGAAAACGATAATTTAGAGAAAAATTTGCAGTCGCTTCGCATATTGATAAAGGGAATAATTTATAATAATAATTTTTTTCTATTTGAATTTATTATTACAAATGCGTTAAATGCACATTAGGAAGATCTTAAGTTCCTCGACTTAGGATCGCCTTTTAGCAACCATAATTCATTATCAAAATCGAAATTTTTCTATCGTTATACAGACCTCAATTTTAAAATAAGGACTGAAATTATTCGTGAAGATTGTCCTAAATATGGCGAATTCATTTCGATGAATTGTCGTTTTCAGTGAATAGTCGATTTTGGTGAATTGTATAGTAAGACAATTTAACGGAAGCAACAATTTCACGAAAACGGTAATTTACCGAACACGACATTTCACCGAAAAATACAATTCACCGAAAATATGTCAAAGGAATTGTTACTTTTGTGCGATTGTGATAAAAACTAGAACGGAACTAAATTTTTTCATTGATGATCACGAGGAAGTTGGGTTTGTAGACTGAAAATATGATTCTAACAGGTATTTTAGACAGCGTGCAGAAAAACGGCCTTAGCCGATAATAAACAACTTGATTTTATATTGTAAAATGAGATATTGAAAAGTTACGGGACAATGTCAACTTAGAGAAAATTATGGCCTATAGAGACGAAAATTACCCGTTTCTTTATCGATCATGATGAACTTTGATATTTAGGATAGAAATCGATCGGAGTGAAGTTTCTGCGAAAATAACGAAATATACACAGACCTGTAAGTACTTAGAATTGAAAAAAACACTCAAATATTGAACTTTCATGATAATATCAGAATTTTTTAATAAACACAAATAGTTTTACACTATAAGTAGCAAACATTTTAGTTTTGCGCAAAGTTTTGTGTGAATTTTATAAAATGAAGTTTTTTTTCAACAAAACACACTACGAATCGCACAGAGATGATCGAAGTGGTTCTGAACTAGTAATTGACGTAAGACACAAATCTTATTTATCCACATACTCGGAAATATCTGAGATTTTTGTTATTCGAGACAGAACATCATTGAGTGTAATATGAAAATACTTAAACATTTGAAATTATTTATGACTCGGTCAATACCGATCGCACAGAGATGATCGTCAATTACTAACAACGGATGATTTGCTTCTTACATCAATTACTAGTTCAGAACCACTTCGATTATCTCTGTGCGATTCGCAGTGTGTTTTGTTGTAAAAAACTTCATTCTATAAAGTTCACTCAAAACTTTTCACAAAACTAAAATGTTTGCTACTTATAGTGTAAAACTATTTGTGTTTATTAAAAAATTCTGATATTATCATGAAAGTTCAATATTTGAGTGTTTTTTCAATTCGAAGTTCTTATAGGTCACAATGTATATTTTGTTATTTTGGCAGAGACTTCACTCCGATTCCAATCTTTTACCGATGAAATTGTCGATTTTGTTTCGATGAGTTTTAATTCATAGATGTGAAGTTCAACATCAATAAAAAACAGACCTACCAGATCAATTATCTTTATATCGGTTTTTCTCTTCATTGTTACTCAGCCTCTATTGTTTCACATTTGTATCTGCTCGTTAACTACAACCTCTCTGGATTGATCGAGTCATAGCTTACCGTATTTCCATACTACGAACCCAATTTCATCATAATTATCGTAGCTTCGAGAATGCTTTTTAAATAGTCAATTTTAATGGAGGGAGTGGAGCTAAATAGAGCTTCAATAGTTTTTTTTTAATCTAAGATATCCCTTTTGTGTTTTACTAACACAATTGTGCGGGTACGGCATAAGTACCATGTCAAAAATTTAGTTTTGTATGTTTCTTGAACCTACTTACATATTTGTGAATTCCTTTTTAACTTATTTTCGTCCGAAAATAACACTATATCTATACATGCAATTGTGTTGGTTTTACTTCCAATCAAGCGAAATTTTTTATCAACAACGCCATTACATACTATGGTTTTTTACTCACACATTTGTGTGGGTTGGACTAAAATTGAGCCAATTGTTTTATTTTCTTGGTTGAAAAAGGGATATAATAATGTTATCAATAATGAATATCGTATTTTAAGGAACGATGGAATTCGTATTCTCGTTAAGTTCGATACCATGCCCTTCTGGAGTAACGTTTGCATTATAGGGCTATAGAATTTAGAAAAACTATAAAGTTCTCTGCTTTTTCTCTCAGTACAGTCACTCTAAAAATGAATCAAACAGGGGTGGCAAAATAGTTCAGGGTAAAGTCCACCTCACCATCTTTATTGGACGGGCTGGTGTTCAGTATGTGTTTTATAACCAGGTTTCAAATTAATCGGTAGGAAAAAGCTAAGTATCACGTAAATTAGTTATTAAAAAAAATACTTCTGAAACAACAATTTGCCAAGTCTTAAAATGAAAATTTTGTCAAGACAGTTCAGTCAAAAGCTTGCTTAAGCTGATACAATATTAGTGATATTGGAGAGTAACATTAGACAGGGTGAGACAACTAGGAGATTTTTTTTTAAACATACATATAGGTTTCAGCTTCTTTTTAATATCACATTTTACAATTTTATTTCCATTGAAAATTAAACATTAACATTTTTAAAGAAATGAGCCACTCCGGTCTCAGTTCATCATCCACACAGTCCATAACTTTTTTCCAAAATTAGTTTTAATGTAGCATTTTGATCTAACAATCCAATTTCAATCCTATACAAAAACAACTTATTTCTGCTACCCATATTCTAGAAATTCTGATTGCATTGTGATCGGTTTTGAAATGACCTCGTTCCGTTTCATTTGGCTATATTCCGGGACTACTACCAAAAAGCGTTTTTCAATCCTATTTGCATCTTACTCCAATTTTATGGAGATCGGTTAAGGAATCGACTAGTTCCGTCCTAAAATCTCATTTTCTTGCTACATTCCAATTGCATTATGATTGAGTAGGAAATATCCTTGCTCCGTTCCAATTGGCGCCTAATTTCAGAAATATTTCCGAAATCATTGTACAACCCCGTTTCTATCCTACGTACACAATTCCATCACGATCGATTAAGGAATGACTTAGTTCGATCATAGTTGCCTATATTCCTAAATTTATATTATTGTTGTGGTCAACAAACGACGTCTTTTATCAAAAAATAGAGATCTGGAAAAATGGAAATCTTAACTGAATTAGTTACAAAATAGTTTTGATTGGAAATATTCGGGGCGGCCCAAAATCTTATTTTTTAAAATCCCGTAAAATATTATAAAAATTTCGTAACGTTGATATTTTAAGTATGTCATGTCATGGACAATTTAGACATGTTGGATGAAAATGGGATATACATTTCTTTTTTCTATGATGTAGCCTTTATTAATAAGTTAGCTAGTGGCCAATAGATGTCATTTTTTACTTGCTCATAAATAATTTTAGAATAAAGTTAATATGAATTACGTATCACAGAGGGCATCTAAGCCAACAATAAAAATTCTCAGCGGTTTAGGACCGGTTTTGATCAGAAGAAAAATCAGAAAAATTCATTACTTACAAGCGAGCCATTACCAAATAAAGATTAAAAATCAAGTAAATAAAATATTATAAAGGTGTTTTATTTGGTAATATTCAAAATTGAGTTGGATAAGAAGCGGACAAGCAAATATACCCAACATAACGGAGTACCTATACAAATCATTTTGGTGAAGTGTCCACAACACAATTATCCATACAAACAGAGGGAATAAGTTTGTTATAAATATTTTCGAAACAAAGTTAAATGGGAAAATATTTTTCCCTATAAAAGTTTTGTGAAAAAAACGGTAGTTATTATAATCATATTATAGATGCCTCCCCCCCATCACCATTAAATGATTGTGATAACCAATGACACAACCATTTAATGCATAGTTAACATGATGGCTTGGCATTTAGAACAAAGTTAACTTACCATTGCAGTAGGGTTCATAGGCGTACGTACTTCTACAATCCAAATAAATTGGTAACTAGCTGAAACCACATTTGGTGGATGCAATTCAGATTTTTATTGCCTTGTTTACCAAACGTAACAATACTGGATAAATCTAATTTTTATTGCATTCGATTGCATTAAAAATTTTGTATAAAAATTATAAAAAATTTTGATTTTTTTCTTGTTCAGTTTTGGAGTTTTGAAGCAGCAGGAGCTGCTCAGCAACCAGCACATACAACATAATTATTTATTAAAGAACATTTTTTGATTAATTTTTAAAATTCAATTAAATTTTGTTTTTTAATTTTTTATTATTATTATTAATTTACCAAGTGCTCCGCTCCGCCTTTTACTTCACTTCGTCCATACATACATTCGTTATAATCTCGATATTCAAAACTTCAGTTTTCTTTTCCTCAGTTGAATTAATTGCACAAAATAATTGATAAAGTTTTTTAATTGCAAAAAGGCTAACGGCTTTGATAACTCTCACGAGGGGCTTTAGATTTGAACTTCGGGGGGCGTAGGAGCCGAGATCAGCAAACATGTCGCACTGCATGCAGCACGTAGAAACGGATTATATAGAATTTATTAATGACACCTACTGAAAAGAAAATTAATTGGATCATTTTGTTATGCGAGGTTTTGTAATTGCAAGATTTTGTACTTGCAACATTTTATAATTGCAACATTTTGAAATGCAATAGTTGTAGAGGCTGACAACTTCGAAAATTCTCACGGCCACTTAGCCCTTCATGCAATTCCATCTCTACTAGCCGGTTTCTAGAACTTTATCGCAAACTCATTTTTGAATTTTGTCAAAAAATCATTTAAGAGCCCCATTGTCCCACATGCCAAATTTTGAAAATTCAAGCGGAATTTCCTAAAAATCGGGTTTTTTATACAAAACGGGGATTTTGAAAACTCGAATTTTGAAAATCGGGATTTTGAAAACCGAGATTTCGTTACACACCCGATATTCCCGTAAACATTTTCGGAGGTTGTTCTTATTATCATAACGTTTTTATCCTAGGCCTTTAGGTACACTTTATAATCAGATTTTTCTGAGAGCAGGTAGTTGGCTTGCCGCTCAACCCTCTTATTGGGTTGAAACGTGTGTGGGTTACGGACTAGTGATATGCATGTAAATACCCAGCTCCTTGCTATAAGACAGACGCCCACTTCATCCACCCCTAGCCTGGAAAACATACGCTGATGTGGTATTGGATTGGTGGCGCCCATAACTCGCCCTGCCAGCGAGCACCGCAAAGAGTTAAAAACCTAGATCTTTGCTCCCAAATGTTATCGTCACATATGACATAAAAAGATATAGGACATAAACTTAGCTTCACAGTTTACTAGAAAATTTATTAGAAAAAATAAAAAACAGAAATTGGCTTTATCATCAAATATAGACTACAGCAATTTATCATCGACTTTTGTCCAAAGGTGGCCATATTCCAAAACTTCTTCCAAAAATCATTTAAAAATCCCATTTCCATCCAACTTACATAATCCCATCTTAATTTATTAATCAACTAAAATGGGAATGGCCGAATTCAATAAAAATTTTATAAACCGAAGACACTTTAATTTTTATTTACAAATCATTTTGTTATACGGTCAAATTTACAAACTACGATAAACTTGCATACGATAAATTATGTGTGTCCACTCGATAAATTAGATCTACGATAAACTGTTCTCCGGTTAAATGTTAACTTTAAATTGAAACACGATAAAATGTTTACGATAAAGAGACCGTCACCCGAAAAATATAATTTGGACAAAAATGTTATGAGATTTTTTTCCCAATTTCCTATTCTCAGGGAAAGCCGGAATACTACCACAGGTGGCCATGTTCCACAACTTCTTCTAAAAATCCTATTTTCATTCTATGACACTCTTTAATATCAACTTTACTGAACTTTTATAATATGGGATTTTAAAATACCGTATTTTGCAATTCGGAAGTTTGAAATACGGGATTTCAAGCCCAACTCAAATATTAATTTCCGCTTAAACTTCAGTGAACTAGGAATACGTTTTTGAGCAGCAAGGTTTGATTGCGTCGGAGCTTGATTTCGAGAGACTTTCGGTTGGGGTCTGGTTACTTTTTTTATTTTTTCTTAAGTTTGCTCACTGTGACCAAACAGGGTGTGGTGTGTTCGAGTCCCAAAAATCCAAAGTGCAGAAAGCAAAGTGCAGGAACAAATTTCAAGAAAAAATTCTTTTACAGTTTCTTCTGCTGGAGAACAGGTACTATTTTGGAGTTTTTAATTTATCAGCCCAAGCGACTTTGATGAAAATCGTCATCTGTTGGCTTCCTTTAATGTGTCTAATGCATCAATACGCTGTATTAGAAAACACGTTTTGTTTAATGTTGGCAAATCATATTTTGCTGATGTCTGTGTTCAGGCAGTGTTGGCATCGTCATCTAGTTTTGTAATCATTATGTGGATAAATTGGCGAAATCATGAGTTTTTAGCACTAGAACTCCATTCTACTAACTATGGAGAAAACAACCCAAATGATTTAGACATCCTATTAATGGGATGTCTAAATCATTCCACATCATCGATCAAAGGACAACTTCAAAAATATCCTGAAGAATTATTTTTTAAATTTTCAAATGGTTAATCGAAATCTGATTTATATTCTTTTATTGTTTGTCGTTAAATTTTCTATTTTTTTTTTATTTTTGTTGTAACAAATTTGGGTTTTAAACTAAATAATTTGATACATGTTAATCACAGAATAGATTTCTTTGAATAAATAAATAAATGAATAGATAAATAAGATGTCCCTTGATTCTGTGCCCTCTCCTAAAGCCTTTAGTCTTCAAATAATTTCATCTAGAGGCTGAAACATAACATTTTTAACAAAGGCATTCTGTCAAAAAAAGAACCGGAATTGCTAATTTATAAAGCATGCCTAAAAGGATTGTAAAAAATTTGTCGCTAAGTTGGCACAACTGTCTTCTATCTTGACGTAAAGTTCGAGCGCGATCTGTCATTTAGTTTGCTTACAGCGCGCTATTGTGTCAGTTCATCTCAATTTTCTTCCCCGATTTTTCTAATAAATAAAATATAGAACAAAGTAAAGAGAAAGAGAAAGAGAAAAAAGTTAGCCGGATATCAGGTGAATACGCCAATATGTTTGATGGTATTTGTTGAGTTTTTGGCTAGAAATTTGTTTACAATGATAGCCTTAAGTGAGATGGTGCGTTGTCGAGGTGATAAAATTCTTTATTTATTGTCTCATCTTCTGGCAAGAATTCCGAGTGCACAAAACCGCGACAATCAAAGACAACAATCAACATTTCCTTGACTTTTGGTTTACTTTGAAGTGGTTTTTTGGTTTCGGCGCAGTTAGAAGGTGCCTTTCCGAAACTTTGACTGGTTTGCATGCGACCTTTACGCGATTGAATTTTTGAAGAAGATTGACTATTGAGACACACAAAGTTCAGCGGCTATCCTCTCAAGCCTAAATGACGATTTTCTGTCACCATTTTTTTCACTTCATATGCACGTGTTTTTGATAAAATCGATTCACTGTAAGCCTTTTGTAACATTTCTAGCGATTCGGCACACGTAATTCCATTTGTAATAAAAAATTTGAGACTAATTCTTTGTTCGTTAATTTTATTCATTTTAAAAATCGGGAAGCACACTTGAGCTGAACTGACAAAATAGAGCACTGTAAACAAACTAAATGACAGGTCGCGCTCACACTGCACATCACGATAGAGGACAGTTGTGCCAACTTAGCGACAAAAAAATTATAAAATCCCTTTAATCGGGCTTTTTCAATGACCAGTTCCCCTTACTGTTTTGACATAATGTATACGATATACATGCATTTTACGTCATCATCTCGAAATTTTTTCGAACTATTTGATAATTTTACATCAATGTGACCGCTCGACATAGACGCATCCATTATCGTATGATTTAGCCAAGTAGTTTGTTCCGCTTTAATTCGTAATGTCTTCTTATTTTATTTATATTATTTTTGTATGGAATAAATAATTCAACGAATTTTACGTAAAAGTTTGTGGAAGGTCATCTATACGAATTAAATGAACACAAAAATTTTCCAGTCATTCCAGAAAATACAAATTTAAGGCAGCTGAATAACAAACACAAAATCCTGCGTCTGACACCTTCGAGTACATTTCAACGAACAGAACAAAAGTAATAAAAATTCAACTCAAATCACGTAATGGTACAAATCATGTACTCAACTAGTATATTTTGTATGCAGATACACGCAGACAAACTTTATGTTTATATGTATAAAGACACAGACATAAAATAAACATAAACCTATTCAACAGTAAACTTTTACAATAAATTACTAAGTAGTCCACGAGAATGTTGTAATATATGCAGAGCTTTAATTAATCAAATGTTTAAAAGTTTACGATAATGTCTGTCTGTGTGACAATCACGATTCATTGCCATTGGAAATACATAAAATAATCATAAAACATAATTAATCGTCAGTAAAATGGATAAAAAAATCGTTTTTATTACAAAACCAATAACATTGTTACCAGCTCGTGTACAAATCGACTACAATATAGCAACGAGCAAGGCAGCAAGTAGTAGTTCTATTAGTAAGTAGAACCTTACATCTCTACATAAACTAACGATACTACAATTTAATTCAATTAAAGTAAAATATAAATTTTTATTTTCTGTGTAACTTTGCCTTTTATATTGTTTGGAGGAGCTTTTAAAAGTTGTTTTTTTTTGGGATAAAATTGAAAAAATAAAAAGTTTTGCCAGGAAATTTTTGTTTATTAAGTGTATTATTGTGAAATGTGAACTTTTATATTGTACCGTAAACGGTTCTGCTGTGTATTATGTAGAAGAAAATAATATTAGAAAATTATAATTAATTGAGTCAAACAGAATTTTGTTTGCGTGCCAACCGAGGCTTGGCTAATTGAATGCGAGGTATATAATACAGATCGATCGATGAGAATTTTTTTATTTTGTTTGTTGCTTTATATGATTTATGTGGTCTGAAAGTGGGGCAGCCAGCATCAATCAAAGTATTAGCAGATGATTTCTTTTGACAAATTTTGGTAAAGAAATCAATAAAATTAAAATATTGAAAATTTGCACTTAAAATTATTATTTTATATTCTGTGTAGTTATCAAATTATATTCAGATTATATTCAGAGTAAATAATTTTTGTTGGGATATATTGCTTATGTTGTTATCACGGTAAAAGTTCGCCATATAGCATTTCAATTTCAAATTTCCGTACATAAAGAATTCCTTGTCCTTAATATAAAACTGGAACGTTGTTGGTTTGTCCTTTATAGACTTGCGAACCGCTCAACGGGTTTTGATGAAATTTTGTGTGGTGGCGCTGTTCTAAATTTACGAGATGCGGAAATACACCCGTTTCATTCCACTTTCAAAAACTAGTCCATTTTCAAATTAGAAGGCCATGATTTTTATGGTGCAATTTAATTATGAAACATCAAAAAGTTGAATATTTTTCAAAAAACAAAAAAGTTTTGTTTTTGAAATTTAAGATAATAATATTACAGAATTCTATAAAGGACCGATATTCAGTTAGTTAGAATAATTTAGTTAACTAAATTTAAGAGTGAAATTGCTGAATTTTCATTGTGGTTCCATGTGATAACCATAAGGATGGAACTGAAATTGTGAAAATCAAATATCATGATTTTTTGTAAATTTTAGATTGAACATTTCTATGCAGTGTTGACAGTTGGCTACTTATAACAACAAACACATTTGTGTTCGAAACACCATTTTTGGTACGTTTCGTTGATTTTAATCGAAAAAAGTGATTTTTTCCTTTTAGTTTTTAATCGACACATTAATTTTAATCACATTTCAGATCGATATTTGGAAAGAATGTTGCCAAAACAAAATAATCTTAGTCGACGTACATGTGAGAGAAGAGCTGAAAGCGATGAGCTACGCACATAGTAAGCAGAATTAGTTCGACCACGCACTTCAAGAATATGTTCTGACTATACAGAGATACACAATCGGGCTGTTTGAGACCGATAAGATGAAATTCATTCATACAAAAAATTAAGCACTGAAAAACCAGTGGATAAGTCAAATTACCGGCTTGGAATACCCTACCAGAATCATTGCGCTCAATAGTTTCTGGAGCAGCAACATACTCGAAGTATTTCGGACGGCTTAACGAATATCAATTTCGATACCAGTGCAGTTTGTGCAGTTTACAAATTCTGATCCCATCTGTTTATTTTACTTCTACATTACAGGTTTAAAGGTTTACCACAAAGCATGCTCATTGTTGCTATTCGCGGATGCAAACTATCGGTTTCTACAAATACGAGTGTACTTCATTTGTAACTCAAATCATGAAGTGAATCAACGTTGTGCAATTGTTTCAATAACTCCAAAACATATTTCGTCAGCAAAACGAATTGGTTCAATTGTGTCAAACAGCACTTAATCGAATGCCGTTAGACAATCATACAATTGTAATTCAACTTGACAAAACACCTGCTAGAGAACATGCAAGTAGGCCATGGGGGGAGAAGTGAGCTGGTAAGGGGGTTGGTCTGAAAGATCTATATACCAGCTCAAATATTAACCTCATCTACACATGATGCCCCCTGCTCAGGAACCAACGAGGCTATAGTAACCGAGAAACGGCAACAATCTACTGTCCACCCCGATATGACCATAAAAAAAGAAGATTACATCAAACTTCTTAAATCGCTTGGTAGTAATCTTATTATTGGGTTCAGGACACCCAACAGTTGGGAACATGTTTAGTAAAATCGCAGTCTACGTTATGAAAATGTTTAGCACTATGAAATTTTTAAATCAAATTGGCGATGATTTCACTAATCATGATAGGGTACCTGAAAGCGACCATTGGATGTGACTTTGATGCGATACACATAGGCAGAACATTCAAATGTGAGTTTCACTCCAGTAGAAAGCAAGCCTACTGAGCTACAGACCCAAGTAAAATCCCTGACCTTCTGGATAAATATATCTCATTATCATATTGTATTAGGGTATCAATGTACATAAGTGTGAGTATTTTATATAAATTTTGACACTATCAGCAAATTATCAGGAGGATATTTCACGATATATTATCATGATATTATTACGACGAAATGTCATCCTTTAGAGGTTATGTTTCATCATTATAAATTTAATTTTCAGAGTGAAGATTTATTTAACTTTGTATTCTGTGTTAATAAATCGAAATTCGTGATTTTCGTAATTCGTGTTAATTTTCTTCAGTATATTTAATTTTCCCAATAGTTGTGTACGTCAGTCCATTAATTTTTTCACGAATCAACACACGAATTTAGCACAAACTGATGTCTCACCCTTTAAATTAAATTTTTAATGATGAAACATAACCTCAAAAGGATGACATTTCGTAATAATATCATGATAATTTATCGTGAAATAGCCTCCTGATAATTTGCTGATAGTGTCAAAATTTATATAAAATACTCACACATATGTATGTTGATACCCTGATAGAAAATATTAGTGAATTTGCATAGTGTAGACTCTAGGTTATTTAAACCTGTGGGATAGAAACATAGCTGACACCGCTCATTTTCTGGGCTATATGATCTAATTAATTATCTCCAAGGCAGAAATAAAACATTTAAATATATATTGCTTTACAGATTGGGTAGATCGTGAGATTTGCCTACATTGCTTTTCTTATTAAAGTTTTGGAAACCAAAACGGGAAGCTGTAAAACGAAAACATAATTCACATCAGTCATTAGTTGCATTTTAACTTGAAAATTTGGTCATGCTTGTCGAGCCAAAAATTACTGGAATCCCCCAATTTATGAAGCTTAAGTATGAAATAGAGAACCAACAAACATTTAGATGGCACGGCACTACTACGCACATACTAAGTACCACCCCACGAAAAGCTGCAGGTTATGACTTAACTACTGAATAAATTGTAAAAACCATTCCCGACAAAGGTTTGCGTAAAGTGGAAGGTGGCTGAAATAATTAAAATTTCTAAACTAGGTGAACCAGCAAACGATTCCTATAAACCGACATCACTGTTTTCAGTCATATGAAAAACTTCTACTTAACAAGCTCGGACATATAATAGAAAAAACATGTTTAATTCCACCACACCAATTTGGGTTTACAGAAAATCTCTCTACTGTTCAACAAGTTTACAAATTAACGGATGTCATTGCCGAAGCAAGGATCACAAGCTTTCGACAAAGTTTGCACCAAGAGCTTGAATTTCAACAACATCGGTAATGCAGATTAAACCCTATTAAATTTAGTCGACTCCAACCGAAAAATGTCAATAATGCAGGTTCAAACTAATCAAATGAAAATGGCACTCTGTCGAAAAATGTCGATAATGCAGATAAAAATTTTATGCCAAAAAGTAATTATTAGAAAATTTTATTTTGTTGTTCCTAAACACCAACTAAAAAATTTAAAATGAGAAATTTTCATTCGAAACAATTAAAAGTAATATACCAAACCAAATTTCTCTAAGTGCTGTATTGGAAGTTTGGAGAGGTAAGACAAATGGTATGTGCGTAGTACATGTTTGGAGAATATTACAAATGAAGTGCAATCTAATAATTATCATGTAAAAAAGTTAGGCTGATTTCCATGTTGGAAGTCCGGGAAAACAAGATTGGATATATCGCAAGATTGAATTTTATGAGATGGCTGGAAATAGATTCAAATGAAAGATCTTTTTGATGCTCATACCTGGATAGTATTTCAGGTTGATTTTCATGTTGGAAGTTCAGGAAAACTCAATTGAATATCTTGCACACACAAAATTCGCAAATTTCTAAAAATAGACCGTTTAAAGGCTGGAAATATATTCAAATGATACTACTAAAATTAGCAGAAAATTGGACATATAAACTGCATTATCGACATTTAGACCGGAGCCTAATCAGAAAAACTACTTTATCGACATATCGATATGGAAAATCTAATTAATATGAAAGCTGTATTATCGACATTCCAACCGAAATTCCTCCAGAAAAAATACTTTACCGACTTAATGTTAAGGAATCAACAAAATATGAAAACTGCAGTATCGACGTTTCGGGATAACTTTTAATAGAATACTGCATTACCGACGAAATTAGAGAAAGGAACGAAAACAAAGATTTAAAAAAAATAAACAATATATATTTTAACAAATTTTAAAATCATATTCAAATCTGCGACATATTATGAACATAAGGCTACCATTGTATAAGGCTACCTAATTAACTAACAGCTTCTACCTTGTGCAAAGTTTGAGGCCTAAGTTTATGTGAGATCATAGTTAAATTTTCGAAAATCCTTAACAATGTCTGAAATCTCTTTTTCTCACGAAATGATCCACATTCACAAATTCGTGTAGTACGCACTATTCATTTGACGTATAAGCGGGATACCATATTAGGCTCGAATCTACAAACAGAGTGCCTGTGCATAGTTTCAATTTTTGAATGTGTATCATTTCATGAGAAAAACAGATTTTAGACATGGTTGAGGATTTTTGGAAATTTAACTATGATTATCCCACATAAACTTTAAACTGAAATTTTACATGGATGGTTATTACCTACTAAGGCCTTGAAGAATTACGTCGCGAATTTTCACATAAATATTTTCATATCTAATATATTTGAAATTTAATCGACACAATACCATAACCGTACATTTTAATTTATATGCACATTTAAATAAATTTATATAATTTTATCGATTCGATTTACTTTTTTATTTTTAAGCATTTTGTTAAATAATTATTTTATTTTCACCTTAAAATTTGTCGATAATGCAGATTTCGACTGAATTTTTCTGCTAACTTCAGTAAGGTATTCAAATGATAGGTCTAAAAAAATTATTATTCGACAAACATTTTGTATCTGCATTATCAACATTATTCGGCTGTCATTTACTCTTTTTTATATTTAATCTTGCATTACCGGCATTTTTCGGTTGGGTATTTTTGTGCTTTTTTAACTATTTTATATGATTTATTCAACCAAATTTTTGCGTACTCTCTACATGAAAATTGAGCTGAAATTTCATTGAGGCGTGAGCATCAGTAAAAAAATAAAAAAAAAAAAAATTGAGCTGAAATTTATGAAGCCTTACTTGATATATGCCATTGAGTTTTCTCAATATTAAAATAGTTTTTTATTATAGTTTTAATGCATGTAATAAAAAAGTTTAATTTTGAGTAATATACGTTGATGAGCCAAAATAAACATTTATGATTTAAAAAGAAATTATTTGTCTGCTTTATTGACATTTTTGTGCTGGCTATTTATACAAATCTGCCTTGCCGGCTTTTACAGGCGAATAATAAATATAATTTGTTTTTGAATCTGCATTATCGAAATTTTTCGGCTTAAAAAGATTTGTTATTATTACGTTTTAATTGTTGCAACCTAATCTGCATTATTGACATTTTATGACTTTTATTGACATTTTATGACATTTTATGATTCGGCTACTTTAACAGTATGCAGATCGACACTCGAGTCAAACTTGCAATCGAGTACTTTGTTGTAAAAGAGATAACTGCAGATATACCACATATAACGTAATTGGACCTATTCTGTCCATCTCTTAAATGAACCATTTACCGAATATTCAAGTTACTTCAGTAGCAACATTTGCAGATGATATAGCTATCCTTACGGTTGAAAAAGATATATCGGTTGCAACAAAAAAACTTCAGAATGCAGTTACCACAGTTAGTAACCGGACTTAAAAATCTCTTTTTTTTAAACACACGTCAGTGCATGTCAACTATACAAACCCAAATGTCCAATATGAATGCCCCCTGGCACCTTAGGAACGACATCCTTCCTCGCGACTTGAAAACGGAATAAGTATTCGAGAAATAGAGAAACAAATTTTTTCGTAGGACATGTGTTTTTTCAGACATAAGTGGATAACATTTTAAATAGACGATTAAAATTGAAGAGAATTTTGTTAAATTAATATTCCATCATCTAATTTTATTATTAGCAATATAATATTTGATTCGGTTTTGTATTGTAAAATGGTACGTCAATATAAGCAAGGATATATCACAAACATCAAATTGTGAAAATTAATTTTCCTCCTCAAGCTCATACAAACTCAAGTATATGCACATTATACATTATCTATACCAAATCAATTTGCTGAACAACTTACTAAAGTTTTCCAAAGTAACAGAAGTTTAATAAAAGTTTGAAATTTCATTATTCATATAGTTAAAAGTATAAAGCTTTGTGTACATATCAGTTTCTATTTATGTTGTGTTTGTTCAAACACGTTATATACATATGTATGTATATGTGGTAGATAATATTCTTAATTGAGCTAGTTTCGTACCCATTCGAATTTATTACGGTGCTATGAATATTCAATAAACGAGAACGATTTGCACATTTCCGCTAAATAATTGTAAAGTTTTATTCGAGATGAATCCAACGAACCGAGAATCCCCTACACACCAAAAATATTATTAATGCCAATTGAATTTTCTGATTAGACGGATTCAAACTATGCCAACAAAATTGGATGATGATGATGATGAAATCGATTTCTTTCATTGTAGATATGTATTATCTACGCCAGGCTCTGTTCCTAACCTATATTACATTTCGATTTTCAATAAAAATAGATTTCTATCGTAATCATATAAAATCATTGTGTTTAGGTTCAAACTTGTATTGTTAAGCTTTAAGCTCCATTTCCGAACAAATCTATTATTAAAGAGGAACTTTCTACTTTTGCCTATACATAAAAGTTAAGTAGATGATTTACCGTCATTATATAATCCACCTACCCTATATCTAGATAATAAACGTAAATAATCTCCTGGAAACTTTTCTAACAAAAATATCAGGTAACGTATTTCCGATTCAGTTTTATCTTCAAAAAGGTGGAAAATTGTTGTTGGATTGTGCGCGCCATAAAATGATAAGATTTAGTGTATAGTGCTTGGGAACTCGACATCGTAAAGTTATTTTAGTTTTGTTTTGTGAAATTTCTGTTTTCACTTTTCTATATCGCCTCAAGACAACATATCGAGTATGTAGCCATACATAATACACTTTAGCAGTTAGATTTAAACGAACGAGATATAAAAAGGCGACCAATTTTTAATGATAATCATTAGGCTATCGTTTTTCACCATAAAACTGGAAAATTTATGACTTTTCGTGTTCGGTACATGGTACTTTACAATACAAAAGCACTAACTAAAAGCAGTTCAGAAGCTCGTTCATATTTTAAACCGCATACCTCCCATCCTCATACTTAGACAAACTTTAATTTATATAGATACGAATGGCGAACGAAACGAGAGGCTAACAAAAGGATGTAAATACGGAAGAGGATGGTAAAATGAATTTAAATTGTATCAAAATTGATTTTAAGTAGCAGATAAAAGGATGTCGTCTTCACGTAATAACGTTAGGAAATGAAGTTTAACATGATATAATAGACGAGACTTTAGTAATATGTAAGTTTTTAATTATAAGTAATTTGGTTATGTAATCACTTTGCGAATTTACTTCGCAAATTTCGCAATCTTTTCTTGCTGATTTAGAATATTTTTAATTGAGACTAATTAATCCGGTTAATTATATGGCAATGAAATATATCAAAACATAGCCATGATGTATTAACCGTTTTTTTCCGATGAACTCATGAAATCTATTCGCTTTTTGAAATTAGACTCCACTACCTGAGACTTATATTGAGTCAACAATAATCAATTCGGTGATAAAAAAGGTGCGTGTTATGTGTGTCTGGAGAATATTGTTGGTACAATGTTAGAACGCCAGTCGTCAATTCCAGGTTTGACCTAGACTGCGGAAATTGAAATTGTCGTGTTTGCAAAAAGAAACTTCTCTTGTAGAGAATCAATTAACAAGTCAAATGTTAATACAGCCTAACCAGTTCCTCTCTTAACCCAGACTTTGTAGCATCTCAATTATTCGCAAAATAATTAATTACACAAGTATCGAAACATATGATATATTAATATGTAACATTTACAACGATAATACTTATACGACATTTAATAATCGACGTTCATAATCAGTCAAACCATAGGTCAAACGCACTCATAAATGTGCCGTACGAATATACTGGTATTGTCCCAATAAATAAATTGTCGTCAACTTCAGTTGATTGAAAATATCAGGAAAATAAAAAATAAAAATCTCTTTCTCTCTTACATCTGTCATCATGGTAAACACACGCGCGCATAAAATAAAATCGTTTTGCAAATAAAATTAAAACTAAAATAAATTTAATTAATACGGGCATAATATATAATAAATAAACGTGTAAATAATAATAATAATAATAATATAATATAATATAAATAATAAAAATTGTGTTTGGTACGAACGAAAACGAAATTATTGTATGAAATATATAACCCTTTCGAGTTCAAGAAAAAAAAATTTTTTGGTTCAATTTCAGTTCAATATACACAATTGTGTATGTAAATAATGATAGGTTGTAATGTCTTCCGTATTTTAACGGATCTTAGTTAAATCGGAATTCTTTTTGGAAACAGCATAATAATTTGTTAACAAATTAATTATATAACATATAATTTATTTGTTCTTGTTAACATATTAATTATTTTATCATTATTATAGTTACTATTATTTTTCGGACGAAAACAAAATTAAGTGGTTTACACAAATGTGTACACTGGTCTTCAATTACCACCTAATTCTATGTTTGACAGCTTCGTTTGTTGTAATCGAAATTTACATACACAATTGTGTATGCGGGTCAGGAAAGGGATAAGTAAAACGAAACGAACGAGTCGTGTATAAATTCAAACGTCATCACAATTATTACAACTTCATCTCGAGCACACTGTGAGCGTGTGTTTCAGAGCTACAATATATCATGCATCATTGTATAAACAACACTATTAACGATGTATATGGGATGATCAACGGTCAAATTTTTCACATTTTAACAGGTTCCGAATTAAAAAATGAGATATTACATCATAACGAGAAAAAAACTAGACAAAAAGCTCTACAATCAACATTATAAGCAATATAGCAAATAGACTTGAACTATAATTTGACCTAATGGACAACCGTAACGTAGAACATGATGTGATGAGGAAGGGATAAGGAGATCAGGTATCCATTTCTGATGCCACTCTCAACATTGTGAATAAGCGCGGCAGAGATCATCCACCAATATTGGAAGACCTTCAACCTATAGGTTCATGAGCAGTTGATCGATCTCAACAATAGCAACCGGCTTATAGGTACGTTTAAAGCACACACTGATTTTAATGATACACTTCAAAGAAGTTGAACATACTGTAATCGAAGTCGTTTCGAAAAATCATAATAAAGTTGCCAGTGCCACCCTTCTAAAACCAGCTACATTGCGGGAAAAGATCAGCAAAACATCAAACCACATGCCGACCGGTGTGATGGTACCTGGCTATGTAAATCTTGATCAAATATTTATTTTATATAACAGGTGTTGTCTTGAGGGGCAACATAGTTATGTTGCCATACTTTATATGTAACTTCAAAAAATTTTCAATATTTTTGTAGTTTGGTCACTGTAGTCTGATGAGACGACTGAATTTTTAATGTAAAGAATTATATGTTTCCAACAGTGCGAAACCAAGCTTTCATTATATTTAGTCTTAGATGGAGTATACCACTAAGTTAGTGCTATGCAATATCAGCAACACGACTCTCTAGAGATATCTTCTTAAACAAGATTATAGTCTGTACGGGCCTCGCATGCTCTGTGGGTAAATGTCCCATTCTAGATGGACTTGAACATATATTTAAAATGCGTTTCAACATCTTGGTAAACTCACCTCACCCTATCAGGGTATTATCCAGAATATCCTTTATTATGATTATTACGCTCTCTGTACAAATTAATAATGTAATTTTTTGGAATAATAACTAAAGAACTTCCAATTTAAAACGTTATTGAAAGTTATTGAACAGAACTAAATACTTATTGGTATTGCAATTATTGTGTCGATTCAAAGGTAATAAAAACAATAACTAACTATAAAACTGTTGCGGCAATAACTTCGTTTATTGGCCAAAAACAACCTATGTTTTTTATTGATTTTGCATATGAAAATTGTCATTTCAACAACTTTTTTTTTGAGTGCAAACAGCTATTTCCAAGCGTTTGCACCAAATGAAATAAATTCACAACTTCGAACCTAACCCCTTGGGTTCTAACTACCATTTGTTTCGGCAAATTTAAAAATCATATTTGACATTGATAGTTTTATGAAATTAAGGCAGGTCTAATGATTTTGATTATACAAGACATTTTTAACAAAAGAATCGTGATAAAAGACAGTCGGGTCTGGTCACCTTTTTTTTAAATTAATAATCAAACTTTTTTAAAATTTATCAACTTTTCACTTTCTTCTTTCTTATTGGTAGTACAAATTATTTCGGCCCGTTTTATTATTTTAAAAATGCTTTTATTTTAAAATAAAATGAATGAACAGATTAATTAAAATATTGTTCATCGCTGCTTAGGACTTTTTTCCACCTCTCAGGCAATTTTCAAATCCCACCTCGGAAAAACGTTTCGTATTTTGAGGCGATCCACGTTTGTAGCCAATTTTCAATTTCTTCGAAAACGATGAACCGATGACCAACCAAATCATGTTGCATCCGTCGGAACAACCAGTAATCAGAAGAAGCAATGTCCTGAGAATACAGTGGGTGCGGTAAAATACCTAACTCCAGCGTTTCCAAATATTTTTTACGTCTTTTAAGCGAGGCTGTTCTAAGCGAGGCTTACCTTCAAAACTGAAATCATCATTTTTGAAGCGTTGAAATCATTTCTACATGATTTATCGGTTGGAGCATTGTTACAGTAAACTTCCACAAACATTCAATGTGCTTCAGCTGCATTTTTTTCAATTAAAACAAAAAATTAACACTTCTCGCAAATGCTGTATAGTAATTACAAAATCTGGCATATTCAACACCATAAAAAACACATTTTGTTTGAAGCTCAAAGCAATAGAAACTGAATGTTTACGTTAGATGTCTAATCTGTGTGAAACAACGGAAATCAGCTATCTCTATAAAAAATTTATTACAGTCAGAGCAGCTTTTTCAAACGGACCGAATCAATTTGTAGTCCCAATATTTTTCGAATTCCATCTGTTTGTTGAATTAAGCATTTCTCTTGCCTCAAGCGGGGTACGTATCTTCCCGATCTTCCGAACAATCATAACTAGTAACTTCACCATTTTACTTGGCTTTCTTTTAATTTAATTTTTGTACGTTATATGTTGCCGATCGTTCTAAAAATCATTTTGATTCTTATCCCAGCAGGCTGATATCCTTGTTTATAATTACTTTGCATTATACACAACAACCAAAAAATATTGAAGGAGACTCTCCGTGTGTGGTCAGGGAGGGAAACACTACCCCTAAGGGGTACAATTCTTCAAAAACCATATTTTGTTACAACATGCTTTTGGCATTCCAGTTAATATTGTATTATACGTGTATTATACGTGGGGTGGTACTTTAGTTTTTTACAAATTAACCTCATCATATTGGCATAGCTCTACCCCCAAAAAAACTACCGCTAAAGGATGCAATTTTTATTTTTTAAAAACAATGTTTTCCATCACACCACGATTTTGCATTTCTGTGAATGTTTGTTGTATAGTGCTGGGGGTTGCACGGTAGTTTTATTTACAAATTAATTACAATAAAATGGCATAACTAAACCCTTAGAAAACTACCCCGAATGGGAGGAACCGTTTAAAATCATTGTATCGTACTGCGGGTGATACTAGAAGTTTTTACAAAATAAATTATAATATATTGGAATAGTTTTCATTCGCCAAAATCGGCCCCTAAAAAGCGAAGCACTCTAAAATAATATTTCTCTGTAATTGTCATACCCCTCAAATAGGTACCCTGAGTTTATTACAACAGCCTACACCGATAAAAATCGATCATAATGTATCGAATTAGCTTCCTGTGCAAGTAATAGATGGGAGTGGGTTGGTGTTGTTAATGCAGGGGTACCAATTTCTTGCACAGGAAATTAATTCTAAGCCACCACCCCAGCACTATAACAAAATTTCACAGAAATGCAAAAGGCGTTGTGTGACGAAACTTAAGGTTCTTAAAAATTGCACCCCTTAGGGGTAGTTTTTTGGGGGTTGAGCTATGCCAAAATGTTGTAATTAATCTCTAAAAAATTACATTATCAACCCCAGTTCGATACAATAAATATTAACAAAAATACGAAAAGTGTGGTGTAGCTTTATCAAACGGCAGCCCACACGCAAATTGCAGGATAACGGAACCTGTAAAAAAAATTCTAACTGTGCTGGTGCAGCATTAGGGTCATGTAATTAGATAGTTACTGTCTTCCTTCATAAATTATGTCTCCGCATTCAAAACAAAAAAACGAATAGTACGCCCACTAAAGGCGCTGTATTCAAATAAAACATGCAGGGGTTGCATTGAAAATTTGACACCAAATTAATTATGTTTTGAATTATTTGTATTTTTTGAAGAACGTATAAACCAAGTTTTGTAAAGATACTTGATTTTATTGAAAACAGAAAGGTCATTAAATTAAATTGTGATTAAGAGCGAACATGGATTACTTTCAGTAACGTTAATGTAATTGAAAAGCCCTGCGTTGATTACTGTGATCCACTGTTGCTTTATAGAACTGAAGGGCCACGCCTAGAATCCTGCATCAAATCGTAATATACGCGCTTAATTGGACCTCTATAAACCACAAGTTCAAAAAGTTCGAAAATGTTAGCCAAGTAACAGATTTTGACGTTTAAATGAAAATGTGTCATTGATGCGAGTTTATTTGCTTCCGCACACTAGCGTGACGGTCCATTTACATTTTTAGCTTCAATATTCAGCATACAACTAGCTTAAAGAAGTTTTTGAAACATTAACACCGAAGTCTATTATTAGATTCATTTTACTGTCAGTTCCCAAATGTTTGACTTGAAGCCTATACTCGATGGGCTTAAACTCAACTACACAACGGAGTTATTGTCATTTTAATCAAAACATATACTGAACTCAATAGTCATTTCCCCTACCGTAGGCAAGCGGGTTGACTCTTTAGATTTAAACTTAATAAAAGTGTATTGATACTAAGACAAGAAGTAGAAGCCTTCGACGACCTCAATCCTCTGAAATTATATTTATTATTTCCCCTCTACATGTGTGTAGGCGAGCATACGTAATATGATTTCATTTCGTTTAAAATAACATTTTATTAAAATTTAAATGTTTGGATATTGTCTAGACTCACATCTTAGAGAGTCCATGTTATACATATACGAATGTACGAGTACGAGTATATAAAATAATAACGGTTCAAATACACGAACACATAAATAAGAATCAGTTTCATACTCCTCCAACATTTCGATAATAATAGAAAGGATACAGCACAACAAAAGCTCCTACCACTACTTACTATACGTAGATGAATAAAAAACTAACAACCAAATTGCATCTTAAATAAATTCGTATAGCAGAACCTTTTTCCAATTCAATCCTACATTTATATACAAAAAACTTCTAATATTTACTTATCCTTTTGTCTTTTTGTACGAATCCTTAATACTAAAAAGCTCTATATATTGTTCTGTGTGTAGTATATAGAACCAAGTTTGCAGAATAGATATAGAGAACTTTTTTGTATAGGAATTATTATGACATAATACACTTGAATTCAAATTCTGTTGAGCTGTTTGTTTTCTGCCTTTGTATAAATGGACTCGATCTGAATACTTAACGAGACTTAAACTGGACACTTTTAAATGTATAAAAGTATAATAAATATTAGATTGTTTCAATTTTAGCAACCTCAAGGCACAAAATATAATCAACTGTAAGCACGTGAGCAAAAAAAATTCAAGAAATCTGCTAAAGTTAATTTTATAGTTGAGCGAAGATTTGATCGGTTCACGATTTCAAGAAGAACTGTACTGTAAAAACCTGATCTTCTTTGGAATTAGATAATATTTCACCAGTGACTTCAATTAGGTAATAATGCATAACTTAAGTCTCTATTAAATCAGCCTCTCTATATAATCATCTAATTGCTAATGCGGTAACATCTTCATTGCAAACGTTCATTGCAAACGTTGCTTAGATTAATTTCGTGACCGCTTCCAAATTGCACATACAAAATGAAAACATGAAAGAAATGACATTAGTGGATTTTAAATCCACTATGACTCCCTTTTTAACGTATATAGAAATTTAACATATATTGAATTGAATAGAATACTTGAGAAATATCATCACTATCGAATACCGTTCATCACAACTTTATTGTACCTGTGGAGTAAGAACCGCTCTGGAATCCCTGTAGTTTCCACATAACATGAAGGGTTTATGTCGCCTACACGGTCACCCTCCAAATATCTCGACGTTGTCGCGTCAGTAGAGCCTAAGTCTTCCACTATGACATACGCTGACTGGTTGTTAATAGACAGGTAGGGTGTCAATATTATGGGGATTATTCGACGTAGCCCAGCTATGCTGGGCTGCCATCCAACTCGGTTGGATTTAATGTATACGATAATGACACAATCTCCAAAAAGACGTTTGATTTCGAATATAATATTTGTTGTTCACAACTTTAACTGGACCATAAATGGATCGAATGACCTTTCTGTCAAATGTAGATAATATTCTACAATAGTTAGTGTTCAAGGTTCAACTTTCACTTTCAAAAGTTTGCACTGGTCTTATAAGTGCCATGTAAACTGCGAGCTTTACCACCTGATGTTATTTCAAAGGGATCAGATACAATCCGTTCCGCAACAATTCTACACAGCGAGCCAGATATTGTCGGCTTACACAGGTAAATGTTCTTTGGAATTCCGAGACATATGCGCACGGCCCAATGCTTTTCGCTTTAGTCGTAGATCGTATTTTTGACAAGAGAAATGATTCGGGAAAGTATAACATTAGCAAGTACTTTGTAGGCGGTGTTTAACCGAGCTATTCCACGGTAATTTTGACATTTGAGACCGTTGCTTTTCTTCTGCACCAGTCATATTAGCTTTTTTTTTGCTCAAAATGCATGAACTAAATCTGGTCGATGTGTGTGGTTTCAGAAGGATGTGTAGCGGCCCTGTCTTTCTTCTTGAAATACTTACTATTTCGTTGAAACAATAAAATCATTTTATGACCTATCGAACCACTTTTGTAGACCAATCAAAATCGAATAACCGAAAACTCAGTACATAAAATTTTGTAATTATTGTATGATTATAAAATATTTATCATTAAGTAAAAATCTGTGGTCGGGTCAAAAACCCAAAAATAAATATTATATATATAATTTAAAAGCTTTTTGTGAGAAGTGTAAAAATTATTCTATTATAAATATACTAAAATAAATAAATAAATAAATTCTTTCTAATAAACATTTTTGGTACGAAATATAAACTTAATATCTAAAATAAAATGTTGAGTTTAATTTGTGTTATTTTAATACCTAATTGAACCCCAACAAGTGGTGACCCTAACAGTGAAAATGAATAGAACATAAAATTCAATAGATCAGTGCAAATAAATTCACTATAGTTTATATAAGATAACGTGCCGAATGTATAAATTTAATGAATGAATGTGAACTGTGAATAAATCAAAATCAAGTGTATACGTATATTAATATCCATTGTGCGCAATATCAGTGTGCACCATATATAAAAATTTAAGGCGAATCCAAAATGAGTTACTAAAATTTGCCAATAAAGCACACAACATATAAAGTTAACCGCAAAATATATGTAACGCATTTTATCATAAATTCACGAGAACACATCACGTAACAAATAAATGAAAAACGTGATCTGCTAAAAAAAAACATACGACCAAATTACCAGCACATTTCGTTAATTGTGCATACATCACACACCGGATTTATTCGACCTTGCATCTTTAACAACAGTTCAACCAAAATACATTAACGTTCGAGTTGGATTAAACCATATGTATTAATTGGATTAGCAGTGGACTATCAGATCATCAACCCGTTGCAGTATGGATATGAGCAAGTATGCCCAGAGCATATGTAAGTAATACAAATTTATACACCATTTAATTAATTCGATATTCTAATAAAATTTATAAGAAATTTATATATCTAAATTAAGAAACAACCGAATGACTAATTTTAATAAAGGAAATTTATAATTTTACAAAACACAATCATAAAATTATATTATACAATTATAGTCATAAAACCATAAAATTTATTAGTTACTAAAAAAAAAAAATTTTAATCATAAAATATAATAATATATATTAATAATTGTTTATTATCAATATAATATTATAAGAATGAATTAACACAATTACATAATATTGGTGTACGTACAATACAATATTAGAAACTAAAATTAATATATCAATTCTAACATTAGTTGATAAAGTAAAACTTATAAAAAATTTTTTTTATTTATATTGAAACCATAAAAATATATTAGAATTTACAATAAGTATAACACAGTTACAAGTAAATTTTCATAATATTTCCTGCATGTCTACAAATTTAAATTTAATTTTATTACCTTATTTATTATTTTACAACATAAAATTCAAAAATAATAATCTTCATTCATCATTCAATACCGAATGAATTCTGATAATAAAATTGTAATCATTTCAAATTTTATTAATTATATAAAATTATTTAATATAAAAACAAATTTTATTGCTTTAATTACATTATTATCTTCTAAAATACATTTATCATAATTCTATATACGGTTGTAAACTGAATTTTCGGTTGTGTTGATTGGTACTTAAATTTCACATTCCAAAAGTCTCGAATACATTGGTTATTAAAAAAAAAAAAATTATTTTGCTAATTAATATCGTGCTAAATAGTGAAAACAATGAGTGACAACGAAGAAAGGACGCCTAAGACTGAAAAACTGTATCAAACAGCTCAGATCCAGTCCACTCGCATTAAACTCCCCGATTTTTTTAGAAAAAACCCTCAGTCGTGGTTTATTCAAATCGAGATGCAATTCCAACTCTGTCAAATTACAACTGACCAAAAAAAGTTTTGGACTGTGGCAAGCTCTTTACCTGCTGACGTTTTTGATTCAGTAGCTGAATTAATATATCCACCTCCAGACAAAGACAAATACAATACGCTAAAACAAGCAATCATTAAGATGTATTCGCTGTCTCAAGAAAAACGCTTGGAGGAATTAATCGAAAAAAAAGATATCGGCGAAGACAAACCATCCGAAGTTTACAGGACAATGAAGAGGTTAGCGGGTGACAACATTAGCGAAGAGACCGTGAGAAAACTTTGGATAAGGAGAATGCCAAAAATCATTAAAGTTGGATTAATCGGATTTGAGGAAAAACCAACCAACGAATTAATAGAAAAGGCGGATCGAATGTATGAAGCTTCGGAACCGAATAATATTTCACAAGTAGATCCCACCTTAGCTGCAACCTCTGATAATCAATCAAGAAAAAAATATTCGGCGGAGATTACAGAGTTGAAGAAACAAATTTCACAATTGCAGCAGTCAATTTTAAACTTCGCTTCTGATAGACGTCATCGCTCTAAAAGCCCGCGATCTTCGACAGCGCCAAAATTTCGATCGAGAAGCGGCAATAGATTCTCCAAAAATTATAGATATTGCTGGTATCACTATAAATTTGGTGGAAGAGCACTCAAATGTATAAAACCGTGCGAATTTTCATCTTCAAATAATATATCCACAAAGTCAAGTCCTTTAAACGAATAAATTCGACTGTCATTACGGCAGATAGTCGAATGCATACGAATCGCCGTCTTTTTCTTCGAGATCAAAATAATAATTTCCTTTTCCTTGTAGATACTGGGGCCGACCTTTCGGTTGTTCCAAATAAATTTTTCCAAGGAAATCGATCTCTCGATCCAGTGTTGTGTCTTTCGGCAGCGAATGGCACAACCATTAATACTTTTGGGACTAAATTACTATCGATCGATATTGGGCTTCGGCGCACCTTTACCCATCCTTTTGTACTAGCGTCAGTTAACCGACCAATTATCGGAGCTGACTTTTTAATTAAATTTGGTCTTCTTGTTGACTTGCGTGGAAAACGCATCCTAGATCCAACCACCAAATTAACTGTCGCGGCAATGACAGTTACTGATAATACTCCAACACCGAAACACTGGGGGATTGATAATATTTTTGGACAATTATTAAAAGAATTTCCGACCCTTACCGAATCCCCAAATTTTAATGTCCCGGTCAAACACAGTGTGGTTCATCACATATATACGAACGGTCAACTTCCGTATTCTAAACCACGACGACTTGATCCTACGAAACATAAGGCAGCGTATAACGAGTTCGCACATATGATCGAATTAGGGATATGTCAACCGTCGTCATCCCCGGTTTCATCTCCACTCCATATGGTTCAAAAGAGAGACAGTACAGATTGGCGTCCATGTGGAGACTACCGTCGACTTAATGCCATTGCGGTACCGGATCGCTATCCGATACCGCATATTCATAATTTTTCCGTGCACCTGCAGGGATGCACGATTTTTACAAAAATTGACCTAATCAGGGCATACCACGCAATACCTGTAGCTTCTGAAGACGTTCCTAAAACGGCCATTACGACGCCATTTGGGTTATTTGAATATAAACGAATGCCTTTTGGACTTCGGAACGCAGCTCAAACGTTTCAGCGTTTTATGAATGAAGTATGTAAAGACCTTGATTTCGTTTTCGTGTATATTGATGACATATTGATTGCAAGTAAAACTGAGGAAACACATTTATCCCACTTAAGGAAAATTGTTGAAAGGCTTGCAAAGTACGATGTCAAAATTAAAACATCAAAATGTGTTTTTGGTGTTACATCACTGGAATTCCTCAGCCACTCTATTACTCCAGATGGCATTAAACCTTCGCCGCTGCGAGTAGAAGCCATAACAAAGTTTCCCCAACCACATTCAATTAAATCAATTCAGAAATTCGTCGGGATGGTGAATTTTTATCATAGGTTTATCCCACGATTAGCCGAATTTCTTCAACCGATTCACGCGCAGTTAGCACTTTTATCAAAGAAGCCCAAAACTGCCAAAAATTTCGATTGGCCTGATGAATGCATAAACGCATTTATTAATGTTAAACGAGCACTTGCTGAAGCAACGTTATTGGCACATCCAATTGAAAATTCTAAATACAATATTACATGTGACGCATCAAATATTGCCGTAGCTGCAGTATTACAGCAATATAATAAAGGTAATTGGGAACCATTAGGTTTTTTTTCTAAGAAACTCTCGCAAACTGAAGCCAAGTATTCCGCATTCGATCGCGAATTATTAGCTATATACTTAGCGCTTAAACATTTTCGCTATTTCGTAGAAGGTCGTACGTTTTCAATCTTCACGGACCATAAGCCGTTGATAAACGCAATCTACTCGAAGGCGGAACGTAGTCCACGTCAAAGCCGACATTTAGATTACATATCCCAATTTACGACTGATATTCGCCACATTTCAGGCAAACATAATGTGGTCGCAGACACTTTGTCACGCTCATGCGATCCACAAGCAGCCTCCATAAGCGAAATTCCAAATATTCATAAGATATCAGAGTTACAACGTACGGACGAAGAATTAAAAACCCTGATAAATAGAAATATTTCGAAAAATACAAAATACAAACTGGAACTTGTTCAATTCGCTGGCAACGAACTGTATTGTGAAACCTCCACAGGTAATCAACGAGTTTACATTCCTCAATCATTACGACAGGTAGTTTTCGATTCATTACACTGTCTTTCACATGCCGGAATCCGCGCTTCACGCAAACTTATTTCTACTCGATATTTTTGGCCCAAGTTAAATCAAGATGTTAAAAATTGGGTTACAAACTGTTTGTCATGCCAAAAATCGAAAGTTGTGCAACATACCAAGTCACCGCATGGCAAATTCAAAATTCCGGAAATGCGGTTCCAACACATACATATGGATATAGTTGGTCCGTTACCACCCTCGAATAACAACCGTTATTTGCTAACTATCGTGGACAGATTTACCCGTTGGCCGGAGGCCTACCCAATTCCAGACATGACCGCTACTACAATTGCGAAGACATTTGTCGAGCAATACGTATCAAGATTCGGTGTCCCTCTGGAAATTACGACAGATCAAGGCAGCCAATTTGAATCGAAACTTTTCTCAGAACTTACAAAAATCCTGGGTTCGCATAGAATCCGCACCACAGCATACCATCCTCAGGCGAATGGTATGGTGGAGCGTTTTCACAAGACATTAAAAACTTCACTTAGAGCTCGAGGAAACACTAAATATTGGAGTTCTGAGTTACCAATTATTTTGCTGGGCATCAGAGCATGCGTAAAAGAGGACCTTAGATGTAGTCCGGCGGATTTAGTTTATGGCCAAAGCCTCAAACTTCCTGGCGATATATTTTTAGGTCACGGTTCAGAACCTCGTCCATCCCCTGATGAGTTCATAAACCAACTTCGAACAAATATGCAACATTTAATTCCAGTTGATACTCGAAAATCAACACAATCTGATATATTTGTTCCCAAAAACTTAAATAATTGTGAGTTTGTTTTTGTTCGTGTGGATAAAACACGAATAGGCCTCACTGCACCTTACGAGGGTCCTTTTAAGGTTATTCGAAGGCTACGAAAAATATTTATAGTTGACGTTAATGGAAAACCACAGCATATCTCAATTGATCGCCTGAAACCAGCGTATGGAATATTGTCAACTCTAGATTTGAATAAAAAGGTACAAAGGAATGTCACTTTCGCGTGAGGATTTTACTGCGAGGGGGGTACTGTAGCGGCCCTGTCTTTCTTCTTGAAATACTTACTATTTCGTTAAAACAATAAAATCATTTTATGACCTATCGAACCACTTTTGTAGACCAATCAAAATCGAATAACCGAAAACTCAGTACATAAAATTTTGTAATTATTGTATGATTATAAAATATTTATCATTAAGTAAAAATCTGTGGTCGGGTCAAAAACCCAAAAATAAATATTATATATATAATTTAAAAGCTTTTTGTGAGAAGTGTAAAAATTATTCTATTATAAATATACTAAAATAAATAAATAAATAAATTCTTTCTAATAAACATTTTTGGTACGAAATATAAACTTAATATCTAAAATAAAATGTTGAGTTTAATTTGTGTTATTTTAATACCTAATTGAACCCCAACAGATGGTGCAACATGCTACACAGGACGCGAAACCATGGACTTATTGAGAAATGTGTTCGGTGAGCAATGTATCTGAAGTTTCGGTCCGGAGAATTGGCCGCCTACATCGTGTGATTTGACACCTCCTGGCTAGTTTTGATGGGGCTAGTCTCTTATTTATGCCAATAAACCAAAATCAATTGCAGAATTGGAAAACACCATTAAACGTGTCAGTAGAAATAAACCAGCCAAGTTCAGAAGTGGATAATAAATTGGGGTGGGCTGGATAGTAAAGTGGTACGTACACTTATTTATGAAATTTTCAATCTAGAAAAATGGAGGGATGACTATGTTGTGGGCAACACCCGAATATCCGACAAACGTATATATATCTCAAATACACCACACTTAATTGCCAAATCGAAAGATTGGACCTACCGGATTTTTGATGAAAACTGTCTTGGATAATAAAAATTCATTATTTCTGCTAAATTTTCAAAAAATCTACAACCTTTGTAGACAATTTAATCTTTACTGCAAGAATTAAAAAGCACCTACAGAAGCCCACTACAGGTACAGATGTCTACCACATTTTGCATGGATCTCTCAATCTATGGAAAAAGCTTTAGTATGAAGTAAACTTCGAAAAGTCATTCCCATTAGAGTGTAGAGATGCCAAATTTCGATGAAATAAAGTTTTTTTGGATAAAAAGTTTTCATTTCCTGTAAAATTAAAAAAAATAATTCGAACAAATATTTTTTGAAACTAAATCTACACTTTTAAGGGTTTGATAACTTTTCGTAAATGCTATATACTTTCAAAATATGTATTTGCAAAAATTAACAAAGCTTCTCTGGGGGCTACTACTTCCGGTTACTCTCCAAAATTTTTCATGTTTATACTATACAAAAAAACAATTTTTTGTAAAAAGTCGTCATTTCCGCTTAAATTTGCTAAAAACGAAAAAATTCCTATGGAAGCTGTCACACTTTTGGTGGACACACACAAAAAAGCATTCACTCTTGAATCTCTGTTGAAGACTGCAAGTATCAGCGAACATTGTGGCGCAAAAATCCCCACGAACCGCTGAAATGTTTTCAATTTCTGACAAACTCAGCCCTATTAAAAGCTACCATGGTGCTCATCAACTTGCATTGGAAAATAAATCGAGTTTTGCTGAAGCGTCCTAAGCAATAATAACTGGTCTTTATGTGGATGATCTTCTGACTGGCAATATACCAACTAGCGTGAGGTCTAGCTAATTAAATCACTAATATTCTCAAATCTATTCTCTAAGTCACTCCTATTCCCAAACCAAGAATGGCAGTTAGTAAGCTAGAACTTTCTGGAGCTCATCTGCTGGCCAAACTCATCAAAATAGTCATCCAATCGCATCATCTCGAAAAATGTAATATATTTTGGGTGGAGAGACTCGTAAGTTGTTCTTTCTTAGCTAAACAGGCTTCCTTACCATCCACCGGCCCCAATATAATAAAATAATCGCGTTGATTGTGGCGTGGTCAATCACAAACTCTGGTGGCACGGATCGATCTGGACCAAGAGAAACTTGGCCACAGAATACAATAAAGTCATTTTCCGACATCATCGAGGAACCTTAAATTCTATTCTTGCGTATTTGGCTAATTGACAACACGGCAACCGTCTTGCAATCAAGTGAAGCGAATATTAAACTACTGCTAACAAGCATGTAGAGTCAAAACTAACCAATATCAGACAGATTTTGCCACCACTAAATAAAGATGGGGAATTTCTTTGTAAATGAGCACAAAAAGACGAATTCTGTGAAGAAATCCAAATTCTGTCCGCAAAGAAGCAATTTTTTAAGTGAACGCTATCATTATTCCATTTCTGGATGGCAGAGGTGTTCGTAGAGTCGGCGTTGACTCAGCAAAGCAGCTTGTTCGTATGCACAAAGTCATGCAGTAATTATGTTGTCAAGTCACATCCTGAATTTACATCTACAAACGCTACTATAAAACTATCACACTGAATTATTAAATCTAATCGACTATTAGTGCTAACAATTACTAGTTCTATGTGTCACAGATTAAAGCCATCCATCAGTGCCAATGATTGGTGATCTTTCTGTTGAACGTGTGTCGCCATCTCGGGCATTCAACAGTATTGGGGTCAAATTTGCGTCTCCAATTCAAATAGCAACCAAGAAGAACAGAAGGGAATCTTGAGCTGGTTAATGAAACATCATTTAATTCGAGCGACAAGCAATTGGCTAACAGTTGAGTTATCTTATTGAGGCAATACGCAATTCTCGCTCGCTCACATTGAGACTGCGAGATGCCGAAAATGCGCGTTTCACAAGCAAATGTAGGTACTGCAACAAAGGAGAAAATGGAAATACCAAAATCCCAGAATTATTTTTCTCTATAAAAATTTTGTGGAACAAAAGTTTCACAATCAACTTTGTTTCGAAAATATTTACACCAAACTAATTCCAACAGTAGGCCAGAAAAATATAATTTAGACAAAAATGCTATGAAAATATTTTTCCCAATTCCCTATTCCCCGGGAAAACGAGAATAGTGCCACTGGGGCCGTATTCTTGAAATCGGTGGATATTTTTCCAATCGGAATACAATTTGCTTTGAAATTCTCCAAATTATTAGAATTTTTTGCCGGCTACTTTAATCATTTTTAAAAAATCTTTTGTTTCTTTAAATTAAGAAACATAATTTTTCTCCCAACTAAGTGAAGAATTCCGACTGGGTAAATCGGTTGGACATTATTCCCTTAAGCCTAGTACTCAGTTCGATTTCACGTGAAATTTCCATACGATTTTACCAAAGTGAAATTAGAAATGAAAAATTCCACTTCTGTTTTCATTTTGTAGTACTCAGTTCACCAGCGAAAAATAAAAGTGTTTTCAATACATCAAAGATGGTGCGCATGAACTCTCCAAATTATTTTCATGTGAAAATAATGTCTCGGCACATTATATTCACGCGAAATGTTGACATTTGTTTGTGTTTCGCAATAAACAAATTTTTTAATACCACAAATCTATAAATTCTAATTAAAGTCAATTTATTTTAATTTATTTACGTAAAATATACAAATTCATTTATGTATGTTTAAAATTTATACGTTAAAATTAAAAATTCTCCACGGTAAAATTTCATTTCATTTTGAACTGTGTACTAAGCTTTAGCAGGGAGATAAATATTAGCAAACTTGAAAACAAATTTGAAAAATGATTAAAGTAGCCGGCGAAAAGTTCAAATAATTTGGAGAATTTCAACGCAAATTGTATTCCGATTGGGGAAATTTTCACCGATTTCATATTTAAAATCAATGACGTTGATAGGTTAACTTGATTTCCAACCCTCCGAATTGGCATTTGTAAACGTCATCTGCAGTTGAATTCTTATGTTTATTATTTTAATGCAGTTCGAAACTTATGAATACCGACACGACATCTATATGAACTACGTTAAAGTTCGAGCATAATTTTCGAAACTGCTTTGTTTTTGGTGTAAACAGTGTCAAATTTTTAGTACATTCGAATATCTCACGGTGATCACTTTATTCAAAATAAATCAAACTAAAATAAATTGTGCACTATAAAATTAACATTGTGATCTAGCGGAAGTGGCAGCTTCCTTAAAGCTTCTTCGTTTTTTGCTAATAGTTTTGAAAAGTATATCATTTTCGAAAAAACGACTATGAACTAAAAGTTTTCAAATTAATTTTGAAACAAAATCGGCCCAGATGGCAGATCAATATTTCAAAATTTAAGCGGAAATGACGGTTATTGGCAAACAACTGATATTGATTGGGATCAAACTTCATACTTAAGCTTTTTCCATAAATTAGGAAATCCTAATAATTTTGGCCCGACATCGGTCCACCATAAGTGGAACTTTAAAAAAATGTGAATTAGGTTTCAAATAAAATATGTTCAGATGATGAAAAAACGCTCCTCGCCAAAATTCGACATTTCTACAGCGCACCATTTCGAATCAAACTTAATACTTAACCCATTTCTACTAATTGGGAAATCTTTGCGGAATTTGAAGAACATCTGATTACCGGAAGAGGCAGCTTCTAAAAGGCCTAAAGATAAAATTTTCAACAAACAAGGGTTCACATTGTTGGTTTTCTTATCTTTATGGCAGAGATCTACGCATAAAATCGTGGTAAAAGGTGGTGCTGGCCACAACATATGCACCCACCCCTCCATTTTTTTGAATAAATTTTTAACACAAACTTCCTTATCATAACATTGTGCGATAAAAAATAAAATTAAGTAACGACAATATGCTTGATACAAAATTAAATTCGAATAATTCATAAAATTAAAATATTATTTTGTGATTCATCGTGCACTATATACACTTCTTGTATGTTGAGTGCTGACATATGCACACAATATTTCAATTAAAATTCTTTCTCATTTTGATTTATGCATATGCAAATTATCAAGCATCGCAGGATTGCATATATGATGCTGACATAAATTGTTCCTAAATACCAGCAGTCTTTTGTGTACAGAACAGACGTACTGTACGTAATATACGGAGTCGTAAAATTCGAAATGAATAAAAATGATTATGTCGTGATTACTGTGTGTTGCTCTTCCACATACACACAACTAAATACATATATGAGAAGTAGTCATCATCATCCCCAGCTATTGTTACTGCAAAATTTTTTATTCTTTTATTTATTCGTTCCTAGCATACACATTCAATGGAGAAACTCTATATGGTTTCGTGTAATTTAGATGTAAATGGGAAAAAATATTCTTGTGACTGGTAGAGAGAGCTGCATAATACAAAATCTGTTTTTCTTTAAGATGTTTTATTTGTATTTGGTATTGCCATTTAAACTTTTATATTCGCAATTACCCTCAATTTTTTAAATGTCTTTTGGATTCGAATATATAACAAAATTATGTACCTTGCACGACGAACGCAACCTAAAAATTGTTAAGCTGCAAATTGCAATAAAAATTATTTCAGTTGTTGTATTGTTGTTGTTGTTGTTGTTGTTGTTATCTGTAACAATATGCTTTTCATGATGCTTATATACCTTAACCGCGAAAACGATAAAAATTATTTTTATTATACTCCGTGGGTAAAATTTTGAGGTTTTATTGAGTTATTGGCCCCAACATATTCGGCGTATGCTATTCGTTTGGAATATTCGTTTATGGTAAGCGCATATAAGCGCAGAAAAAAAACCGCAGTATTTTGGAAAACTAATTTTAACACCATTAATTCGATAAAGCGAATTTACTGTTACCTTTGCGAAGCATGCATTACTTGGTATATTCTATTAGTAGAAACAATTTCACAAACCGCCAGTTAGCAGTGAAATCGGTGAATCGTTATACAATTTTATATAATGTTGGGAAAGCTTGAATACCCTATATTTTTTTCATTTTGGCGTAATTAAATATATTTGTCTCTAATAAAGCTCATTCATTCTTCAATAATTCATCAACAAAAAATAGGATCAAAAATTTAATTGAAAGATGCAAAGAATTTCATAAAGATGGCCTTCAAATTCTTATATACTTAATGAATTATTACCTTTGCTCAAAATTCGACCGCTTATTATTGCTTTTGCGACAGAAAATCCATTTATCTGGTAGACCGATTATGAAAGGGAAGGAGGGGATATTCAGCCATTTCAAAAGAAATCTTAAATAAAGGTTTTACGAAACAGGGACGCTCAATATGCGTCGCTTCATCTAAGTTCCTTTTCCAATTACATATTTATGTAGGCGTACTTATTCAAATAAGTAACCTCGCGAGGTGACTTATTTAAATAAGTGCGTCTGCATAGCCGTTTTTTATGTTCAAATCTAGTGACAACGAATAACATACCAAGACATTTTTTTTGTGTGTACGTGGCCAGTTGAGTGTTGTGCACTCGTGCGCGGTTGATAATGGAATTTGATGTCGCGGCTAATTAATTATCGAATTTATTTAATGTTACTCGGTTGGACGTAGCGTATTAGTATGTCAAATGTCTCGATGATTTTACCATCAATTACTTTGCGAATAAGAGAGAATTTGAGTTGCTACATACTCATTCAATAACTGCTCATATTCTAGTACCTAACCTAGATTCTTGGCAAGCCTTTTCTCGACTTGCACCGGTGGGCTTCTTCTTTTTTCACACCTCAAATTTCTTAATGTGAGTTGCTTGTTATCAAACGGAAACTATACTGGTCCGTAAGTTAGACACGTAAAGATATTTATATAGATTTCCTCATATTTCTTGTCTTCTTTTGCGTGAGTTCCCTTTTCTGGTAGTTCTTTGAGTTCCCAGAACTTTCTGAGCTGCTTGTGATTATACAGCCTAATTCTGTATGTTGCACAGTTGTAGTATTCGACCCCTAATAATATGTCAATCGGACCGGGTTCATAGAGAGTTGGATTTGGTCATAACAGGTTTTTAGACTGATTGCAAACTGGATTGGATGGTAGACTTACGGTTATGTTTTTGAAAACCGAATTACGTTTATATTTACCCCCCGATTCTAACGTACAGTCACAGACGTATTTTCAGTCTTAGCAAAAACTTTTGTCTTAGCGAAGACTATAAGCTTTCAATTCTTATTCTGCACTTAGTCTTATCTGTCAGTAGTCTTAAAAAATTGTCTTTGTTAATATCAGTGAAATAGGTGGTCTTAGGAGTCATAATTTTGACATTAAACAGAAACAATAATTATATGTATTTCGAATTGAACTGTCGCTTTTCGTTCATAAATTTGAAACAATATGATGTAAATTTGGTTTGGCAGCTCTACAAAAGTGTTTGGAGAGTTTATAATATATTATTTAAGACTACTGCCTTCAGAATTTCAATGAAGACTTTAGTCTTAAAAAAAAAGTCTTTACAATAAAGTTTTAGCTAAGATGGTCTTAGTAGTCTTATCGTCAGAATCGGGGGGTTAGCTTGTAGTTTGAATTGAATATTATATTTAATTGAGCCGGAGCTCTTTGTTACTTAAACCTATCTGCAACTTAATTATTCAGTGATCAATGTGGCTTTGGATGCTGGATAAATAAACATTCGATTTAAATTTTATTCATTGGCGGTTATAATCCTAGCCATGGCTATTGTAATAGTCGTATTTCGATCGCACATTTCTAGTATGCTTGCAAGCAGTCTTTTTTTATTAGGCTTGACTGATATATGTAAACATATTGTAATTATATGTGTCATATGATGATATTACTCATATCATCATGAAATACGACTCAATAAAATATAGTCTATTACTGTATGCCCTAATAAAGCACACGCGTTTTATTATATATCCTAACATATAACATGGTGCCAGAATTCCGGATTGTATAATCTCGTTTTTCAAAAAATAAAATAAGTTAAAATAATATTTTAAATAAAAAGTGAAAATATACTAAAAAAACAATTAAAACGCGATATGGTACAAAACGCGATATTTTAAAAATTTAAAATTTAAAAATCGATAGGAGCGAGAGTATTGGACTGGGTATATCAGGCGGGTCGCTGTGCTCTCGCCGCTGTGCTCCCGCCGGTCCGGAATGCACATTCTGTACCATACCGCGTTTTGCACCATATCGCGTTTCGAAATATCTGTATATATTCGTTTGCACCATATCGCTTTTCGAGCGGATCCCTCTCCTCCTATCTATGAACGGTACATATTCGGGGAAACTTGAACAAGCAAACGAATCATTTGCTGAATATTTCACGAAAATCAAATCTTAAATAGTTAAATGCGAGTATGAAGAACTTGAGGACGACACTATTGTGAAGTTTCTGACAAATTAAAAATGAAAAAAACTTTACAACAGCTCAAAAAGTGAAAGTCTACACTTTCAAGAAAACCGTGTTATGCAAAACGAAATAACTAGTTAAAAAAATAAGTTCACAATAGCAAGCTAACTTAGCCATAACCATGTAGAATAACCATTCTTTATGTTTTCTAGAAGGGAACATATTTATGCGGAGTCATAGATTTTTTTTATTTATAAAATTTTGCTATAAAAGAAAGTGTAGTTGTGCTTCGATCGTCAATGACAAGGCATCGTAGAGATGTCTAAGTAAATCGAAGTATGTTATCGTGTAGTACTGACCCTATTGCATCTTTTGTAGAAGCCTACATAATTATGAGTGCCGCCGAAGCATACATTTTCTATGTTCGAACAATAAAAATTCAAAAATTCAACAGTTCGAAGGCCATTGACAAATCCACGTAGAGACAATGAACAATGAAGCAATCGATAATGAATTCACGCGGTTGAATGATGAATTCACATGGTTGAATCTGCGATCGTAATTTCGTCAGCATTTGAATTTACTATCGATAATGAATTCACATGGCACAAATTATGTTTAAAAAGTGTACCATTCTTAATTTTTTTAAACTTTTTGGCTGTTATAAGGTTTTTGTCAATTTGTCAGAAACTTCACACTGCCGAGGACGACCTGCTACGAGATAATATTATTATCGGCATAGCGAAAATGAAAAATTTGGTAGCAATGGCAAACCTAATCTTACAAAAAACCGTCATCACGTGCAAGCTGTATGAACCAACGGTAAAGCAGATGTCTACATTTAGAGGAACGGGAACCAACGAGGCTAATGACGTAAGTGAAAGAAATAGAATTAATCTAGTTAATGAGAATACAAATTATAATAATTATAAAATCAATGTTTCGAAAGAAAATACTTTATGTGCGACAGATGCAAAACTATTCACGGTTCGCGTAATTGTCCAGCATTTGGGCAGGCGTGTAATAAATGTAAAAATAATCATTTTGCAGTCGCATGTAGAAGTAAGAGAAAAAAGAAAAAAAAACAGGTACAAACTAATTTAGATTCTGATGAGGAAATTCTAGATTCATTATTTGTCGAAAAAATCAAGAACTCTAAAGCTAAAAGTAGTTGTTGGTTAGAAGAATTTAAAATTAATAAATCAATTTGTTAAAAGTTTAAACTGGACACAGATACCCAATGTAATGTTATTGACAATTACTTAGTGGACAAATTAGGGTCGGAACTGCACTAATCACGTACGAAATACTTAATATTATACAGTGGACACAAAATGAAAATTTTGGGGTAACCAAACTGTGATTAAGAGGTCAAAAACACCAATAGTTTAGCGTTAAATCTAATTAAAAAAGTTGATAATGCAAAAGAAGATGCAAAATTTGAGATTGTACCTGCTAAGAGAATACCATATGCCATCAGAGAAGATGTGAAGTTGAAACTGGACAATAAGGAAAAACTAGGAGTAATAAAAAAATATAAAAACTCCAACGTCAGCAGTGTCACCACTTGTAATAGTAAATAAAAATAAAAAATTAGGAATTTGCATTACTCCATCGCAAGTAAATCGATGCATTTTGAGAAAACATTTTCCCTTTCAAGCATTAGAGGAAATTGCGGCAAAAATAATAAAGCGAAGTATTTTACGTTGCTGGATTGTAAAAAAAGATTTTGGCAGATCCCGATATCGGAACGGAGCCAACAATATTTAGCGTTTTTAACGCCTTGGGGAAGATACACATGTCTTCGGTTACGGTTGGACTCGCTTCAGCACCAGTGGCACTATTCTGCTAATTTCCTGGGAATAGGGAATTGGGGAACGATTTTATATCTAATTTCTATTTAAAATGTTTTTTTCTGGCATACAAAAGCTATGTAGTGTCATTTTTTTCTATATAGTGTCTTTATTTACATCAAACGTTTATAGCAAATATCCCAAACACCAGTTGAGCTACTAAATCACTTAATGACAGCGGTCTCAAACTTAATAAAAAAAAGTGTCAATTTAATGTCAAAATATAAAATTCTTGGCCATTAAAAACATAAAAATACTTAATAATATTAGTCAAAACGATTGTTGGGTATGATACATAGTTATCAAAGTTCATACCGAATTGCTTGAAAGTCACTGCCACACTGAGAGAGCTATTAAAGAAATATAACCAATTTGTGTAGGATTTCAGCCGACAAGACGCTTTTGAAAAAATAAAAAATATACTTTCAACACCGCCAGTGCTTATAAGAAATGTCAAAAGAATAATACCGATATATATTTGGCTTTACAAAACTTGAGAAACACTCCACGAAATCAGGAATTAGGATATTCGAATGAAAGCTTAATATCAAGAGTTACTAGAACTCTACTACCAGTCAGTAGGGATTTCTTAAAACTAAAAATAAGAGAAAACGTGAACGCTAACATTGCTGAATTGCGCAATAAAGGCAAACAACACGCAGATCATGGATCCAGCAACTTACCAGACCCGAAAGTCATCGCAAACATTATCGCAGAAATTATCATCATCTTCATAAATTCAGAACAGCGATTCCAATCAGAAAAGAAGTTGAACCTTATGTTGACAACAATGGCGAATCTAAATAACATACCTTAACAAGTACACCAGACGAAAATACAAAATATACAACACAAACAATACATTTTACTCGTACAGCAACTTCAATTGACAATAGTCCCAAACAAACATAATTTTTTAGATCCAGATTTGGAAGAACTATTAAACCTGCGGAAAGATTAGACTTATAATTTATTGTATTGAATTTGTATGTCTAAAAAAAAAAATTCTCCACGGATTCATCTGAAGCATTTGTAGTACGTCTCTTGCATTTTTCCTCCCGTACTCTTGAACCATGTCATCTGTCTATGTGATGGGATCCATTGTATATGAACACATCACGTTGACAGAAACGAACACATTCAATAATCATATCCACTTATAAATTACCTTCTCTTCCACCTCCACTTTTTATCAAGCATAAAGCACTCTTGAAATCAATCGGAAAATATTACTATTTTTCTTTCCCCTTCATTCACCGCCAATTTGGTACCTTCGAATATTCCAATCAATACAGCGTTCATTATACAGATGCGCCCTCATCCAATTTAAAGCACTTTTCCACATTGTGACTAGACATAAAAAATATACCAGCACCCACTCACCTCAATCACTCACATGTTACCTTTGTGAAGATGGCCCAATTTTCTATCCCGAAAATCGAAAAAGTTGTTTATGGCAATACTATACATTTTTATGTATACTGTTGCGACATTTAAATATTAATTATAGCAATAAATCTAAATTTGGCAATTATTCTAGGCAATTGACACTTGAAGAATTGTATAAATGGTGGAAAGCGGGTTTTTGGGGACGGCAGCCCCATTTTCTAAGCTATTCAACGAATTAAAACTACATTAAAAAATATTTTGTATATACTGATAGTTGATTTTTTTAACTTTTGTGATACTATCACTAGAAACAATAAGAGCGATAAAAACTGTTTGACCTGTGTCTGCAAGGTTGACGAAGCAATTAATATTAATAAAAATAAAAAAAAAATTTGGAAAAAAAAGAAAAATTTTCCCCTCCTAAAAACTGATAAGAAACAATCCTGCATTTAAAAATTTATACTCTTTACCTGATTTTTTCGATGTATACGTTGAGTAAAATTACGCCAAATATACCGACAGCGAAAATCAAAAATTACTTTAAATATTCCTCCTTCACCAAAATGCAATATTTTTACTCTCACCCCAGAAAAATGTTTGTGTCATGATAGTTTTAGCTGTCATGACAGTACATTTTCGGGGCTGACAGTAAAAATGTCGTGACTTTTTGAGCTGAGAGTAAAAAAAAATGTCATGATAGCAATAATTAGTGTTGCCATCGCATTTTTCGGCGATGGAATTTGGACTATCTTCACATACATCCATATGTTGACCTTTCTCTCTCTCTCTCTCTAGCTTCCACATTCCATAAAGGGATTTCGACGTCGGTACTATGGCCCATCGCTCTCGTCCTCCAATTTCGACATCCTAATACGAGTAGGTCTTGTTCGACGTCGTCATGCCAGTGCAGTCGCGGTCTTCCTCTACGACACACTCCGGCTAGGTGTTGATGGAACCCTTGGTTAATCATTCGTTGTTGTGGAGACCTTGCAACGATGCCGAGCCATCTAACTCGATTAGATTTGATGAAGCCGATAATATCGCTATCTTTGAGAAGTTGCTTTATTTCGTGGCTCATGCGAATCCGAGATACATTATTCGCAACTTGAATAGGACCAAAAATTGAACGGATGACCTTCCTTCCGAAGGTTTATAATAATCTACAGTCGTTAGAGGTCATGGTCCAGGTCTCAGTTGTGATAGGTGTTTAGGTTTCAGTGGTTGACACTTAGGCCATTTTTTGGCCCATTGTGATACCACGCATTCACGCTACATCATTAACCCATTCACCTATTCACCTACTCACACAACTACAGTATTACCACCTGCACATTGCAAGCTCCATTGGTCAACCTGTACATTGACATGGACGGTGGGTCGGCGCTGAATTCTGCACTCCATCAGAGGGTCTTAGTTGTGTTTATTAACATCACCGATCGTAATCGATGATGAAAATTCGATTTGCATCTAGCCTCTGATGGGATTCGAACCCAGTACCTCCCGGTCCAAGTGCCGAAGCTTTAACCACTGCACCACTTGTCCGGTGTGATAGGTGTTTAGATTGTAATAATTTTGATTGGGCTTAGAAAACTCGTTGTCTCCTGGCGAGGTGATTTATTTGAATAAGTCGGTGTCCACAAATAAGTCGCTGTTTGGGAAACTGTCAAAATCTCAATTTTAGCTTTTTGAATTCTGTTTGTTCTGCTTAGCATCTGTTTTTGGGGTTGATGGTACAGAACGTGTGGCTTCCTCATCTTCCTCAATTAAGCAGCAGGCGACATCGACAACTTCGTTCTCTATGACCTTTTTCATGTCTTCAATAGATTGGCCTGGTGTTACCCTGTCCTTGATATTGAAAACAGTATAATATTAAGGACAAAGCCGTAACTAATATGGCTTGAAAATTTGAAAATCTGAAAATGGACTCGAACTCATATAAATAACATATAACACGTTAAAAACACTCAGTCGCAACTTTTTGCTGGTCACCACCAGAAAACGAACCCAGGGCCCCCGAATAGCAGAGCAAGCACTCTACTTACTAAGCTATCGAGGGCGACAATAAGCCATGATGATAACAACAGGTCTGTTTAGACATTTATTTATTTTATTATTATTTCAAACCACCGTGTCGTATTAGAGCTGCCCATCTAATAATATACTCGCCTACATATAAGGATTTATCAAGAAATATTGTGTATTTTACACCTCGCAAGTCAATCAAACTAAAAGCGGCGAACCGCAAACATATTATGTTTAAATTATATACGTAAAAGATGTTACAAACATAATTTTGACATCTTCCCATGAGCGATCGGTTGTTACCTCTGAAATTCCAGAAAAGTTGTATCTTCCAAAAAATAAAATCGAACAGATAAATAAAAAAATAAGTTGCTCAACAAATTACCATCGTCCGCATATGTGCAGTGCAGATTGAATGCTCATATATAGAAGAGAGATACACTTCACAATGCTTCATTTACGATTGTGTACGCTGTGTACCCAAGACAAGTTGAATTTTCCAAATCTGGAAAATTAGTTTCGTATTACAAAATAATCTTATAAGAAATTTATTTATTTTATATTTTTTATGTCATTAAGTGTGAATTAAAAGTTTAGTTGTTTGTCGTCGTCTCATAATATCCACACAAATGTATAATTTATTACAAGAAACTCGGGTACGCAATAATAATATAAGAAGGTGACAAAATAACGATCAATTACACATAACTGAGCAATAATAACAAACAATCTTGTTTTTTGATTTAATTAAGTAATTTTGACTTCCATATCGGGAAGTTGACCGTTACAAACTGCCACAGACTTATATATGTACGAGACAAATATTTTAATAAGGGAATTATGATAATTTTAATTTTAAATTCGTTTGTAGTTTTAGTTGTAAGGTAAACTAACCTCCAACTGGGAAGTACCTTATATGTTGAATACCCCCGTAACTAGAGCTTTTTGTCATAAATTAAATAATTATAAGGTATAGCCCAGATTTATTTAATTGTAAGTTTGAACCTTTAGAACTTAAATATACATTTACATCGAGGTGAGATTAACAACACGTTTGGTTTATATTTAAAATATGAGTAATTGCGACAAAATATCTTTCGGTACCATCTAAATTGATTATGATACCGTGGTTACCAAGATTATCATACTTAAAAAGTTTTGTTGGTATTTTGCCACAAGTTTAACCGAATTTATGTCCCGCATTCTAAAGACAGTTACGGCTGGAAATAAAATTAATATTATTACCATGAACTTTTATTAAATCATCAATAGTTGATCCTTTCAAATCTATATTCGGGATACCCAAAGGCCGTCATTTGAGCTAATATTTTTTCATTCAGATGAATTCATGAAAAAACGGCTATTTCTCAAAACTTGATGGTTCCTTAATCTCTCTAATAGATCTGGCATTTTATTGTGCTTGTTTAAAAATTCTGTAGAAAATTCTGTAGAATATTGCAACTAAATATTGTAATCTAACATACCACAACTCTAAATCGAAACCGGGTTGTTTTACCACGTGCAACTGGACTAACTAAACAACATAAAACGTGATACGTTTTCAAATCGCTAGCCGTGTTTTTTACCACAAGTATTATTGGAACCATACGACAAGTATTCCAAAACGAAAATAAAAGCGCTACACAGCGAATACCAAACACGCAAAACGAACAAATTTATTTTAAGAAAAATAAATAAATAAATAAAAACAAATTCGTCTCCAAAAAGCCGCTCAAACAAGTCGCTACACCATTTCCGCTCGCCCACACCACGCCGCACAGAAACCATCCGCCATTGTATATGGTTGATAATAATAAATAATGACGCAAGTTAATAAATAAATTTAAAACGTTATATCGGTGAAGTGAAAACTTTGTTATAACGTTCAAAGGCAAATTAAATCTGATCTCTCTTTGAACTGCTTTATTTAAGATCTTAAATAATATAAGGAATTTTGAAATAGATTTTAAAAGTACTGGTATAAGTACATACTATATTGTATTCAGATTGTGAGCTAGATATAATCGACTAAGGTAAAGAAATATTTCCAAACTGTGGTATATTATACAGATTTATTATAATATTATGCCAAATTTGTAATTATATCGTTCCTATACGTAATTTTTAGTGGTCAATGGATTCTAGAGAAACAAGACTGAAATGAACATAGATGATGAACATAAGGACTTAGGTTCCACCGTTTATACAGATCCTCAGACAACAGAGACCTATTGGAGTGCAGCATGACCTTAAGATATTCCATAAAGGCATACAAGTATAACTGAGGATATTCAGTGTAACTATTTACCATTTAAAATTAAAACAAACCATGAATTGAATTCAATGACGGGAATACCAACGATATTAAACACTTTAGTCGATGGTTATACTATGATACGGCCTTCTGAAAGTGTTAACATCGGTTTTCCTTGCACAGAACTGTTCTTACAACCTTAAGAATTAAAACCAATTTATCTAACGTGCAAACTGCTAATTTATTCAAGCTGAATCCTAAAACAACTACGAATGCCATAGAATGTTGCATTTATTGGCAAACTAAAGAGGAAAATTTAAAAAGTTTGTCAGTTTGCTTTGTAAAATGTCTCCAAATATCTCCAAAAATGTGCCTTGACTAAATGTAATCATGCAGTTTTTTTTTTCAAATCTAGTGGCAACGACCAACATGTCAAGGAAATTTTTTCTTCCATATAATAGAAATTGCATTTTGTTTTTTTTTTTTGGAAATTACGTCACAAATAAGTCGGTATAATGAATTGGAACGACTTGACCAACTTATTCAAGATGGCGTCAAATAAGCAAATGAGTCTGTAATAAGTCGCTGTTTGGGACACAGCCTAAGTATACCAATTTTAAAAGGCGATAAGTATGATCAAAATATGATTTGAATAAAAATAAACAAACATTTTAATCAAATTAAATTTCACATATTTAATTCACTTCACATATGTTATCACATATTTTGTTTCAAAATGAGGCGTCGAAAATCTAATGAAAGATGGCACTGATATCACTTTACCACTCGTCAATTACGTCTAATAAACAAAATATGAATTAAAACTATTGTAAAATTGATTTTTTCTCCTACAAATAAGTAAAGGAAAATGTAGTATAATGTCGTCGTACAACAACAATAATTGAAAAATAAGGGAAATTGATGACGTCATAACATCGTCATTTAAAATCAATTATTAAGGCAGGTTCCCGTATGCGATCAACAAATGTTCTCGAATCAAGCCAATCAATGAGCGTCATTATTGCTCATAGTTTGTTGTTTTTTTTTATTATGTTGGAAGCCTGCGGTCAAAATTTGCCCAAAGATAAAATTATTTCATCTTGGTCCGGGGAAATTTGTATATGTTTCCAATGATTTAAGATTAGCTTTTGACTCGCGAATCATTTTTTGATCGCATACCTGAACCTGCCTTTAGAGAGAAAAAGTAAATTAGACTTTACAAGAAAAATACGAAATCAAAAAGAAACAACAAATGGTTTTGAAAAAAGAAATCAAGTAGAAACGACAATATAAACTATGAAATCAAAAGCAACGAAGAGTGCAATCATCGTAATTCATTGATCAAGATAAGAGCAACCGTATAATATCAGAGCCTCCTAAATATAAGAGCCGTAAGATTCCGCCATTTTTTCATGAGCTTTCCATAGAGGGGAAGCTTTTTGTTCTTTTTCATACCAATCAGTGTATTTTAATATTTTTTTAGAAGCTTTTTTGTATATAAAAACATTAATGCTTCGTTTCAATTTTTAATTTGAATGGTTAGTTCAGTATTCAGGAAAAGCATATTTTAAAATTGAGTCATATTATGTCAAATTAACGCAAAAATATTTAAATTAGTCTACCATAAATTTTTTTTTTTTTATTGTAGAATAAATAATGTTTATATGTGAATGTAAAAAATTAGTATAGAGTGTTCCATCAAAAATTTCAGCATTCTTTCCGAAAACAAACGTTCGTTAAAAAATGCTTTTTGAGTAGCTATGTAATATGGGGGTTATTGTGTTCTGGATTCTATTACAACATTGTTGATGAACAAACTTCAAAAACTGTTTTTTCTTTATTTGTTAAAAATTTCATCGCAAAAAATTTGCAGGCTATACTGTTTCATCCTGTAGTATAAACAAACCGGAGCTTCATAAAATAAAAACATTATATTATAGAGCTTTTCGCAATTAATAAACCAATCAAAAGATGTCGCTAAGTATAAATTAAAGCTAAATATTAAAACCTAAATGTTTGTTAACTAAAATTTAACAATTTATTATGTATACTGACTGTCTGGTTCAATAGATTATTGAGATCTCCTGGAACTGGAGAAAAGAAAAAAATTTCGAAAAATGTGACATTTTTCTATTATTGTTTTTCAGCGCACAGCAACTACGATGGTAAATATTTTGCGATGAAAAGTTTTATTTATGCCAACCGTATAAAAATTATTATTGTTTTGAGTTTTATTAATTATGTTAAATTATTATATTAAAGATTTCGCTCTTAACTTACAATAATAATGGTTTATTTTATAATTATTTTACGTTTTTCTGTAATTTCAGGTAAATTTATTACAGAGACATCTGTAAATGGATTTTCAAATTACAGAAAGCTCGGATTTTCAAATTACAGCAGTTTTGTTCTGTTTTGTAATAATATTTAATTAAGAAAAACATGACATCGTTGATTTTTTGTATACAAATTAATTTTCGTAAATAGATTTTGATGTAAAAATTGTATTATATGAATAATATTATTGTTTCTACATGATGATTCATAAAATTTAGTTTCAGCTCACGTTTTCTCTTTAATTTTGTTATAAATGGGGAATGTTTAGATTGCTATTAAGTGTAACGTTCATCTCAAAAATTCTGATGTGCATGTGACCAGCATTTACCAAAAAACGTTACATTTTTATAAAACTAAATTTTAAATTGGATGTAAGAGGAATCGGCGGCACCACCCTTTATTATCTTACTTTATAAACCTAAACAACTAAACGAAAAGCTCATTTTTATAGAAAAATTAATAAATTTATGCTCCGCTTTAGTTTAAATTTATTAAATATTTACTACATTATGATGGCTGATTTTCAAATATGTGTTCTTTGAATAGTTTATTAAAAATATAAAATTAAAATTTAGATGATTTGTTTAATTTTTTATTCATAAATTCTAGTTCAAAAATTTTCCAATTACCACGGTTTCTCATAGTAATTCAATAAAAGCCTCCCCTCTACTGAAAGCTCTCCTTTTAATGTTACGGCTCTTCAAAATCATAGATGGCTCTGATAATATATGAAATACAATCCGAATCCCGAAAAAACCAAACTAAAAAGTCAACAATTTGTTTACTTCAAATTCGTAATATTAGCCTTTATGGATTGATTAACGTTTCTCTAGTGATTTGTCTGTTTATCTATTTCTATGGAAAATGGAACTATCCTTCAATTTTTAATTAGGCTTTCGCTAAGAAAGTTCTACAAGAAATAATTAAAATTTAAAAAAAATACTTGTTACATACGTTTGACTATGTGGAGCGCTTTTGAGAAAGTCTGCTCGATTTCCGATTCTGAGTAGTTTCGTTCTACTATTTCGATATGATTATGCAGAGATGATCGCCTTATATCAATAACTGCCAGATTCCAAAAAGTATTGTATTTTGCTCCGGGTCTTGGTGTCTGTTGTTACAATTTACTTTCATAATTTTAGATTTGCCATTCGTTTTGTTTTTATTTAATGCAATGTTAGAGTTTAAACTTACTCTCATCCAGAGAGTCAAAGCAGAAATGAACCGAAAACCAATATCAACCGATATTTTTATTGGACTGAAAACCGAAACGGTAACGAAATTTATAATTAAAGATAGAACAACCGTAACCGGAACAGAATTTTCAAATGGTTAAATTCGTTTAATTTCGTTTCGGGCCCCCTTTTAAATTTCTGTTATAACTACGGAATCCCAGTCGGTTTTACCCGATTTCGTGTAGTTGGGCACTTACCCCCAGAGACACCCGAAAACTTCGGGCAATGCCGCAAACAACCGAAACCGACAACCCTCCTATGCATCTCAACGAAAATGGAAAAAAATAGAAACATATGTTTGTAGAAACCGGTGGAGTAATGGTAAAAAAACGGAACCGAAAGTCGGGTACCCGAAATTCGGGTAATTGGTTGCTCTAGTCGGGTAATTGGGTTCTCTCCAATGTATGGGATATGTACGTTTATGTTTTTTCCATTTTCGTTCAGATGCATAGGAGGGTTGTCGATTTCGGTTGTTTGCGGCACTGTCCGACGGTTTCGGGTGTCTCTGGAGGTGAGTAATTGCACAGCTACACGAAGTCGGGTAGAACCGACTTGGATTCCCTAGTTATAACATTTAAATTTTGATTCTAAAATTAAAACTGCTGATCGATAATCGCCTAACACTTATGTTATGAAATGGGAACCTAACTGATGAAATTGGAGACCTATATTCCTGAAATAGTTCAAACCACGGGCAGTTTTTATAGTACGAAGTATGATAGCTAAGCGGAATAGAGTCGCAGTTAACTCTCATGGGTAAGGGGCATGTAAATGCGCCTCTCGTTTCGTTAGCCGCCTGATAATAAATGAGTCTTCAGAGGAGCGAGAATGTAGGAGAGGTCAGGAAAATGGAACCTTTTTACAACCGATTATAAACAAAATTTTTGAATATTGCTTAAAATTTTATTATTAAACGTTGTTATGTGGAAGTATCCGAATAATGATCCGAATATTGATCCGAATAATCCGGTGAAACTAGGAGCAAAAAGTTTGGAAATGTGATCGATTAATAAATTCCTTGTGTGGTGTTTGGTTGATCCGATGTACGCGGCACTTGCCTCCTTTGTTGAAAATATAGTAGATGCTGTAACTAATGAACTGTTTGTGGGTACAATATTGGAGCACATCTCTGCTTGTGTCTAATCACGGTCGTACTAAGTTTTTTTCGTGTAGGAGCTGATATCGTATTTGAAAATCATATTTCAGGGCATTAAGCCTTGGTTCATTAATCTTTAACTTCGACATAATTAGTAGCAATTTTTAATGTTTTAGCTACTAAACACCAAACGACTAAACAGAGGGTTTAAGCACTCCTCTAAATTCGTCTGAAATTTCAGGTTTTACACATATAGGAAAATGTTGTGCCATGCATTATTAAAGAGGTTCTAATGTCCTTAAATTTTTTAATAATAAGTTACATATGTATATATATATCGATAAAGTTATTGAGTTCACCGGATGAAGACCCGCTTACGTTTTTAATGACGTTTCAAGATTACCAAAAAAATATCGTGACTTCAACTTAAATAAAGGTTATGAAACCGGATTACTTAATTAATGATGCGATGAAGTGTGTTAGCTAAAACTATAATAATATTAATTATTTAAATTTTTTCACCTCCCTTATTTTCGGAAACCAAAAGAAATTTATACCTGCTGAACAAACAAGCATCATGAAGCAAAATCTTACAAGGGGCTTTACAAACTCTCCCAATTGTACAAGGTTTTTATAATAATCTTCCAAAGTTGTATCAGTAAACAAGTACTTAGGCCATGTTTGACTCATGTCATAAAGAGTTGTACAACTCAGGTTATATTTAGGAGAATATTTATCATGCGCTTTAACTCTAAGGGCATTATTTTTATTATTAAACCAACCTCGATTAATTTTTATTTGAACTCCAATAATTTTTTTTTTGAGTAATTATTTATCATTGTTAAAGTTTTATAAGCTTAAATTTATCGAACACCTTTAGTATCATTCACCACTAAGTAAGAAGCACTAATCGTGGTGGCCAAATATAGACAGTGTTTCTGGGAAGGTTTTGATGTTTGCTTAATATTGTAGCGTAAAATATCTCACAATCTACAGTCCACGAGTTCCGAAAGGCTGTCTATACCGTACTCACCTAAATACGATAAGGTTTATATCTTTGTTAAGATTTTCCGACACTTGACCAGCTTGTTTCGCCGTTTAGCTTTTCATTTCTGATTGGGTCAAATAACCATTTGTAAAATATCTAAACGTTACAAGAAATATTTGAAATTTTAATGCTTATCGTAATGCTTTACATATACAGTTACTCACAAAATTGAGCGTACACCATTAAAAAAACATATTTTGTTAAAGAATAAGTACAAAAACAACAATTTAATTGATTTTTTTTTATATTTCGAAATATTACATATCTCTAAACTAAATTTCTAAAAAAAAAATAATAAAGTAAATACAACAATTCCTAATAAATAGAGAGAAAACAAAAATCACAACATTTCAATGTCACAAAATTGAGCGTACACTTATTGACAACTAGAAATTTTCCATTCAATTTGCGTAATTTCTTAAAAATGTTATTTGTATAGCGAGTTTTACGTTGGAAGGATACTTTTACAATTTATTTGTTAAAATTTCGATTAAGAGCCACTACGATAATCTCAGTAAAATTAAAAATTTAAAAATGGAAAGCAATAGAAGAGAAGTCGATCAATGTACTCGAAAATTGGTCATTAAATCGTGCAGTCAGGGAAAATCGTTGCGTGAAATTGGCGAAATTATCGGACGACGTCATTCTACAGTGCAGAAAATTATAAACAAATGGAAATATGATGGAACGCTAAAAAATAAACAAGGTAGCGGCAGAAAAAGAATTTTGAGTGAGCAGGACGAGAGATTTATTGTACGTGAGATGAAAAAAAGTCCAAAAGCTAGTGTCCCAAAGCTTACATTGAAAATGTCAGAAGCTACACAAAAAGCCATATCAACAGAAACTGTTCGCCGTGTTTTACGCAAGAACAATTTGAACGATCGAATACCGGTGTGAAGTTCTTGGACAAAAATTTTTGGACAAAGGTTTTTGGACAAAAATTTACGCGAGTGTTCTTTGTGAAGTTTTTGGATACATTTTTATTTCTTGATCAAAAATTTTTGGAAGTGTGTAATTTTAACAGTGTATTTATTTTAAATTAAAATCGAAACAATATTTATAATAAATATCGATAAAACAAAAAAAATTGTTTAACATTAAAAAATCTAAAGTGCTCATTATTATAAAAACTTCAATAGATCATGTACCATACTGTATAAAATGATACACCAAATAACAAAAATCTCAGAGATTGGCTCGCATAGTGACTATAAACGTTCGAAAGGGGATACTTTAAGCTATTTAATTCAGTTAGCCCCATATCGAAATGATGAACTAGGCGCATGTATTAAATTTTTAAAGTTTTACCAATATAGCGAGTCTACGTGTCCACGGATGTTCTACTGCTCTAAGCCAAATAGCAAAAATCTCAGAGATTCCTAGTTCATCATTTCGAGATGGGACTAACTGATTTAAATATCTCAAAGTATCCCCTTTTGAACGTATATAGTCACTATGCGAGCCAATCTCTGAGATTATTGCTATTTGGCTTAGAGTAGTAGAACATCCGTGGACACGCAGACTCGCTGTATTGGTAAAATTTATAGAAACAACTTTGAATAAAACTGGATATCTAGAAATTTTCAAAAGAAATATGCGCCCGACTGCAGAAAGATTAGGTTTGTCTGTTGATTATTATTATCAACAAGATAACGACCCCAAATATTCTTCATATTTAGTGAAGGAATGGATGATATACAACGTTCGCCACCAACTTAAAACTACACGTCAATCACCGGATTTAAATCCGATTGAGAATTTGTGACGGGAAATAAAGATACGGGTTGCAAATAGCAATCCGTCCAATAAAACAGAGATAAAAAATAGAACAAGGGGTGAATGGGAAAATATTGAGGCCTTTTATACTAAAAACCTGGTGGAATCCATGCCACGTCGTTTACAGGCGGTTATAGACGCTAAAGGTGCCCATACAAAATATTAATACAGTAAAAATTACGAACTTTCCAAAAACTTATCATAAGTGTACGCTCAATTTTGTGAAACTGAAATATTGTGATTTTTGGTTTCTGTTTAATTATTAAGAAGTGTTTTAAATGGTTTATTATTTTTTTTTTTTAGAAATTAAGTTTAGAGATATGTAATACACCCATACCTCGATATACGGAAAAGATCGGTTTTTATGTTTTACCTTTCCTTTTTGAAACTAAAAACCAAATATTTTTGTATTTTAAATTTTTTTTGGCCGTATACCGTCAACATTTCAGGTGTAAATCGAAATTTAAGTAAAAATTAGAAAAAGCCGTCATAGCGAATCTCCGCAAAGCGACGCCGTATAACGAGGTATAGGTGTATATCGAAATATAAAAAAAATCAATTAAATTGTTGTTTTTGTACTTATTCTTTAACAAAATATGTTTTTTTTAATGGTGTACGCTCAATTTTGTGAGCAACTGTATATGTATAACCAAGAGAGGGTCTAAATATGTCCAACGAACTCTTTAAGCGACGGAGCAACACTTCCAATAATTTCACTCGCACTGAGTACCGCAGGTCCCAAGCAATACTAACCAAATACAACATTTCAAAACAAATAGACAACAACAAACATACATATTCACAATAATTTTTACCACCCACGGCATTTCTAAATGCGTCAAAGAGTAAAATAAACATTACGTCATGTCGAAATGTTTTATATTGTTGCGATGGTCACCCAAAGTTGTACTAAGCCGATCAACGGTTGTTTGATGTCGATGTTGTGGCATTATCCCTTTCTTCCACGTGCCTCCAAAAGACACCCCATAAGAACTCAGTGATTTTGATTAAATTTGGCTAGTGAGATTGAATTGGTATTCAAAACTTATTTCTAGAGTATTTCCATTTTTTATTCCCGTCATTTCCTGAAAAATTTTATAGCGACCCGATTGGTTTTGGATTTGGTTTAAGATTTAATTGAGTTATGTCGTAATTGATGTAAAATGTAAACAGGTTCGTATCCAGAGTTCATCTACAGAAAACTTTACAAATTTTAATTGGAACTAATCACATACAGTTGCCTGAATAAGTATCCCATTTCCTTTGTAGCGCACGATCCCATAATTATTATTATTAATAAATCTGAACCGAAATTTTATGTTATATACCAATTCATTACGGCAACCCACCACACCCCATATAATAAATATTTTCATGCACATATTTTCAATTATTAAATTATGAGAACTTACAACATTCCTCATTCGTCTTCTCCTCTTTTTGTGTACTCGTTTCGAACAAAAATTTTCTTATATTAAAAATTCTAAAGTTATTTTTCCTATTCTTGGATATACTACGAGATATATATATACATATATTGTCAACATTTTCAACTATGTACATAAGTACCAATACCAAAGTTAACAATAAAATCAAATATTTATAACAAAAGACGAATGAGAATAGAAAATCAATAATTTCGGATATATGAAAAAATTCACTTAGATGGAAAATTAAATATCAAAGTATAATAAATTTTAATGGATTGTGATTTGTAAATTAAATGGAATTGGTTTCGTGCGAATGAGGCGGGGAGCGGTGGTAAATACTGTAACAGAACTACATAATTAACCGCGAATCTTATAAATCCGCGAGTGCGAAATAGTTCGAGTTGAAAAGTAATTAATTGGGCGGGATCGCATATTTTACGATTGCAACATATTCAGCATACAGAATCAATTTTATTGCATTTTAATGTAATCTTTACCGACATACCTTAAAAAATATGCCTGCAGGGATTTGATTTTCTTGTGCCATTTCTCCGCACGCTGTATACAGCACTAACATATAATTTTCATGTTTATTTTAAATGGAATTAAATCGGTTCGTAAATACTCCTATTTGTGTATGCAGATTACAAATTGGTTGTCAGTTAAAATACGTTCTATGTACTGTAGCTGTTGGTGGTGGTATTCAACAGTAAAAAAAAAAAACGTTTTCTTGATAACCGAACGACAACAATTTTTAATTCCTTCTAACTAAATTGCTGCTTTGCTTTTACCCTATACAAGAAATTTCAGACACATCATGAATTTTATTTTATTTATATTATCTGGTGGTGTGTGCTTGTTGTTCTGCGGACAGCTTTATTCAGGCGAGGAACGAGAAAATATTGTAATTTCTATTAAAATATGTTTAAATTATAGTAAATTGAAAAATAAAATTGAAAATTATATCTGATTGCAGGAGAGATGATTTGTATAAGATTTATGGTTTAGTTTGAAATTCAGAGAAAATGGCAAATTGTGCAGTTAATAAATGGTATTTTATTTTTGCTGGTTCATATTGGTTTTTTGAATGTGAACATGGATAGCGGAAGCCTTCTTTTTCTGTGTCTTCAATTTGCAATTATTTCATCTTGACGTATTCTATTATATCCTCCTTCTTGCAGGTGGGATGAAGATCTTGGCCATAACCCTAATTTCTCGGTTATTTTTGTCTTCATAGATATACCACTATTTATAGTGAGCCTACTTCAGTGAACTATTTGACTAATGCTTTATATGCATTGGGCTTTTTTTGTTGCATTGTTCTTGTTGTTGGTGTTGTTACAGGCACTGGTTCTGGCGAGAATAATGCTCTTCGTTTTTTTTCTAGGTCTATTTTTTTGATTATGCATCCAATCAGTTTCTGTTGCAAGTTTCACATCATCTGTATGGAACTGAGTGTTAGTACATTTAATTGTGCTGTTTTCATTATCACAAGCCTGGGGAACTAGCCAATTGATCAGTTGGGGTAAAAATTTCTTTTTGGAGAGAATATCGTTTGCTAGATTGTCCGTGCTCGGTTATCCTTCCGTTTATCGGTCGCCAGAGCCTTATTGGCTGGTTAGCACGAAGCTCCCCGTGCAGATGAGGTTGATTTTTGGGCTGGTAACAAAATTTAGAAGGAATCCCCTTGAGTTAAGGTTTCTATGATAGCTGGCTAAAGGTATTTACAAATTTCTGGAATGTTATCAACGCAGGTCACAAAATACTTATGTTGTTCATATTAATAAATTATGATCTAAGCTATCAAAAGAACATAAATCCATGATATTTTGGGGTTTTACTAACTTTTGAAAAAAAAATTAGATCCAGATTGGATCCAGAAAATGAAATGGTTTCTTCCCTCGCACACATCTTACAGAGTTTGTGTTATCTATCATTCGATGTATCCCAGCATGTACATATTTTCATGCGTGCTGCGTATTTCTTCACAGAGGAAATTCATCTCTTTGTATGTATGGAGGTTGTCATTGCAGAACTTTGACTTGGATTGATGGATGATATTGAGCTAAATATAATAAGTCTACACAGGGTTTAGAAATTTCCGGTATAGTATCAATTAATTTGTAAAATTAGATTTGAATTTCTCGCTAATATCTAACACAAAAAAAAAATCTGAAAAGACAAAGAAAACTGGAGAGCATTAGAAATAGTTTTATAACAGTGTCTGGTATTGCAGATTATAGCAGAATTAGTGCGAAACGAAACCGAAAGTCCACGACAGATCTCCAATATTCAGCGCGGTATATAAATACGGCTGCATTGAAGTATTCGGTTTCTTCATGAAAAACTTTTTTGCCAAAAATCGTATTTTTCGCTTAAAGTAAATAATATACTTTTTAAATACATGAAAAAAATGTAAAAGCTCCTATTGAAGCTGTCACTGCCAGTGAAAAAACAAAAAGCTCCAAAAATTCACAGATGTCTCCCTTTTTGGAAAAAAAAACTTAATCATGAAATTTCCTCACAACCCATCAATCCATCTGGGGAGTACAGAGGCTGTCACTTCCAGTTGGCCAATTTCACTCAAAAACATCGGATTCTCTCAAGAAAGATTAAATATGAAGTTTCATCCCGGTCAGTCAATCTATCTCGACTATGGAGCACCATTTATTGGGCATGACACCGCATATACGCACGCACACATATATTTTTAAAAACTAATTTTTTTGACTTCGGCGATATAGCGAATGGTAAATTTGCATGATTCTCGAGGTCAAACTTTTCATGAATACTAACAAAACACATTTTTGGCCAAAAAAAGCCATTTCCGCTTAAATTTTGGAAAACATGATAAGGGCCGGTATTTCTCATAAATGACATAATTTTCAAAATATTTGCAATAACTGAACAATCTGCAATGGTAGCTGTCACTTCCAGTCGAACGATTTTGGTCAAACATCACTGGGAACTCCCGATTAATGATAAAAGCTTATAAATATAAATTTCATCCAGATCGGTCAAATGGGTCGCATTTTCTTAAAAAAACAGATTTTTACGAAAAACATAATTTCCGCTTCAGTTTTGAAAAAGTAATCTGAAGCGAAAATTAATTTAAAATCTCCTAGGTTTTAGCTGTTTTTCGTGTAAATGGTCTACTTTTCAAAATCTAAATATAAGCATAAATTTTTTAAAAACTAATTTTTGTGACTTCGGCGTAAATCATTAAAAATCTCAAGATCAACTTTTTTTATGATTCTTCTTATTGTGGTCTGATTTCGAGTGGAAACTTCCAAGGTAAGAAATGATTGAAGTTTAAATTTTAAAACCACTGGATGGAACTTGGATTCACCACTGTAATTAAACCTCGAAGCAGCCTCCAAGAATCTAAACAATAGTTAGTGCAGGAAAATCCGCTAGCGAATTATGTTAAGGTTCAACCAGCAGCCGGTATGATAATAGCAACATATTTTTTGATTGCTGGTGGAATTTTGATGATCACTCTCTGCCAATGGTGACACTCCGTTTTTTTCTTTCAAAATCCCTTCGAGAGCTATCTGATCGGCTATCAAATAGTCGGCTGGCTTTTTCTAACTTTTATAAGCATTTTGGAACTAAATTTTTGAAATTAATTTTAAATCTCTAATTAACTAGAAAGCTACCTTTCTAAAAATATGAAATAAAAGGAAAAGTTTAGAGCATTTTCGATTTTTTCATATATCTGTCAACTATATGACATTCAATTTGGTATTACGAAGTTTTGAAAATCTTGCCACTGAGTTTAAATATCAAGATCGTGCTTAAAATGTGCAAACTGAGGTTAAAGAGTATGATAAAGCATATTCGGATTCTTTGATAAATATCATGAGTTCTGTAGTCAGCCTTATTTGATACGTTCACATTTGACCCCGATGTAACGTTAAAATTTTCTGTGATTTAGCTTAGTATTCTCATGTTTAATTAGCTCACCATATCTAAGGAATTATTTCATCAATTGTCACAGAAACACCAACAGATGCGGAACTAAATTGGTGACTGCCACCAACATTATTTGGCGTCAAATATTTGTGATCATTTCATTCTTCGATTGGATTTTTCTACTGATCCTTAGGATGCTAATTATTTTTAAATATGGTGATGGGCTACGTGACGTTTTCAGTTTGATGTTATAGCGGAGACCTTGACTAGGCACACACTCTGGGCATATTTTCTTAATCCGGATAAAAATTGACTAGCCGTAATTGCCATTTTTCTATTATGGATTCGTCTTAGTAAAATGAACTATGTGAAATGAGTGGTAGTTTTGTTTATCCAGTGATAATTCGTTCAGTATGTTGGATCTAACGAAAATTATTCCTCCTTATTAGTGGCGGAGTTGCTATTCTGGGCTGACAAACTTACTCACATCCATATAACTAAAAAAACATAGATCAACCACTCCAAAGACAATGAAAATTTCTAAGCCCAGGTGTCGAAAGCAAAAGAATAGAATAAATTACCTGAAGTTCGTCTATATTGTATTTACCGCTATAAAATTAAAACATTTCCGGATTGGTTTCAAATTGTAGAGGTATATGGTCAATCAGAACTACATCAACAAATCACATTTTCTTCGGATTAAAAGAACGGGATTTTACAACAATTTCCGTAAAACGTGTCGTTAAAATGAGCACAAGTTCACTTCTCGTGCCTTCAACCTATAGTCCTATACCTAGTCGACCTATACGTCCGATTTAATCTAGCATGTATATAATTAATCAAAATAACGGGCCTCATTTTACACAAAATGAAGCTTTCACTATGAGTAGGTACTCAAATTATGCAAAAGCCATTTTTTGAACTTTAAACTATTAGATAATATTTAATTAATTTCACAAATAAATTATTTACAAATTTCATAAACATATCCAGTGGTGCTATTCTGGTGGTTCCCCGGGAATAGAGAATTGACGATTGTAAAAGTTGAAAAAGCAGCTAGCGGAAAAAATAAAAATTAAATTATCTATCCTTCAATGACATTTCGTAATAACAAAAATCACGCGGGCTTCAAATTGGCATAGCTGCGGATTATTTTCGAATTGTCAAGTTGGCATAGCTCTTTGAGTTTCAAATTGTTCCGCTACGTGCCACTCGTGATCCTCCAATCGTCAATTGGGGAAAAAATGTTCAGTTCAAATATTGTTTTCCGGCCTACTTCCGGCCTTTTCTTGCATAAATTGGCAGAGAAAACTAGTCCCAATTTAATTTTGTTTTCAAAAAAATTACCTACGTATGCCAGAATTTTTTTTTTGACATATAAAATCTTTCCCCAATTCCCTTTTCCCGGCGAATTGTCAGAATAGTGACGCAGTGGTACTATTCTGGCTTCCCTCTGAGTGGGGAATTGGGAAAGTAATTTGCATAGCATTTTTGCTTGAATTTTATATTTTTGGGCTCCTGATGGTATCAGTTTGGTGTAAATATTTTAGAAAACAAAATGGAATTGTAATTTCTCAATTAATTTTTTGTTGTAAATATTTACACCAAACTGAATTCATCGGTAGGCCAGAAAGATACAATCAAGCAACAATGCAATGAAAATATTTTTCCCAATGTCCTGTTCCAGGGCAAAGCCAGAATAGTGCCACAGGAGTATCTGAATTTAATTTCACTCCTCAAAAATTACGAGAAATTATGTAATTGCAGAGCCACCTACGATTTGAAAGAGCCGTAATATTAAATAATGTATTTTATTTAGAGGGGAAACTTTTTCTATGTTGCCATAAGATACGATGTAAAATCACCAATTTTTGAATTAATATGTGTGAATGAAAATTTAATTGGGTAATTAAAATTTTTATTTTATACGATTAAGAACATATTCAAAAAAACACATACTTGAAAATCAGAGTGTTTGTATTGAGTGTTCAATTAATGAAAATGAATTAAAAAATCTTTTTCTATAGAATTGAACTTTCCGTTTAGTTGTGTGGGTTAGTAAAAGGTATAGTTGTATGAAACGGTAACCAGTTTGTCCACATATAAGTGACTTGAGGCGAACGGGGTGGGGTCTGCATTCGTGCAATTTGGGCCTGCATACGTACAAGCCGTGTATTATGTCCGGCTTCTACTTGGTCGTATTTTGACTTACTAATAATAATACATTTTAAAGTGTTAAAATTTCTAAATATTTTAAGATTCTTAAGCCGTCTGAGATAATGAACATTAATACTATATTTTATTTATTTATAGTTTCCAGATTGGACAGCTATCAATACTGAGTTTTATTATTAGAAATTAATAAATTATAATTTGTACATAAACGTTTTAATCCCGGGTTGAGTTGGTTTAGATATATATATTCTGTAATTAAGAATTTCCTTCTTTATAAGCTCTTTCAATAGGTTTTACTGGGTATAAAGCTTCCAAATTGATCGTGTTTGTTAACCGCCATTTATGATTTCAGATCGAAGTTAGTTTGCTTCAAGAACTGCATTGAAGTGACAATTGCAGTCGCTCGGAATAAAATAGATTTCCACTATTAACCAGATAACAAATTTTTAATTATAGGTCGAATTGTAATTACAATTTAATTGTAATTTTTCTTATTTTAATTTAATTTAATTATATATTTAAGATTTAATTTGTCCCACGACAATTGGGTTACAAATATTATTTTAATAGATTAAATGACTATGGTTCTTATATGTAACATTGAAGTGTCGGTGGAGGGAAACTTTATGGGTTGATTTATTTTTTGGCTTGGAGGTTACACAATAAAATTTATAATCAGACAAATATTGATACATAGATGTTTTTTTGTATTTTTGGGAGCATGGCACTTCTTTAGTTAGATTATTTGCTAATAGCTACTTATTACTAATTCTGTCATCTTACAGATTCCTGATTAGCTTAATAGTTTTATTTAATTCTGATTGGGAATAAATTATAATGTGTTAATTTGTTTAGGTATTGGAGATTCTTAACCTGTGACACATTCATTATTGATATATTACTTTATAAATTCAGATTAGCTATTTTTGAAAACAGATGTCGTTGTTTCATTTTTATTTTTATTTTTATTAATAATCATATTGGTTTATTAGGGATGGTAAGGTTGAGGGGAGGGGGGGATCCATCCGTTTGATACTACAATATTTGGATTCGATTTGTTTTATTTTATTTGTTTTACGATAATAAATTATAATTAATTTAGTTATAATAATCATTACATTACATTTATTCTATTCAAGAATAATTTAATTATATCGTACAAAATAAGGAATCTCTAACGCATAATAATGACATTTTATTTCAGGAAATTTACCATTAAGAGGCCAACATTATTGATTATCAATTTTTCAAGATGCTATAATAAAGGGTCCCGGCGTCGCGACATTGACTGCTTCATTTTTTTTTTTTTTTAAATTAAAAAAAATTTAATCCCTCATAATAATGAAATTTTATTTCAGGACATTTACTAATTAATCAATTATTTTTTAGGATGTTGATTGCTGTTTATTTATATCCCGAAAAACTAAAATAATTGTGCCGTCTTGTGCTTTACTAACTATTGACTACTTAGGTGTCTGTAACCGGGTCAAGTCTATCATACCTAACAACCTTTCCTATCCCTCCATCTTGTTATATATAAAAGGGGTGTACGGTAGGCCCGGCGAATCCGGGATCCTTGCTTAGTCTTGGCCGTACATTCTAATCAATCAATCAATATCTAACACAAAAAAAAAATCCATCATGGTAAATGTCCGGATAAAAATTGAAAAAATTAGAATTTGGAGATTCGAGATCAAGATGGATTTGGTTAAAGCTTGTTACGGCCGTTGGTCGTACCACGGGTTCTACATATTTTTTTCGAAATTCAAAGAGCACTGACCTCCACTGTGTTAGCTTCATTGATTATAAGCAACTTCAGTAAGTACGAAAAAAAAAAAAAATCTGAAATCGAAAATTTGTTTATTGTTGTTGTCGCGCTGAATAACGTCCATTTTTTTGGGAGGGGAACGAAAAAAAAATAGTATAAATAGAGATCGAGTCAAGCGGGAAGGGAGGAAAAAAAAAATTAAAATAAAGAATAATTTGGTTGGAAACGATCGCGAATTGAAAATTATTTTTGTTCATTGTGAAATTAAAAAAATAAAAAAAAATAAAAAAAATAGTAATTATTCTAAATTTTAAAATTAAAAAAAGGAAGCAAAATTAAAAGAAAAAAATTTACACTTATAATAATCTAAGTTAAGAAATATAAAATAAAAAAGTTTAGTTTAATAAATGAAAATAAATTAAAAATGGTTGTCTTGACAATCGATAGTCCGTAATAATTAAGTGCATATTATTGTAATTTTTTTTGTGTGAACCATAAAATTTAATAAAATTACAAAATAAATTTATACGGATGATAAAATAAATATATGTTCAATTTTAAAGTTGAAAAAAAAAAAAATATTTTTGGCATTGTGTTTCCTTCTTAAAAAAAAAAAAAAAAAAAATTAAGTTCTGTTGTACTTGGAATGAAAGTCGAAATTTTCCTTGTGGTATAAGGTCGTTATTTTTTTACTCTTGGTCAGCGGTAAATTGACTGAATTGTGAGTGAACATTTATAAATAGTGTAAATATAATAAAATAAACTCTTTTGTTATAAATAAATTAAATTATAGTGAACTAAATAACTATATATGCTACTTTAATAAATAAATGAAATAATAACTAAATAAATAAATACTAAGTTAATAAAGTAAATAAATAATACATGCAGTGTAGTGCATAAATTGTAGTGTATAAAATGGTGATGTAGCATCTCCTCAACATAAGTTAAAACCGAATCTAAAGTGTGAACTTAATATATATTACACTAGTGATCGTGCTGAAAAAAAAAAAAAAATACACATAACACCAAACCAAATTGCGAAGATCGGGATACAGCTGATGGTATATGTAAGTGATTTACGTTATATTATACATTGTCCCGTTCCAGAATTCAAAACAATCGAATACTGTATTCTCTCGTCATTTCATTTACTACGGTGAGGTTTGAATCAAATTGTGTGCTCGAATTATACTATGACCACAGGTAAAGGTGAGAGAACAAACATCGATCTAAACCAAGCCTACGTCATCTACTACGCATACACACACGGTTGTTATTTGGTTATGAATCTACGTAAACAATCATATCGAAGGAAAACCAAAATTCTACACAAATAAAGCAAACGTTTAATTATATCCGTCTGAATACAAATTTCATTAATGAAAACTTTCAATGAAATTTAATAGTATGGCTCTGCGACGTATCAACTGTATGTAGACTATGGATGATCTTATGTGCTACCCAAAGGCTTGCATTAAGTTTAATTTATTAATAATTTATTTTTACTCTTAGTCTAAATTTTCAAACTTTGTATATTAATAGTGTTATTTTAGTTTCGTGTTAAGTTAGCATGCTGAATTTAAATTAATATTTACAATTAGAATTTTTTTTTTTTGTTACGGAATTTCTTATAAGTTAGTTAAATATTAAACTTTGGTTCTAACTTAAACGTATAATTACTTTAAGGCTCATATGGATTATTTAAATATTTATGTAACCACGAACGTTTTACCAATTAAAATGGACGGTTAATTAGTTTTATCTTGTTGCATGGAAATGAGATTCGGTTGATTTGTTTTAGGATGAAGAGTAGTCTGTGTGTGTGTGTTTTTTTCGTTCCTTTTCTTTTTACATTATTTTTTTTTAATTTCGGTCTAGCAAGATCTATTCCAAAGCGCTATCAACACCCCCCCCAATCCGACGAGCCAAAGCTGGAGCAATAGACCGCGTGATAGTAGCCGGAGAGATAATACTTTTCTTTAACGAGAAGGTTCAAACCTTGATCCAGAATTTTCCTTGATCTTATTTTTTTCGAACCATGTGGTTTGGATACCGTATGATAACAGTGTACCGTACGATACACGGTAATAATCATGATATTAAACGACAACCAAACCACGTTCTCGTTACAAGCTCATCACCAAAAGAAATATGTTTCGATTCGAAAACTATCCGGATATAATCTGGATGAGATCAAATTTGACGTCTTTCCTTTGATCCTTCATTGTAAACTATTGGCTTCTGTTCAAACGGGTTCCGCAATTGCAAGGCTGTTGCCTGTCTGACAGTATCATTATTTGCGCTATACCATAAACGTTTGGAGTAGTTATCAATTGTCTGTAGGCAATTCTCCCTTACCTCCGTTAGTATATACACTGAGGTTCCGGGTTTTTAGCAAATCACACGACTGCGACCAAGCGTATTTCAACCGCTATCAATCGTGTTGTAGCCTACATTTTTCGGCTCTATGAAAACACTAAATTTATACTTTATCGCGAATCAGAGTCTTCAATATATCTTCGAACCAGTGAAATTGATAACACGTTAAATCAATTGGTATGGTGAGTCAAACAAAATAACTTCGAAGAAGTCATAAAATGTCTTAGGAATAATCAATCAATATCATATAAAGTTTATTACTTTCTCTATCTCCGTTTCTAGATGCGGATGGACTACTAAGAATAGGTGATAAACATCGGATACTGTTGTCAGGAAAACATGCGCTAAGCAAACTAATTGCGTGACATGAACATCTTCGATTACCCCATTTTGGTCCTCAAGCATTCTAAGATTTTGCGAACCCTTCATCGTCTAACAAACTGTTAGGTCAAAGTTAATAATCAAATATTACCTAGGTTTTTTTTACGCTTCATCAAAATGCGGCTCACCTAGAGGTAGTGATGCACTTATCTACAGAATCATTCTCAGATAACGGTTTAAATTTTATTGGCGCGCGTTTCAAACCTTATGAATTAAAGAAATTATTTTTATAGTTCACCATTCCACCGCTGTCTCAGTATTTTGAGTGTTATGAGAGTCCGCATATAAAAGTACCAAATACCACCTAGAACGAGAGATCGAACCGTCATCATTTACAATAGAAGAACATTACACAGTGGTAGCTCAGATCGAAGCATACTTAAATTTGCGGCCCTTTACAGCCATGTCCAGTGATTTATCGGGCTTAACTGTATTGTTCCCAGGTTATTTTTAATCTGATCGAACCATCGCTGTATCATTAACGCATCAACAAGCTGTCAGGTCCAACACGACGCTAACTTACCACCTACGAAAGCTCTCCAAACTAACTTAGAACCTTAAAGTTCATAATCGTTTTTCTTGTAAATGATATACTTTTTCATATATTTGCCCAAAATGAAAAAGCTCCGATGAAAGCAGCCACTTCCGATGGATCGATTTCAACCAAAAATCATAGGGATCTCCCAACTCATGGTAAAAGCTTAAATTTCAAGTGTTTCCTATTGTGATAAAGCCAAAAGATTGAAAATTTCACAAGACATTATTTTTATTAAAGCCTGATATTTTTACTTTAAAATGACACTATTTTCATGAAAATTGATTCAGTACTTTTTTATAGTGAATTTTGAATGAAAACGCAAAAAAAGTCGATGATTATGAGAAAAAATTTTACTTAAATTTAAATTACAACAAAAAATTTATTCAAAAGAAAAAAAATTATTTACCATCAGTACGTATTACAGTGCTCCACCTGTTAGGGAGGTCGTTGATACCTTTAGCCCAATAGTTTGGAGGTTTAGTATTAAAAAAAGTGGTCAGTTCTAATTTTAAACTATCGAGATCTTTAAATATTTTTTTACTTATATAAAACTTTAAATCCTTAACCACGTGGTAGTCTGAAGGTGCTAAGTCTACAGAATAAGGAGGGTGTGGTTTAATTTCCCAACCAATTTCCTGTAATTTTTTGGAGTTATCTTGGCCTAACGTGTGGTCGAGCATTGCCCTGAAGGAGATGAATTGTGGCTCGTCTACGCCTCTTTAATAAATTCAGCTAATTTTTGTAGTTGACCAAGGTAAGTAGATGCACCAATGGTCCTCCTTTGCGGTAGTAACTCCATTAATAGCAATTCTTTGGAATCCCAGAAGATCGACAATAAAATTTTCGATGGATGAGGTTCTTTTTTAGGCTGAATTGGCGGCTCTTCTTCGTGAGGTAGCCAAACTGCATGGCGTTTATCGTTATCGTATAAAACCCATGATTCATCTCCAGTTATCAAATCTTCCAGAAACTCTTTTCTCTTAGGCCTTAGAAGAAGCGATCGGCAAATAGACAAGCGGCTCATGCGATTAGCCTCGGTCAGTCGGTGAGGCACCCATTGGCTTTTTATTTTCCGATATTCTAATTGATTAAGATGATCGGCAACGGTAGTTAAATGCCAGCCAAGGATCTTTGCTAAATCACGTACATTAGCCTCCGGATTTTCTTTAACAACGCGTTCGAGCTCGTCATTATTTGTACTGGAAGGTCGTCCAGTACAAGGCTCGTCTTCAAATGTAATATCTTCAGACCTAAATCGAGCAAACCATTTGTGCACTGTGGAAACGTGAACACTCGACTCCCGAAATGTGCTGTTGATATATGTTGTGGCTGTACTCGCGTTGGAGCCACGCAGCCATTCGTAATAAGAAATTACTTGCAAATCACGATTTGACAATTTCTCCATAACTGCCTTAAAATACGCGCGGGTCAATTTTTATAGGGCTGGTATGAAAGGGCTAAGAACGTTCTAGAATATTCCTGTATATTTTCGATTTTCAAGAACATTCTAGAAAAATAAATTTAGTTCAAATTTTTTTTTTCGACGAATTTTTCCTACAACCTAATATTTACATAGTATTGATTTGCGTCTACAACGGTTCTTATTAAGATTATGATAAAGACTTGGGGGATTGCACCCCACTTCTAATCTAACCCACTTCTAATCTAATCTTTAGGTCACTGATGTTAGATGGTACCGGATTTCTGGCTCGGATCTTCTATGTTAGTTCGCCCGATAAATGCTCAATTTGATTCATGTTTGGACTGAGGGCTGGCCATTTCATCGTCTCGCGTTTAACCTCATACATGAACTGCCTAGTGGTTCGAGCTGTGTGACACCGGGGATTCTCATACATCAATATGAAATCTTCTACTATAAATCCTGCGTACCGCCCTACATGATCCAAGAGAATGTCCCCGATATACCATACCATGCACGAACCGCCGCCGTACGAGACTATTTAAGCAAAACAGCACTCTGAAAATCGATTTCTTGGACGGACCTCCCTCCTCACTACCGTAGAGACATATTTTGTACTCGTCTGTTAGTAGAACGGACTTCCATTGCTCCATGCTCCAATTGATGTGTTCGCGAGCAAATTCGAGTTGCTCTTTGCGGTGGCGTCTTGCCAATTTTGGGCATCTAGTTGGCCGTCTTGGAGTGTGGTTGGCTTCCTTCAAGCGACTTTTTACTGTCCATTGACTAACAATTTGTCTTAGCTCCTGCTGCATATCAACGCCCGTGACATGACGAGTTCGCAGTGAAGTTAGAACGGTAAATCGATCGTCTCTCTCACATGTACTTGATTGCGTTCTTCTTCCAATAAAGCCACAACTTGTGAGGCTTTTTTTTTTGGAGTAGTGTCCATGATTTTAAGGAAACAACGAATGAAACTGTTAGATATTTGTTCAAGTTAACGTCTGATATAAGTGACTGATGACAAATATCGGTCCACATGGTATTGAGTGTTTTTTTTTTCATTCCAAAGAAGGAATAGAAAGAATAGAATACTGATCACGTGACCTTAAAATATTCCAAACAGAATGTAATAAAAAAACGATTTGGAAGGAATGGAATAGATATTTGACATTCATTTTTTTAGTTGTCTATTATTTACAGTGTTGTTACTACTTTAAAAAATAAACAAACAACCCTTCAAAACAAAGAATATGGCGACTAGGATTAAAAATATTTCTTTCGTTCTACCTTTTCATCCAGTACGAAAAGAATATGTTCCGAACGTCTAGAACAAATAAAAAATAACAAAAAAAGGAATAGAAGGAATGGAATGAATAAAAAAACTAAATATGTCATGTTCGGAACGTCCGGAATATTTGGAATGAATAAAAAGAAACACTCATTATACAGGAGATTGCAGCACGTCAATTGTTTTCACCGAAACGATTGCTTTAATTTGAAAAAGTATAGGTTTTAATGATAAAAGTGTCCTTTTTGTACGCGCGGAGGTTTGACTCGATTTAGTTGCTCGCGAGTGTAGAACATTCCTTAGGAGTTAGGACTAGATAACTGTCATCATATTTTGCACTTTAAACATTTTCTTTAAGGTCGATAGATAAACAAATAAGAATATCCCCATATAGTACAATAGAATACGCCTAGTACATGAATGGGTTTTGTCGATGCTTGGTTATGAAATACAATTTTTTTTTACGATGACAATATTGTTCCCGTATAGTTAAGTGGATAGAACAAGAGTGTTGTATAGATTTCGGATGGATTTTCGACCCCAGTCAAAAACAACAAAAACTCGTATAATATTCAATATCTGAAAAAGGCAGATTAAAATAATCTTTTGTATAAATGTGATTGTGACTATATGAATGTGTGCTATATTTAGAAATGGATATGAAATTATACAATGAATTTATAAAATACATGGAAAGATAATATTTTTCATTTTTCCCTTATTTTCTATAATAAAAAAATCTGTGTTTTCTTATTATTCCAACCCATTTTATGTTCTGCAAATATCTTTTGACACACGAACAAAAAACTATACGAGACATTTGATAAAATACTGTCTAACGATTTTTTCCCATTTTTATTGCATGTCAGATTTGTTGGAAAACATGACGTTTTTATGTAGTTTTAATTGTAGACATGAAAATGTTTTTGGGAAATCGGTCTAGGGTGGAAATATAGGCGGAAATGATAATTATTTGAAAAATTAATTTACAAATCATTCTTAACTAGCTGACCTGTGACTGAATAATCAGTCACGTGAATACATTTTGTTGAATTTTTGGTTAAGAAATGATTAAGAAGATTTTTTAAGATGTAAATTTGATGCAATTTTATCAAAAATAAAGTAAATTCATATACGTGGTTAATTTTTAAATCTTAAACGGCAAGCACGCGCTCAAATGTACACAGTATGACTTACGTGTCAAGTCAAATATTCATATCTCAAACAGGAAGCGCGCGCTCGGGATCACATGATCACTTACGCACCCAAACTAAATATTAAAATCTCAAAAGGGAAAAGCACACAATTGCTGAGGCAAACTATAATCTAAATATTTCATAAGAAAAGGATAAACAAAAGGATAATAAAATAGTAGTAGAAGGTAGGTAATAAAATAGTAAAATACATTACAATTTACATGCACAGAATCTCTTCAAAAAATACATTCTTTGTTGTGATGCGCCCATTCCGATCAGCTGATTGATCGCTTGTCTCAGCGATAAACACTTTGAGTCCGTCAAATGAGCGGCATCGTGAAAAGGCCACATACATCTGATCATTCGTAAATACGGGTCCCGGCAAGTACACTACCTTCTTCAAGCTTTAACCCTGACTCTTGTTGATGGTTATAGCGAACGCGAGCTGAACCAGAAATTGAAGACGAGACATTTTAAATGAGAAGATGCCTTCCAAGGGTGAGAGCTTAATGCGTGGGATGAGAACGCGCTCGCCTTTTGAGAAGCCAGTCAGCACCTCACATTCCAGAATGTAGCGGTTTATTTTTACGACGCGCATGCGTGTTTCATTGATTCAACCCTTGCTAGTGTTTAGATTCCTCATCAAACGAACGATCGCGTTTACCTTTAGTGGGATGGCATGGCGCGGCAATCCCGACCCTTCAATTTTATTGAGAAACTCGACGGGTAGGCGGAGTTTCTCATGCATTTCATCACTCTCAAGTTTATCAGCACTATGTTTCACTTCTTGTTCGTCGGGCAGGAGGTCAAGCACCTACTGATTGGTAAGCGCGCAGTCATCCATATTGGGTGCAAGGATGGTGCGCTCCTCGATGGTTCCATCAGCTGGTGTTGTGTTGATGTCACCATACACGAAATCGATCACACTTTGAGGATGTCTGCCGAAAGTGTGATCGAGTCGGTTCGAGCATTGCCGTTTCCAACAGAAAGCAAATATTGCGCAAACTCGTCCTCACCTTCATCGACGCGCATGTTCTTGGTGAGTGTAAACTTATTTACCAATTTACAAAGCGGGTTATACTTGATGGTCGATTCGCAAGTTTGCGCGCGTCCCGCCTAGGTAGTCACCACACATGAGGATGATTTTCTAAGCTAATGGAACACGCACTACCCGTCTATGATTGTGAGCTCTGCTCCTGGCATGATTAACCTTATTAATTTAAATCGCGCGTTAACCATTAAGCAACTTTGAAATTGATTCGCGCGCCGACAGTGTTGCAATTTCGAATCTGAATCGCATACCAACTGTTTTACAACTTTGAATTTGAATCGCGCGCCACTAATTTGAACAAAAATATTTGCTTTTTGGTCATCCCATAAAATTCTCAAATGTTGCAAGATTTCACGCGCACAAAAACTTGGAAATTTTCTGAAACCACCTGAGGTACCCATTTCGGTTACTTTCCGGTGGAAATTTTCCAAATTTTCTAGCCCACGCACAGCGCAATATTTATGTCGACCTACCCTGAAAAAATCTAACGGATCGGATCATGTTTAGGGGTCATTTTAGGGTTGAGTATGAAAAAATTAAGAATATTAATATAATAGATAGATAGAAGCTGACCTTCGACTGAATAATCAGTCACGTGAATATATTTTATTAAATTTTTGGTTAAGAAATAATTAAGAAGATTTTTAAAATGTAAATTTGATACACTTTTATCAAAAATAAAGTAAATTCATATACGCGGTTAATTTTTAAATATTAAATAGATAGTGTCATGACAAAATTGTATTTTTACTCTCACAACTATTTACACCAAAATGTGTGTAACATCATTTTATGTTCTCTGTTTTGTTTAATTGAGATTCAATTACAAATTTTCTACTCATTTTGTCATCACAGTGTGTCATCACAAAAACATCGGCAATTTTAATAAATTTTGTCATTGTCAGGGTGTAATGCGCATGATCATAGATTCAATATAAACATATTTTGTCATGGCATTCTGGCGTCGTGACAAAATTTTGCTAAAAACACCTGAGGTATCCGTTTCAGGTACTTCCCGGTGGAATTTTTCCGATTTTTGTAGCAAAGGCACACCGCTATAATTATGACGACCTACCCTGAAAAATTTAAACGGATCGGATCATGTTTAGAGGTCAATTTAGCGTTGAGTTTGAAAAAATTAAGCGTATTAATATAATAGATGGGTTCAATCTAAACTACAAATATTTCAAATTTACAAATATTAGTTGTGGGGCGTAATGCTTTAATAGACAATATAATTCAATAATTCCCTTAGATTTTGGTAATCTCATCTTTTTACAAGTATGGCATAAACTTATATATTATACTACAATCTGTCTACTAAGACTGCACTCAAGTCACTTCAACATCTTATTTGTGTACCTATATGCAAGCAGAGGGCCAAAACAGTGTCTACGGTAATCTCAAAATTTTTTTAAATAAAAATCCTCAACGCGGGATGAAAGAAATACAAAAAGCGCACCATCGAGCTATCCCTGCTGTATAATATGTTGGTAGCCATCACATACTTCAAACATCAGCAGGATTATGGACGGTAAGTGGTAATTAACAAAAAAGTAAAGGGTAAACAAAGACAAAATATTGATTCTGGACAAATTAATTATAAATTTACCAGACACAATTTCGAAGCAAACATCAATGCATTCATTGTCACACTAAATATGCAAGACATCTGGTGGTACGTATGGTCTGCATCGAAATGCTCAAGGTATCTGGGACCCTATTCTTGAATACGATACGATAACGAAAGTATAAGATTCCTATTCAATTTTAAATAAGAATCGTACGAAACTGATTCAATTCAAATATAAAGTTGAGAACACTAAGTTCCGAACTCGATACTCATTGTTCCGATGATTTTTGAATTATGAAAGAATTAAATGAATTTGGCCCCAAATACGCTTCCACGCGTGAAGCGCTATATTGCCAATCACAACAAGCAAATTGCCTTGAATTTTTCTGTACAAATTTCAGACACCAAACCAAGTTGAGAACACTAAATTGAACACTCGGCGCTCATTGTTAAAGAATTAAGTGAATTTGGCCCCAAATACACTTCCACGTGTAGCACCATATTCGCCAATCACAACATGCAAAATGTTTTGAAAATTTTAGTACAAACTTGAGACACCATGGAATTGGGAATGCTAAATTTCACACTCGGTACTTGTAGTTCCGATGATTTAAACCACGTATTTCGTTAAAATGTGTAGTTACACTTTTAATTAACGTTAAATACTTCACACTGGTCCCTTTAGCCAAATATTTCATAAAACTACTTTTCTCACTACAATTTCTAACCTACCGAACTCTTGAACAATCCATTAGTTCATTTATTAACTGAAGATTTGAAATGTTGAGTAAGTGGGAGCCATTCAATAAAATCCCATTTATTTTGATTACAAAGAATTATTTTACATTTAATAATTATTAAGTACTTACGTCTCCCCCCTGGCGTATAGGCATTTCAATTTAAAAAATGTTAAAAAACGACAAAACACGTTTACCTCTGCTACAAAAGACAAAAAAATTCCTTGTGAGTTAAATAAAAAGGAACAAATAAAATAATTTTAAAATCCCATCTACCCCTTCTTACCTCACACTGTGCCTAAATATTCGAATATCATTAACCTCTGAGTTTATTGCCTTTATGCCCCCCACTCTCGAGACGAAGTAACATAATTAAACTTTTATATTTTTTTGTGTAATTTTCTAATTAAATTCAATTATGATTATTTTAAAATAAAAATATTTTTTTCCTATTTTCTACAAAGCACGGTATACGACTCGAAAATAAATCTGGGAGCAAAAATAACAAACAGGACTATACATATTCAGATATTTCTCGCTCCTCCCTCATTGATAGCGATAATATGTCATTAAACTTTCCGTGTTGTTTCTTACGCTAATCAAGGTTATATATGAACTGGGGAAGATCATTAAAATTCGTTTGAAACTATTTAAGTTACTAACAAGGTAGTTAGTATATGGATGTATTGAGTACAATACCTTTGTACGAATTTGATTTGTATGTTTAGTGTACGAATCTATTTTATGTTGTGTATGAGAATAAGGATTCGAAGAAATGAGCTGCCCAAAATATAAAGGTTTAAGTGAAACAATAAATATTGTGTTCTAAGAATTTAGGACTTTCGGTACAAATTAAAAAGATATCCAGTTTGATTTTTTTTTTTGTTTGGTACCGGTCTCTAGTGAAAAAGGATATTTGTTTAGATTAATAAATTACTAGGCTTTTCACAATGCGCCGAGGATGGTCAATTCTAGATAAATTTACAGCGTCTACGTAATTTAATTTGGTACTTTGGACTAATATATTTAGGACATTTTTAATACAAATAAACATAAAAGGATTCATATTTTAATATTAGTATTTTTTTTATTACAGTAATTAGATGGATCCTAGACCGGGACCAAATATGAAAAATAAAATGATTTATTTATGAAATATACAAATTCCAAGAAATGGTATGTACTTTGAAATGTAAAATTAAATTAAATGACACGTTTAATGGTGTCTTCCAATTCTGCAATTGCCGTCGGTTTACTGCGATAGACGGGAGGCTTCACGTAGAAATAAATAGTACGTAAGAAATAGTCATGTGGTGTCAAATCGCACTATGTAGGCGGCCAATTCGCCGGGAACGAAACGTGAGATAAATTACTCAGCGAATGTGAGACAATGACGTGGGACATGTGGCGCAGTCTTCTTGTGTTTTGGGGAATAATCGTGCCATTTGTTGCTCAAAAGGGTATTGGAAGTTATAGACAATTTTCAAATAAATGTATATGGGGTCATTTCGAAGCTGGAAGATTGAACCAATCCTATCAAACAGGAAACACTGCGAAGCTGATCATAATTTGCCCTTACTATTACTAACATAAACCGTAAACAGCCATTTCCGGTCTATGAGCCTGTTAAAAAGGTACAAATTTTTATTTAACTTCGCTTGAGACTTTGGAAGTTGACTATTTACTCAAATTTGAGTATATAGTTAATGCTGATCGTTTTCTCATCTTTTTATCACGGCAGACCAATGAACACAATTCGAATCAATTTTATTTACTGAGCCAATGCCTTCTATACTACTGGCCGCTTACACCTACTGATGACGACACGCTAATTCGACGGTTCAACTAGATGGCAGATACATTTTAAAAAGGAAAATTACATCACAAAATATATTTAGTTGCAATTATTACACCGAAGTAGAAGGTTATTCATGTTTTATTTCCGTTTTCCAGTTTTTTCTAGTTTTTGTCTCCGCCTCGTTCTCATAAAACCAAAATAAATTTCGTCATACAAAATTACAAAACAATAAAAATATTACTTCTCTCTCCAGTTGTTTTGTAATTTTGTTAATTTGTTTAATGTTTAGTTTCGAACAAACTGTTGAAGCCGAAGGATAATGTATGTGAAGTTAGCCCAAATGTCAGCCCAAAAAAAAACGCAGCGGCAACACGTAAACTATAAATTCTGTCCCATATGAACTATCAGCCCAGAAAAATCATATGTCACGACATTTGAATGAAAAAATCAAAAATATTTTTCTGTCACGTATGAACTGTCAGCCCAAAAAATAATCGTATGTCACGACATTTTATTGATGTCAGCCCAAAATACAAAAATATTTTTCGTTATAGATTTTTGAAGTAAACCGAAATAAATTAGCCTTAAACATTATGATTTTCGAGTAGTTCTGGTCGTAAGCTTTGCCAGTGCAAAGTTTTAGGACGATGTAATTGGTATCTCATGGCGAGAATAGCCCATATATAGCCACTTTAAGAATATACTGTATATCTTCATGGGAGTTGAGATTATGGGTATTGGTCATCGATCTCACTATGATTTTCGAGTAGTTCTGGTCTCAACCTTGGCCGGTGCAAAGTTTTAGGAGGATGTAATTGGTATCTTATGACGAGAATGTTTTATGAAAAATCAGAGAATTTATGAAAAAGAAGAGAAAATGTACGTTTAAACGTTTTGAAGCGATGGAAGTTAATTTTCTTTAAAAAACGATTTGAGTATGTATAGTGTAAGCACTCTCAAAACATAATTAAATTATCATAATCATAATTATGCAAACACAGGGCAACATCAAAAAAATGGCCATCGTTGAAAGTACTCCATACATGTTTAAGTCATTTTAATGTGAATTGTTTTCAGTTTTTTAACAAAAGTGTTAGAAAAACCCCCTGTAACTACCCTGGATGTATGTTTTTATGGTAGCTGAGATCATGTTCTATATACATGAGCAACATAAGATTCACACTTGGCGTCAGTAGCCTTCCATACATTTTTGAAGTCATTTTAATGTGAAATGTTTACAGTTTTTTAACAAAAGTGTTAAAAAGACCCCCCTGTAACTACCCTGGGTGTATGTTTTTATGGTAGCTGAGATAATGTTCTATATACATGAGCAACATAAGATTCACATTTGGCGTCAGTAGCCTTCCATACATTTTTGAAGTCATTTTAATGTGAAATGTTTACAGTTTTTTAACAAAAGTGTTAAAAAGACCCCCCTGTAACTACCCTGGGTGTATGTTTTTATGGTAGCTGAGATCATGTTCTATATACATGAGCAACATAAGATTCACACTTGGCGTCAGTAGCCTTCCATACAATTTTGAAGTCATTTTAATGTGAAATGTTTTCAGTTTTTTAACAAAAGTGTTAGAAAAACCCCCGGTAACTACCCTGGGTGTATGTTTTTATGGTAGCTGAGATCATGTTCTATATACATGAGCAACATAAGATTGACACTTGGCGTCAGTAGCCTTCCATACATTTTTGATGTCATTTTAATGTGAATTGTTTTCAGTTTTTTAACAAAAGTGTTAGAAAAACCCCCTGTAACTACCCTGGATGTATGTTTTTATGGTAGCTGAGATCATGTTCTATATACATGAGCAACATAAGATTCACACTTGGCGTCAGTAGCCTTCCATACAATTTTGAAGTCATTTTAATGTGAAATGTTTTCAGTTTTTTAACAAAAGTGTTAGAAAAACCCCCCTGTAACTACCCTGGATGTATGTTTTTATTGTAGCTGAGATCATGTTCTATATACATGAGCAACATAAGATTCACACTTGGCGTCAGTAGCCTTCCATACAATTTTGAAGTCATTTTAATGTGAAATGTTTTCAGTTTTTTAACAAAAGTGTTAGAAAAACCCCCCTGTAACTACCCTGGGTGTATGTTTTTATGGTAGCTGAGATCATGTTCTATATACATGAGCAACATAAGATTGACACTTGGCGTCAGTAGCCTTCCATACATTTTTGATGTCATTTTAATGTGAATTGTTTTCAGTTTTTTAACAAAAGTGTTAGAAAAACCCCCTGTAACTACCCTGGATGTATGTTTTTATGGTAGCTGAGATCATGTTCTATATACATGAGCAACATAAGATTCACACTTGGCGTCAGTAGCCTTCCATACAATTTTGAAGTCATTTTAATGTGAAATGTTTTCAGTTTTTTAACAAAAGTGTTAGAAAAACCCCCCTGTAACTACCCTGAGTGTATGTTTTTATGGTAGCTGAGATCATGTTCTATATACATGAGCAACATAAGATTGACACTTGGCGTCAGTAGCCTTCCATACATTTTTGATGTCATTTTAATGTGAATTGTTTTCAGTTTTTTAACAAAAGTGTTAGAAAAACCCCCTGTAACTACCCTGGATGTATGTTTTTATGGTAGCTGAGATCATGTTCTATATACATGAGCAACATAAGATTCACACTTGGCGTCAGTAGCCTTCCATACATTTTTGATGTCATTTTAATGTGAAATGCTTTCAGTTTTTTAACAAAAGTGTTAGAAAAACCCCCTGTAACTACCCTGGATGTATGTTTTTATGGTAGCTGAGATCATGTTCTATATACATGAGCAACATAAGATTCACACTTGGCGTCAGTAGCCTTCCATACATTTTTGATGTCATTTTAATGTGAATTGTTTTCAGTTTTTTAACAAAAGTGTTAGAAAAACCCCCTGTAACTACCCTGGATGTATGTTTTTATGGTAGCTGAGATCATGTTCTATATACATGAGCAACATAAGATTCACACTTGGCGTCAGTAGCCTTCCATACAATTTTGAAGTCATTTTAATGTGAAATGTTTTCAGTTTTTTAACAAAAGTGTTAGAAAAACCCCCCTGTAACTACCCTGGGTGTATGTTTTTATTGTAGCTGAGATCATGTTCTATATACATGAGCAACATAAGATTCACACTTGGCGTCAGTAGCCTTCCATACAATTTTGAAGTCATTTTAATGTGAAATGTTTTCAGTTTTTTAACAAAAGTGTTAGAAAAACCCCCCTGTAACTACCCTGAGTGTATGTTTTTATGGTAGCTGAGATCATGTTCTATATACATGAGCAACATAAGATTGACACTTGGCGTCAGTAGCCTTCCATACATTTTTGATGTCATTTTAATGTGAATTGTTTTCAGTTTTTTAACAAAAGTGTTAGAAAAACCCCCTGTAACTACCCTGGATGTATGTTTTTATGGTAGCTGAGATCATGTTCTATATACATGAGCAACATAAGATTCACACTTGGCGTCAGTAGCCTTCCATACATTTTTGATGTCATTTTAATGTGAAATGCTTTCAGTTTTTTAACAAAAGTGTTAGAAAAACCCCCTGTAACTACCCTGGGTGTATGTTTTTATGGTAGCTGAGATCATGTTCTATATACATGAGCAACATAAGATTCACACTTGGCGTCAGTAGCCTTCCATACATTTTTGAAGTCATTTTAATGTGAAATGTTTACAGTTTTTTAACAAAAGTGTTAGAAAAACCCCCTGTAACTACCCTGGATGTATGTTTTTATGGTAGCTGAGATCATGTTCTATATACATGAGCAACATAAGATTCACACTTGGCGTCAGTAGCCTTCCATACATTTTTGATGTCATTTTAATGTGAATTGTTTTCAGTTTTTTAACAAAAGTGTTAGAAAAACCCCCTGTAACTACCCTGGATGTATGTTTTTATGGTAGCTGAGATCATGTTCTATATACATGAGCAACATAAGATTCACACTTGGCGTCAGTAGCCTTCCATACATTTTTGATGTCATTTTAATGTGAATTGTGTTCAGTTTTTTAACAAAAGTGTTAGAAAAACCCCCTGTAACTACCCTGGATGTATGTTTTTATGGTAGCTGAGATCATGTTCTATATACATGAGCAACATAAGATTCACACTTGGCGTCAGTAGCCTTCCATACAATTTTGAAGTCATTTTAATGTGAAATGTTTTCAGTTTTTTAACAAAAGTGTTAGAAAAACCCCCCTGTAACTACCCTGGGTGTATGTTTTTATGGTAGCTGAGATCATGTTCTATATACATGAGCAACATAAGATTGACACTTGGCGTCAGTAGCCTTCCATACATTTTTGATGTCATTTTAATGTGAATTGTTTTCAGTTTTTTAACAAAAGTGTTAGAAAAACCCCCTGTAACTACCCTGGATGTATGTTTTTATTGTAGCTGAGATCATGTTCTATATACATGAGCAACATAAGATTCACACTTGGCGTCAGTAGCCTTCCATACAATTTTGAAGTCATTTTAATGTGAAATGTTTTCAGTTTTTTAACAAAAGTGTTAGAAAAACCCCCCTGTAACTACCCTGGGTGTATGTTTTTATGGTAGCTGAGATCATGTTCTATATACATGAGCAACATAAGATTGACACTTGGCGTCAGTAGCCTTCCATACATTTTTGATGTCATTTTAATGTGAATTGTTTTCAGTTTTTTAACAAAAGTGTTAGAAAAACCCCCTATAACTACCCTGGATGTATGTTTTTATTGTAGCTGAGATCATGTTCTATATACATGAGCAACATAAGATTCACACTTGGCGTCAGTAGCCTTCCATACAATTTTGAAGTCATTTTAATGTGAAATGTTTTCAGTTTTTTAACAAAAGTGTTAGAAAAACCCCCCTGTAACTACCCTGAGTGTATGTTTTTATTGTAGCTGAGATCATGTTCTATATACATGAGCAACATAAGATTCACACTTGGCGTCAGTAGCCTTCCATACAATTTTGAAGTCATTTTAATGTGAAATGTTTTCAGTTTTTTAACAAAAGTGTTAGAAAAACCCCCCTGTAACTACCCTGAGTGTATGTTTTTATGGTAGCTGAGATCATGTTCTATATACATGAGCAACATAAGATTGACACTTGGCGTCAGTAGCCTTCCATACATTTTTGATGTCATTTTAATGTGAATTGTTTTCAGTTTTTTAACAAAAGTGTTAGAAAAACCCCCTGTAACTACCCTGGATGTATGTTTTTATGGTAGCTGAGATCATGTTCTATATACATGAGCAACATAAGATTCACACTTGGCGTCAGTAGCCTTCCATACAATTTTGAAGTCATTTTAATGTGAAATGTTTTCAGTTTTTTAACAAACGTGTTAGAAAAACCCCCCTGTAACTACCCTGAGTGTATGTTTTTATTGTAGCTGAGATCATGTTCTATATACATGAGCAACATAAGATTCACACTTGGCGTCAGTAGCCTTCCATACAATTTTGAAGTCATTTTAATGTGAAATGTTTTCAGTTTTTTAACAAAAGTGTTAGAAAAACCCCCCTGTAACTACCCTGAGTGTATGTTTTTATGGTAGCTGAGATCATGTTCTATATACATGAGCAACATAAGATTGACACTTGGCGTCAGTAGCCTTCCATACATTTTTGATGTCATTTTAATGTGAATTGTTTTCAGTTTTTTAACAAAAGTGTTAGAAAAACCCCCTGTAACTACCCTGGATGTATGTTTTTATTGTAGCTGAGATCATGTTCTATATACATGAGCAACATAAGATTCACACTTGGCGTCAGTAGCCTTCCATACAATTTTGAAGTCATTTTAATGTGAAATGTTTTCAGTTTTTTAACAAAAGTGTTAGAAAAACCCCCCTGTAACTACCCTGGGTGTATGTTTTTATGGTAGCTGAGATCATGTTCTATATACATGAGCAACATAAGATTGACACTTGGCGTCAGTAGCCTTCCATACATTTTTGATGTCATTTTAATGTGAATTGTTTTCAGTTTTTTAACAAAAGTGTTAGAAAAACCCCCTATAACTACCCTGGATGTATGTTTTTATTGTAGCTGAGATCATGTTCTATATACATGAGCAACATAAGATTCACACTTGGCGTCAGTAGCCTTCCATACAATTTTGAAGTCATTTTAATGTGAAATGTTTTCAGTTTTTTAACAAAAGTGTTAGAAAAACCCCCCTGTAACTACCCTGAGTGTATGTTTTTATTGTAGCTGAGATCATGTTCTATATACATGAGCAACATAAGATTCACACTTGGCGTCAGTAGCCTTCCATACAATTTTGAAGTCATTTTAATGTGAAATGTTTTCAGTTTTTTAACAAAAGTGTTAGAAAAACCCCCCTGTAACTACCCTGAGTGTATGTTTTTATGGTAGCTGAGATCATGTTCTATATACATGAGCAACATAAGATTGACACTTGGCGTCAGTAGCCTTCCATACATTTTTGATGTCATTTTAATGTGAATTGTTTTCAGTTTTTTAACAAAAGTGTTAGAAAAACCCCCTGTAACTACCCTGGATGTATGTTTTTATGGTAGCTGAGATCATGTTCTATATACATGAGCAACATAAGATTCACACTTGGCGTCAGTAGCCTTCCATACAATTTTGAAGTCATTTTAATGTGAAATGTTTTCAGTTTTTTAACAAACGTGTTAGAAAAACCCCCCTGTAACTACCCTGAGTGTATGTTTTTATTGTAGCTGAGATCATGTTCTATATACATGAGCAACATAAGATTCACACTTGGCGTCAGTAGCCTTCCATACAATTTTGAAGTCATTTTAATGTGAAATGTTTTCAGTTTTTTAACAAAAGTGTTAGAAAAACCCCCCTGTAACTACCCTGAGTGTATGTTTTTATGGTAGCTGAGATCATGTTCTATATACATGAGCAACATAAGATTGACACTTGGCGTCAGTAGCCTTCCATACATTTTTGATGTCATTTTAATGTGAATTGTGTTCAGTTTTTTAACAAAAGTGTTAGAAAAACCCCCTGTAACTACCCTGGATGTATGTTTTTATGGTAGCTGAGATCATGTTCTATATACATGAGCAACATAAGATTCACACTTGGCGTCAGTAGCCTTCCATACAATTTTGAAGTCATTTTAATGTGAAATGTTTTCAGTTTTTTAACAAAAGTGTTAGAAAAACCCCCCTGTAACTACCCTGGGTGTATGTTTTTATGGTAGCTGAGATCATGTTCTATATACATGAGCAACATAAGATTGACACTTGGCGTCAGTAGCCTTCCATACATTTTTGATGTCATTTTAATGTGAATTGTTTTCAGTTTTTTAACAAAAGTGTTAGAAAAACCCCCTGTAACTACCCTGGATGTATGTTTTTATTGTAGCTGAGATCATGTTCTATATACATGAGCAACATAAGATTCACACTTGGCGTCAGTAGCCTTCCATACAATTTTGAAGTCATTTTAATGTGAAATGTTTTCAGTTTTTTAACAAAAGTGTTAGAAAAACCCCCCTGTAACTACCCTGGGTGTATGTTTTTATGGTAGCTGAGATCATGTTCTATATACATGAGCAACATAAGATTGACACTTGGCGTCAGTAGCCTTCCATACATTTTTGATGTCATTTTAATGTGAATTGTTTTCAGTTTTTTAACAAAAGTGTTAGAAAAACCCCCTATAACTACCCTGGATGTATGTTTTTATTGTAGCTGAGATCATGTTCTATATACATGAGCAACATAAGATTCACACTTGGCGTCAGTAGCCTTCCATACAATTTTGAAGTCATTTTAATGTGAAATGTTTTCAGTTTTTTAACAAAAGTGTTAGAAAAACCCCCCTGTAACTACCCTGAGTGTATGTTTTTATTGTAGCTGAGATCATGTTCTATATACATGAGCAACATAAGATTCACACTTGGCGTCAGTAGCCTTCCATACAATTTTGAAGTCATTTTAATGTGAAATGTTTTCAGTTTTTTAACAAAAGTGTTAGAAAAACCCCCCTGTAACTACCCTGAGTGTATGTTTTTATGGTAGCTGAGATCATGTTCTATATACATGAGCAACATAAGATTGACACTTGGCGTCAGTAGCCTTCCATACATTTTTGATGTCATTTTAATGTGAATTGTTTTCAGTTTTTTAACAAAAGTGTTAGAAAAACCCCCTGTAACTACCCTGGATGTATGTTTTTATGGTAGCTGAGATCATGTTCTATATACATGAGCAACATAAGATTCACACTTGGCGTCAGTAGCCTTCCATACAATTTTGAAGTCATTTTAATGTGAAATGTTTTCAGTTTTTTAACAAACGTGTTAGAAAAACCCCCCTGTAACTACCCTGAGTGTATGTTTTTATTGTAGCTGAGATCATGTTCTATATACATGAGCAACATAAGATTCACACTTGGCGTCAGTAGCCTTCCATACAATTTTGAAGTCATTTTAATGTGAAATGTTTTCAGTTTTTTAACAAAAGTGTTAGAAAAACCCCCCTGTAACTACCCTGAGTGTATGTTTTTATGGTAGCTGAGATCATGTTCTATATACATGAGCAACATAAGATTGACACTTGGCGTCAGTAGCCTTCCATACATTTTTGATGTCATTTTAATGTGAATTGTTTTCAGTTTTTTAACAAAAGTGTTAGAAAAACCCCCTGTAACTACCCTGGATGTATGTTTTTATGGTAGCTGAGATCATGTTCTATATACATGAGCAACATAAGATTCACACTTGGCGTCAGTAGCCTTCCATACATTTTTGATGTCATTTTAATGTGAAATGCTTTCAGTTTTTTAACAAAAGTGTTAGAAAAACCCCCTGTAACTACCCTGGGTGTATGTTTTTATGGTAGCTGAGATCATATTCTATATACATGAGCAACATAAGATTCACACTTGGCGTCAGTAGCCTTCCATACATTTTTGATGTCATTTTAATGTGAAATGTTTTCAGTTTTTCAGTAATCCTATAAACTGAAAACATTTCACATTAAAATGACTTCAAAAATGTATGGAAGGCTTCTGACGCCAAATGTGAATCTTATGTTGCTCATATATATAGAACATGATCTCAGCTACCATAAAAACATACACCCACGGTAGTTACAGGGGGGTTTTTCTAACACTTTTGTTAAAAAACTGAAAACATGTAATAATAAATAAATTTCCTTCTTTCCTAAATTTTCTTTCATAAATTTTCTGATTTTTCATAAAACTTTCTGCTGAGAATTTTTAATTTGCATAAAAATATCAAAAATTTTCTGCTGGTGTTAAAAAATATCAGCAGAAAAAATTTCATTTTTGTGATAGTGATGCCTCTAGCGGTGAATAGCAAAACGCATTTTTTCTGCTGGAAATTTTCTGCTATTTTATACAGCATATAGCACAACAACCGAAGTATCGAAAAGTTTTTTCCTAAGGATTAGAGGAAAATCTTTCATTCAGTACCTAATCGTAATATTTAACATAAATTTAAATTCGTTCCAATGACATTCGGTAAAACAATTATAATCCGTTCAATCAACCATAAGAAATATCCCTCTATCATAAGAATATTGGTCAATTTAAATTTAACAAATTCAACCGCACCAAAATGGAAATGGATAGTTCGATGCGATGACATGAACATTTTTTACTGTGCTCTCCCCGAACACAATTTAATTGGATACATAATAACGAGGCGTTACACCACTAACAACTTTTAATTGAATTTTTAACATTTTAGCAATAAACTATTTAGTTTGTGATGGTTTTATGCGAAATCGATATGATGGTAAAATTTTTATTGGCTTATGCAAATTTTGCATGAATCTGCTTTTATTAAAATTCCTGTAGGAGAGCATGAAGTTCCTTTTGATACGAGACAAAATATAATCGGAAATTAATTGTAGTTTTTGATTTATGTAAGAAAATAGTTTTGTAGTACAGATTATATAGTTTATTGCGTTCAGTTCGAAAATTATGTCGCGTTAAAGACATCAAATTTACTATCTGTGTATAAGAATATATTGATCGGGCGACACAACTTCCCTTTTCAATTTATTTTTTTGTCGAACTAATCCTTAGAGGGAAAATAACCAATAATATTTGAATCGAAGATGTATATTCAATTCGGAAATAAGTCAAGAGTTTACTTGGTGTTGTGTAAAAGACATGTACATAGGAAATTGAGCTACTCGACACACAAAAACATAAATTTGTTGAAGGATATTTCAAGGAGTTTTCTGCAATCGTAAAAATCTTTAACTGTACCAACAATTTTTTATAGTGTCTCGTAAATTTCATTTACGATGGACTTAAGTTTCCGGTAATTGTCGCCTGAAAAATTTAAACTATTATTGATTAACGAAATTGGACCAAAGTTGTGGATGTCATTGATTTGCGTGTACGATTTGCCCCACCTATATTTTTTACTCGAAATCTGAGTGCCTCCGCTGTAAACGCAGTTCTCAGTGTTATAACAAATACAAAAAAGATGTGATGACAAAGATGGTAAGATCAACTAATTTGTATTCCAATGCAACAATATTATGCGCGCGGTTTTATTTTTTAGTATAACTGATCGATTTTTATCATGATAACTGATCGTTCAATTAAATCGGCGGACAAGATTTTTGTTTTAAAAATTTTAATGATTTAACTCTGTCTTGGGTGCGCGCACGATTTCCCATCTAGATACTTGTTGTCTTCGTACTCTCACAACGTTTACGGTGGAATAAGATATAAGTTTGTGATAAACGTGATTATTTAAGAGAATGAACAACAAATTGAATTTCTTATCTGCTTATTAAATGCGCGGTTTATATATGGTTAAATGCCATAATATCCAACAATTGAGTTGAGGTGGGTTTTATGCACGCTATAATCGTAAAAAAAAATTATTTCTTGATCGGTAATTGTGATAAGCCGATTTAGAGTTTATATTTTTATGGGATTATACATAAATTGGAGATGTTTATTGCAATATATTTGCATTATATGGTTATGGTCTTGTATAATTGAGGTTAATATAAAATGATATACAATTTTGTTTAATGTCCAGAATTGATTCCAGCACACATAATTAAAGTGCGGAACAAAATGACAAATTTTTGTCATTTTAATCTTATTTTCCAGTTGTTGACTATTTATTTTTATCTAGCTCACATTTCCACACTCTCGATATCGTGCAGTTTCCTGAATCGTTCGTATCACTTCATTGTGGGCGATGAGTAAAATGGATAAATTCTATTAGAACTTTCTAACAAAAAAAACCGATTCCAGCTATCGGTTAGGCGTAAGTCAGGTTTTGCCTTTATATGCCAATGGAGGACCATCCTACGTGGTGTATTACAGCACCCTATCCTTTGAGACCCTTTTTTTGCTCAATTTTAAGGATCTACGGGAGCTAAAGCTAACCCGTCAAAATAGATGCGCTGGACCAAGATGAAAAGAGACCCAAGTCGACAATCAGCCAAAGTGAAGCCCATTTGAAATAGCTTAGATGTAATCGGAGACCTATCGATACGTGGCGTTCTACAATTGTATTCAGTGCTGTGCCGCGTAGATAATTTTAAAAATATTCTACTTGTGTAGAGAATGTAGAAAATTAAAAGTTTGACGTCGATAATGTAGAGGATGTAGGCATTGTTGAAAATTATTGTTTCTTTCATCAATCATTAAAATTCTATTATTTCTTTGTTTATTTAACCATTTCGGCTTCAAAGAGTTTATTTATAGACACATTGGAAAGATTTGTCAAAATGTGTTTATATAGAAAAATAGGTATTTCGTTCATATTTTACTTTAGTTGTGTTAGTACCATTTTGCAAAATTTCGAAAAAGGTCAGAAATCTTTGTTGTAAAGTAGAACTTTATACACCGTTAAATTTTTAAACGAAATATGGACCTGTTAAAATAAGCTACTTTGAGCTCCGGCGGGCTATGCTCTAAAATGTCCATTTAATGAACAAAATCATCGCTATGAAATAAAATGTTAAAGCTCCAGTTCATGGAAGAACTAATAACGACAGCTTATTAATTTTTGTTCCAATAAAAACGCTCACATACCATCGAAGTGAAGAAGAATTTTATAAAAATCATTATTTGTGCCAAAATAACAAAATATACACTGTGTCCTTTAAGTACTTAGAATTGATAAAACACTCAAGTATTGAACTTTCATAATAATAACACAAATATTTTTACACTATAAGTAGCAAACATTTAATTTTTGTGAAAAGTTTTGAGTGAATTTTATAAAATGAAATTCTTTACAACAAAACACAACGAATCGCACAGAGATGATCTAAGTGGTTCTGAACTACATGCTCGTAAATCTGTGAGATTTTCACTATATGAGAGAGAACATCATTGTGTGTAGTAATATGAAATATAAATTCTTAAACATTTGAAATTATTTATCTCTCTACACTCAATGATGTTCTCTCTCGAATAACAAAAATCCGAAAGATTTCCGAGCCTGTGGATAAAGAAGATTTGTTTCTTATAGCAAGCACTAGTTCAGAACCCCGTCGATCATCTCTGTGCAATCCGTATAGGGCCGAGATAAATAATTTCAAATGATTAAGAATTTTCATATTACACTCAATGATGTTCTCTCTCGAATAACTTAAGTTTGAGAAATTTCCAAACATTTGAATTAATAAGATTGGTTCCTCACACCAAATACTCCTTCAAAATCAATTCCATCATCTCTCTGCGATCCATAGGGGCTGAGTTAAATAATTTCAAATGTTTAAGAATTTTCGAATTACACTCAATGATATTCTCTCTCAAATAGCAAAAATCTCTGACTTCTCCGAGCATGTGGATAAATAAGATTGGTTTCTTACATCAAATACTAGTTCAGAACCACTTAGATCATCTATGTGCGATTCGTAATGTGTTTTGTTGTAAAAAAATTTCATTTTATAAAATTCACTGAAAACTTTTCACAAAAATTAAATGTTTGCTACTTATAGTGTAAACATATTTGTGTTTATTAAAAAATTTCAAATATTATTATAAAAGTTCAAAATTTGAGTGTTTTCAATTCAAGTAAAACCTTAATATTTATGCGAAGCTTGCAAATTCAGCAGACAAAATATTTCATATCTAGCTTGGGTAATGAAGGTCGATACAGATTTCATTTGGAAAATGTACATAATGACAGCCGGCATTGCACAGAGATAAGAAATGTACCCTAAACGTACTATACATTTTATTTAGTGTCGCTAAAATAAATTTTAATGAATTCGAGTCCCAGCTATAACCGATTTTTTTAAAATTTGAATTTTTGACTTATAGATGGCTAATGTGTAAGAATTCCACCAATCAGTTTTGAACAAATGAGACAATTGATTTGAAATAAGCAGTCTTCTCATCTTGTCGCGACGACAGATGTTGTATTATTACACTGAAATATTGTCTATATATAGAACAATACCATGCAGTTGTACTACTAGCGAATTACTGCGTAGCGTACGAAATTTGATTCTTTCACATTTCCATCTATATTTTATTTTAACAACTAACTTTTCGTATTCACGAATTTTTATATTTTTATTTTGTTTTTCAATTGTAATGGTGTTATTGTGTTTGTTCCGTATATTGGTCTATTTCAGCACTCTCGAATTATGGAACGCTGCAGATGCTGAAAAATTCTTTGAAAATGTGAAGCAGAAAATAGATGTGTGCTTGCCAAGTTAGAATCTGGCATAAAATAACAAATAAGAAACTGTTCCTGACATGAAAATGTCAAAAGATAAATTAAAAAGTTTATTTCAACTGGCGACATCCAGACCTAACTTTAATAGAAAACACTTAAAACTTACACAAGAGACATCTTTAGCACTTTCTTCCAATGCTGGTGGTGGTTGGCTATAGCGTTTTCGTAAACGGTATTGTATTTTAAAAAAACGCACGTGTGGAGAATGGTAAAGTGCTCCAACTGCCGAAATTACGCCGTTTCGGGAGCAATTTCAAATGAAGCAAGAAATATTAGTAAATAACGAGTATCGGCATTGCTTTGTGCCAAGGCAGATGGCACACATCGACTAACTGCCAATAGTTGGCAAATCATGTCAACCGAGAGTACTGGACTATTGTGTAAATATTTTAACGGTGCATTACTATAACTAAAGCATCGTTCACGTCAGAGATTTTTAGCTACTGATTTTATAAGAACTTCGTACACAAAATAAAAACTTTTAAACAAACGATCTTAATCACATTCTATTAAACGTTACCGTACAAAAATTTAAACTTAACTGGCGGCTTTTTATCTGCCAGTATTTCTGTTTTTTGTTATTCACTTCTGCATGAATTCCACAGTGAAACAATTTCTTCAGTAAGATAAACACGAAATAAAAATATAAACCCTTTACTTGTTAGAGAGAAACAAAAAACAATTTCAGTAAAATTTACTGGCAAAATAATAAGTGGGGAAAATGTTACCATAAAAAGTATGAAACTCAATAATTTTTATGGCAATATTTTTAACACACCTTCAAAAAATAGTATGCGATGAGAAATATTTTCTGCACACTACGACAATTTTATGGTTGAAAAAATATTATAGTCAAATGTCAAGAGAAAAATGAAGCGCGGGATAATTTATATGTGCCGCTACGTACAACACGTTCATTGAAGGGTAAAATAAATTTTTGAATTTTTTTTTGTTTTGTTAAAATCGTTTATTTTCCAATTTTTAGGTTATGTTGTCCCAATTCTGTCACTATTTTGACTATAAATTTTGCTATAATAAAAAACATACAAAAGTTGCTGTCTTTTCGGTCTCTCTGTTGTTTTGAACTTATCGTGATCCAACAACAAAATGTTAAATTTTGTTTTTTGGTTATGTAAACTGATCATTTTTATTTATTTGTCATTCTGTGCTGTGAAAGTGTCAATCAATATAAAATAGTGTGATAAACTTTTTTTGCTGGAGATTCGGCAACACCAACCACCAGGTACCTCATTAATATCGTATTCAAAAGAATCGTTTAAATATTAAATTTCGAACTCTGTATCGTCCATTATTGGTTTTCTGTTTGTACAACTTGTTGAAAAAAACAAAAACTAAAATTGATTGGTTGCTGGTAAGTTAAAAAAAATATCGATGTAATTACAATCTGAAAACAACATCGAAAAGAACGACGTAAACAATACTGTGAATGTAACTTAGTTTAGTTAGACTATTTTTTCGAAATTATGGAAAACTGAGACGACGGGGTAGATACTCGATCGGCTAGCAAGCAACAATTTGCTAGCCAAAATCCTGGCTACTCAATCAATGTTACCAAGAAAATTTGAATTTCAAATTCTATTTTTTTATAAATTTTTTGTTTATTTTTGCAATTGCACAGTAAAACAACACAAAAATTTGCTGTTCATTTTTTGAAAACACAAAATTTACTGTGCAATCGCAGAAAAAAAAAACAATTTTTTTGACAAATATAATTTGAAATTTAAATTTCCTTGGTAAAATTGATTGAGTAGCCAGGATTTTGGCAGGCAAATTGCTCGCCTGCTAGCCCATCGATTATCTACCCCGACCATTTCAAACAGAACAACTATGGGGAAAACAACAGAAAAATAACAATCGACATTGTCTACGAATATTATTTACGAATTGTCGACATTTGGCACTTTCAGATACTCTATCATGATTAGTAAAATCATCGCCAATTTGATTTGAAAATTTCATAGTGGTTAACATTTTCATTACGCTGGCTATGATTTTACTCAACATGTTCTCAACTGTTGTCTGACCTGGACGCGCCCGTCTACGCCGAAATGTATTATCTATACGCTATATTCGACACCATCATGTTCAAAATTCGAAATTACTGCGGATTTCCGCAACAGTGGGCATTTTCTTCTCCGACACTCGTGGGACCACGATAAAAAATGTTATAAATTATTATTAATTTAATTTAAGCTAACTGAAAACGAGACTATACTGACGCTCTTCAAAGGTCGGAGCATACAGGGACACTAAAGTCAAAGAGGAGGCTCAGTCTAGTTCTTGGAAATTTTAGGATCGTAATATACCTATGCTGAGGCTGAGAATACATGTAATTAATACTTATCGCGATTGCCTAGATGGCGAGTATTCTTTCGTTGGAGTGACGTTACGGAGATCGCGGCTCAGCGTCTTAAATTTTAGACAGGTTAAGCCCACCCAAGAGCAAAACAGGGTCTGTGACCTGAGCCAGAAAACCATGAGTAATGAAGAAGAGAGCAACATTATTGAAAATTTAAGAATAGTGTAAACGGAACTAAACACCATTTATATGAAGGTACTAGGATAAAATTTCCACGACCCCCCAACCAGCGTAAACAGACTGCATGCACGAACTAAAGATTAGGAGACTTCTACAAGAATATGGTAACTGAAGTTGCGAAAAACTTTCAATGTTTAGCTAGGAAGAAATGTCTAGCAGACCAAGGGCACGTGATCGGTTTTCAAACGAGCCAAATCTGGATAAAATCCTAGGGCTTATTGAAGCAGCAAGAACCAGCAAGAGTACTCTAGATATCTAACTATATGATGATAAATAAAGCTGCTGTAGCCCTTGTTGGAATCATAAATGGAGGTATCGACTTCGATTTGGGTCTATAACATTATAAAATATGGAAGAGTAGAGCTGATAAGCATGCAGGAGGTTAACCTGGAAACACGAGAAACCTTAACCAAATCGGTCCAATCTACGATATCCTCGAAATTAACAGAGGGGATGGACATTCTTCTTTTCAAGGTTTCTGACAAGAGACACATGTCGGATCCACCGGAAGAAAATGCTTGGAACAAGATCAAAACCTGTGTCGGTAGCTCTCATCTCAAACTTGGAAAATCGAGAGATATTATAGTTCTCATTCATGGACCGAGAGTAAATACTAAAAAGATCTGCAGTTTTAGCGAGCAAGAAAAGTAATATCAGGTTTTCCAATAGGGACGTAACAATTTTGTATTTTAATACGAACGCGCCCTTGGACATTTTTCATGATCTGTCAACGTCAAAACGTCAGTCAAGGTTAATATTCGCTATGGTGAAGTTCACGAACGATCAACGTTTGGAAGTTATTAAAAGTTACTACCTTAGTTTTGAGTCGGTTGTCGCAACTTTAAAAGCGCTTACTGCAACTTTCGGTCGTGAAAAGTTAAAACAGACAAGCTATGCGTGCTATACTGGATAAATTCGAGTGAAAATATTCACAATATGATACTCCTGTGTCAGTAAAATAACGCATCGATCAAAATATCGAAAATGTCACAGCCAGAAGTTCTTCAGTTCAAAATGAACCAAATCAGTCGATTCCATGCCGTTTACAGCAATTGGGAATCTTTCAAACCACATTGTGGCGACTTTTTCGTAAAGATCTTGGCTCACACCCTTATAAGATCAAATTAACTCAAGAACTTTAAAGCGCCGAAAATTCTCCGTTTGGGCTCTACCAAAAGTTTGAAGAAAATCCCGAATCTCATTGAAAAATTACTCTCGCAGCGATAAAGCCCATTTTTGGCCTGATGGCTTTGACACCAAGCAAAATATGCGTTATTGGACAGCAACAAACTCACATGTGCCTCTTGAAACACCCCATTATAACCATAAAAAGTGACCGTGTGGTGTGAATTTCATGCCAAAAGTGTGATTGCTATTGTCCCAAGTTGAAAGACTATTTTTGACTAGTTTCCAACCAGATGGTGCCACATGCCACAAAGCTGGTCAAACAATTGATCTATTGACGCGGAAGTTTGATAACCGTGTAATTTCGAGAAATGGTCCGGTCGCACCTCGCTCGTGCGAATTAACGAAGTTGGATTTTTTTTGTATGGGGTTACGTTAAGTCGTTGGTTTATGCCAACAAACCAAAAACCTTAGAGAATAAAGAATAAGGAATTTTGTAATAAAAGGGAATGAGTCTCCGAGACTCCTCGCCTAAAGAAGGTAATGAAACTATTATTAGTTATTTGATTAAGCCGGAAGGTTTATGGATTTCTTCAAGTAGTGAGTCCATGAAGGTTCTTGTCGATACTCATTTCCTAGAAACCCATAGGGTACTCACACGGAATATCGTTAGTAGAAAACTTATTCTGTGGGCGAATCACACCAGCGGAAATACATAACAACTAAGAGATTTTCCTCTCTTGGTTGGGGATAATTTTCATGGGATGTTTAAAGTTTATAAACAGGGGTTTTCAGATAAACTGTCCCACACAAAAAGCAAAAAAACTGCGAGTTAAAAAAACTTTATTATGTGTTACTTTTAGATGTGGCACGCATGACATTTTGTGGTATGGCATTCCATATTTCAGTAAATAGGTTTTGTAATTGACACAGATAAATATTTTTGTATCCGTAATTTTGCCAAGCATATATCCCAATTTACAGAAATCAGGGTTTAGACCCGAGGATTTTTCCGATGTGAAGGAAGATTATCTTGCTCCTTGCAACTTCCAAGCAGTAATATTCATTTCCATATTGGCATTGGGATTCAAATGTTTTTAAGAATATTTTCAAGATAGGACTCAGTGTTGATTTTAACACCCCTTTCGATAAAAAGCAGCAGCAACAGCATTTTTAAAGCTTCCCAAACCATCACAGCTGAAACTAAAGGTACTCATCGAAAATGTGCCAATGCTTGCAATAAAATAGATAAAAGATACTTAAACAATCTCGACTATATTGGCAAAGTTCCTTACATAGAGAAAAGTGCAAGGAAGTTTTCTGGGCAACCAAGAAAACTTGGCTCCTGGACAAAGGGAAGATCGCATATTAAGTATTTACGAAAATCTAAAAGGTACTCCAAAATATTTTGGAATACTACTATACTTTTGGGATACAGCGCTTGACTCGAATAACACACAGCTAAATTGGGGAAGAATATTAAAATTTTAATACTGCATTATGCAGATAATTGAGCCCTTGTTATTAAGTATCAAATGATGGCAGAATTCTATTAGTGTACCACCATCCTAAAATAAACTCTTATCTATGAAATTGAGTCAGCAGGCAATGAGGTCTTAAAAGAGACCTCTCGAGATTACTATGTATTAGGAGGCCGGTAGATTTATTTGAAGCATCACATCTATGCCTGATGCGTAAATTGTATCTCGAATTTTTACATATGGCAGAAATATCCTAAATTTTTTTCAAACTTTTAGTAAATAACTACCAAATTTCTTCAAACCAGCACCAACAATCACCGCCTGGAAGTCCCAACAAAACATTCCCAATGTCGATAAATCAATCCGCTCATTCAGGTAATGTCAATTACCAGAACCGATCTCGTAAAAACCATTTTGTAAATAGAAGACCTTATTCAAACTAGATACACCATCCGGTGAAATATCAGAGAATATACCATTCTGATCAACACGCTGAAAACCCAGGTATCGGAGTTTATCAAGCACAACTAAACGAATACGACTTTCAGTACTGTCAAACGCTAATAGAATACACAGACTCCATGGATAATCCGACGTTAATGGATAATACGAAAGATAGTGAAAATGATATCGAATAGATTCAAATAGAGATTAAGAAGCTGTCCAAATTTCAAAATGTCTTCTCTGATTCCGAACTACGGTTAAGTTACACCACAACATCCTTATCCAAAGGGGTGTATAAAAAGAACATTTTGAGAATCTGGAAATGATATTTGAAATGTTGGAGCAAGCTAACTTGAAAATCAACCAAAACAAGTGCGAGTTTTTCAACACCAAGAAATTTATTATATCCAGAGATGGAATAAAAAAAACCAAAAATAAAGGCTACAGTTGAATTCCCCACTTCTGAACCAGTTACAAGAAGAAGACGGGCATGCGTCCAAATCTCTTTCAAAAGCAAAAATCATCAATCTGAAAGACAACGAAGTCACGACCTTTAACAAAATTTAAAACTCTCTAATTTCTAAGGACGTAATACTATCATTTTCTAATTTACAAAAAAAAATTAGAATTGACCACCGACGTCTTAAATTTCGTCTGAGGTGCCATACACAAGGAAACACGGGACAACACATTGAAAACGAACAGACGCTTAAATTTCTCTCCATCGTCTATGATGGAGGACCCACTATATATTACAATATTCAAACGCGGGCTGGTTCTGTTAATAGCCGCTCTCGGAGCACTGAAACCCCTCAACTGACACACCAAATACCACTACACACTCAAAGAGGAGGATTATGCTAAAGGAAGGATGATAAAGGCAATGCTGTAACAGTTACTGATCGGGGTCAGTTGGAAAATGTCCCCTAATTTAGGAGTAGGGGCGGATAGGAAAATTCTTTTGAGCGAAAGTGCTGTTTAATTGTTTTTAACAGGAATTATTTTGATTGCACTTACGCATATTCTCGGCCACAAATTATTATGGTAATTAAAAATTTTCGTCAGAAAAATTAGAGGAATCAAATGAAAAAAAAATCCTTAAAATTTCCAGGGATTGCGAATATAGTGTACTTGACCTAGAATAAAATATTTAAAGAAAATTTTCTGCATATGTCTGTGTCTGTATTCCGACTATAAATCGCTAGTATATTTTTTTCAAGGAAAAACAAATTTCGACCTTCAATATTAAAGCTTAAATAAATTTGTAGTCATCTTCATTTAAAATCTTCAATGTTAATTAAACATCGCAATTTTACCGTTATAATTAATAAGAATATTACATACCAATCACCATAATTAATTAATTAAGTTGACTGGAAAATTACCTGCAACAGAAAAAAGAAAAAAAATTGATCAGCAAAGCAATTATGAAAAACTCAATTTACCAAACACAACCGCTTGTCGCACCAAATTAGCGTAATCAGTGCAAATCCAGACGTCATTTCCCTTAAAGTTTTAACATTTTTGTAATTTTAATTCTGAAACTTGAGCAAAACTGGAGAAAAAAATTTCCTTATAATAAAATTAATTATCTCGTAAGAAAAGTTAACATCTTAATTCGGTTCATCGTAAAATCCTTTTTTTTCCTCTCATTTTGTTATCCTGATAACATTATCTCGACGTTGCTGTTTTTGTTTAGTTGTATCATTACTATTACGAGCGACAACAACGATAACTAATATTAGTTAGGTACTAGAGCTATTTTGTGTTTATGTGTAACGAGATGAAGAAAATCTACTTTATTTCTTCTATAAGCATTTTTGCCATAATAACGTTTTCATCCAATTTATCTTTTGTTTTTGTTTAATTGTTTGAGGGAAAAGCTTTAAACTTTGGGTCATGAACTTTTTTTGTAGCATTGTTTTGTGTTTTGTAATTTCAGATATTTTTCCATTTAATAGAAGGAAATATACATTTTTTCGCCTGTTTAACTTTTACTTGGTGGTTGGTTATACGTTCTGTGTGTGTGCATTCTTTTCATTTTCATGATGAACTTTCGGGAAATTACGTCATTTTGACACAAAAGCATGAAAGTGTAATTTTGTTGATTAAACGTTTACGGTTTTTTGGAAATCGTAGGCTTCTCTATAATTTTACATCAATATGAGGTTATCAAGACGATGGAAGTTTGGTTTCGAACTAATGAAACATTGAATTCTTTGTATTAAAAAATTCGATATTTTTGTAGTTTGGTCACTGAAGTCTGATGAGACGACCGAATTTTTTAAATCAAGGAGTTCAATGTTTCATTAGTTCGAAACCAAAATTCCATCGTCTTGATAACCTCACCTTGGTGTAAAAATACTCTCTGAAGTAAATAATTTTGATAATAGAAAATTGATTTTGGAAAGGAACTACACAAGGCAGCATATTTTGGTATAACGAGCCATGGTTCAACAAAATGAATTAATTACTTCATCATTATTTATTGACTGGAAACCATAGAGGTTCCGCTTTTAATACCACTATTGACCCTCGATGCAAACCGAGAATTCTATTATAATTCAAAAAGGCACGAAACAGAATTAAAAAATGCAATAGCTTGAACCAAGGTGGAATAGGAAGATGACCTTACTTAAATGGCCAGGCATTAAACAATTCGGAATAAAATTCTGATGAAAGCCGGACAGTAGAAATAAAATGAGTGCAGCCATCGCCATCTTCAAAATAGTTTTCACATAAAGCTGCTTCATGTAATTTCAAACGGTTACGGTGTCCCTTGGCCTTAAAACAGTCATGATCATTATATGTAAAACGGTGCCTATATAAAGTAAAGTATATCAAGTAGAAGACTGATTAGGTTCACTATTGAAAAGTTTAGCCTTGCAGAAACTGGAAGTATCAATCCACTTCTGCCTCAAAAACGATACAGCATAGTTTTTGATAATTTTCGTACCTTTCTTATTTCGACGAGTATATTTGAGGCGGCCAAAGATCCTCCTTAGATGTAGGTGTTCTGCTACAAAAGCCGGCGACACTAATCCTGATATAACATCACGAATCAAAAATTCAAGATACACTAATTTTAACATCAGTGTCAAATTTGGTCTTTTAAATTGGTGCGAAATTCGGAGGATAATACAAACATTTCGATGAAACTCTAAGTGTTCATCAATAAATGCTTAAGAAGAGTATGTGAAACGTTTTGACCTGACTTCATTTGAAAAATAGATCTTTTGAAAAAAAAAAAAAATTGAAATAGATTGGAAACCTCAAACGACATTACCAAAATTTCATTTTACTGTAATCCGGAATGATAGTAAATACGTAGACGACCTAAACTTTCATAGATGGGTTAAAATGAGAATATGAGAGAGGAAATTGTTGACGGCAAAGTGAATGAAGATGGTCAAACCAGATAAGGAAGATAATTAATTTGTATGGAAAGCCATCAAAAATTGGTGATTTTCTAATCAAAACAAAACTCGACAATAAAGGAATGGAACTTCGGTCAGTATAAAATGATTTCCATAGTATTAAGAAGAGACTTTTCATAAGTTTTTCTATAATTTTAAAATTTTGCGATGCATTTTTGAAGCTTTGATTCCAGATACTTTTTCCAAGATACTTCGCTATCCTAAATATTACAAATGTGCATAACTTAATCTGAACAGGTCAATGATTTTCTGACTTCGAGGGATTAACGTAAAAGCTGATATACTAGGGCTAAAACCAATCCGGAAAAAAGGTTTTTCGATTCAAGAAATAATATCGAAGCTTTGAATCCTGAATCCACAACGTTAGAGAGGTAGGATTTCTTTAGAATTTGACGACGGTCCATTTTGTTGTTGAAAGAGTTAATTGCATCACCTCTATGTTTGTTAAAACAATACTAGAATCCTCGGGCGCACCAGTAACCCAGGTGTGATAACAGCGGTTTCGAAGGACAAGCTACACTAAGATGGCCCACTCCAGATTTCTAAAGTATTAGAGAATTAACGGCTCAACAAAAGTTCTTCGAACGGAAACGTTATAATAATGAAAAAGTTTAACTCAGAATCCGCCAGACTATGAATCATCCATAGAAAACCCCATAAGTATTCTGCAACAAAAAGATGTTTTAAAATTTCTGGAAAAGAGGTTTCAATCCCTGGAAGCTATGGGCAATCATAAATAAACCACAAGCGGACCACAGTACATACCACCCCTGCAACACCCATTACATACCGTATCTACGTCATACACAAAACTTATAGTAGTGTTTGATAGTTCCTCCAAAACTAAAACGGGAGTATGCTTAAATGATTGCATGATGAATGGCCAAAATTACAAGAAGACCTAGCAGATGTACTACTGCGATGGCGAACACATAAAATAGAATGACGATGGACATATGAAAAATGTATCAGCAAATATTATGGAGTGCTCATCCATCTAAACCAATGAGAGTATATACGCTTAAGACAGTGTCATATTGGACAATAGCAGCCGTTTCTAAGCCATAATAGCATAAAAACAGCCATCTGTTGATGAAGCCAATGAATATTCAGCAGTTGCCCAGCATGTTCAATAATTTTGACGTATAGGTGATGTGCCGGCTGATTGCGATAGCATGACAAAAGCGATTTCACCACTTCACGAATTGAAGTTGTTAACAGATCGAGGTTCTGGTTTACAGAAATGGTTCTCTAATTCAAGTTAGTTTTTCAGTCATATCTCAAGAGAGTTACACGGTAAATGTAATGTGCAAATCCAATTAAACGACTGTGTTAAGTCCCGCAACATTTTGTACGATCGACAAGAGAACAATTTTAATTTTGATTCGCAAGACTGCAGTTATAGTTCAGTGGCTAAGAAATATAGTGAAATGGAATAAAATGGGATGAACCCCTACCGAAAAAGATCAATACAAAGTGGGTAAAATGGCGCTGCTTTTATTGAACACGTGCGTGAAGTTTTATGTAGATCTGCCAACTCATTCGTATGTTAAAAACTGTCCAAAGTTGACAAGTCACAATGTTTTTTACAATGGAAAACATTGAATATCGTGTAGTGATAAAATTTTTTTGTTCTAATTGAAATTTTGTTTTACAAAATTCTCTAGTTTATGCCCTTTGCAGTATTGGAAAATATACTGCATGTCATAGAAATCATTCATTTTGTGGGCAAAATATGAGATACTGTTTTGACGGTGTCATGGTTAAGAAAATACCTTTTAGGTGATTGATAAATTTTTAATCAACTTCATTTATTAGAAAGTCCCGCATTTGTTCAAAATAACTTCCTCCACTCCATATGCATGCGCGGCATCTTTTTTCTTATCTCCACGGTGTGTGATTAACAGAGGATACAACGTCTATGAAACTGTTTTAATTGAGTCATGTTATTGCCATTCATGGGGTTTTGATTCCTAACGTAATACATATTTTGTTCACGCAAACATAAATTGAACGCATCAGAAATTGTTGCGGGATCTCTAGATCTAATGCTTGACCCTAATGGTTCTTTTATTCCTGCAAGGAAAGTGGCTAGACACATTTCCTGATACAATTTCTCTTTAGTATTTTTAACTATAGTTTCTGAGTTTGATAACCGCACGCAATTTATTATGGCAGATTGAACTTCCATAATTCTACCATAGAACCTTTCGATAGTATCCCCACCTTGATAAATCGTGTGTAGATCTCGGATTAGTGAAGTTGCATTTCATTTTTTTCAAATGCGGCGCTTATCCGTTCAATTAAAATTTCTTTTGTGAGCACTGCTGCGTACACCGATTCCGTAGCACGTCCCCAGATGTAGAAATTCAGCAGTGTGGGCAACCTCTACCAATCCATGAGTTTGCGAATGAATTGAATGATTATGTATTAGTGTATCGTTCATTGGTTATGTGCCGGACAGCAGCCGTGTTGAAAAACATTCGGCACATCTCCTTCTAAAACTGGTAAAATCAGCTCAGGTAGCTTATTTTGAAAAAGTGCAAGATAAACACAGTATACATGGCCAAATTAATATGAACTATGTATCTTTTTAATTACTGTACATTTTCATAGAACATAGATATTGATATTGATAAAATATCAATATACATATAAAAAATTTTTTTTTCATATTTATAATCCTTTGTATATATTCCTTGAGCATATGAAACGAAAAAAGATACCCATTCTGGATTGGTCTGGCAATTCGCCAGATATGACCCCATTGAAAATGTCTGGGCTGTATTAAACCAGCAACTGTCGAAAAAGTTATCACGACTAAGCCAAAGTTGATTGAGGATTATCATAAGGTCGATCAACAGTATGCAGCATCGAACTTCAGTTTTGATTAAAAATAAAAGGAGGTGGGCGAAATATTAGCCGGTTGATTTTTTTTTTTCTGTTTTTTTATAGTACAAAGGTTAATAAATCCATTTTAATGAATTAAGGTAAAAAAACGTAATTTTTTAACCAAATTTCCGCTGAATACTTAATTTTTGAAAAGTTCAAATTAATTTGGCTAGGTACTGCATCTCCAGAAAGGCAGCAAGAAAGCAAGAAAGATGGGGTGATGGCTAGCAAGAAAGATGGGGTGATAAGGTTCCGATCATTATCACCAGCCTTAACAATAACATTGAACTTCCTTTGGAAATAATCCTGCCCTTTCTTCTGAGGACTTTGGCCTTTTCTTCCCTAATGAAGCAGATTGTGTAAATTCACAATTCGCACACGATTGAAGTTAGACTCATCTGCAGTATACATATATAAAACTCCAGCAGTTTAGCCGTTTCACACGTCAAACTAAAATATTATTTTGGGTCCAGAACGTATTATGCATGTAAATATTTTATTTGGAGCCTAATTTCACTAGGTTGCAACGGTACGATTTCATGTTTTCTTAAATGTGAGATATTTATTTTTCCGTCTTCTAACCAAATTATGACAATCCGACAAATTTATGAGCCAAATTAAAAATGATTTAACTTCATTTTATTAAATTATTACATTTATTTTGTGTATTTTGCGAATTAAAAAAATTTTAATTAACATTTTTAGCTTACATATAATAATGTTCGGCGCTTCGAATTATGATAGTGTTACCTGATTAATGTTTTTGATTTCGGGTATAATATCCGGGATAACTTCACTTACGTCGTAACTCTGAGCAGTTAAAACAGAGATGCGTAATACAACAAGCAGTGATTTACAAAATTTTCTTAGAAGTTTGAGATCGAAACCCGAAACAGATTTACCATGAACCATTCTAAAGGGTGATTTTTTTGTGGTTAGGATTTTCATGCATTAGTATTTGACAGATCACGCGGGATTTCAGACAAGGTGTCAAAGAGAAAGATGCTCAGTATGCTTTGACATTTCATAATGAATAGACTTACTAACGAGCAACGCTTGCAAATAATTGAATTATATTACAAAAATCAGTGTTCGGTTCGAAAAGTGTTTCGCGATTTACGTCCGATTTATGGTCTACATAATCGACCAAGTGAGCAAACAATTAATGCGATTGTGACCAAGTTTCGCACTCAGTTTACTTTATTGGACATTAAACCAACCACACGAATGCGTACAGTGCGTACAGAAGAGAATATTGCGTCTGTTTCTGAGAGTGTTGCTGAAGACCGTGAAATGTCGATTCGTCGCCGTTCGCAGCAATTGGGTTTGTGTTATTCGACGACATGGAAGATTTTACGCAAAGATCTTGGTGTAAAACCGTATAAAATACAGCTCCTGCAAGAACTGAAGCCGAACGATCTGCCACAACGTCGAATTTTCAGTGAATGGGCCCTAGAAAAGTTGGCAGAAAATCCGCTTTTTTATCGACAAATTTTGTTCAGCGATGAGGCTCATTTCTGGTTGAATGGCTACGTAAATAAGCAAAATTGCCGCATTTGGAGTGAAGAGCAACCAGAAGCCGTTCAAGAACTGCCCATGCATCCCGAAAAATGCACTGTTTGGTGTGGTTTGTACGCTGGTGGAATCATTGGACCGTATTTTTTCAAAGATGCTGTTGGACGCAACGTTACGGTGAATGGCGATCGCTATCGTTCGATGCTAACAAACTTTTTGTTGCCAAAAATGGAAGAACTGAACTTAGTTGACATGTGGTTTCAACAAGATGGCGCTACATGCCACACAGCTCGCGATTCTATGGCCATTTTGAGGGAAAACTTCGGAGAACAATTCATCTCAAGAAATGGCCCGGTAAGTTGGCCACCAAGATCATGCGATTTGACGCCTTTAGACTATTTTTTGTGGGGCTACGTCAAGTCTAAAGTCTACAGAAATAAGCCAGCAACTATTCCAGTTTTGGAAGACAACATTTCCGAAGAAATTCGGGCTATTCCGGCTGAAATGCTCGAAAAAGTTGCCCAAAATTGGACTTTCCGAATGGACCACCTAAGACGCAGCCGCGGTCAACATTTAAATGAAATTATCTTCAAAAAGTAAATGTCATGGACCAATCTAACGTTTCAAATAAAGAACCGATGAGATTTTGCAAATTTTATGCGTTTTTTTTTAAAAAAAAGTTCTCAAGCTCTTAAAAAATCACCCGTTATTAATGATACCAGCGCAAACATTTCGAAAGCAGTAGTGATTGCAATTGTAAAGGATACTGCATATACACTTCGATCAAATAAAGGTAGGCTCACAGCCTTTTCAATTGTTTTTAATAACCCCATTATTAATACTTGTACTCCTCCAGATGGTACGATATTCGTTAGCTGCACAGCCGATCGCAAGAAATAAATTCTTATTATAACTATAGCGTTTGGTTAATAATTCCCCCGCAGTAAGTGATAACGTAGAGTTGAAAAGCAGACTTAAAAAGATAAGCCAATCCAAGAAAATGGTTCAAACCATGTACTCCTAAATCAACATACAATGAATTATAAATCAAAATGAACGGTTTGGTTTTAAATTCAGAATTTTTACGAAATTTCTTAATTTTTACGTAATTTAATATTTCGTATTAAAAATCCGAACGATATAGTTGTGAGAGTTGGAATAATTTTTTAAAATAGTCATTGAGAGTTTTAACCAAAATAATTAGATTTTCATTCCTCATATGCCTCAAGTATATCAAGCAATTCATCTACGAAAACATTTCCAACAGTATGAAACTGATAAACACAAACGAAATATGTTCGTATGTTTCGTTGCTAATTAAAAGTTTAACCTTTAGAAAATCGCAACACAAACTTGTAGCAATACAAGTCTAGATCAGTTTTTCAAAATTTAGGTGGACATTACTATTTTTTGCTACTATTTTACTATTTATTTACTAAGAAAAAATTTAGTAATATATAGTAAAAAAAAGGAAAAAAGAAATAAAAGAAGGAGAGACAAAAGGTAATAAAAATTAATCTATTGATCGTCCCAACCATCTGTTGTTTATACGGAAAAATTAGTAATAATTAAAAACGTTGGGTAATCGAATGTACTTCAATAAACCTTGAATTGCTTAAGCCATTATGACTAATCGCTTAGCTGCTATCCTCCTCCCCTTTTTTATTAATAATTTTTCCGTATTCTTTTATTTCTTTGATGCCTTTTTTCTACTATATCACTAAATTTTTACTTTTACAAATCAGTAGATACTCCAGATGATGAGCTAACAAGTCGAAATCGATCGAATGATTTTTTAAACTTTTGGACAAATTTTAGGAAAGATTAGAAACTAAAAGATTCTAAATTAAATTTGAAACAATACCGACCCAGATCAATGTTCCACAATTTAATCGCAAATGACGGTTTTTGATAAAAAAAAATCCGTAGACACCAGAGGAACCAATTGATTAGGATGCAATTTCACATCTAAGCCTTTTCCGCAAATTGGGAGATTCCATATAGTGAGTTTTGTGAAGTGATAGCTTCGATAGGAGCTTTTTGGTTTTTCAACCAAAAGTGGCACCCCCAATAGGAGCTTTTTCGTTCCATGTATTTTGAAAAGTGTATCATTTATGAGAACAAGTAATATGAACTAAAAGGATACGACGATTTTCGACAAAAAAAAATGTTTTTAAGAGAAATTGGCACCTGTACATTCTAGACGGGTTGATTGAGGTACTGGATGTTTGTCATGCTTCCATAACAGGTTTTAAGATGTTTGCAAATATTCTGAAAAGTATACAGCATTTACGAAAAAACGGTTTAAACAAAAGAAAATAAAATAAATTAGATTCCAAACAAAATTGAAATTCAAACAGAAATGACAGGTTTTGATAAAAAATGCTTTGTTTTACAAAAAGGATTGAAAGGATTAAAAGATTTAAGTAAATTCAAACAATATGGGTTGACTTTGTTTGTTTAAGCGGAGATAATGTTTTTGATTATTCATGAAAGTTTTACCAAAAATCTAATATGTTTAATTTTTATGTGGCCCAAATACGCTACGACTAGTTCTTCAACTAAATCGAATCGTACTAAAGTCGTAGGGTGTGTGGGCCTGTCTTGGGACTTATTTGACTGTCTGCAAATCGAGTCGACAAAAAACAAAATTTGGAGGCGGAGTCTATAGACGCATACACTAGTCGCTGAACGAAACAGAGGTTATGTAATCTGTCATGGAGTTGCGTTTGTGCAATCAGTTAACATTTTTAGTGTATAATTGTTCCACGAACATTTTTTAAACTATTGAAATTAACTTTAATATTGTTCGAATTCGAAAAAATCAGTGGAGTGGCCAACGTTTTAGATACTGAAAACTGATGCAACTTTTTCGAATTATATAAAAGTTTTCCGGTTTTGTAGCAATCATCTAATGAAAATTACATTATTAATTAAACACCTAAAATGAAGCGCATTGAATCAATTATTGTTACAATACCTCGAATTTGTGCCCAACGGAACGTTAGAAAACTTAAAAAATAAAATGAATAATATTAAATTAAATGAAGTCAGGTTGTGCCTTCGACGGTATTTATGAACAGTCAATTTTGTTTTACGAATTACTATAATTTATAAAGGACGGCATGACATTTTCAATAGCCACCAGTCTAGAAAACCAGTCTAGATGCCGATTCATATGATAAAAAGAACTGAATACTTCACTAAATCTGCTGTTATAGTTCTAGTTTGCATTTTGCATTATACCTCTAAATTTAAATTTCCTACCTTCTAATTGCAGGTAAATATCAACACGAAAATATTCGCGTCCGAAGAAACAATATAGATCGCAAGAAGGATCCGAATTTCTGCAAATAGCAATGAAGCATTTATAATCTACGAATTCTCGTTGAAGAAATATTAATTTTCGGACAGTTCGGACTTCGCTTCCATATTCCAATTCAACAACCTTTTTCTTCACGCAGATCTACACCCATTTTCACAACATCTTTTACTAGCTCGTCGAGACCCGCTTCAACCTCAGGACAAAACATCTCCCATATTTTTGAATTACCAAATGGTATGTTTGCTGTGCCAGTACCATCACAAGCAACCTCAACTGATCCAATACAATATTCCAATATCTCGGACATTTACGATGTTGAAAATGATTAAATAAAGTTTCTAAATATGTTAAAACTAATAAGAAAACTGAATTACAGACAAGAAACATTTATTTTAGTTTCAAATAACTATTACCAAAGTTGAGAAATGGCTTCATACAAATTATTTTGGATTCTTTTTGCTTGGGTGCAAGCATTTCGTGACGTAGTTAGTCATTGGCTTGGTGAATTTTCTAAATTTGTATACATAGTTCCCTGGCAATTTCTTAGGAAATTATGCAAGTAACAGCACGCTAGTGTTACTGTTGTTGCTTTTTCGGGACAAAGCTACATAGGTGGTAGAAATAAACGAAAACGTGATGCCATCATTCCAAACGTTGGTTAAAATGTAGTTCATTTGTCAACAGATTTGCGTGAGCAATTGATTTTGATAAACCATCTCTCAAACCAAACGCTTCATCTCCAACAAACACATATTGATTGCAATAACACTCCTCTGTCAGTAGTTTTAACATTAGTAGCATACAGAAACTCATAGTTGGCATTCACTACCGTAAGTAACACAACACTGAACGTCTTTTTATAATTAAAAAAAAAAAAAAAAAATGTGGTGGCTTTTCTATATGAATATGTTTGCCATACAGAGCAATGTAGAAAACCAGAAACACTCTCGAATGCAGAAGCGACTTCTTTTCATCCTTCGCTTAATGTCGTCATCTATAGGAAAATACTCATTAGAAAATTGTCAAGCCACCAATTTTGATAGCAATTTTCCCAATAGATTGAGCCGAAACTGTAGTGGAAAGAATACGTACTTAAGGTTTGTCCTAACTTGTCCTAAATCCAACACCAACGTTTCAAATTAAAAATAAAATTTAACAGTGTAAAATATATTATTTCTGGAATAATGAAAACCCTTTGTTCTAAGATACTTCTAAGAGGTTACAACTTTTGAGGTAGATGTTTTCACTTTGTACTAGACCCAATCCAACTAGAAAACATGAGTTTTTCGGTAAAATTATGGGAACACTGGGTTAAGTATTCAAAGTTGTATAGGTAAAAATCGAAGTAAAAACCCTCCGTCCTAAGATACTTCTAAGAGGTTACAACTTTTGAGGTAGATGTTTTCAGTTTGCACTAGACCCAATCCAACTAGAAAACATGAGTTTTCCGGAAAAATTAGGGGAACACTAGGTTAAGTATTCAAAGTTGAATAGGTAAAAATATAAGTAAAAACCCTCCGTCCTAAGATACTTCTATGAGGTTACAACTTTTGAGGTAGATGTTTTCACTTCGTACTAGACCCAATCCAAATAGAAAACATGAGTTTTCCGGAAAAATTAGGGGAACACTGGGTTAAGTATTCAAAGTTGTATAGGTAAAAATCGAAGTAAAAACCCTCTGTCCTAAGATACTTTTAAGAGGTTATAACTTTTGAAGTGGTTGATTGGAGAACTTATCACCTAACCATTCTTGCAGCCAAATCCTTTTTTCTTATGAATGTGAATCTGTTCACTTTCTTCCTCTTGTTGCAGACACTCAACAATAATTATTAATGCAAGACTTCCGTTTTTATCCATTTTAATTTGGAATTATTTCTTCATTTATGCCTTTTTTGAAAAATATCACATAACGAAACAAAAAAACCTTATTAGAATCAAAATATTGTAAGTAAATTAATTTTGGATAAAAAATAGTTATTTTTGATTTCTAGTAGCTAAACGGAAATTACTATGTTTGATAAAATAAAAATTCATAAGAACTCTTTTGTTTTTTCAAAATATTTTTTAAGATTTATAAGAATTACAAGATTTCATTTTAGTCATTTTACAGAAAATCCGCCAACTACACGACATACACATACAGACACTATACATGACAGATTATTTTTTATAAACTAGTCAAAAATGTTTATAATTAATGGCCCCTAAACTTCCTTCAAGTGTTGCGTTTGTGATTCACTAAAGTCTTACTTACGTTTACGGAACGTAAACGTTTCACGAAAATAGAGATGTTAATGTATCGTTAACAGATAACATTAAGGGAATGAGTATAGTATTTCGCTAAAAGTAAAAAGTTTAATTATCTTGTGATAAAAACTCCGTAAGTGGTTTGTTTTTGAGCCGCAAAATCAACTCGTTTTCGAATTATTGTATGAAGTGTAATCTTCGTTTATGGTTTATAAACGGTTCACCTTATTTAACGCTTATGTTCATCATCGTGACATATTTTGTCATTTTACAACTATGCTAATTTTTCTGTGGTATAAACGCGCAGCAAGAACAGCATGTCGCAAAAATTCATCTTCGTTCAACTTAATATTTTGAGTGGAAACTTTTTGTTGGACATAAATAAAAACAGTTGCTCGAAAAAAAATTGTAAACCATCAATCGTGAGAAAATTTCATTACAAAAACTACTTGGGCCAATACAATTAACATGGTCCATAGTGTTGTATTTCGCAAATTCAAAAGAAAAAATATGAGAATTTTGACGGGTGATTGAATAAAATGATAAATTATAGAAAATGATTTAACCTTTTGCAATATATACAGAACGCTAGTAATTATATAAAAAATTATCCAATTTTATCTGTGATAAATCGATAATTAATCCTGTTGGCCTCTTTACGCTTATAAACATTCCATATATTTACGTCATATCCTGCACATGGTGAAGGTACATCTCTTTATTATGGATAAAGTACCTCCTCATACATAAAACGTTCATCAGATATGGAAAATGTAATTATATTTCATAACACAAATTATTACAATTTAAAAAAAAATATTCTTTTGTAAATTTTTATGTAAAGGAAATAATTTATTTAATTACGCTTATCTCTTTCATTTAGCCAGATATTCGAAATACCAAAATGCAACAAAATCGAACAAAACACTTTTAGACACAATGAATCAAATGCAGGACATAAGTTCAATAACTGACATAATTATTATAAATCATTAATCACAGCATAGCAGAATTAAAAAATCATTGCGTATAGATCACATCGTCGCAACAATAAAATCATTATTAAACAATTAACAAGCGAAAAGCATTCCCAAGCCATTAATCAAGGCTAATCAGACGAACAACAACGAGACAATCAAATAATTGTCTTCTAAGCGCTCTAATATCTTCGTCAAATTAAATTGACGTTTTTTTTTCGTCGTCGTATATGGTGATCTGCTAGAGATCATACACTTTATGTGGGAATAAAAATCAGATAAAATACGCGATATTAATCATCTCGCTGAGTAAGGAACACGATAGAAACGAGCATAAAGTATAATAAACGACATTATGATCACGATTTTTGTTTTTTTATTGTGTGTGTGCTAAACTGGTCGCGTCATGATGATCGTCGCGCATCTTTATACCATATAATTATATTATTTCATAAAACACAAATCATAAATAATCATTGCTAATGAAAAACATGTCTTAACAACACAAATTATTAATAAATAAAAAATAATAGTTAATTGCTCATATGAATATAAGGCAATCCACATACGATGAGAAAAATGATGATCGATCGTGTGTTGATCATTCACCATTTTTCCACGTGCGCGATCACCATTAAATTAATGCTTTCTTCGATTAGATTTTTTGATGTTTATTGTAATTATGTTAATCATAATATTTATGTATGAACGTGATCATAATAATGTGATCATCGATCAATGTATAATCTATAATATATATTTCAATTGATTGGGAGTTAATTGATTTTTTATAGCTGCTGGTTAAACTACTTTTTATATTGTATTACGTTATAATGTCGACTTTGATTAGATGACTGAATCGGTAATCACATACTCAGATATCCAAAAAATAGGGGGCAAATGGGATATTATGATTTAAAAATTTGAGGGAACGATTAGATTTAGCTTGAGCAATCTCGGTTTTCTCTCGAAATGTTCAGTGGTGTCTTGATAAGTTCACGCGCGTGACTTTCTTATATACAAAAGTACATAGGTAGCTTAAAATTGTAAACCATTCAAGAACAATAATATCCGGGGCCGTATTCTTGAAATCGGTGGAAATTCCCCCAATCGGAATACAATTCGCTTTGAAATTCTCTATTCTCTCTTATTCGAATTTCTAGCCGGCTACTTAAATCATTTTTTAAATTAAGAAACATAATTTTTTTCTCCCTAAGGGAAAATTCCGACTAACTAAAGCGATTCGAAATTATTCACTTAGTAGGGAGACAAATATTAGTAAACTTGAAAACAAATTTGGAAAAATGATTAAAGTAGTAGGAGAAAAACTCGAATAAGAGAGAATAGAGAATTTCAAAGCAAATTGTATTCTGATTGGGAAAATGTCCACCGATTCAGCAAGGCTTTTGATAGAGTGGATCATAAAGTGTTGATTAAAAAACTAGAACTCATGGGAACAGGTGGCTCATTACTCAACTGGTTGAGCTCATATCTAAAAGACCGAACTCAATATGTTCGCTTTCACAATGATCTGGTTCGCTTTCATATCACAAGCAGTACAAGTAAGTTCAGGGGTTCCACAAGGTAGTCACTTGGGACCATTGTTCTTCAATCTCTTCATATCAGACTTGTCAACAGTACTGCAAAACATCAAGCATTTATTCTATGCTGATGACCTAAAAATATATCACAAAATCGAAAATACAGACGATGCAATTTGTTTACAATCAAATCTAAACAAATTGATATCGTGGTTGCAACAGTAATAAATAAAACCTAAATGTTGACAAGTGTTACGTAATCAGTTTTACAAGGAAAGTTGTTCTTCATAATATTGACTACGTAATTGATGAGAGGAGTTTGAAAAGAGTGGACGAAATAAGAGATTTAGGTGTAATAGTTGACACGCGAGTTAATTTCCATAAACATTATGATGTAACGTTGGGAAAGGCATATGGGGTACTGGGTTTCATAAAAAGAAGAGCTAAAGAATTCAACAACTTATGGGTAACGAAATCACTCTATTGCTCATATGTGAGATCTATCCTTGAGTATGCTTCGGTAACTTGGATGCCATATACCGAAGAGTATGCAATAAAATTTGAATCAGCACAGAAGCAATTCTTATTGTTCGTGCTCAGGCATATATTCGATCCGCAAGATTATACCAACCTACCAAGATACAATTCTAGACTCGACATAATAGGTTTAGATACTCTTTCATTAAGACGAAATTTGCTCGCGGTCAATTTCATTTTTGACGTGTTAAAAAAAACATCAACGTCGATGAAATTTCAAATGCTGTGGTTTTAAATCAAGGACGCACTCGACATGCAACGTAATTAAAAGAAGTTCACCACCCTACCAACTATGGAATGAATGAACCAATAAATAGAGCATGTAAAATTTTTAATAACCATATTGACGCTTACAAGCCAGGTACTAACTTGACAAAACAAACATATAAGAAAAATTTTAAGATCGCAATTTAAATAAAGTTTTAGTTTATATAACGGACTGTATGTTTGGGTTGCTACCTAACTACTATTGGTGAGGACACAAAGTACTCCGAGTCACACCAATCGTGGGTTTGTATGAACACGTAAGAATAAACTTAGCAAGAACATTTAATATTTAATTTTTAAGTATCAAAATAAAAAAAAAATAAAATAAAAATTTGAAACAATAAAAGTTAACGAAATATTTTATATCGAAAATGTATTACAAATTTGTTAGAAAATAAGAATTTATATATGTATTTAACTATGCAAAATTACTTTCATAAGAATATTTTTACAATATATTCCTTGTTTGGTAAAATTTAAAATAAAAAATAAAAAATTTCGAGAATACGGCCCCAGATCATAAATAGCGAAACCATATCCTTTATACATGCTGCTTAAATTTGAAATGCGAAGTCATCCATGAGAAAGTTTGGCTGGCTTACTTTGTTGCAGCCAATGTACCTATACGAAGTGGAGGAAATTTATAGTTGAAGGTAATAAAAATGTAAAATAATGTGTCTGTCACGCCGGCTGGCCATATCAGCCGGAACCAAACAACTATAACACAAGTAGCACGAACCATTGCGCATCATTGAGCGCTATATGCTTTTTCAGCCGGAACTCTCAAGTTCCAGCCGGAACCTGATAAAGCTGGCCTGAGCCATACAACAGCCAAACCAACTATGGCACAAGTAGCACGATGCATTGTGCATTCTATAATTTTACAGCCGGAACCTTATAAATCCAGAGATATAGTATAATATTTTTCGGAAAAAACCTTACAAATTCAGCTGGAACCATACCCGCTACAGCCAAACTAACTATGGCACAAGTATCACGATGCATTGTGCATCATTGTGCACTATATAATTTTTCAGCCGAAACCTTATAATTTTGCCCAGAACCTTACAAAGCCAGTAAATACCATATAACAACCAAACCAACTATGGCACAAGTAGCACATTGCATTGTGCATCATTGAACACTATATATTTCTTTGCCGGAACCTTATAAATCCAGCTATATGTATATGATTTTTTCGGGGGGAAAAACCTTACAATTTCAGCAGAAACCTACAGTCAAATTAACGATATCACAAGTAGCAGGATGTATTGTGCATCATTGTGCACTATATAATGTTTCTGCCGCAACATTATAACTCCGCCCAGAACCTAACAAAGCCAGCCAAAAACCGTACTAGCGCCAAAGCAACTATAGCACAAATAGCACGACGCATTGTGCATTATTGTGCACTATATAATTTTTCAGCCGGAACCTTATAAATCCAGTAATATAGGATTTTTTGGGAAAATCCTTACAATTTCAGCCGAAACCATACCCTCTCGAAACAAAATGTAATAGTGCAACATATGATTTTTTCAGAACGATCAAAATGTTCTGCACTACAAAGTCAACCCTACCAGAACCAGCAAGACCAGCCGGAACCGTATAAAGTCGGTGTAAATCATTCGGTACTGACTGGCTTTATCAGTTTCTGGGCGGAATTATAAGGTTCCGGCTGAAACATTATTATAGTGCGCAATGATGTACAATGCATTGTGCTACTTGTGCTATAGTTGGTTTGGCTGTAGTATGGTTTTGGCTGGTTTATAAGGTTCTGGTCGGAATTATAAGGTTCTGGCTGAAAAAGCATATAGTGCAAAATGATGCACAATTGTACCATATTTATTTTGACGTCACGTGTTACTTGTACCATAGCTATTTTGACTGAAAGTTTCTGCTGAAATTGTAAGGTTTTCCCCCGAAAAATCGTATATTGCTGGATTTATAAGGTTCCGGCAAAAAAATATATAGCGTTCAATGAAGCACAATGCGTTGTGCTACTTGTGTCATAGTTGGTTTGACTGTTATATTGTGCTGACTGGTTTTGCAAGGTTCTGGGCTATAAGGTTACTATAAGGTTCTGGCTGAAAAATTATATAGTGCAAAATGATGCACGAAACATCGTGCTACTTGTGCCATAGTTAGTTTGGCTGTCGTATGATTCTGGCCGGCTTTATGAGGTTCCGGCTGGAATTATAATGTTCCGGCTGAAAAAGCATATAGTGCTCAATGATGCACAATGTATCGTGCTACTTGTGTTATAGTTGTTTGGTTCCGGCTGGTATGGTTCAGGCTGGCGTTACGGATACAAAATAAATTGAAATATTTAAAATTACCGTCCAAAGTGATTTAATGTATCAGATTGGCAATTAAGACCACTTTGTAACCGTTTGTAGTGAACGGCTGTGGGTTAAGGAGTGCATTCTGTGGGTTCGGTGGGCTATGGAGTGCACCTAGTATTTGTTGTAAACAAATAATATACAACGACATTCAATATTATATGAGACAAGGAGGTAAACAAGAAATAAGGTTTCTGAAGACAATAAATAGTTTATGGCCCTTATTATGGCTTCGGGTATCATCACCCGTAGATGAATGATGAGCTTATACAGCGCACCATTTTGAAATTATGATTTTCATGGAGAAATTATAAGGAAAACTTATAACTGGGCCGTATTTTTACAGTCTAACCTACTTTGTGGTTAGTAATAGTATTTTTCTGTGGACGTTGAAGCTTTCAACAGAAAGGGAGACAAGCTGTCAACTGTTTTTAATGTTGGTAGACTGTTAGTAGACTGTTGGTAGACTTTTTAACAACTAGACCCGAAGTGTTAGTATGATGTTGAGTTATATTTAGTTACCTTAAAATGTATGTTGATTAATCTCCAAAAATTTTTTTTAAAATAAAAACTAAATTTCTGTGTTCACAGCCGACAAAGTCGACTTAAGTTTATTTATTTGTTTTGAAATGAAATGATGAAAGGATTTTAGATATTTGCATGAATTCTGTAGGTATTTTGTTATTGTCCTAAAATGCGACTGTATTTGTGCTTCAAACATTAATTTATTATTTAACAGTGCCTTATAGGCAAAAATTCTTTGAAAGATAAACTCGACTTAAGCAGTTGTTTGTTGTGACCACAGATTTAACACTAAAAAACAAGACTCTGCGACAACCTCCAGTAATTGAATATGTTCCGGAAACATTGGATAAGTAACTAGAGAGAGATATGTCGTGTTGAGCATTGGCTGTTTCAAGATTAATTATGTCCTTGTTTAAACTGACGCTAGCTGGATTGTTGGTGCCCGTCTCTGTTAGAATGGAAGGCGGCCCTGATAAATAGGATAAATCTTCTAGTTTACCCTGCAAATTTATTGATGCAACAAAAGAAAATTTAATCCTATGGGGTTTTTTGTCGATACCCCACCTGTCGATCACATATTAGGTAAACTATTTTTAGTACTTTCACCGAGAATAGCCATGGGTTTATGCCCAATTGTGTTCAATAATTCAGCTGGAGTAATGTGGTTGTTGTACAACTGTTCAAACCCTTGCGCTACGTGTCTTAGTAGGTTCATCTGAGAGAGACCAGGTTGTATAGTTTTGATTCCCTTACAAAACCAGAAGTTATCAATGCGACACAGTGTCGCATAGAATTTATTCCGTTAATGGTCATTTATTGAGTACGTTTATAGAGCATGACAGCATGGTACTGCATTAACTGAAATCATCAAATCATTCTAAAATTGGGTCGGCTTATGAATTCAATTTCTGGCTTACAATTCTGGCGCACAATTCTTAGTTGGGATTGCGCGAGGGCATTTTTTATTTTTCTGGGATGCAATTCTGGGCGAACTTCACATGCATCTGTTTCTGACCCCATATTGAAATTACATCTGGTGCTCGACAGGATGGTGTACTGTCGACGGGGGTGTGCTGTTCTTACACTGAAATACGTAGTAAGGATTTACTATGTTTAATTTGTTAGATCAAATTCTTGGTTATTCAAATAATATCCTGCTTCATAGCCGAAGAGTTAACAATACCAAGGAGAGTTTTGTACCGCTCAATCGTGACACATGCTTAGTTTAAAGTAAAGAAAACTGGAACTGTAAAGTTTATTTGGTTATGGTGGGCTGATCAAGGTAGGTTTGTATGAATGAATCCGCAATGTTATATCTTTAATCTATATTTTTGTCGTTCTTAGCTCTGAAAATATTTTTAGAATACCATAAAATTTAAAAATTTATATATCTTTCGTGGCTGCCGTGTTGCAAAAATTATCTGGCAAATCTTTGAAAAATAAACAAAAAAATGTTCGTCAAACACTTAAAAAAACAATTTTCTAGAACCCGATCGCAACACCACCTACCAGGTCTAATTTTTAATCTAAACAAACCAGTTACCTACTAAAAATTTCATCAAAATTGGTTCAGCCGTTTAGGAGAAGTTCAGTGGCATGCGCGCGGCGGTGGTGGGGTGGCATTTTGGTATTATATGTTATGATACACCTGCAAAAATAAAAAAATCCTAGAACCCGATCATAGCGCCACCTACCGGGTTCAATTGAGAATCTAAACCATCCAGGGACCAACTCAAATACACATAAAAATTCATCGGTCCAGCCGTTTAGGAAGGGTTTAGTAACATATAACGTACAGAAGAATTATTATATATATAAAGATTGAGGGTTTGTAGGGAGGGGGGGGGGGTGAAATTTTGGGGTTATATGTTCTGATATGCGAGAACTTTTACAAAAATTAAGAAAGAAATTTTCCTCAAAAGTTTTAAAAGAAATCGTACAACCTTATCGCAGCGCCAACAACCGGGTCAAATTGTGAATCAACCTTCCAGAAACCCACTCAAACACACACAAAAAATTCCATCAAAATCATTCCAGCCGTTTAGGGGAGCTCAGTAATATATACACGTACAGAAGAATTATATATAAAGATTAGGGGTTGATACCGGGGGAGGGAAGGAGGGGGGTTTGGGGAGTAATTTTGGTAATATATTTTGTGATATGCGAGAATTCTTAAGAAAATAAAAAAATTAATTTCGCCAAAATATTAAAAAATAAAATTTCTTTCGGCCCGATCCCAACACCACCTACCGGGTCCAATTGTGAATCCACCCTTAACCATCCTACGACTCACTGAAATACACACAACAATTTTCTTCAGAATAGGTCCAGCCGTTTAGGAGGAGTTTAGTGACATGCACGTACAGAAGAATTATATATATATGAAGATTGGGGGTGATGGGAGGGGCGGCGGTTAAATTTTGGGGTTATATGTTCTGATATGAGAAAATTCTTAAAAAAACCAAAGCATATTTCGTTAAAAAAATCAAAAAAATTCTATAGCTCGATCGCAGTGCCATCTACCGGGTCTAATTGTGAATATAAACTATCCAGGGACTCACTCAAACACATAATAAGATTTCATCAAAATCGGTCCAGGTGGTCACACGTATAGAAAGATTATATATATATATAAAGATGGGGGAGTGGTGGGAGGTGGTATGGTGAAACTTTGGAGTTATATGATCTGATATGCGAGAATTCTTAAAAAAGCATATTTTCGTCGAAAAACTTAAAAAAAATCTTAGAACCCGATCGCAGCGCCACCTACTGGGTCTAATTATGAATCTTAACCATCCAGGGACCTATGCCGCCGCACACACAAAAAATTTCATCCAAATCGGTGCAGCCGGTTAGGAGAAGCATACACACGTAAAGCATAATTATATTATATACAGATGAAGCAAATAATATTTTAGTAACGGTCCCGCTTTCCAGTACATTCGAAATCAAATTTTAAACGAGTCTGAGTGTTGAGACAAATTACAATGGTTATTTTTAGAAGTATGTATCAAAACACCTGCCCCGAATTTTGCATTAATTGTGACACTAAGGTTTAGTCTATATAACACTTAATTATCAAGCTGCCAACAAAATAATTTTATTCATTCCTTAATAAACTGAGAAATACACCAAAGACTGTATCATAACCATAAAATAATAATGTCTTAACTTAACATTTCACAGAATATTAAAATTATACTTCATCAAAAAATGAGCATCGCATGTACCTAACCGTAACAACTTCTTCGTCTCATGTATTTTTTTTACACAAGTAGTAAATAGACATAAAGAATAAATTGCTGTCATAATATTTCAAAACAACCTGTCACAGTCAAAAACCCAAACCAAATGACAACGGCGACGATATTGTATGCACATATAAACGTACTCGACTCGCGTATAGTGTGTAGGAAAATATGGGAAAATATTTTCATACAGATGATTTTTCATTTGTTTTTTTTTCGAGCACTGCATATCCCCTCGAATGGTATTTCCTTTCGGCGAGCGCTTGCATTTCAAAATATTTACAATAAAATTGCTACGTACAAAATACTTTGAAGAAATTCTTTCGGATAATATTTTCTCGTGACGTCACTTGACTCTTTTGATTTCTTGTGTAATGCAATTTTTGACTTTTGCTAGTCATGCAGAGAACTCGTACCCACCACACGACAAATAAACTGAATACATGTGTATATACCCAATATCCCATACTCAGTAAATTCGTAAATTTTATTCTGATTTATGATGATAAAAATGTGAAAAACTAAAGAAAACTCAAAAGATAAATTGGATAATTTTCTCGTATTGTGTTTTGTGACTCGAAATGATAGCAAACCAGATAGATACATCTAAGTGAAAAACGGAAAATATATTCGAACAGTTTATTGTTTTATTGCCGGAAAACTTTAAACAATAACAAGAATGAAAACACGAAAACTTGTTGTTGTTGTTGTGTTTGTTATCATTTATTAGTTTATTGTTTCGAATTTAGGAGCGCATAAAGTTGTTGTTCTATACAGTGTATTTTCCAATTGGGCGAATAATAAGGTGATTGGAAAATCGATGTCTTTATACGAGTAGCGCGGGAACCGTATTGCATCCATTGATTAGAAATGCATAAATTATATGAATTTTTGAATTTTTAATTAAAATCGCGGCCTTTATCACTTGGTCATTAAATCATTGCTGCGGCGACAGGTGTGGTACGAACGCTTTTATTTTATTTTATCCTATATTGCAGTTGAATGAATTTAATTGGCAATTATATTGGTCGACTGTAAACATAATTACGATCTATATAATTAAAAAATCGATATACGATTTTGTCATAAAGATATAAAACTGAATAAAGGTGCGGAAATTGAGCTGCGTGGAGTCATTCCGGTATTCAAATTATAAGAGACCACCTCATAGATCCGAAAAAATTAAATTAAGTATGATGATGACGGAATTTTTTGCAGTTTCCGATTATATTTTATTGAAAGTTTTGGTGTTGTTGGTTTTTACGACTACATAACATTATGAAAGACACTTAGACACTTTCGAATAAATTAGTTTGGTTATACTAAAATGACGTTCGTAATTATGTTAGTACGTTAAAATGGTAAGAATTCTACAAAATTAGGAAAAACATTTGAAATCAGAAAAAAATGTTCCGTTAAACCAAAACAAGTGGGCTAAGTTTCATGCAGTTATGATTTTGCAATTAATTATTAACACGAAACATTGCCGCTGCGATGACTTACCGTTGAGAACATCGATTCTACACCTTTTCAATTTTTTCGGTTAATCAAAATTTAAATTTACAAAATAACGGGAATAGCAAGTCAAATGTGAAATCAACACAAAGGAAAATTGAACCAGCACAGTAATAGTATGCATAGAGGACTCATTGAACAAGTGATTTTTGTTATTAAACAGAAATTTGTTTAATAAAAATTTAAAAAGCGTCGTTTTGATAACTTAATGTTGACGAACCTTTCCCGTTACCTTCTCAGAAATTACCGAATTAAAAAATAGAGAGGTGTAATTGTTGTGGCCAACACCCGATTTTCCATTACGACAAATGCACATAGTTCTCGAATACACCACACGCAATTTCTACAGCAAAAAATTGAACCTACCGGATTTGTGATAAAAATTGTCTGGAAAATTCCAAAATCATTATTCCTGCTTAAATTTCAGAACACCAATAAGGTCAACCATATTATTCAAAATGTAATCTTCAATACAAAAATTGAAAAAGATCCTACGGACCTGCGCTTCTTCTGGTATGCAGATATCCACACCGCATTTCGCATGGACATCCAAATTTATCGAAAAGTTTTAGTATGAAGTTTAATTAGAAATAGTCAATCCGCTTGGTCTGTACAGATGCCGAAATTTGATGAAAAAATGTTTTTCTTTGTTACAAACTCATTTTTGTTTTGATCGTTATTGCGTAAATGCTCCTGATCGTTATTTCGTAAAAGCTGTGTAAATGCTAAAAAACCTTCCGTGGAAGCTGCCACTTAAGGTGGACTAATCTCGATCAAATCTCACTGGGATCTCTTACTTTATGGAAACAGCTTAAGTTTAAAGTTTCATTCCGACCAATCAATTCGTATAATATGCTGTACAAGTACCAAATTTTACTGAAAGACCGGTGTTGTTGGAAAAAAAATTTGAATTTTTCATAACCGTTTTTCTCGTAAATATTTTTTCAAATACAATCAAAAGTTGTAAAAGCTTATTTTGAAGCTGTCACTTCTGATGGAAAAATGAAAAAGCTCTTATGGAAGCTGTTATTCCCGGAAGACCGATTTCGGCAAAACTTTACTGTGATTTCCTAATTTATGGAAAAAAGATTAAGTATAAAGATTCACCCCAATTTCTACGTGATCACGTCGACAAGTCGTTGAGAAAGTTCACTACTCGTAGACAACGTCAGTTAATCATAGACAAGTCGACAACTACTTCACGCTAGTAGTGATTGAAGTAATCTACATTTTTTTGAACTTCTGTCTCCGGAGGTTTCAGTTAATGCAAATTAATATTATTATAAAGTATACAGTAAAGCCTGTCTAAGTTGACCAGTAAAACAGTTTTTTAGTCAACTTACGGAGGTACTCAACTTACTTTTTTTTATCAAATAAAAATAAGTTTATTTGATAAGAAATGGTGGCTAAACGAAATAATCTGTTAATAGATATTCATCGGGAATAATTTTGGCAGGAAATCAAAAGCAATGAACTTTTTAGGAACAGAGTGCTGAATTCAGCCTGAAAGTATTTTCCGCCCCTATACTTATTCCACCAATATTTCAGCGAATTTCAAGGCAAATTAATTTAAGTCTGACCGTGGGTGGCAACCAACAACATTATTCGGCAAGCAGTGGATTTTTGACTGGTGAGTGCCCCTGGTGTTGTTATTGAGCAAGTCCAAGAAAAGCATTGAAACTACGTCAATCGTAACATTTTCAGGAATAACTGCAATCTTTTAATTGGATGTGTGTGCTGTGTTGTAGACTCGCATTGCTCGTGCAGCACCATCTGCTGCATGTTAAACATTTTTTTCATAATCTCAGTAATTATTATTACTAATTCTGGAACTTGGGACTGGAAGGAGTAAAGTTAAGTAGGTTCTGAGTAATTATTGGGTCACTTTGAATACTCAATTCAATTGTAAATTCGATAATTTTTAAATCAAATTCATAAATCGAACCTCGTTGGTTCAATCTGAGTTGTTTAGCTATTTTAAATCAACTGCGTCTTAATGCAATTCATCTCTCTAAGATGGTTTGTTTCAGTGGTTGACACTTGGCCATTTTTGGCTCATTGTGATACCACGCATTCACGCCATATCGTTAACCTATTCATCTATTCACCTACTCACACAACTACAGTATGCCACCTGCACGGTGCAAGCTCCATGTCAACCTGTTCATTGACATGGACGGTGGGTCGGCTCTGAATTCTGCATTCCATATTCTCCATCGTCTTAGTTGTGTTTATTAACATCACCGATTGTAATCGATGAGGAAAATTCGTTTGCATCTAGCCTCTGATGGGATTCTAACCCAGTACCTCCCGGTCCAAGTGCCGAAGCTTTAACCACTGCACCACTTGTCCGGTGTCTCTAAGACAATAATCATAAAATTTCCACTGTATGTTCCACTTTATCACTTTGCATTCAAAACTAATCAAGTAAATATAAAGCTTAGGGCCGGCTATTCTGTGTATCTGCAATTTATTACTCGACTATCGCAACTAAGGTAAGGATTGGAATTGAAAAATCTCGCGTCTCGAAAACTTTTTTATAGTTTAGAACTTTCCAAAAACTTTTAATTTGACGTTAATCTAAGAAAGGCTTTTAAAATGAAAGAGCAAAATTAAAAAAAAATGTTCATACCAAAATTTAAATGTAAATTCTATATTAAAAATCACCCCTCTCTAGCGAGATCACATAAATAACCCTAAATTTTTGAGAATTGGATGAATACAGCCTTAATATGTGACTGCTATAGCTGCATACTGTCCATGTTGGGTGAATACAGTTTTTGTTTCGACGATGTATATCCCTTTAGTGATTTACTAACACAATTGTGCGGGTAGAGCAAAAGTACCATGTCAAAAATTTAGTTTTGTATGTTTTTTGAACCAACTTACACATTTGTGAATTCCTTTTTAACTTATTTTCGTCCGAAAAAAAACACTATATCTATACACACAATTGTGCTGGTTTTACTTCAAATAAAGCGAAATTTTTTATCAACAACGCCATTACATACTATGGTTTATTACTCACACATTTGTGTGGGTTGGACTAAAACTGAGCCAATTTTTTGTTTTCTTGGTTGAAAAAGGGATATGAAAAACGGCATTTTGTTTTTGAAATTTTGATTTTTAGAATTTTGATTTCAAAATTTCGATTTTGGAATTCTGGAATTGGTGAAGCGTACCCAGCCCGTTCTGCAATTCGGCTATGCTGGACTAGGCCATTTCTAAACAAATCATAGTTAAATTTGTTATGAAAGACTAGATTGTAATTTTAACGTGAATTTTAAACGAATTTCTGGCATTCAACCATTCCGTACGAAATTTGGCCAATTTATTCAATCAACTGTCTACACTGTTTTCGACACCAATGTAGATGATTCCGAAATACGCATCGACCAGGATAGTGCCTTATTGGTAATTAATATTCTATATGTGTAGAAAATGTATGTAAACAATTACAAAAATAGCGTCGAAATGTAAATCTAGATAAGGTCAAAAATGATAGGATTCTGTTTGCAATCAGGGATATCCTATAATTTCTGTGTTAATGGAACCATTTCGGCTCCATGGAATAGAATTTTGAAAGGTAGAATTCTATATACAGTTAAATTTTTAACCAAAATACGGAGCTTTCATTATAAACTATTTTGTGCCACGGTACTTCAATCCACAAAATCATCGCCACACAATAAAATGTTAAAACACAATTTCTTGGAAGAAATAACAACAGCTATAGAAATTACAACACAGTTCAATAACTGGATTGTTCCTTACTGTTGAAAACATTTAAACTCAACATATAGGTCGAGTATTGTAGGGCTAATCAATATAATCTAAATATATCAACAAAGGTTGTGATAGGGCAGGGTTTGAACTTACAGTCAGTTTTTTCGAAACTGGTCAAATAGCTTCTAAAGTACAGTTAACCCACACAAATAAAAAAAAACGTTGTTTTAATTTTTTTTCGAAAATCGTGTAGTTTGAAACCGTGTAATTCGAGGGAAGGTATCCGTGTGTCGTGTTCTTGGAGGGTTGGCTATAATATGTGATTGGCTTTTCGAATGCGCAATTTTAGCTTCCAGCTTTCTAAAAGATTAGGATTCAGCTTTTAATTACCCAATACAGATTATAAATTTATGACACCCTATAGAATTATACACATAAAGAAAATCGTATATAAAACAACAAATCATTCCGTTATCAAAATTCATGGTATTGGTGAAGCATCGTATAGTGTTTGCCACGAATACATTTACATACCATTGCTGCATAATAAAAATAAAAAAAAAATATAACTGCATATATCGTACCATTTTTTTTTTGATTATTGTTTAAAAAAAATTATAGATCGGCAAATGCTCAAACGATCACAGTGTAATTATATTTTTTACGAGTGGTTTGTGATAGTGATAAGTTAGTGTATAATAGTGTGATAGTGAATTGTTTATATCGAGTGGTGAATAGAAAATGTGGTGGTGTATTTGTGTTGTGGTTACATTCCTTTGAAAACTTTATATGAAATGTGAATTCTGGTGAGTTAATTTATTTGATTTATTTTTTTAATTCTATCCGTCTACTTTAAATAAATTCTCTTTACCATATTTTCACAACTAACAGTAATAAACTGTAAAATATTTGGAAGTGTAAACAACAATTTAATTATTAAATTATTACTTCCGGATCTGTGCTTTAAAAATATTTACGATTTTTAATTTTAATTTCCTTTGATGGTTTGATATTTTGATTATTTTAAAATGCTTGAAAAGTGATGATTTCATCGTCTTTTAACTGAGTGTTGACAGAATCTGCTTCTTAAGGTTAACTAAAATAGTCTAAGTAACGATATCTCGAAAAGGGGTAACTTTAGATCCTTAACAGTCCTATTATGATACTGACGGAATAGGTGTTACATTGATTTTGGATTATCTGCCACATTTTTATTTATTCTGGTTGTTGTGTTCCCTCTCGGAATGGTGTCATGCCTTAAATTCTGAGCTACTGCATAAAATATACGATACTTATTTTAAAAGTATAAAATGTTGTTCCTAAATTCCTTAGAGTATATTACATCATTTCGGCGAAGTAAGAAACGTGATTTGGAAAATTTATCAGTGAGTATATGAAGCTGGACGGACTTACAACCGTATCATGTTCAGAGGTGGCGAATACTGATCGGCATATTACAGCTCATACCTATAACTACATATTTATAATTTGAGAAGATTAACCTTTTTTTCTTGCTACCGAAATCTACTTTACCATCGAATGAGGCACGATGGTGTTTCCATAATTTTAATTGGGATCAACGTTTTATTGATTTTGCTTATTTTCAAAAAAAATTCAACATTAATTGTTGTCATTTTATTGCTCAGATTAATAAACTAAGTAAATTGGGAACACCAAGTAATTTCAAGGTCAGCCCGAAAAATGTCATTTTCATAATTCAGAAAAATTATGACAAATCTTATAAAATATGTATAGACTTTGGTGTTTATTTTTGTATGTAGAAAACTTTCGATTGAGATCTGTCTAGTGAAGATTAAAGCTTTGTGAAGTTAAAACCTATATATTGCACTATACACGGCCAGTTAAGTCTCGGTTATTCTAATGAAACCTGAGAATCTCATTTTCATATCACTTGGATAAAATATTTAATCGTTGTTCTGTATTTGTGGAAAATATTTGTCCAAAATATTTTGAAAACTTAAAATTCTGTAGAACAAATACAGTAATATTGTACTAGAGGTATACATGCATAACCAAGGCCTAACCAAGGCCTAACTGATCGAATATACCACTAATATGCAATATATCTGTGGTAATAGCTCCACATAATTTTAAATTTCGCTGGACAAATCTCATATAAGAATGTTTTACTTACCAGAACGTTGGTGATTCCCGGGATATGAAGTGTTATTTCAGATTTGTCTTTTTTTACAGCAAATTTTATTTGTGTATATTTTAGTTTCGGGATGATCATACAAATACTATTTTTTCGGGTTGACCATACTTCAGCGAAGAAACGAACCAAATCTTTCGGGATAACGTTTTTCGGGCAGACTTAACCGACTTTGTTTTTTTGGATTTTTGTTTAATTTGGACCGAGATGAAACCAAAACCGCTAAAATCAATAAAAAAAGCCATTTACCGAAAAGGTTTCTAATAACCCCAAAGGGGCTACCATGCGGGGTTAAAGCTGCGTTATTATTTTGGTTTAAATATTGTTAAGTCGGGTTGTAATTCCTAACTTAGCTTCGTAGTGAGTTGTTATTATCTTACCACTGGTGAGGGATAATAACAGTCTGAAGTGTATTTAACTACTTAACTTTTATTAATTTTGCCTTGGTTTATATACAAATTTTATAATATTGATAACAGCAACAAAATATAATTGCTTACAATATAGTTTACTTAATTTTAATATAAATTTATAGTTCGTATATTGAACTTTATAGTTGCTGATTCGACACATAAGAATTATTAACACACGGTCAAGAACGATTTGTAATATATTTGGCGAATATGCAATTTAAGTGCATTAACCTCTTCGTATACTTATTTATGCTGATGACATATTTGTGTCGCTAATGTTATGTGCTTGAACAAATATATTGTGATTTTATACTTGACGGTTGTTATTCTGAGAGGTAATTTACAAATAAAGGTAAATAAAGCTTTTCGAAAAATATTGAATGCAACGTATTATTGAGCTTTTAAGTGAAAGTACCAGGACTTGCTGAGTGGACTTGCTCGATGAAAACTTATTTTATTTGGCTGAGACACAAAAATCGATGTTGCCGAGGTAACCGTCGTCGCTGTCACTATCAAAACTTAAAAGAAGTTTCATCAGGAGCGTTCAATGTTACTTTCCACACAACATTATACGTGCGACGTTAATTTTCAGAACTTTAAAGCTATTTTGTCGTTTAACACGGGAAAATGCTACGTACAACGTAGCACGTACGTACATTCCGTGATTAAAGACATCGAAGTTCGATGAGTTTCGTTTGCCCTTGAAATTTATGCACGGTCATCGCAAACGCTGGTCGAAGGAGAAATTGATGTCGTTGCATTGTACATCCAAGTTGACCTTTACTGGAATCGAACGTAGCTCGAGGAAATTTTGGGTTATTCTGGATTGATAGCCAGATAGTATTTTTACATCAAGGTGAGGTTATCAAGAAGATGGAAGAGTTTGGTTTCGAACTAATGAAACATTGAATTTTTTGAATTAAAAAATTCGGTCGTCTCATCAGACTGCAGTGACCAAACTACAAAATTATTGAAAATACTTTGAACTAATCAAAGTATAATCACAATGCCTTAGCGAATTATAATGATTCGCTACGCAATTGCCAACCCCTTGGTAACCTCGGATGATACTGTATTTAACGCAAACATGCGATTTCTATAATGTATGCGTTAAATACAATAAAATCCGAGGTTACCAAGGGGTTGGCAATTGCGTAGCGAATCATTATAATTCGCTAAGGCATTGTGATTATACTTTGATTAGTTCAAAGTATTTTCAATAATTTTGTAGTTTGGTCACTGCAGTCTGATGAGACGACCGAATTTTTTAATTCAAGAAATTCAATGTTTCATTAAGCTCAAAACAGAACAAGAGCGAAGGCGGCGAGCGAAATCGCCTGTCATATTAGAAAACACCGAAATCATGCAAAACAAACACAACCATCAACGCAGGCGACGACGATTTTTTCGTTGAAAAAACGAAACAATGTTGCTAACTGTTTTTTATATATGTATAAGTTGGCATCACTCTTCCTTCTTCTTGATAACCTCACCTTGATGTAGCTCGAGGAATGTGTACTTCTTGTCCAGCTTTTTCCCCAGTAATTATTTTTGCTTAAACTACGTTGTTATACATAATCCGGTAACAATCAGGCGTGTTCCATTGCACATACCCTCCGAAATATCTAAATTACGCATTAGCATAATTATGGTATTTTTTTTAAATTTTAATTCATGGGTTGGCAAATCAGCAATTTCAATCGAATTAAGAAATTCTGGCATGAATTCAATCCCTCATTGCTTTTTATCTTTCACAGAATCATGACTTTTATACGATTTGTATTACCCTAGTAGACGATCGATGATCTCAGCATTAATATTACTGACTTCATTCCATCGTAATTTTGATTCGCAAGGCAATTTCCAAATACTTCTTCGATTAAATTACCGCTGGAAATTATATCCTCAGGTAATTCGATTTCATTGAAGTAATTTTTTGCCAGATTTTCGTTTCCCAGTTTCAGGATATACTTTGCGAATGCTTCCTGTTCAGGAGCAACACGCATATTTTTATTAAACGAACATTTTTTGAAATGTTTTCAGAGATGACATTTTTGATCGACATACTTTGGTAACATCGGTGCTTCATCCTAAGGAAAGCATCAACTTGAGCGAGTTGATGCGATTCCAGTAAATGCCATACATTTTACTTTGCGATTTGGGCCAGAAAGTAATAGGACTTATACACGAAGGTTTTACCGGTACCGCCTGGTCCAGCAATGAAAAAACATTTTGTTTCAACATAGTTAGAGTCATTAGCTACACGTAAAATTCTGTCCACAATTTCAATCTGTTTTCCTGGCAGAAGCCGATATGTGCGTTCTCCAGTAGCAGCTGACTCATCAGAATTTAAAACGTCCATGTTTTGGTCATCTTCGTAATTGTCAATGTCGTCCATATCATATCATTCCACCCAGAAACGAAAGTTTCGACCTTATGTTGCTGTCGTATATATAATAAGCACGTTTGATTGCAGGATCCTCAGATCTATTATTTCGTCGTGCTTGCAGAATAAAATCTTCACCCAACTGATTTTTGAATCTTTACCAGAGACCTTTTGGGTCTTCGGAACATCCAAAAATAAGAATCTGAACGAAGAGTATTCGCATTACCGAAAGCATTTTGGACAGTTCTGATTCTTCTAGACCATCTATCCACAGTTTATCGTCGAACGCGAGGCCATGAGCTAGGCTAGCTTGTTTGTATGTCGCATAACGAATGTCATTCACAGTATAAGGAGATCATCAACACTTGTTGCATCCTTCACATGATATAGAGAAGTACTCGGAAATGGAAGCATTCTGGTTGGGCAATATAATTTACGTTGTGTATTTGACCAATGAAACTCCAAAAAATATTAATACAGCCGATGACGCTTCGCGTGTCGTCAGGGAAGGGTTAGTGGTTTTGGAAATTATTATTATTATTAGTTACCGATATAAAATGCGAGCTTCTGACTCTACGGCGTACGCTAAATTACCGATTGATACACAAAAATAATTTTTAGATTTATTTCTAGTTTTGTAACACCAAAAATTTTCAATTTACGAACAGAAATGAAATCGCTTATGTTTGTCTCAATTTTAAAAATATCGATTGACCAAAGTGTTATATCGACCGCTAGACAGCAGCTGGTTAATGATTTAGGATGTTTACTACTGCACCGCCTAATAAAAGGATAAACTGGTGTCACGTGTAATAGCGTAGCAGATCAAATGGAAGAGGTGGAAATTAGGCAGATCTAAGAGAAACAGAATATTAAATATTACAGCAAAAATTGTAAACTGATGGTTTACATGTCAACATGTCATTACGTTTTAGTAATGTTTATAAAATGAATTGGAATATCGCAAATATTTGTTTTGTAAGAATTGAATTTTAGCTTTCACAATATTGGAAATTCGCAATTTGAACTGCAAAAATGTGAGATGACAACCTCGTGAAAAACAATGGGAAAAACAACATAAAAAGTAATAATCTACATCACCTCCGAACAATCTACATACTCTACTAATTGTCGACATTGTCTACGCCAAAATTAATTGCCTACCGAATTTTCTACACCAACATGTCGACAATCCCGAAATACGCGTAGAGACACAACACTGCGCGCAACACTGGACGCCAGAAACGTGAAACATTGCTGGTAACCTACGTAATAGATTACGTGTCGATAACCACGTAGATTACATTGTGTAATCTACCTCGCTCGCCCCTGGTCAAAAATGTTCATGATTACTATACAAAAAATGGATGGTTGTAATTGTTGTCGCCACCATCCTATACATTCTTTTACGACAAATGTACTCGTATATAGATCTCGAAAACACCACATGCAATTTTTAAAACGAAAAAATGAACCTATTTAACCAACAGTATTAATTTACATATGATATTTAAAAAGATATTTAGAATTACAAACCGGGTCCGACATACCAAAATTAGACCCATGGAAGTGCAGATCAATCACTAAGTCTCGGTGTCTGAGTGATCTCACTGGGACACGTATTGAAAACAAGGACAGTAGATGCGAACAATCAATTTGGCCAATGATAACGTCGCGCACAAACATTTCGCAAGAAATTTGTCTTCGGACGAACAATGGTTCAATATTCAGCAACAAACAACGACCTACGGCCATACGGTTAGAGGAATTGTTATAGTACGGATTCCAGACAATTGACGCATACTCCAAGTGCGATCGAACAAATGAAGCGAAGAGGACTTTTAGAGTATATGGATCATGAAAATCTTTGGAGAATAAATTAAATTGTTTAATCTTTGGAGAAACGGATTAAAAACCATAACATTGAATTAGCCTTATTAATACATCTGTCAATATGATCCTTAAACGATAAATCTCGTGAAAACAAAACCCCTAAATCTAGAAAGAATGAACTCGCTCTATCATAACGCAATTTAAGAATAAACTATTATCAGGTCCATAACGTCCATAACGTCTTCTAAAAAAGTTTATAACTTTACATTTAGAAAGGTTCAGGCAATTTTGATTTAGCAGATCGCGATCATTTCTAATCTTACAAATGATTTTTACATCATCAGCGTAAATCAGAAACTTATGTTTCAAGCACCGCTTCACATCATCTATGAATGCAATAAATAATAGAGGTCCAATGTGGCTACCTTGTGGGTCGCCAGGCAAAACATTTATGTCTCTAGATAAAATATTATTTAAAAAATTTTTTTGAGTTCTGTTCGTCAAATTTGAAAAGATCCACTTTAAAGGAAGGGCATCACACTTGTTGAGCTGTCCCAGTTTCTTTACCAATAAAACATGATCAATTTTATCGAAAGCTTTGCTAAAATCAGTAAACACTACCTCAACACCATCACCACCTTCTAATGCTAACGTCAAATAATTAAAACAAAGCTAGATTTGTCACAGTTGACCGTCCGGGGTAAAACCTATGCTGGTTTACTGAGATGGGATTTTTAGTTAAGAAAAAGATGCGTTCCTTGACCATCGATTCGAATAACTTAGGAATAGCCGATAAGATAGAAATACCGCGGTGATTTTCGATATCCGTTTTCCGTTCACTGTTAAAAACCCAAATTGAAGATGCCCGTCAGCGGCTGAGCTAAGACCGAAGCACACTTTTTCAACACAAGCGGTTGAATTTTGTTCCGGCCTCAACTCATATTCACATTTACATTCAACAGAGCGTGCAGAACGTTAAAGAGAGCGCTAAATATTTCACAATTTACGACGGATGGGTTTAATTTATATTTTTTATGAGCTTTAGATTTCCGAATTTTTAATCTTGAGAGGCGACTATTAAACCATGGCTCGCGAATCAACGAAACTACAGGTGAACGGGGAATACATTGTTCAATTGCCAAGTTCATTATTTTATAAAACTGATCAAAATATGCGTATAAACTACCCGATATATATTGACCCCAATTAATATTGTCCAGAAACTTATTTAAAGCATTATATAATTTCCCTTTTTAAAGTTGAAAGACACTAGAATTAAAATTTACGTTAACATTAACACAATTTTCAAATATTAATTGGATATGTAGTGGTATGTGAAAATACTTGAAGAACCGCCGAGATCGTTCCAAGCAGTGATTGTGCCGTGTATTTGTACTGGAATGAACACCAGATCGAGGATATTGCTGCGCTAGTTCTCGATGTTATTAATCTGTCTTAGCCCGAGTGAACAGATTGAGTTCATCACCAGATCTGAAGTTAGATCACCATTGAATGGCAGAAGTTCATCATCAACAGTAAGCCATTTTATTTTCGGTAAGTTAAGATCTCCCAAAATCATCACAGAATCAATATCAGGAGCTGCAACTGCTAGTTGGTTTGAGAAAAATAAAGATAGCTCACCATATATATTAACGGATTCGCGTGAAGTTTGTCCTAAACTGTCCTAAAAAAAAAATAGGTTTTTTTAGGACAAAGTTCACTATACTGTACAAAATAGTGAAGCTTGTCCTAAATCCTAAAAACATTTAAATGTGGTAGTTAGTATAATATACTAAATTCGGACAAACCGATTTAACCATTGATTGATTTGTTTTTACATACTAATGTAGATTGAACTTGCTACAAATTTGATATTACCTGGAGTATTACCAGGAAACAAATAGAAAATGACCACAAAAATTAAATAAATAATAACGAAATATTTATTATGTTTAGTAATATTAGTATCCTAGCTTAATTAAGACAAAATTATAGTTTTTGGGTCAGGTCAACCAAATTTGCCTTGGAGTACTTAAAACCGAAATTCAATTTTCTGAGGCTCTCCCGAAATCTCCTATAAACCATCATGCAAAGTAACGTCTATTTTAAAATGCGACTAGGTCCTATATATGAGAAGAACACGTTTATTTTGGCCAAATTGGGAATTCAGGGTGGTAAGGACAGCCAAATTTGTATTGATTTGTATTGAGACGTGGATTATAGTATTTCCCCGGGAAACTTTGGAAAACCGTACATATGATTTGTGGAAGATCAATACAAATTTGGCTGTCCTAAACACCCTGAATTCCCAATTTGGCGAAAATAAACGTGTTCATCTCATATATAGAACCTAGAAGTATCTCTAAATAAATGCCAACTAGAGACGCGGGTTATAGTATTTCCCCGGGAAATTTTTGAAAACCGTACCTACTATTTGTGGAAGATCAATACAAGTTTGGCTGTCCTAAAACTCCCTGAATTCCCAATTTGGCCAAAATAAACGTGTGTATCTCATATATAGGACCTAGAAGTATCTCTAAATAAATGCCAACTAGAGACGCGGATTATAGTATTTCCCAGGGAAACTTGGAAAATTCGTGCATATGATTTGTGGAAGATCAATACAAATTTGGCTGTCCTATACACCGTGAATTCCTAATTTGGCCAAAATAAACGTGTTTATCTCATATAAAGGACCTAGAAGTATCTCTAAATAAACGCCAACTAGAGACGCGGATTATAGTATTTCCTCGGGAAATTTTGGAAAACCTCACATATGTTTTGTGGCAGATCAATACAAATTTGCTTGTATAAAATTCATTTTATCGAGTCATTTTGCAAAAATACGTTATATCGAGACATTTTACAAACTCACATACACAGTTTGTATTATTGTTGCTTTTTAGGACAGATTTAGGACAAATTGCACTAACGTATTAACGGAGGATCCATATGGTATGTAAACAGCAACTATCAACAACAACTTTCCATTGAAAGCAAGTTTAACAGCCAAAATCTCCAATTTGTTACTCCCAAGGTCAATAAAATCCGCACGTATATCTTTCGAGACAGCTAGCAGAACTCCGCCACCTCTCGCTGTCGATTCAAGATCAGTATAACGATCGCTTGAAGACATTGTAGTCTGGAGGATAGTACTCTGGAGAATTGTGCGAGCTTGTCAGCCATGTTTCCGTGATGCAAATGGATGTCATTTTCCTTTTTCCAACACCGAATATAGGTACATTTCACGCGATTTTGATCGAATTCCGCTAGCGTTGTGATAATAAATAGACAACGTGTTGTTTTTGACAGAGAGTGGCAGTGTCAGTTGAGCGATAGGTGCAGACAGCGGTATCGGATTTGAAAAAGGTATAAAATCGGTTGAGGTTGCAGTAGATATTGTTACAACGTCGTTAGAGCTGAGCGTGGGACTAAAAAATTATTATTCATTGATTTCTGACGTGAATTTAAAAATTCTTTAATCTAGACTCCAGAAGGCCACGCCGATGAATCCAGCATTCGGTTAAATTTGCTTACAGGAATACCGATTTTAAAAGTTACAAAATCGCGATCATCATTACGTCGAAAGCAATATAATACAGGTTTCTCGACTGCAAATTTGTTTTGATATACATCATGAGATCGTCAATCATCATCAATAACGTCCTTGCATAATTGAAAAATAAAAATCCACCGTAGCGGTTCAACGGTACGCAAAGTAGAGTTCAAGTCACCACTAAAAATAAAACGTTTTTTAGGCGAGTCCATATTATTGTCTAACGATTTATCAGTTGAAGTCGTTGTTGTGCCATTATTCACACTACTCTTTGATCTTTTAAGTATTAGTGTAGCAGATACCATATCAGTTTGTATTGTTTTTTTAATTTTGCAGACGATGACTGTTGAGATGGTGTTGGTTTTTACAAACTCTCCACGTTATTATTAATAGCGGCTGATGTTTTATTTAGCAATGACAAGGACGCTGATATAGCATTGATAGAATTACTCAAATTAAAATTGAAAAAGCTCCTACGGAAGCTGTCAGATTGCAAAGTTTGTCATTTACAAAAAAACAAAAAAAGAATTAAAAGATTCGAATAAATTTAACAATTAGCGGAATTAGGAAAAATGGGTTTTCTATCATACAAGAGAAATTTACGAAAATTCCGGAAGGTCTAATTTATCACTTTAAAATTCGAGATCTATGTTCAAAGCTCGATGTGTTGGCTCCATTTTGTAAAATTGCCATGATAATATTTATTGATTGAAGAGAAACCATTGAAGATTTCATACATTAACTAACACAACAACAAATATAAGCAAGCAGAAATTAAATTTAGGACACATTAATATGAAAACGTTTAGTTTCCTAATATAAACTTTACGATTCAGCACAAAACATAACGAAAACTATTATTGTTCGTAAACCAACAGGACAAATTAAATACATTTTCCACCGTTCTGTAAAATTGTTGAAATTCGCAACTCATCAAAATAGCACCCGAAGCTTTCGCGTGTAAATTAAATAAAAATCAACAAATTTAAAATTAATAGAAAAAGTTTTTAAAAATGGATCATCTCTTAATTACGTTACACACCAACAACGTATTTTAGGTCATTTTTGCCATATATCCAATGGTACGCCTGCGGTGAAGTCAATTTAATTGAACTACTTCATGCAGCAAAATTCTGTATATCGAACGTACAGCTTTTTCAACGTATAATTCAATTTTCCTATTTGCGGTGTATCTGTGTGTGTGCACAACCACCAATAAAAATCGAAACTACAGCATAATAATGGTCATAGCTGTACACAGAATATTATAATTCCAACTTCTGTATAACTCGTATATAAAACTGATTATATATAGTTTAGCAAATAGTACATACAATTTCCCAGCCCCTTATTATTACCTCCCAAACTAGCAGTCTACATTTTACGATCAGTCAATTTGCCATGCAAAATATTACAAAAGCACAATATAGAGAAACGAAAAATCGAATTCAAATTTTCCATTGTATACCGTAGAAGAAAATTTAAAGTGAGCTTTTCTTATTTATTTATTTCGATTTACCATAAATAGCATGTTGCGAATTAAATTATAACTTTCCGTTTTCTCCTATTATTATTTGGCTTCAATTGAATAACGGGACAATGATGTCGTATTGTAGATCTTTATAGCTATTAGACCACAAAGAAAATCAGGAAATTATTATGTGATATGTCACAATGCAGTACTTCTTAAACTGTGCAGCGCGAGCCTAATTATAGTGTCCTTTATTTCGATATGAAGAGGACATGGTGTTCACGAGTACTTGTGGCAATAAATGCTTGAAATAAAACTAATTTTAGTTTCGATCACTATAAAAAGGTTTACTATATTACTATATTCACTTTTCTTCTTCACTATTTCACTATTTCTTTCTCTATAGTTTTTGTAAATATTTTGAATAGTTCAGCATTTACAAAAAAAAACAATTTTTTCAACAACCGGTGTTGTGCCGTCTACGTTTAATGTGAAATTTTCAACATGTTGGTGTGGAAAATAGCGAAAACAGTTCATTTTAGCGTAAAGTAAGTCGACAATTCGTAGGGATAATTTTGTCGTTGTTCTCATTATTTTTCAGTTCGAATTTGGCATTTCACAGTTTTCTAGTTCAATTTGCGAATTTTCAATATTGGGTATTCATTTTTAGAAAACAAACAGTAGTAGTTGTTTAAAATAATTCAAGATATTTTACATTTCTGTATTTACAATGCCGCTTATTTTTACAAACTCTACCAGTACTGGAGAAATAGGTAACTGACATGTCACATTTTCGTTTTGGTGATTGGTTTTCGAAAATATGATAATTTGTAAAAAATAGTCGAGCTAAACTCGAGAGAAGACTAATTATAGAATTTCAAATAGGTTGTTCTTGACAAAATGTGTTTTGAATCGTTCCATAATCTGAGCTGTTTAAAAGTTTATTTTCTCAGCTTCATCTGTATCCGGTATTTTACATTAAAACTTTCGTTTATAATTTGTTACGGTAAAATTTAATAGACTATTCTGCTTAGACCTATCTTGAATTTTGGGCATTTTTTTAGCGATTGCATTCTTATTAAATGAATTTTTTTGTTTACAAATTAAGGGTCATTAGTTCTATTCATCGAACTAGAGATTTTGCAACTTCTGGCTCCCTTATTTGCTTAAGTGATCACATCGTTCTCGATGAGAGCGATGACTTTTAACAATGTTTTGCACCTACTGCAGATTTTACTGTACCAATTGCGAAACCCCATGCCATTTTGCGTTTCCCTAACTCCCAAAGCCAATTTATTCTTCTGATTCTCGTGACGGGAATCCACGTGTCCACGTATTTGATGATGAACTCGTAAGTAAGCAAAATGAGTGCATATCGTTGCAAAGGACAAGCCATGTACACTGTAATGCGTTTCTTCGTTCCAAAATCACCAACAGCGTTTCATGATTGGTCTCCAGCTGATTACGACCGTAGATGTATCGATGAAAGTTTTTAGAGTGAACATCAATGGCAAAGCCCCTCGCTGGATCTGCGGTATAGGTCATCATTCATCATTACGGCTCCTATGCCATGCCCTCGCGCTACGATATAAACACATTTTAAGCTTCTCAAAAGCTATTTGATGTGCCCGTTGCCAATCAAATCTAACGTCGTTGTACAATACTTCATCTAAACTGCTCCGAGAACTCCAACCCTTTCTGGTCAAATTAACACTAGTCGCAATTAAGCCAAAAGCCATATACTCTTGGATGCGCTCCAATGCCTAGAAGAAATAGTCGCGATTGTCATTTTCTCGTCACTTCCTCCAATGATAAAACCGTCATTGAAAGGAAAAGTACCTTTAGCCCGCCCGCTCATCATTATTTCCATCAATTGTTGAAAAATGGCATCCATCTTCACCTGCAAGAATTCGTCAGATAGGTCGATTTTGCTGAACACTCGGTATTAGAGCATATTTCTACCGGAGCTGGCAGTGGATGGTTGTTTGGTTTAGTATGGTTGATACTTGTTGAAAAAACGGCGCAAATTTGAATTAGTCGGAATTAATTTTTAACAGCTAGCAGCGATGCAGCAAAATCCGAGTAATCTATCGGACTCATCACTCCTAATAATTATAATCCCTTGTGCTCATTTATGATCAACTGCTGCCAAAGGCACCGGCATTATATTGCTTTTATTACACAAACCCATTTTTGAGATTGTCTTTTGTCAATTTTATTACATACGCTCGCAATAGTCACGCTCTATAGATCCAGACTCGAGAGTCGAGCACATTTCAACTGTGCTGTAAACTTTCCAAGCATAATAATTGGGTCCCCCGAAGCACTCATTGCTAGATCATCTCACGTGGCCACCGCTGGCGATTCTAGTAGGTTCTGGTTGCTTTGCAGAATCGGGTTGGAATTTTAATTTGGCGTGGTCGATTATTGGCTCAACAAACTTTCGGGTCGAGACAGATACAGCGCCCACAATAAGACTTCGAAGTGGATAGAAGTTTCATTGTCCTCCACGAATGCGTCGTGTTGATGCATCTAAATCACTTAATGTGCCTTGTAACCGACCTGCTTGCAATTAAAACATTCCTTTCCCCGAAATTAATTGTTCACACTTTCGACGCGGGAAATTCGCTTTCCGCCTTTTGTTAGCGATCGACTTTAAGGCTGCTTAATCTTGTCGCAAAGTTGACAATACCTCAGCTGCTTCGTGTTGCATCTTTTGACTTTCCAACTTGAGAAGAAGTTTCTCCAACGGCTGCGCGCCTTGTGGCTTGTTGAATCCACAAACATCAATACCTTCAAATTCACTGAAACAAAATGCAGATTAATCGGCAAATTCTCGGAGAAATTTACAACAGCCTGTTTTTCGCCTTCAAATGCTTACAGCGCAGCGAAAGCCTAGGATAAAAAGATAATTTCGTCATTGTGGTACCACAATAATTCGAATATCAAATTATTTTCTTTTAACGTTGATGGCGGTGGTGATAATGCTTTTACACGTGAATTTTCAGTTTTGAAGTACTCGCGTTCTCCATTTCAAATTGAAAAAAAAAAAAATAAAAAAAATAAAAATTAAAGATAAAAACAAATAAAATAAAATTAAGATTTAGAATTATAAAAAGTGTTTCTTCAGTATTAATTAGTTCTATGAAGCTCTGGTTTTAAAAAATCTTGTTGTCTAAGACTTGCGGTAGGAGTATATTTAGGCTTCCTAGAATGTATAATGCGTTTTTCCTAGGAGTACATTTGCAATGAGCATTGCATCAAGTAATTTTCGCCTATTAGCCAGACTCAAGATTTTATAATGCTTTCATCTAGTAGTGTATGCTGAAAGACGAGTTACGTTTATGTGATAGCTATGATCATGTCCCTAGTCCCAATCAGTTCTTTACATTGTGAACAATAATACTTGTTTCTGAATACTTTCAATTCTATCAATGTGAGATCGATACCGGGCTGCATATTCCAGCTGAGATATGGATATAGCTGAAGTGTAAGATGAACAAGGTGTGCTGATCGGATTAGTCTTTGGTTCAGCTCTTGATAGAACCAAACATAGAATTCGCCTTTTCAATAATTAGATTAATATGTTTGTTAAAGTGGATGTTTCCCAAATCTTTCGTCTCATTTACTCTTTTGATTTTTATGCCTTTGATGTTAATAACCACTAATTAATTGGTTGACTTCACACCACTCACTGATTCTGGGTATGTTGTCTTGTTGGAATATGGTATCTGGTGAGTTTACAATACTTCTGAAATTTTTAAATAATTTGCAAATTGATTACAGATGGGTGCGTCTCACATGTGAGTCTTGTACCATGTTGAAAATTGGACAGATGTTCTGGAATGATATTTTTGAAACTTTTACACACTAGAATTTCAAATAACTTTGGCATCATTGATGCATTAGCATGCGTCCTCTGTAACAAAAAATATCATTTAATTTAAAAATCAGTGTAATCAATGTTTTCCATTTGCTTGGGAATAATCCACTATGAAGTGATAAATTAAACAGTAGATGAAGCATAAATTCATTAGCTTGATTTTTTATAATAAATGCTGGAATACCACCCGGGCCGCAACCCACCCCAATTTTTCATTCTTTAAATTGTCATGGCTGATGATTGGCTTAGAAATTGAAGCAGTGTTGCAATTTAACTTAATATAATATTTGAAATCGTGGATTGTGAATTGAAAAGAGTATATTGGCTATTTCTTTATAATTTGATGATTTAAAGTCTCCTAGGTGAATTGCTGTCTGGATGGAACCTAGGAATTTGCGTTTGAATCTAAAATAATTCCAAAAGTTCTACTTAATACTTCAACTTAATCATGTATCTCTTCACTTTTCATTCTTATGAATCTTAACATTCTTTTTTCATTCTTATCATTATTATGATTATCATTCTTATTATTCTTATTCTTATCATTCTTTTCATTCTTATCATTCTTATAATTCTTATCATTCTTATTATTCTTATCAATTTTATCATTCTTATCATTCATATCATTGTTATGATTCTTATCAATCTTATCATTTATATCATTCTTATCTTTCTTAATATTCTTATCATTCTTATTATTCTCAGATTTCTTATCATTGTATCATTCTTATAATTCTTATCTTACTTATCATTCTTATCATTCTTTTTATTCTTATAATTTTATCATTCTTATCCTTCATATCATTCTTATCATTCTTGTTATTCATATCATTCTTATCATGCTTCTTATGATTCTTATCACTCTTACCATTCTTATCATTAACATCATTTATATCATTCCTATCATTCATTTGTATCATGCTTATTATTCATATCATTCTTATTATTCTTATCATTCGCATCATTCTTATCATTTTTATCACTCTTGTTATTCTCATCATTCTTATCATTTTATCATTTTTATCTTTATTATCATTCTTATCATTCTTGTCATTCTTATCATTCTTATCATTCTCATCATACTTATTATTCTTGTCATTCTTACCATTCTTTTACTCTTATCATTCTGATCGTTCTTATCATTCTATCAATCTTATCAATCGTATCATTCTTGTCATTCTTATTATTATCATTCTTTTATTATTATCATTCTTAAAATTATATTATATTTTAATATAGAAGGAATTTCAGCAGCAGATTTCAATTAAAAGTAATTGTTGGCCGAATTGTTCTCGTGGTTCATACAAAATACAATAAATGCTGCTATCAACCTTTAATTGAAGTTGGAGGAATACGCGAACGTAGGATCTCTTACAGTTATTAAGTGTTGAAAATAGTCTCTTTTACACCCAAAAATATTTTTATAACATTTGAAATAAAAAATGATTGCTTTCTTTCTTAAATAGCCATTAAGATACTCTGACAAAAATGTGCACGGAATGTATTCTCCATATTAAGCGTGGAGGTATAAAATCTTAAAGGTATCTGTAGAGGATTAGATGAGAAAAATACGAAATTGATAAACTGGCGTACAGAATACTAAAATATGTCAAGTATGTTGGAGCATACAAATTCTTAAAAAATAATTTAAGTTGTTATCGTACGGCACCATATGCAGCATACATGTTCTTTTTTGTACAATGATGGTTCCTAAATTGAATATTAATTTTATTAGTAAATAATTTTTATGTTATCATTAAATAGGATGCTACCTTATTTCTCCAACTACGATTTCATATAGAAACATGCTACATACATAATCATGTTACGTCTACTACATATTGCCTTGTTAAATAATCTGTGTAATTTTATTGTTTGGAAAATTGGCAGCATATTTATGCTCTGTTCTATGTTTTAAATGTAAATACAGTACACAGTATAAATTAACAATGGTACTTGTAATACCGGATATGTTTGAGAAATTAATAGTTTTGTGGTTAAAGAGTTGTAATTTACCTAAACAACGGTACAACTTGCTTAGTACCCATTTTTCGAACACGAAATTGTTAAATTTATGATTTGAAAATTTTTAGTATCCAATAAAAATGATTTATAAGGCAAAGTAATATACGAGGACATATCCATCGTTTTTATCGAGTTTGCTTTAATTACATGTAACCCTTGTTACTAAGAAATGGTCTGGGGTTTTGTTGTACTACTTACTTACCGTTTTCAAAATAATATGTGTTCCTGTATTTCTCTAGGGTAAATTTTTTGACTAAGACCAATATCATTACTATCATTGTTAGTTCAAATAAAAACTGAAAAAGGGGCAACTTTGGGATTCAGGAATAATTATGTATATGTGATTAAACAACTAAGCCAGGATACTACTTTTAATAAAATTCCAGTTATTTTTGATGATTTTCTTATCCTTTGTTACATGAACATTTTATTTTATTAACTACTTGGTGGGGTTGCAAAACCATAACTACTTGTTCGAATGGGAAATTATTCAAGTAAAGTTGATTTCTTGAATAATATCAGAGCCTCCTTAATATAAGAGCCGTAACATTCCGCCATTTTTTTCCATGAGCTTTCCATAGAGGGGAAGCTTTTTGTTCTTTTTCATACCAATCAGTGTATTTTAATATTTTTTTAGAAGCTTTTTTGTATATAAACACATTAATGCTTCGTTTCAATTTTTAATTTGAATGGTTAGTTCAATATTCAGGAAAAGCATATTTTAAAATTGAGTCATATTATGTCGAATTAACGCAAAAATATTTAAATTAGTCTACCACAAAATTTTTTTTTTTATTGTAGAAATAAGAATTTGTTTATATGTGTATGTAAGAAATTAATATAGGGTGTTCCATCAAAAATATCAGCATTTCTTTCCCAAAACAAACGTTGGTTAAAAAATGCTTTATGAATAGCTATGTAATATTATTGTGCTCTGGGTTTATTGTGCTCTGGATTCTATTACAACATTGTAGATGAACAACCTTCGAACACTCTTTTTTCGTTACTTGTTAAAAATTTGATTTTTCATCGCAACAAATTTGCAGCCTACATTGTTTCATCCTGTAGTATAAACTAACTGGAGCTTCATAAAATAAAAACATTATATTATAGAGCTTTTCGCATTAAAAAACCAATCAAAAGATGTCGCTAAGTATACATTAAAGCTAAATATTAAAACCTAAACGTTTGTTAACTAAAATTTAACAATTTATTATGTATACTGCCTGGTTCAATAGATTATTGAAATCTCCTGGAACTGAAAATAACCGAAAACGAGCGAATTGAAATAAGAAAAGAAAAAATTTGGAAAAATGTGACATTTTTCTATTATTGTTTTTCAGCGCGCAGCAACTACGATGGTAAATATTTTGCGATGAAAAGCTTTATTTATGCCAACCATATTATAAATAAAAATTATAATTGTTTTGAGTTTTATTAATTATGTTAAATTATTATTTTAAAGATTTCGCGCTTAACTTACAATAATAATGGTTTATTTTCGCAAATAGTTATTTAATTATTTTACAATTTTCTGTAATTTTAAGTAAATTTATTACAGAGACATCTGTAAACGGATTTTCAAATTACAGAAAGCTCGGTTTTGCAATCAAATAAAATTGAAGTTTTTTACGTTTTGTTCTGTTTTGTAATAATATTTAATTAAGAAAACCATGCCAACGTTGATTTTTTGTATACAAAATAATAATAGATTTTGATGTAAAAATTTTATTATATGAATAATATTATTGTTTCTACATGGTGATTCATAAAATTTCGTTTCAGCTCACGTTTTCTCTTTAATTTTATTATACATGGAGAATGTTTAGATTGCTATTAAGTGCATCGTTCATCTCAAAAATTCTGAGGTGCATGTGACCAGAATTTACCAAATAAGTTACATTTTTATAAAACTAAATTTTAAATTGGATGTAAGAGGAATCCGCGGCACCACCCTTTATTATCTTACTTTATAAACCTACACAACTAAACGGAAAGCTCATCCTTTATAGAAAATTAATAAATTTATGCTCCGTTTTAGATTAAATTTACCAAATAAATACTACATTATGATGGCTAATTTTCAAATATGTGTTCTTTGAATAGTTTATTTAAAATATAAAATTAAAATTTAGATGATTTGTTTAATTTTTTATTCATAAACTCATGTTCAAAAATTTTCCAATTACTACGGTTTCTTATAGTAATTTAATAAAAGCTTCCCCTCTACTGAAAGCTGTCTTTTTAATATTACGGCTCTTCAAAATCATAGATGGCTCTGATAATATATTTTACATCAGTTTGAATTCTCGGTAGCTTTGCATCTAATTTATAATGCCGAATAGGTTCGATGCTTCTAATTTTATTTGATTTAAAGAAATTCCACGTTTATTGAAATCGTGACTAAAATATATTTCCAGATTTTAAAATGAGAAAAGGTTCGAATGATACTATAAAAGATCTTGTTGGCACCAATTTCTTGACCCTTTTATCAGCGGGTTAAACGAAAACTTGCCAATGTTGCAGATTATCTACAAACCTAGAACGGTACTGGAAACTAAAACATCTTGCTTAGAAATCTAGTAACTGCTTCTGGAGAAAAGGAGGAAAAATTCGAGCAAATATTGTGAAGCTGCTGAAAAATATTTCGATAACCTACAACTGGGAAAAATGCAATGCAAAGCAATTTGGTTGGCAAGAGAAATTTAAATTAACGCTGTGAACAATTCATTTAAAATAAAGCATCAATATCCAAAAGCTAAATTTACAAAAATGTTTTAGAAATAATGGTAGTCTTGGTGGGAAGCTGTCTGGGGGAATCAAGTTCGTACTTTTGTCAGCCCCGTATGTTGCAGCTTCCGCAATGGTTCGTGTTACCTCCTCGTGGTGACCAACGGACAACTAGCTGACTACGGTATTTATGGTGTGTCTGGAGCCCAAGATAAAAAGATCTCATTCACTAACGGGGTACTTGGATGTCTGCACAGTTGAACCTTTATTTCTCCGCTACTCGTAGAACAAAACATGGATGAAAATAACAATTTAAAACAAGAAAAGTCCGGCGTTCTTAAAAACTCGGAAATTAATGCTGGTAAGATTTTGTTTTCCAGCGCTATTCTCCAAGATATAGGTAACGAACGTAAGAATTTAGGCCGGGGTCGCAGAACGTACGAAGAAAACGGAACCAGCTAGGACTTTGGCCATTAAACCAAGCCTTCAGACTGGGTCCTTGAATACAATTGCTATGGACATAAGCACAAGCTAAGATGGTCCCTCGTATCAACTTAAAAAACAATAAAAAAGGCCTGGAAAAACTCTAGCAAAGTTCAACAAGACTTTGTTTGACGTAAAAAACAAACCGTAATATAAGGAAACGATTTCATGAGCTAAAACGATTAGTGAAATAAAGCAGGAGGGCTCATTTGGAGGCTTTCAATCACAAGGCAGAGATTTCAGGAGGAATGACAGAAGAATGCAAAAGAAAACAAGAATGCAGGAAACTGTATTAGGCCTTTCAATGAAGTGCTAATAGAACACTTAGTGGCGGCTGTCACTGACAGGGCCTAAAAAGACGGATATATATATATATATATATATATATATATATATATATATATATATATATATATATATATATATATATATATATATCAGCCAGAAATTTTAGGAAGGGGAAGAAAGCCTTAGCCGCCATTTTCCAAAAAACTATCAGGAAAAACCCTGAAACGGCTCGTGCTTGCCAGGACACAGGTTGGCACTGGAGTCGTGTCAAGTCCATATTTTGTGCCGACCAACGGTTATTGACGCTGTACCAAAATACTGTCGAGATCCTAGGTGAAGACTGATCTAGTGCTAGACTAGAAGAACCCCCTGGAGTGGTTATCTCGCTCTATACATTACACTTTTTTACTTTGTGTAGTTAGACTTTTAATTATCGTTAGAAACTTCACACCGGTTTTAATGATCACAATCTCAAAGTAAACAGGTTCGCAACCAAATATTCCTTATATCAAATATTTTATAATTCTGGATGAGTGCCAAATACTTAAGGTATATTCATTTATCTCGTTCCTGTAGCACTTTTTCACGCCTTTGTGTTCCCGCTAAACCCTCGAGAATGCGCTATTGAATAAAATATGTTTATTAAGATAGGCATTTCGGTCATATTTTATACTCGTATTGAGACGTCTGTGTCAATCAATTTAAGCAAGAAACTGGAATTGCTTTAAATTTAAAGATTGATGGATCATTCCTTGATAAATGTCTGTGATTCAATCAAACAATCATTGTTCAATTGATTCGAAATAAATAAAAAGTATAAAATAAAATAATTCTTTTGATCAATATATGCATTGGGGCGATACAATAAAATGATAAAGGAAAATTTACTAACCACTTTGTGTATAAACTACATTGCTGATTGAATTTTAATTTATTTATCTAACAGCTCTTTAGTCCAGATACTAATATAAAATCCAACAAAAAACATTTTTGTTTTATAATTGAAATTTTCCAGCTGTATATCACACAGCCCGTAATTGCAAGGCAACACCTGAATTGGAAATTTGTATTCAATAATGGTTTTTTCCCTTGACTCGTTTTCATGGCGTAATTTTTAATCTGTCAATCAATCAATCACACAATGCATGTATCACACTGTCGCTATTTTACAGAGATTTTTTTTTTTTTTTTACTGTTCTATACCACAAAAATACTGTCATCGTGTTTTCGGTCAAACTATATGTCTATATGCAACGATTTATTTACTTTGTATGTATTATAAATAGGAAATGAAATTGTAACGAGATTTTCTCTTTCCTTTTGTAATTAGAGTTTTGATTAAGCCGCACATTTCAATGAGTCTAAACACGAAAGACACAGATGCTGTTTTTAGAGTTATATTTACTTTACCGTAATCATTCTTGAGTAAATTGTCAAACTTCGCTCCAAAAAGATATGAAGCATGATATGTTTGAGATCAAAGTTGGCAGTATAATGGTAAGTCGCCCGACGTGGTAAAATGTGCCAAAAAACATAGCTCCACATAAGTTTTGATGCTAACATAGCAGAAGGGCACCTAGAAATTAAACTCCTAATTAGTCTCATCAATAATATATCATTAAGAATATGTGTAAATCAAAATTCATTTCGAAAGGGACCCCTCCCTCCGGCACGGCACGTTAATGCAGTATTTTCGCCTCTTCCAGAATCCCTGCGATCTGGATAAGATTCAATGGACCAATGATTGATTATCAACATTGAAAAAATTTTATTCGACCATACAGGTTGCACAAAGGTGATCGACGTGGTTTTGAATTGGTATTTGATGTAAGAAGCAAATTTTACTACCAGCCACATGCTCAGAAATCTCTGAGATTTTGTATTACTACATCTACTATATCATTGTGTAATTATATTCTCTCTCAAATAACAAAAACCTCTGAGCATGTGGCTGAGAAATATTTGTTCCTAATATCAAACATTAATTCAGTATCACTCGATCATCTTTGTGTGGTCCGTGTAGGGCTCGAGACAATTTTTTTTTTTAATTTTTAGGAATGTTGTATTACACTCAATGATATTCACGTATTGAAAATGTTTACGAATCGTTTGCGACCTGTTTCAATTGCATTAGTATTAGTGTTGTTATCTGTATATGACGAAAACTGAGTTAAAATCGAGAAATTAAAAAAAAGTTTGACACAAAATAGAGAATTAAAAAAACATAATCATCGTAATAATCAGATATTTTAAATCTCAAATCTCTCCGCACCTTGGTCCGTTCGATTTTCATAATTATAACGGAGAAGTCCGCAAATCGAAATTTTGGCACATAGCCATATGCATTAAAGCTGTTCAGTTCCACAAAAATATGTCACATGTCTATGCGGATTGTCAGGGTGCCACATTTTGGCTCGTTCATTTTATCATAATTAGAACGAAAAAATCTGCAAATGGAAATTCTATGGAGTGACTGCTTAGGATTCTGGTATATAGCCACCTATACCGGGTGAGTTTTTTAAGCTAAAACTTTAAAATATCTCGGAAAATAATCTCTCTCTCTCTCTCTCTAGCTTCACATCCCATGAAGGGATTTTGCCGCCCGCACTATGGTCCTCCAGCCGTCTCGGTCCATCGCTCTCGACCTCCAGTTTCGACATCCTAGTGCCTGTAGATCTTGTTCGACGTCGTCACGCCACCGCAGTCGGGGTCTTCCTCTACGACGCACACCGGCTGGTTGTTGATGGAACACTTTATTGGTCATCCGTTGTTGTGGGGACCTTGCAACGTGGCCGAGCCATCTTACTCGATTGGATTTGATGAATCCGATAATATCGCAACCTCCAAGAATTTGCTTTATTTCGTGATTCATACGAATCCGATATTCGTTGATCGCAACTTTAATTGGACCAAAGATGGAGCGAATGACCTTCCTTTCGAAGGTAGATAATAATCTACAATCATTAGTGGTCATGGTCCAGCTCTCGCTTCCGAAAGCCAGCACAGGTCTTATGAGTGCTTTATAAAGTGCGAGCTTGCACGACTGCGATAGATGTCTAGATCGCAATAATTTTGATTGGGCGTAGAAAACTCGATGTGCGGCAGCGATTCGGGCTTTTATATCTGCCTGCATGTCATTTGATGATGTTATAACTGACCCGAGGTATTTGAAGTTTTCAACGCGATCAAAATTATGGTCGCCAATTCCGAGATTTTCCGTAGAGATGTTCCTGGGTGTTGATACAAATTTGGTTTTGTTACTGTTCACCTTCAAACCAAGTCTTCTTGCGCAGCGATCGAGCGGCACGAAACTGTCTATGATATCGCTAGGTCTTCGGCCAAGAAGCACGATATCATCTGCATATCCAAGAATTTGGCCTGATTTATTAAATATACAGCGCGAAGTTTCGATGTTGCTTTTCCTCACTACGTACTCAAGCGCCAAATTGAACAGCACAGGCGCGAGTGCATCTCCCTGTCGAGCACCAGATGTTATTTCAAAGGAGTCTGACACAGTTCCTTCGATTACAATTCTACATACAGACCCAGACGTTGTTAATTTGCACAGAGAAACGAGTTTCTCTGCAATTCCTAGGCATATGAGCGCGGCCCAAAGGTTATCGCGGTTTATACTGTCATATGCCTGACGGAAGTCTATATATAATTGATGTATGGTTATGTTGTACTCCCAACATTTTTCCAAGATCATCCTCATGGTGAAACACTGGTCAGTGGTCGATCGATTGGGACGAAAACCACACTGATAGTCGCCAATGATGTTTTCGGCGAGAGGAATGAGTCTGGCAAGTACAACATTAGCCAACACTTTGTAAGCAGTATTCAATAGAGCTATACCACGATAGTTTTCACATTTAAGACGAAAATAATCCCTCTACGATAAAAATGACAATTATCAAAATTAAATCATTCTGGAGGGAAAATACATTAATGGTATAATTAGGACAAATTGTATTTCTTAAATTTAAAAAAAAAAACTACTTTTAGCGTAACCCAGGAACAACGACGTGGACATCATCTTTTAATTAAATTAAGTGCTCAAAATGATGGCCTTCGACTTCAATGCACTTATTAATCAGCATTTAAATTAAATTTAATTAGTTTAAAACTAATTTCAAGTATTTACAGTGAAAACGTGTTAATTTTAATGCAAACATATTGCAGACTCGTATGCAAAATGTTCTCAGTAGGAGAAATCGAAAAAAATTTAATATCGCCTATTACAGCGCCATCTATCATGAATCGAAAAAAATGTTTCAAGGAAATCCTACGTACTTTTAGCCATAGAATCCGAATCTGCAATAAAAAATAGGGGTTCCTATCTTAGTTTCCAAGTTGCTCCCCACCCCCTTTCAAACAGGGACGGGGTCCTAATTTTAGCACTAATGTATTTCCCCTCCAGAATGATTTAATTTTGATCATGGTCATTTTTATCGTAGAGGGCTTATTTTCCGAGATATCGAAAAGTTTCAGCTTAAAAAACTCACCCGGTATAGTGCAATAGATTAAAGTCAAAATCTCAAGGATTCACTCCATAGAATTTCCAATAACAGACTTTTTCGTTCTAATTAGGATAAAATGATCGGGCTAAAATGAAGCACCCTGACGATCCTAATAGACATATGGATCACTTTCACGAAATTACACAGTTTTAATCTATTGCACCTTTTACGTGGCTATGTACCAAAATCTCTAGGATTCGCTCCACAAAATTTCCATTTGCAGACCATTTTGGTCTAATTAATATAAAATGAGCACCCTGACGATAAACATGTGACGTTATACAGTTTTAGCCTAGCACATGGCTATGTGTCAAATTCTTTAGGATTGGCTCCACAGAATTTCCATTTACAAACTTTTTCGTTCTAATTATGATTAAATGAACTGATCGAAATCAGGCACCGTTCTTTCCCCCCGCCCTCCCATCTCTTTCTATGTGGTTATGTGTCAAAGTGTCCAGGATTTACTTCACATAATTTAAATTTACTGATTTTTCCTTAGCTTGGACAGACTACGGATTAATTAAACTGGTTTAGCAAAATTCGGTCAAGTACTCTAGGAAATAAAATTCAATTCAGATCGACATACTACGAAAAATTCAAAAATCTAATAGGAAATTCAAGTTTTTCCATAGGGTACTTGATTGAATTTTGCTAAACCAGTTTAACTAATCCGCAGTCTGTCCAGGCTAGTTATGCAAAGTGAAAGAACCCAAATAAGGCACAGAGTTGGACATATTGAGTCTATTGCTCTTCATTATACGCTTCACAGAATTTCCATTTACAGACTTTTCCATTATAATTACGAAAAATAAATGGACCGAAATAAGACACCCTGACGATCCGCATAGACTTGTGGGCATGGCGTATTTTTGCGGAGTTTGACCGCTTTAATCTATTGCATAATTGCAGAATGTAGGAGGCCAGTGCCAATATCGCCAAGATTCGCTCCACAGAATTTAAATGTACGGACTTTTTCTTTACAATTATATTAAATGAACGGACCCAAATGTGGCATCCTGCAAATTTGCATAGACATGTGCCGTAATTTGCGATAGTGAACAGCTTTAATTTTTTGTATAAGTGTCTATGTGTCAAAATCTACAGGATATACGGTAACAGAATTTATATTTTCGGACTTTCTCGTTCTAATTATGTAAAAATAAACGGTTCAAAATGGAGCAAATTGTCGATCCGCATAGACAAGCAGCGTATTTTTTCGAAATTAAAATGCTTTCATATATTGCATTACGTAGGTGGCCTATGTGCCAAGATTTATTTGGTTCGTTACACTTAATTTCAATTTTCGGGCTTTCTCGTTCTAATTGTGATAAAATGAACGGGTTTATGCGCTATGTAAGTGGATATGCCAAAATCTCTAGGATTCGCTCCACAAAATTTTCATTTGCAAGCTTTTTCGTTATAATTATTATAAAATGATCAGGCTAATGTGTAGTTAGCCCTAATGGTCCACATAGACATATGGCGTAACTTCGCTAAGTTGGACAGGTTGCTATATATGTAAAGTAAAATAAGGCTCTTAGTTGTGGGTTTGTTTTATTCAATAGTGAAACTATCTCGACTGTTAGATGGTTTGTTGATAACGACATTTAATAACGACGACACTTAAAATCTTTAAAATTTGTTTATACATTTTTTAATCTATGATATGGCATTATGTTTATTGAATTTTTTTACAATCATATTTAACGGTTTTTTTACGCTATTGGCCGTAGACACTTGGCGAAACACACTAATACTTAATAAAGACATTTTTATTAGTCACTTGTTTTTTGTTTCGCAGTTATTTTGAATAATTTTCAAAAAGTTTAAAAAATCACTCGATCGATTTCGACTTGTTAGGTCATCATCAGTAGATACTCCTGATGATGACCTAACAAGTCGAAATCGATCGAGTGATTTTTTAAACTTTTTGAAAATTATTCAAAATAACTGCGAAACAAAAAACAAGTGATTAATAAAAATGTCTTTATTAGGTATATTTAACGGTCTTTTGAAATTCAATAAAATTTGTATTCAAACCTTGTAATTTGCGTCTTATACAGGGTTAATTAACTTATAAGGAAAATGTGGCTCAATGAATACTTCTCATGGTCCGGTCGATTCGTGAAATTTTCACTACAAATTTTTCTAAACAATACGCAAAGAAATTTCAAAATTTTCTCGGACATTGATATTCTCACTCAAATAAGAAAAAACTCTTTCTGAGTACGAAACTAAGTAAAATTGGTTTCGTTATCCAAATCGTAATTCAGAACCATCCATACCAATTTTCATTAAAGTTAAAATGTATCATTTTATAATTAACCAACTTTTAAAAAAATTTAATTTTTCACAGTGTTAGTTTTGTTATTTTGGCCGAAACTTGATTCCGATTATCTTGTGATGTTTTTAATTAAAGTTTAGGATTGCTTGCCTCTTTTTTTAGTTCAAAATTAATTGCGAAATTCGTTGAACCATTGTTCTAGGAATAACACGATACCATAAAAAAAATTTGGATAATTTTTGACCAAAACTTCAAAACGTACCTAAAGAAGTAAAAGCAAATCTAATTGCATTGGTAGCAAAATCAATGGTGTGTGAAATATTGGGGTTCTTAAAGCTCATTTTTATATTTTAGGGTTAATATTAATTTGAGTGACTGCATCGGAGCGGTATAAAACAAATTATAAAATGAAATGAAACAGGAATATCCTTGGCATATGCCTCATCCATCAGAACTGGGAACCGGCTAGGATTCATTGGAACAATCAATCATTATTCCGAATATATAACTTGAATAAGTAACACCAACAAAGAGAAGAGCAGACCCCTTTATGGATAGCATAGAATTTGATTTTCTTTTGAAATAAATTTTCGACACGAGGAGCAAAACTTGTAATAATTCTGTATTTTAAAAAATTTGAAAAAATTTCAAAACTTAAATCACTTTGAATCATTCGATTTGTTGAGAAATACAAGATAAATACAAATTGTGTTTTATTCTTGCCAATTTTATGGCACTCAATTGCCAATAACATATAACGTTTTGAGTGATTTATTGTTAAACCACGGTTAAAATAATATTTTCACAGTGAAATGATTTTCAAAGAACACACATCACATTAATATGTTTAAACTTTTATTCAATGGATAACGATAAAACTCATCCACACATCATACATAAGAAAATATTTTTATTTAAGTTGAATGAAATGGTGTAGCACTAGACTTCGTCTTCTACATATTCATTGTTTTTCCTTTTTTGAAAGCTTAAGCACACAAAAAATGGTTTAAAGTTTGTTTTTGTTGTTGTTGTTGTACATACGTAAGCTTTCCATCGTTCTTTTATTATTTAACAATCAAATAAAAGGAAAATTTACACATCCAATGCACATTCATTGTGTTTGAATTTTATGATGTGTGAAGGATAAAATGTAGCAAGCAGAAGAAAAATTTGTATCCATCCTTGATGCTATGTGCCACATACATACATTCCTCTCATAAATTCCTTAAGATAGCAACAGTAACATAAAAATCGATATATACTGATAAAAAAGTCATTATCTTCAATTTTGTTGGTGTTCTCTAGTCCGCGCACCCCCCACAAACCCGGAGTAAACAAACAAAATTGGTCCGCACCAATAATATTAGAAATGCACAATAGAAAACTTTTAGTTTATTTTATGGGGTGCTAAATAACCAACTTTGGTTTTGGTTTGTGGATCACATACAAACCCACAAAATCCCTGTCGTAAAAACGAAGGCAAAAATAAGAAAAGTTTTCTTGTTGCATATGCAAAAAATTTGTTTAACTAACGACTTAAAAATCACACCACACTACATAATACGTGCTGAATATGCAAATCATTGTACATAGATATATATATATATAGTTGAATACACCTGGAATGGGTTACTTACTATGTTTATTTAATATAACTTTTATAACTTTATATACATATGGAAATTGAATTTTTCTCTACCCCCAAGCAAACTTTTCCGTTCCGCAAAAAGAACGGAAACTTTTCGTCTCAGTATTTTACGAGTATGCTGTCATTATTCGAGAATCACATAACATCGATGATTACACACAAGAAAACTATATGTATAATATAAAATAGTATTTTTTTGATTTTCCGATTTGATTTTCCGTCTTACTTGGGAAATTTATTATATTTATTTATTTTCATTTAATAATTTTTCCCAATCAGATATCCTGTTAAAGGACATCGAACTAATTTTTGCGTTCGTTTCTTTATTGTGTCGATATGGACGCTATTTATGACGAAAATATCGTTTAATCAGAAATCGAATTATGTATGAGCGAATTTTACGACTTCGTTTGGTTCCGCTATATAAATAGGGTGGCAATTTACCAATATTGTGTAGTTATACAAGTGGGAATTTATGATATAGGAAATGGTGTGCTGAAAGAGGAAACCAGATATTTTGTCACGGTGATTGTATCTTGATTGGTTTATCGAATTTATTTTTATTATTTTTTTATTGAAAGGTACATTAGGAAAGATTATTATATCGCTTTATGGTAAAAAATACCTATCTTATATATCGTGGGATTTGTTTATTTAAGTGCCGCAAAGGTCCGTTTTCAGGAGCTATTTATTAAATTACTTTAAAAATCAAATTAACTGCATCATTTAAACTTAAATGTGGTGTAACTATGGTCTCTGATTCAAAATATAAATAGTAGGTACTGGTAACCGTGTCTTTAGGTAATTTGAAATACGTTCTCTCTGTAACATACAATATCGTAACTATTATCCCCCCGCCACCTCTTCGTGTAAAAAGAGTAGGGCACCATATTCAATAGATTCAGGTCTAGGGACCATTTCAGGGAAAACTTAGTGTAGATGAGTGAAGTAGTATATGAAATAGTTAAATCTGAATTTTCACTCCATTAACTACTTCAGATATTTCCCAAACATCCCAGGCAATGTTCTAGCTATCCAAAGCGTATGGGTGAGAAATAGGTGAGAAATTTGAAATCCCAATAGAAAATTTTCATACTTTGGCTAAGGATTAAATAGAAATAAATAGTGCTTCCTAAAAATATTATCCACACGGATGACCCGTCCTGAAATAAGATTTGTGGAACCGCGAAGTATTGATCACGCTCAAGTGAATAAATAAACGTTCATAATATATGGTTTCCTCGTATTTTTATAAATTACTAGCTGACCCGGTGAACTTTGTCTCACTCCAAATTACTTCGTCCGGGGTAACACTTTTGACCTTCTCGAAAATTGATTTTGATGAGAGAAAATCAAACAACTCAACTCAATTCTCAATAGACGTTTGAGTTAGATGATTGAGAGGCCATTCCATTTAGTTTTTCATCGAATTCAACACTAAAGGTAGGTTTATGGTTGCGTTCGGTCGTTCGGTCATTTGTTCGACCAATCATCTTTTGTACAAAAATCCAGAATCCTCATTTTTGAGCAATATAATGTATTGAAAAGTGAATAAAAGGTCGAATCAAACTTAGGCATCTATCGAAAATTTAGCTGTTTTTTCCAAATTGACTTTGTGATTTTTAATCGTCATAGCGAACGCCAAAAGAACGGGGAACTGAATGCACTTGTTTTTATATATATATAGAAGAGGATAAGATTGCCAAAATTCTACACAACTTATATTTATAGTAGTCCACAACCAACGCCATCTATTGAAAATAATTTGAAGTGGCTATTTAAATGAATGATCATTGTCGAAATACAATTTTCGTCGTTTGTGTTAAGTGTATTTGCATACAAAATTCTTCTACAAAACGCAATTTTCCATTTTCCGATTTTTTTTTCTGATTTTTCGGTTTTCTTTTGGGTTCCGATTTTTTTCGAGTTTACGGATTTTGCTTTGAGTTTTTCCTAATTTTCTTTTTTTCTAATCCACCACTATATTGAGATGGACAATGCACAAAAAGAATCATCACGACAATAGATTTTTATTTAGATAAATAGATAGAGAAAATAAATATACTGTTAAAGTTACCCGAAAGTTTCCAGCCGAAAGATAATGCAGATTATCGATTATTATTTTTGAATACAGCAAAAACCAGTCATGAACTCGAATTTAGGATCGGGTTATATCATTCGGGTGAAGGGGAAATTATTTCAGTTTATAGAAATTTAAAAATCGATAGGAGCGAGAGTATAAAGAGAGTTTAACTTTTGGCTGGCAACTTTCGGCTAACTTTAACAAGGTAAAATAAATAGATAAAATAAATAGATTGGATAAAAAACAAAGTAGCAGTTTGGATGTAGCCTTCGGTGGGATTCGAATCCAGTACCTCCCAACCCTAGTGCCGAAGCTTTAACTACTGCACCACCTGTCTCATAAAAAACGTACACACAAAATTCATATGAAAATGGCTTTTTATTCGATTTTTCGGGTTTTTAGACTTTTCCGGTGGATTTTTTCAAAATTTTCTTTCGTAAGAACCATCTCCCGGCAATTGCAAATACAATAAAAAAAGATTGAGCCAAATCGGTTCAGCCGTTCTCAATTGATGCGCGCATATACATTTTTACACCATTTTTATATACAGGGTGGTCCAAAAGTCTGGAAACGGTGAATTTATTTCGCGCACGGGTGAAAAATCAAAATTCTGATACTGGGGTCTTAAGTAATTTCACCCGAAGAATCGAATGGGACCATCAGATTTTGGGCCCGATGGGGCCTTATACGAGATATGAGGCCCAACTTTGAAATTTCAAATGCAAACCAATCTTTTTTATTGCAGATTCGGATTCAGCGGGAAATTTTACATCCGAATTGGTTAAAACCAAAATTTTTTCGTCCATTTTTGGGTCCTATGCAGCGTTTTTTGTTAAAAAATCCGGGGGCGTTTGAATGTTTTAGGTCTAGTAGAATAGTAGGTAAGTAAAACAACTGCAATTCTCATAATTTTTATTTGCATTTTTTGATCAAAATTCGGCCCCAGGTGGTGACTGATTTTCAAACATAAAATAATTTGCGAGGACAAATATTTACTATCGTGGAACATTGTATTGACGGTATTGATTTCAATATTGGATTTGTTAACATAAATCCAGTACCACGCAGGAAAATATTTCCCGTGTGTGGCACATGTGCGTCGAGTCTTATTGTATTCATTTTGCTTAGTGAGTGCGAAAGAAAACATCGGTTTGAGACTTGAAGCCCAAACAACAAACAAAATCAGTCAGGAGTGGTAATTGTCGAGAAAAAATGAGGCCCTTAAATGTACCACCATAATTCGGGTTTTAACCAATTCGGATGTAAAATTTCCCGCTGAATCCAAATCTGCAATAAAAAAGATTGGTTTGGATTTGAAATTTCAGATTTGGGCCTCATATCTCGTATAAGGCCCCATCGGGCCTAAAATCTGATGGGCCCATTCGATTCCTCGGGTGAAATTACTGAAGACCCCAGTATCAGAATTCCGATTTTCCACCCGTGCGCAAAATAAATTCACCGTTTCCAGACTTTTGGACCACCCTGTATATAGATTTGTTGGTAAATTCTTATTAATTTAGTTTTTTGAAACTATTTTTTTTTTGTCATGTTTCTCTTATTATCAAATCTATATTGATGTTTACTTTCAATAATTTGATTGACTACCTAATTCAATCAATTGTTGAATGATGAATGATTTACTAATACTATCAAACGTTTTATTTATAGGAATGTTTTAGGAAATTCTTAATTTTACCCCTGTAACCCCATCAGATCCATCTCTAACCTTTATTCAAAATTTACTTATAGTCTTGGAAATGATGGAATCGGCATTGTCAGATTGGTGTCTATATGGTAAAATCTCGAATGACGAACGATTTTATCGATGAAAAATGAGGAACATCAAAATTTCACCCGTATAACCTCATCAGACCCACTCCGAACCTATAATTAAAATCTACCTATAATCATGGGCTATCGAATCGACATAGTCATATTGGTGTTCATCTGACAAAATATCGAATGACCAACGGGTTTATCGTTGAAAAATGGGGAAAATCAAAATTTCATCCCTATAACCTCATCACACCCACCTCTAACCTATAATCAAAATCTACATACAAAATCTGGTCATGTGCTATTGAATAGAGATAGTCAGATCGGTGACTGACTGGCATAGTCTTGAGTTGCAAACAATTTTAACGATAATTAGAAACCATTTAATGCTTGATCATTTTTAATCTTTTTTATCGACTGGTTTCGGCTGTATGAATCAAATGTGGCATTTCACCCCAATAACCTCATCAGACCCAGTCCTAACCTATAATTAATATCTACCTATGATAATACGCTATTGAATCGGCAGTCAGATTGGATCTAGCAAAATCGCAACAACGGAAATTGGAACATTTCACCAATATAACCTCATAAAACCCATTCCAAACATATACATAATCAAATTCTACTTAGGGTCATGGTTTATCAAATTGGTACAGTCAGATCGTCGTGACTGCGCGTCTCATGGCTATTGTATAGATGTCTGCTATTAACATTTTATGTTAGAAAATTGAAGATTAATTTTTAACTTAAAAATCTGTATTGCCGGCATTTTTCGATTTGCATATTGAAGCGTATCTACTTTATCGATAGAATCTGCATTATCGACACTTTAAAACATTTTCGGCTGGGATAGCAAAATTTATATCTGCATTACCATCTTTCGGCTGAAAACTTTCGGCTAACTTTAACAGTATCTCCGTATCCCCCCATCAGAATTTCTTCAAAATTGGACTGTTTTTAACAGGCATTAGAGCCAATCAAATGGTCATAGTGGCATCAATGCGAATCTACGTTAAACAAGTGCGCCAGGCCATTCAATGAATTTATTCAGATAATGAACTATGGAAATTTTGTCAAATTGCACCTCTGTATCCCTATCAAAATTTCTTCAAAATTGGTCTGGAGTAGACCAATTGTTGAATTTTTAATTTTCGGCTATCAAAGCAAAGGCACAATCTGCATTATCATTTTATTTATTTTCTGCTGGCAGCTTTCGGCTAACTTTAACAAGGTGGAAATCTGTGTACCGGACGTGGTAGCTTCCGTAGGAACTGTTTCAATTTTTGCAATAAACTTCCTTTGGGAAACTCACAAGTTGTTTTCAAATCTTACAAGCTATTATAGTCAAAAATAAGATTGTTAGATATTAATATGCACTATTTGGTTTGTTGATATATCAATTAGTTAGCTAGATCTATGGGTTCTTTATTTTAAGGCGCCGCTATCTAGGCCTCCATAATTCGATATTTTGATGCCACTGTTTCGAGATCACGGTGTATGTTTGTGTTACGTATGTACCAAGCTGCGTATACCATCCTTCGTAGTATTTTTGATTGAATACGTTGCATTTTTATTATATTTGAGGCACAGGCTAAGCCCCACAATTGTATTTATATAACAAAACTTTGCCGTCTAGAGTTAATTTAGAACGTTTTCCGATTAACCAATGCAATTTTTTTGATGTTGATTTGTTATCGTTTTGTTTCGATATGTTTCTTCCATGTCAATCTTCTATCTAGATGTAGATCTAGGTATTTAACGGTTTTGCATTGGGGAAGATTGATGTTATTTTAACTACTTGATCAAAAAGCGTTGAAATAAATTCAAAATAAAATTATTGATTAAATTGCTAAAAACTGAAAAAAACATTGTATTCAGATTACTTGGTAATTATTTTCTAGTCAAGTGGTTAACTTCATCGGTGGGAAGGTTTGTTCTCGGAGAGTGAATGTAATGTGTGCTGATTTCCGCTCGGCTGCTTTTATTCTCCATTTTGAAAGCCACTCAGCTATTTCTTCTATGTAAGTGTTCTTGCAGCACTCTTGATGCTATTGGAGTGTTTTCATGTATCGCGAATAATGCGGTGTTATCTGCAAATGTTGAAACTCATATACATATTTGAAGTAGGATGGTTCAATGTGTAAATTAAATATAACACTGGACCCAGTACACTGCCTTGTGGAACCCCTGCGTGTATTTCATTTAAATTAGAAGATGCACTATTATATTTCACCAAAAATTTCCGGTTTAGCATTAAATTTTTAATGATCGCATGATAGTTTGATGATAGCTGGGCCTTAATTTTATGTACAAGGCCTTCATCTTGGGCGAAAGCTTGGGCGATGTCTAAAAATGATGCATCATGCACTTCTTTTGTTCAAATAAGTTTCTGATTTCTGAAACGATCCTATGCACTTGTTCTATGGTTTCACGATTTTCTCTAAATCCAAACTGGTGATCCAGTATAATACTTTGTTCTTATCTAAAATTGGTTTAAGCTTTTTAAGAAAAATTTTTTCAAAGATTTTTGACAGAATTGCCAGTAAACTGATTGGACGATACCAGTCTATTTTTGTTTCATGGATCTTTATGATCTGTGGTTTATGGATCTTTATGATCTGTGAAATTTTCCAAGTTTCAGGAAAATACCCAGTTTTCATTACAGCATTGAAAATGTATGGTATTTATTTGATACACATATCTGAAAGTTCAATAAGTTTTTTACCACTAATAAGATCATGACCAGGTGCCTTGATATGGGGTTTATATTTGCTTTTTCTTCATCGCCTCTTTCCCAGTTTCCATGGAGAAGGCGAACCAGAAGACATGATTGCGTAGGCCGTTTCAGGTTTTTTGTGGCTTTCCACAATGAGTAATCTGTTGCTTCTGATGCTGTTAGTTTACTTAGATAATATTGAATCCACTCATCATGTTCTTTTGTTAGTGCTGCTTTCAGATTTTTGATAGCTTTATTTAGTTTTGACTTAAGTGCAGGTGATCTATGCACTGCTATTGCCTGAAAAGAGCAATATTCTTCGATTTTGTTTAATGTGGGATGATCTATGAGCACTCTCTTGCCATTGTAGTATTTGATTTGAGATCAATTAGTGTATCGGTTCGTTAAGAAAATATTTGATTCGGAATTTAAAACTTGTGTTAAGCACACATGTTATTAAAACCGGGGAGTGGTCAGATGATAGTTCGTAGCATGTTTCGTCCGTAACATAAGTTCTAGCAATACCTTTGTTACACAGCAGTTGATTAAATCGGGAATTTTTCGTCTTAGGTTGGCCAATATGTTGGTCTGCCGCCACAACCATGACCTTTCTGTGTACATTCCCACAGCTACTTGCTTTTTGGTGATGTTACTCGAGAGCCCCATTGGAAGTGTTTGGAGTTAATATTACCTCCTGTTAGGAATTTATTTCCCAAGGTTTTGAAATAATTTGCAAATTGTTGCTTTTTAATTGAATGTTTGGGTGAACAGTAAATGCAATAATTTCAGAAATCTGTTTTTTTTTTACAAATAAAATTCTGAAATACATAAACGCAACACATAAACTTATAATTCCGCAATATTCAGAGACATTAAATTTGTGCTTGTCTAAGAATCCCCCACACAAATATAGAAATGAAAATCTTTCAATATGCATCTTCCAAATATGTACTTGTTATCCAAACCCTACCCAACATTTCAAAAGTTTAACTATTTCAATAAAATATAGTTTTGTTCATCTCAGCGATTTTTTTATGTTCCCACGCTCCCAACAACCCAATAAATGTTCGCATAAAGACAAAAATTGATAAGAATAAGATGGGTACGTACTATAGTAAAGTGTATAAGATGAAAATATTGGAAAATGAGTTTTAAAATAATTTTTAATTGAAAATGAAAAGTCGAAAAGTTACAAAGAATTATGATTATTGTTATGATTCTATTTTTGTGCGCTTGGAAAACGCTTAATGGGGTTAAGCGAAAAATGTTAAAGTTGAAAACGATATGTATAATGGCTCCATCCATAACTATGTACATACATATATGGTATGTATGTAAAATTTGTTAATATATAAGCGCCTCATGTAATCGTCGTGCAGTGCAGCCAATTAAATTACCATAAATAATTGTAATATTAACAATTTAATTTTATGATATAATTAAATTCAATTTAAAATCAAATAAATTTGAATAATTGCGTATGAATAAAAATTCTATAATTTCGATAAAATTATGCCCCGCGGCGTTTAATAGAATTGGGTGGCGGGAAATTATAACGCCGCACACAGCCAGTGTTTATGAATGAGAGCGCAACACGATAAACCAAATGGAAAAATTGGAATTTTGTTTCTCTTATCATCTGTTATCAATTTTTAAGATCGTTATTATTCAGGACCATTGAAAATGTGAAAAACTGAAAACAAGATTGGATGTCAACAACAAAATAGCTTGAACATTGAATCGATATATAAATTGTCAATTACAGATTTCGTCATGATTGGAACAAACAAAGATTGTTGGTGTATTTTCTTTGATATATAAGATAAAAACAATGCGACGCTTGATCTTATCAATGACAGCTATCTCTGCTGCGTGTTAAAAAAATTTTGTATAGTGTTTTGATCAAAAGATTTAATTAAAGTGGTAATACAAATTGGATAAAAGGATTTCCTCTCCATACGCATTCATTTTGGTCAATTTCAAGACAATTAGATAGGGCATGCTAAAATAATTATATTTGATTGTTTGGTAATCTTCTGGAAATCAGTATTGCTATCTCGAATATTCGCAGTTTAAAAATAAAATAATGAATATTATTAGGTTTGGGTATAAAGGTCTAATATAATGCGTAGATTGCGCCCTACGTCATAGAATAGTGAACAAAGAATATTTTATTTTTTTCTCTGCTTGTGTGAAGTGTACTTACTGATCCCGCTAATTTTCATGATTAATCTACATCGAAGGTTATTACGATTCTTGAAACCAATTAGTTTAAAATGATGTGTTTGATATTCTATATTTGTACCAGGCTTATAGGAGAACAATATAATAAAGTGTTAACTTATGAATTTTTTACCATTTTCTAATGCTGGAAGTGTATTGTTACGACCTCGCCTATTGGTTTGATGAGCAATTAATTCAGCGTGGGCGAGACATTTATTCATAGAAAATTGTTCTTTTGAGGTTTAAAAAATTAATGACATTATTGTTACGGTGACACCTAGATTAGAATAGAATAAGTTAATTTCATTAATTGTTCAATTGCATTTATGATATATACTCAACATTTGGGCGTCATTTCCATACTAACATATTTGCTCGATGCGCATTTAGGATTATTCTAGAAACAAATATTTTGGTATATAAAGGCGCGCGTTGACGTGGAATGCTGAGTCTTATTTTAAGCGTGATACAGTGAAGGTTAAATAGAAAGATTATTAAGGTGATAATTAAAAAGTGTGTTATAATTATAATAATTAGTTGTGAATTTTGTGTTGTATAATAAATTGTGTTGTGTAAATAAATTGTGTGAGTTCAAATTTGAAGCAGTTGTATTTATTCACAATCCAGTGATTCGAACCTTGAGTGACAAGGCAAAATCGTAACAATTGGTGACAGCGGTGGGATTGTGAATAATAAGGAAAATGATTCTCTACGGATTAAAGCTTGCGCAATTAAAGGAGCAACTGACACGGCGAGGTTTGGCCAGTGAAGGCACAAAAGCTAGTTTGGTGGATCGACTACGTAAGGCCATGGAGAAGGAAAGTTTAAATCCAGACGTGTGTGATTTCGAGGAGGAAAAAACGGATGAGATCAATGTGGACCAGAAAGAAAAGGATGTACAAACGGTGGTCGGAACAATACAAAACCCATTTGGAAGTTTTGATTTATCGCAGTTAATGGCTGCTATGAATCAAATGATGGGTCAACAGTTGGGTGGAATTAAACAATCGATGGAGCAACAAGGAGCGGACATTAAACAATCGAACCAGGAAATGAAACAACAGATGTTACAAATGGAGCAACAAGGGGCGGACATTAAACATCACATGAAACAGCAGATGGAGCAACAAGGGGCGGACATTAAAAACCAAATAGAAGATGGCCAAAAGAAAATGAACGAGAGGTTTCTGGAGTTATCTTCTACACTACACGGTAAAGTGGAAAAACTGTAAACAGAAGTACACGCTGACGCAAGAAGCTGACTCCCACAACCGATTGCCCCATAACCTCCATCCATGTTTCGAGAATAGCAAGGAGCGGTGACAGCTTAACGATTGAAGCCGATATTGATAGGAAAAAATGCACGATCACGCTGGATACGGGAGCAACTCATACGATTGTTCGTGAGGATATTATCGATGGAATTATGGAACCAGCTAATGGAATGAAGTTACGAACGGCGACTGGAGAAAATTCAGCAATAAAAGGGGAAAAGGTCGTAAAAATAAGGATTGGGCGAAATCACTTTCAACAAGAGGTGCTGGTTGCAGATATTGTAGACGAAGTCATATTGGGGATGGACTTTATGAGAACGAATGGCTTCGTGGTGGATGTTGGACGGGGTGTATTAACCTACGATAATATCGAGTTGCCACTTCACGTTAGCGCCGTTATAGGAGAAACGAGCAGGCAAATAATAATGGATCATCGGGAGAAGCTGCCACCGAACTCGGAAACAATAGTATGGGCAAGATTGGAGGGAGGTTCTGGGTCACCCAGGTTGTGGGTTGTGGAAGCCAATGAAGCGGAGAGCGGAGCCAGAGAAATTATGATCGGGAAAGTTTTAGTGAAACCGGACAGCGATAATAGAGTACCAATTAGGACTCTAAATCTCTCGGATAAGACGAAAACCATCAAGAAAGGGACAATAATCGGAAAATGCGAAGAAATATCTGCAATTGTGAAGTGCGAGCAGAAAAATCCGATTAATACGACTAACTCGCAAGGGCAGAAAGAGGTTGTAGAACAACTCATGGAGAAATGGACCGAAGATCTTACTAAGGAACAGAAAAATTTGGCAAAACAATTGCTCGAGCGGTACATGCCAATATTCTGCAGTACACCGGACAATAATGGGAGAACAACAATGGTAAAACATCGAATAGATACAGGAGCAGAAATGCCGATTCGCCAACCACCCAGGAGATTACCATTGGCAAAGCAAGGAGAAGTGGATCGAATGGTAAAAGATATGCAAGCAGCAGGGGTAATCGAAACATCAAGCAGTCCATGGAGTTCACCAGTGGTGTTAGTCGAGAAAAAGGATGGTAGCATGAGATTCTGCGTGGATTACCGAAAATTAAATGCTGTGACGAAAAAGGATAGTTACCCATTGCCAAGGATCGGTGACACTTTAGACACATTATCGGGTGCTCGAATATTTTCAACATTAGATCTGCAAAGCGGCTATTGGCAAGTGGAAGTCCAGGAGGAAGATCGCGAGAAAACGGCATTCAGTGTGGGTAACGGATTATGGCAATTCAACGTTATGCCATTCGGATTATGTAACGCCCCTACGACTTTTGAACGGCTAATGGAGCGCGTGCTAAAGGGATTACATTGGAGGACGTGCCTCGTATATTTGGACGACATCATCGTTATGGGCAAGGACTTCGATTAGCATTTAAGGAATTTGGCAGAGGTTTTGGATCGGACACAAGCCGCCGGATTGAAGCTAAGCCCAAAGAAATGCAAACTTTTTAGAGCGGAAGTAAAATATTTGGGTCATAAGGTAACAACCAATGGAATCCATACCGATGAAGACAAGATCGCAGCAGTGAAGAAATGGCCACGACCTAAAAACTTACATGAATTACGGAGCTTCCTTGGATTGTGCACCTATTATAGACGATTCGTGTCAGGATTCGCCAATATTGCAAAGAGTTTACACGAGCTAACCAGGAAGAACAAGGCATTCGAATGGAAGGATGATCAGGAAGAGGCGTTTGTGGAACTAAGACGACGATTATGTGAAGCACCAATCCTCGCATACCCTATACCCAACGTTAAATTTATTTTGGACACCGATGCAAGTAATGATGGTATAGGAGGAGTATTATCACAAGCAACAAATGGTGAGGAGCGAGTAATTGCATATTACTCCAAGATGTTATCAAAACTGGAACGGAATTATTGTGTAACACGGAAAGAGTTGTTGGCTATAGTGGAATGTGTTAAACACTTCCACAAGTACTTCTATGACCAAAAATTTCTTCTACGGACGGATCATGGAGCTTTGCGCTGATTGTTACAATTCAAAAATCCAGAGGGACAAGTAGCACGTTGGATCGAACGTTTGCAAAGCTACGATTTCCAAATTGAACATCGGAAAGGAAGCGCACATGGAAATGCCGACGCATTATCAAGAAGGCCATGTCCCGTGGAATGCAAGCATTGTGGGCGTGTGGAGGGTAAGGAAAACACCATCGATATTCGGCTTATGCAAGTGCTACCTGATGAGGAATGGACTGATGAAATGATCAAGAAGGAGCAATTACGGGATGCTGACCTGTCATTCATCATGGAACATAAGGAAAAGGAACACCGTCCCACATGGAGTGAGATAGCTGACAAAACTCCCATTGTAAAAGCATATTGGGCTCAATGGGATAGCCTCCATATAGAAAATGGATGTTTAAAACGAAAGTGGGAAAGCACGGATGGTAAAGTAAAACAATTGTTGGTAGTGGTGCCAAAAGATCGGATAGCGGAAATCCTCAAGGAGTATCATGGAGGAGCAAGTGGAGGTCATCTAGGGATTAATAAAACATTAGCTAAAATTCGACAACGTTTCTACCGGTCCGGATGTAGACAGTCAGTAGTAGAATGGTGTCGAAGATGTGACCAATGTGCGGCAGTAAAGGGACCAGCACGAAAAAGCCGTGGAACCATGAAACAATATAATGTCGGGGCACCATTTGAGAGAATTGCAATGGATGTGGCGGGGCCATTTCCGACCACCGAGAGCGGAAATAAATATGTGCTAGTAATAATGGATTATTTTAGCAAATGGCCGGAGGTGTACCCCATACCCAATCAGGAGACAACAACAATAGCTGATGCCGTGGTTAGCAATTGGATTAGCAGATTTGGTGTACCGATGGAAATTCACACGGATCAAGGAAGGAATTTCGAATCGGTGGTATTTCAGGAGATATGTTAGATGCTTGGAATCAATAAAACAAGAACGACGCCTTTACACCCACAGTCGGACGGTATGGTGGAAAGATTCAATGGCACATTGGAGGAATATCTAGCAAAGGTTGTGGAAAGGAACCAACGCAACTGGGATCGACATATACCGATGTTCCTGATGGCCTACCGATCAGCGGTACATGACACAACAGGAGTGACACCAGCTAAAACCATATTTGGGAACAATCTGCGATTACCGGGGGATTTAAAGTTTGGAGCTGTTCCTTCAGCAGCTCTATGCGGACAAAATTACGTCGACCGGATGAAAGAGGAACTCAACGAAATACATCAATTTGTACGGGAGAAAATTCGGATATCAAGTGATCGAATGAAAGCTCGTTATGACATACGAGCAAATAATCAAGGCTTCGAGGAAGGGCAATTGGTATGGCTTCACAAACCGCAACGGCAGAAAAGATTATCACCGAAGTTGCAACTCACATGGGAAAGACCTTACACTGTCATTAAAAGGTTGAACGACGTGGTTTATCGCATACAGAAAGGACGGAAAGGTAAACCAAAGGTGGTGTATTAAGAGCGTTTGGCGCTCTATAGAGGCGGTGATCTGGATCCTGTTCGGGACGAACAGGCTTAGGTGGGGGTAGTGTTACGGTGACACCTAGATTAGAATAGAATAAGTTAATTTCATTAATTGTTCAATTGAATTTATGATGTATACACAACATTCAGGCGTCATTTCTATACTAACATATTTGCTGCGCATTTAGGATTATTCTAGAAACAAATATTTTGGTATATAAAGGCGCGTTGACAGTGAAGGTTAAATAAAAGGATTATTAAAATGATTATTAAAGCGATTATTAAAGTGATAATTAAAAAGTGTGTTATAATTATAATAATTAATTGTGAATTTTGTGTTGTATAATAAATTGTGTTGTGTATATAAATTGTGTGAGTTCAAATTTGAAGCAGTGTATTTATTAACAATCCAGTGATTCGAACCTTGATTGACAAGGCAAAATCGTAATAATTAGTTTGTGAAATTAGTGACATCTAGGTTTAAATAGTAGCATTAGAGGTAGTCTTATGTCAGTTTAGTGAAATTGCAGAATATAACAGAATAAGCCTGGAAGAGAAACAAAAGTCCGCGAAAAATCCCAAATAGTCTGTGCAGTATACAAATACAAGTGCAATGAACACAAGAGTCAGTCATTTAAGAGATAAACCACCAAATTTATAAAAGTACTCACAATTGAGTGATATAATCCGGATTTAACGGGGCAAATTTTATCAGGGTGAAAATGAATTAATATTATATTAATATTAATTAATATTAATAAATAATTAGTATTAATATTATATTAATTAATTTTATATTATATAAAAATGAATTCCTGTTTGTTTGTTTGTTTGTTCAGCCGCTCCACCGATCGCCATGAAATTTTTACCATGTACAAGTTGCATATCCAGAACCAACCTTAAGATATTTTGTAAGAAGCTGGACCCCGGGGTCTAGGGGCTGCGGTACAAATTTTTTCGAAAACTTTAATTTTCTTTAAGTTTTTCCACGAAAATGAGTTTATGGGGCTGGTTATATGAAATTACTGACATTTTCGAATCCAAGGGGCCCAGCCCTGGATCAAAAATTAATTTTTACATGTATAGATACAAATATTTGATTATTCCAAAATGACTTCTCAGCCGCTCAACCGATCGCCATGAAATTTTTACTATGTACAAGTTGCATATCCAGAACCAACCTTACGATATTTTGGAAGAAGCTGGACGTGTGTAGCTGGGTGTAGCGGCTGCGGTACACATTTTGTCGAAAATTTTAATTTTCTTTAAATTTTTCCACGAAAATGAGTTTATGGGGCTGGTTATATGAAATTACTGACATTTTCGAATCCGAGGGGCCCAGCCCTGGATCAAAAATTAATTTTTACATGTATAGATACAAATATTTGATTATGCCAAAATGACTTCTCAGCCGCTCCACCGATCGCCATTAAATTTTTACCATGTATAAGTTGCATATCCAGAACCAACCTCACGATATTTTGGAAGAAGCTGGACCCCGGGGTCTAGGGACTGAGGTACACATTTTTTCGAAAATTTTAATTTTCTTTAAATTTTTCCACGAAAATGAGTTTATGGGGCTGGTTATATGAAATTACTGACATTTTCGAATCCGAGGGGCTCAGCCCTGGATCAAAAATTAATTTTTACATGTATAGATACAAATATTTGATTATTCCAAAATGACTTCTCAGCCGCTCCACCGATCGACATGAAATTTTTACCATGTACAAGTTGCATATCCAGAACCAACCTTACGATATTTTGGAAGGGGTTGGACCTCAGGGACTGAGGTAACATTTTTTCGAAAATTTTAATTTTCTTTAAATTTTTCCACGAAAATGAGTTTATGGGGCTGGTTATATGAAATTACTGACATTTTCGAATCCGAGGGGCCCAGCCCTGGATCAAAAATTAATTTTTACATGTATAGATACAAATAATTGATTATTCCAAAATGACTTCTCAGTCGCTCAACCAATCGCCATGAAATGTTTATCATGCAAATGTTGCATGTTCAGGACCAATCTTACGATATTGTGAAAGGGACTTGACCCCGGGGTCCAGGGACCATGGTACAAATTTTTCAAAAATTAATTTTTTTTACGAGAATGAGTTTTGGAAAGGGGTTATATGAAATAAGAGACATGTTCGAATTCGTGGGGTTCGCCCCTGGATCAAAAATTCATTTTTACATGTAAAGATACAATTATTCTATGGTTCTGAAATAACGCCTAAGCCGCTTTACCGATCGCCATGAAATTTTTACCATGTATATGTTACATGTTCAGGACCAAGCCCATGATACTTTTGAAGGGGCGGGACTCCGAGGTCTAGAGGCTGTGGTACAAGGTTTTTCTCAAATTTCAATTTTTTAAGATTTTTTGACGGGAATGACTAAGGAAAGGGGTTATATGAAATTGGTGACATGCTCCAATCCGGAAGTCTGCCCTGGATCAAGAATTCATTTTTACATGTATAGATACAATTATTTAAATGTTCCGAAATAGCGCCTTAGCCGCAATGTATATACAAATATACAAATCATAGTTTATTACTTAAATAATCAATGATTGTTTCATAAAATCAATTCTAGGAAAGGTACTAAAAAATATTGTACGTATAAACTGATTTACTTTGAAAAGTACTAGCGTTTTATATTTGAAAATAGTATCTTCTACAAGAAACATCTTTGGATTCAAATTATTGTACGTGTAAAATTGCCTGTTTGAAAAAACTTCTTTTGTTTTTCGAAATGTCATTTTCAACCACAGTTCGCGGTAAAACGTATCGAAGTGAACGTAGTTTTAATCGTTTTGAATAAATTAATATTAATTTGGGTTTCGGATGCCGTTGTTCTCGATTAGTTAGCTATATTGCAATAAAATAATTTTTGGTGATTGTTTTCCAGGTATCAAATATTATTTCAAGTGAATATACATTCTTATTAGATTTAAGTTTTCAGTTTATCAACGTGTTAATCTATGATTACTTTTTGATTGTAGATAACATTTGATTTTGCTTAAAAAAAGTTCCGTAAAGACATTTTCAAACACAGTTCGCGGTGAAACGTATCGAAGGGAACATTAAAATCGTTTTGATAAATTAATACTAATTTCTGTTTTGAATGTCCGTCATTCTTGATTAATTAGCTACACATATCATTTTTGCTTAAAAATGGCACCGAAAAAAAGATCAATTGGGCAGGTAACTGCAAAGTCGAAGAAGATTAGAGCAGCAAAGGTAACTGAATCAAGCGAACAGTATGAAACACGACTTGCAAACGTTCAAAGCAGTACATCTTCTTCTAGAGCTAATGAAATAACTGAACAGCGTGAAACACGACTTGAAAATGTTCGAAGCAGGATGTCTTCTTCAAGAGCTGATGATAAAACTGAACATCGTGAGGCCCGGTTGAAAGTCGATCGATTACGATATGGACGATTAATAGAAACTTTTAGATGTGATTTAAAGTTAGCAGCATTCAATTATGAGAAAGACGATGATTACAATGTTTCAATTGGGCGATTGGAAAACATTTGTTTGTATTGTGATGTTTTAAAGTTTCACAATGAATCGCCTGGAATGTGTGGAAACAAAATGGAAAAGTGAATTTGCCTCCTCTGGATGATCCACCTGAACCTCTTCTAGCTTACGTCTCCGGAACTACTGAGTTATCCAGACATTTTCTACAAAATATTCGAAAATACAACTCATGCTTATATACCTCCCGTGCAACGCCGGGTGACTCAGCTAGTATTATATAATATATGAGTGGAAACTTTTCCCGGGCCAACTTTCGATATGACGCAATTATTGGCTATTTCAACTAAACAACAATGAAACAATGCAAATAATTTCGAAAAATGTTGTAGATATAACAGTTACAGTGAGGTAATGAAGGCCCTGAATCGGAAATATGGAAGTGAAGAAATAGCTCATTTAGCGTACTCAAATATGTCCTCCGATTATAGGGAGAGAGTCAAAATTGATACTTTCGCTGACGCCTCTCGAGAACGAGAGATATGTGGAACGGAGGCTTTGTCACCGAAAACAACTTTCACTGAAAGCATTGATTGTGTTTTACTTAATGGGATTGCACCGCTCATTCCATGACAGAACGATTACTTATTGGACATGCAACAAGGTGGGTCAAATCTCGCGGGACTGCTGGCAAAACATGCGAAAGCGTAATAGATCACCATCTCCAACGAAGCGGAAATCAAAACAAGATTATAAGCATTGACAAAGTCAAGGACCCAAGTAAGGGGTCGTTAAACTTCAACGAGTCATTTTTAAAGGGCAGAAGTTGACTCCCATAACTCCATAACATTAATCCCGATTTCCAGGTTAGTATGAAGTGCATTCAGCTGAACAATAAAAAGTGATATTACTCTGAAACGGTGTGTGATTCCTTTTGACACATGAGCAACACACACGATTGTTGCAAAGGATCTCATCAGTGGAAGCACACAACCGGCCAACGGGTTGAAATTGCAACCAGCAAATGGAGACAATACATTTATCCTTTAGGTAAGAAAGTGGTGAAAATAAGAATTCGGAATATTAGTTTTCAACACAAGGTCATTCTAGTTATGGGCTTTATTTGAACGAGTTGGTTTTCGGACGAGGGGACTAGCTATGGTAATGTCGAGATGCAAATTCAACTCAGCAATTTAAATGCAACAACCATCAGGCGAGTAATAATTGACCATAGAATAAAGCTGTCACCATATGCAGAACGATTATTTGGGAAAGATTGAGGCGAGAGGGTCAGCCAAGTTGTGGGTTGTAGAAATTAATGAACCAAAATCGGGGAAAATTAGAGAAGTAACGATTTGAATAGTTTTAATAATACCAAAAGTCGACGACAGTGTTCCAATTAGAGCTTATAAAAATGTGAAAAGGTAAGCACCTTAGTGAAATGCGAACAGATAAATTTGATAAGGAAAGTCAACACGGCAGAACAAAAGGAAAAAATAGGACAACTTATGCAGAACTTGGCAGAAGGTTTCACTAAGGAGCAGAAAGCACAGCGATTACTATAACGATACATGACCATTACCTGTGGTACACCAGAAATTGATAGAGGAACCACTATAGTAAAGCAGAGAAAGGATACGAGCGAAGAGATATCGATTCGTCAAGCACCTAGAGGATGGGCTTTGGTAAAACAAGAGAAAGTAGTGGATCGAATCGAGGAGTTATCGACATATCGAGCAGTTCGTCGAGCTCACCGGTAGTGTTGATCGAAAACAACAATGGTAACATAACATTTTGTGTAGATTATCGAAGGCTTAATGATATGGTGGAAATGATATCCATTACCACGAATCGATGATACCTTAGGAATATTATCACTAGGCAGATTATCGTAGAAGTTAAGGGGAAGATCGTGAGAAAATAGCATTTAGTGTGTAGGCTACCGATTATAGCAATTTAATATAATACCATCTGGACTACGTAATGCTCCAGCGACTTAATGAGATTATAACGATATTGTCGACATGGGAAAAACTTTCCAAGTGTAGCTAAGATCTTCTAATGAATACAACTCGCCAAGTACAAGTTAACTCCAAAGTCCTAAAGTTCACTCTTCCGAATAGAGGTATAATATTTGGGTCACAAAGTAATCGCTAATGAAATACCAGAAGATTTATTTCTGTTTTAGCGCAAGGGTTTGACCAACAAAACCAAAAGTTTGATCAACAAGGTAGAGAAGTGCAAAAAATAATACAAGATTTGAAGCAAGAAATTAATCAAAGAGCAAAGTGTAAATTAACTCAGACAACCAATTGGAAACATCGCACGGAAACTGGACCAATCGACAGGGGAAGTATTTGGCAAAATGATTTTTGGTAATAAGGTAGAACCGAATGATGAAGATTAAGCAGTGGTTACCATTGGTCGGGATAAACCATTGGGCTTTGTGGACTCGGGTGGTGGCGAAGAGACCATGGATAAGGAGAATCAGTTGAGTCAGCACGAAATTGATTAATAATTCAATTGGGGTATTGCAACAGTTGAAGACGAAAGAAATTAAATATTCGGGATTTTGAATGCTTAACGGCATGCAGAATAGACGTCTCATTTGAGCACTTTATTACAGAGATGCTGTTCTTGATGAGTGAAGATGCCATAGCGGATCGTCTAACTGGAACGCTTTTGATGATTTTATGTTGTATATAGTAACCTTGATAAAAGTTCCTCTCTCGAGACATAACTTCAACGAATGCTGAGCAGCTCGATATGGGACTGTTGGAGCGGTCGTCCTTGATCGGATGAAGGTCCGCTAGATAGAATAAAAAAATGTATTTGGAGGAGATACTGGCCAAAGCAAGTGAGAATATCAGGTGGTTCACCTATTGTGACTGCCATACCAGCAACAGAAACTGGAAGCGGTGTTTCGCGATTGACAATTCACAGGGAGGTTATTGAGTAGGGCAGTGTGTTTTATTGGAACGACCCGTGGTTGGAAGAGAGTTGTGTGCAGAAGTTAATTCGTATAAAATCGAAGAAAGGAATTCTGCAAAATCATCATGAAGGATTAACATGGTTTATATACTTCAAGCTGGTTGTACGAACTGGTGGTAAATGTAATGACGAACAAGAGGTATATGGAATATCTATACAAACGATTAAGAGTTCCATTCCTCTAAATTAATGAGCGACAACAATATTAAGTGGAAGTGGAACGATCTACACCATATGTTGCTAAAATTCAAGAGCGACAGACGAAGGCGGTAAGATCACCAATTAAATGCAGGCCAAAGAGGGCGTTAGCAATGAGGCGTTGGCTCTTTTCAAAGATGACAGCATATATGAACAAATGTGCGAGCATATGGGGTCGAGTATAAAGAAGATTCATGTCGAGGATGAGTTGCGAGCAATGATGTGGATTACCATCGAGGATAAACCATAAATAAAATGGGCGACAGAAAGCGAAAATAGAAGAAAATTGATTCATTGGATATATACGGTTGAATTTGTATGAACTAAACTGCAGAGATGGTATTTTAGATTTTGAGGCGAACATGCTTAGAAGGGGTAATGTTACGATTTCCCTTACAGGTTTGATGGAGAATCAATTCTGAAAGGATATACATTTATTTAGAGTAAATTGCTCATTTGAGGTTTAAAAAAAGACATTTTCTGTAATTGTGACATCTAGTTTTAAGTAGTAGCATTAGAAGTAGTTACATAGCCGTTTTGTTGTTATTACCCAGTATGCAATTTTCCACTGTGTGGAAAAAACTGTTTTAATTCCATGTTCGATGTAAACAGCATTTTTCGTGTTCGATATAAACAGCATTTTTCGAAAGCGTATCTACAAGACAGCAATTTATCAACGTAAAAACTTTTCCTTGTTTGATATTTGTTGTACAAATTTGTTCATTGCAATTTGTTAAAATAAATTTAGTATGGTCGACCGATTCTTACCAACGAAACGTACGATTATTGAATATTCATCCAGCTCTCACATTTTATAAAATTGTTGGTTTATTGAGTTAAATTCTTAATTTAAATTTTGTGCAAGGGGAACCGAATGGATGTACAAGGGGAATGAATGTGCAAGGGGAACCGAAATAATCAACCACGACTGTCAGAAGTGTACGGCTATGGCTATCAGTCATCGAAAAGTTTTTATGACACTAAAACTCCAATGCCGAAAGAGTTAACAAAAAACGTTAAATTGTATATGAGTTAAGGAAATAAATCTCATATACTACACCTATGCGAAATTCTCATGATAACCAACAGTGTCTGGTGCAAAGAGTTTATAAATCGAAAAAGACGAGTCATTAAGATGAAGATATCGAGAATTAAGAAAAATAAAATATTAATTTATATTTTTATTACTTACATCTTGAATAAAAATATTTATTTTTGGTGCGATGATTAATTGCTGTGGTGCGCTGCATTATCTTTCGCGTACGTGTTTTAAAAAAATATTCAGCCATAAAGAAGTTTTTAATTAAAATATAAATCTTACAAATTTCGATATATTTCGCCAACGGCTATATAGATTTTCATCGATCGACTGTATTAAGACGTATGGGTGAAAATTGATTTTAACGCATTGACAATTGAGCGTGGGATGACGAATCACAATTTTAATACATGACCAGCCCTAACTTAAATTTTCTTGTATCTCGATGTCTGGTGATGATGATATGCTTATCAAATCAATTTAGACAGACTACAAAATTATGCTGTCGTCATCATTTTTTGTATAGTGTTACATTGTTGCTCTACTATATCGTGTTATCGTTATGTATTCCCAATTTTTCGTGCAAGAGATTTTCTAGAAAATATATTTATTGCACTAAATTTATCAGACATCATGTTTATCGTATTTACAGTTTTTCTTCGGTTTTGGTTTTATAAATATAGATATCTAAATAATATTGTCTGCTTTAAACTTTATCGTTATTCGTTCATTTCTTAAAGAAACCATTATGTTGAATTTTCGTTCATCATATTTGTGGTTTATGTGGTAAATCGACTTCTTGATTTTTTCCAAAAATGATTGGATTAGAAGAATTTAAATTTTCTAGTTAGAATTTGGTCCCTTAGGATTTGGTTTAATTGATCTATGATATGACTTACTGATTTGGTTCTTAAAATCATTCTTCGAAGATATTCCCTGGTTAAACAAGAATTAATCTGTGGGTTACGGTAAAAATCTGCCTTCTTTATTCTGGGTATGGTTCACTTCAAATATTCTAGAACGGGTCAATGCCAGATTCGAGAAAGTTATGCAACATTGCCTCGGCATAAGCTTCATCCGTATCATAATTCCATATCATAAAAATAATTGTTACGTTGTAATAACTGCGGCGAAAATCATACTGCGAACAATAAGGGTTGGGCAGTGTATCTAGACTTAAAACGAAAAATAAACCCTAAAATGAGAGCTGAGCAACGAATGCTCAATATGCAATTTAATCAGAAGGCCGTGTTTCCAAAAAATACAATAGTCACCATAAACCAAAGAATGCAAACACACAAAATGATAACTTGGAGACGTTTGCTTACAGGTTTGCACAGCCAGGTGTTTCTTACGCAAGTATCCTAAAAGGTTACAAACCAAAACCCAAAGGTCATTCTAATGAAGAGGAACTAACCATTCATACCATGGTAAATAAATTAACCAAGACCATCCAAAGTTTCATGATGATGATGGAAAGACAAATGAGCATGATGATGCAAAATATGAATACGCTTATGCAAATTATAGTCAAAAATAAAAACGACAGTTCTAAAAATAGCTATGTGGAATGTGAACGGGCTCTCGCAACATAAAGCTGAGGTACAAACCTTTCTTATCGAACAAAATATAGATATCATGTTAATATCTGAAACACACTTCACAATTTTTTTTAATATTACCGGCAATTCCGTTTATGACACCAAACATCCGGATGGAAAAGCACACGGCGGCACTGCAGTCCGAGAAATACGAGCTCCAGAAATATGCTAAAGATCACATCCAAGCTACCACTATCAGTTTCGAAGAATGGTCTGGGAAATTTTTAAAATCGGCTGTCTACTGTCCACCGAAACACGCAATTAAAAAAACAGCAATTTATCAATTACTTTAATCAGTTGGGAATCAAATTTGTAGCAGGGGTGATTACAACGCTAAATATGTGCAATGGGGTTCGAGGTTGACGTAACCGCAAGCAACTCGGCGAAGCAATAAACGAGAAAAACCTAGATTATTTATCATCTGGATATCCCACATATTGGCCTACAGATAGAAAGAAAATTCCTGATTTAATTGAATTCTGTGTAATACGAGGAATATCACGCAACAATGCACAAGTCGTTAAATGTTATGATTTATCATCAAATCACTCACCAATAATAGTAACACTTAATACTCAAGCATTAAAACCTGAAGCACTCCAACGTTTAACAAACAAACTAACAAAATGGGTTCTCTATAGAAACATAGTAAATGTAAATTGTCATCTTAATGTTCCACTTCGCACACTAGAAGACATTGATGCCGCGATAGAAAACTTAAAACAAATAATGGAAATGACTGCAAAAAAATCTACTCCGGAGAACAAAAATTCCGAAAAATATAAGGCTTGCAGGTAACAGTCAAAAGTTATTAGCAGAGAAGCAGGCAATTTGGCGGCTATGGCAGCTTCACCGATCTCCTTTGCATAAATAGAAATTAAATGGAGCTATTAAAGCTCTGGGAGAAGCAATATGGGAAAAACAAAATTTAGGAATACATTACCTAAGTGAGCTGACAGCAAGAGAAAAAACAGATTACTCACTGTGGTAGGCAGCAAGAAATTTAAAAAGGCCAGAGCTATCGAACCCACCGATAAGAAAAGCAGATAGTCACTGGGCCAGAAGTGACTTAGAAAACCATCGCTTTCTCTAACCACCTACAAAAAGTGTTCACACCAAACGAACAAATTAACGATTGCATACTACCACACTTTACGAGGGACGAGTCGAACCCAAAACCAGTAAAATTTGAATGGAAATGCATTGAAACGGTTATCAAAAATGTTATGATCTAATAACTGCAAAAAATTATCAAAATATTACCAGGATGTCCAGGAGTAAAATTAAACAATATCACAATTCCTCAACAAACAAACGTCAAATATCTCGGTCTTCATCTCGATAGAAGATTGTCATGGAAAAAGCACATTGAAACAAAACGCAATCAATAAAAAATAAAATTTTCTAAAATGGTAGAAAATCGAAACTCTCTCTAGACTACAAGTACTATACAAAGCGATCCTAATCCCCATATGGACATATGGTATCCAACTATGGGGCTCAACTAGTGCATCAAATATAGATATTGTTTAAAGAACGCAAGTAAAGATACTTCGTAGCATTACAAATGCCCCATGGTATATTCGAAACAGCAACATCCATAGAGACCTAGGAATCAAAACTGTTAAAGAGACAATTAAATCATGCAGACTAAAGTACCAACAGAAACTGGAATCACACCATAGCGAATTAGCTAGAGAACTACTAAGGCAACCAAAACACGGACGGCTTCGCAGAGCAGATCCTATAGGTTTAATTAACTGAGAAATATAATCTAAAAATTACGTGCATGTTGAGCTAACACACTAAAATTAAGTAAATAATAATAATTTAATAATAATAATTGCATAATGATACATATTAAGTATTAGTATAGGTTAAGGCTTAATTTAAAAAAAAAATATAGTTTTTAAGAATTTCACACTTCTTGTTAGTTTCGTATAAAGAAAAATTCAAGAATAAAGTCTTTGGCAATGCCCGTGAAGTTTATCCTAAATTAATCCTAAATAGTAAAAATGGCGGTTAGTACTATTTTAGGAAAAACTTCAAACTTCTACTGAGAAGTATGAAGTTTATACTATAATTCAAAATAAAACAAAATGTGAAGATGTATTAGTGATTTGCGAACATTTAGGCGATTTTACAAAATTGTTAGGATTACAAATAAATTAAATTCACAACGTTTATTTAGGTTCAATTTAATTAAAATTCATTATTCTAATAACAGCAAAATTGTGAATAAATTATTAATTATTATTATTAAGTAACTGAACATCGCAAGATAGATGATTTAAATTTCTACACAGGTACGCTACAAGTGCGAACCAAAATAAAATTCTAATGAATATTAAATAGATAAAACAAAATTCTTGTGAAACCTGGCATTTACAAGCAACCTTGATTGTTAATAATTTCATATCCGCATATCTGAATATGCGGATTCAATTGAAGATTTTCATATCTCAAGATTTTCACCGATCGGCAAACTTGCCACTATAATATTTTGGTAGACCTACGAGTATATGTGCACTCTACTTGGGCTAACCTCAAGAATTTTAATCGGGTTGGCCCAAGTAGAGTGCACATATAGGTCTACCAAAATATTATAGTGGCAAGTTTGCCGATCGGTGAAAATCTTGAGATATGAATTTTCTTAGAATCAAATTTACTAAGAAATTCCGCTCTTCAATTGAATGTCGTTTTAGATATACGAGCCCAATTAGAATTTTAATCGGGTTGGCCCAAGTAGAGTGCACATATAGGTCTACCAAAATATTATAGTGGCAAGTTTGCCGATCGGTGAAAATCTTGAGATATGAATTTTCTTAGAATCAAATTTACTAAGAAATTCCGCTCTTCAATTGAATGACGTTTTAGATATGTGTGCTTCATTAGAATGAACAATTTTGTTCTGATTTTTAATCTTCGACTATACATTTGGGTCTACTTAATTTATATACTGTCATGTTTTTTGATCGTTCATATTTTTATGGTTCGAAATATATTTTAGCATATAAAATTAGTATAATTTAATTTAGAGCTATACATATTGTTAATTTTTTATTTGTTTTTAGACTTTTATAGACGTTTATAATTATATGTAAACATTATTGTTCTTAATTTAAAACTGTGAATTAAATGAATAAAATAAATAAATATATTTAAATAATTTCAATAGAAAATTTTTTTTCGCCTAAATGACTGCTTTAAACTAATACACTCTCATAGATTTTTGTTTTTGTTGGTTTAGGATTAAGTTAGTATAAACTTCAATTGGGTCTTTGGCAATAGTTACAAAAAAAATAATAATAATTGTGTGCATTAAAAAAACCGTTAATCCAGAGGAAAAAACCTTAAAATGATGAAGACAGAAAAATTAAAGCTTGCGACTGAATTCATCGTTCCCTCAGGATCCGTCATATTCAGATATGGAAAAATGCGATAAAGACCGATAAAATGATTAAAATGCGAATAATTTGGAAGATCAGGGATTTACTATGAAAAATCTAGACTGTGATTCCTCTTGTGATATTTAGTTTATTTTTAGTATTGAGGTTTACATTTACTGAGCCAGTTTCATCCTCCTACCTATAGGATCCGTGATATCCAGATATGATGCTGTATAAGATAGCAGAATTTTGAATAAGAGAGTACGCTACTCGCCGCAAGTGGCAACACTATCACTAAAGAGAATATATTTTATTATGTAATTGGCAGCGGAAATTATTTATGCGGAATAAAATATTAAAAGTGATCCTTAAATTTAATAAAATTCCGACTTTCCGCCATTTCTTAACGGATTACGATGTAATTTGGATAGTAGTATTGATCAGGGATTTTAAAGTAAGTTTTGGACAAAATTCAATGATCTGTTCATGCGGGACTAAACTGGCCATTTTATAACCAGTCCTTATGAAAAATGGTATCTGTACATTTTACATGATATAAATAAATTTTAAACTGGAGTGAACTAGGCTATTTCTTAATTAAACTTTGTAAAATTTGCATACAGGGACAATTCGTAAAAAAATTATGGATTAGAATTTTCACAATAATTTTTTGATTTCTTGCGGCAATATAAGTAATTTTCAGTTTTCGGCCCATATTTCGAAAACATGCACTAGTAATTAATACTTTCGGTTGTTTTCTAACAGTTTAAGTCATGCTGAGGATTTTTGGAAAATTTGGGAAAAATTTATGGATTAGAATTTTCATATAAGCTATTTTCAGTTTTTGGCCAATTTCTCGGTTGTTTTTCTAATAGCATAGGGACAAAGGAAGGCTGAGGAACACAGGGACAATGCAATGCGAATTGTACAAAGTTTAATTAAGAAATAGGCTAGTTCCCCTCTGTTTTAAATTTATTTATATCGAGTAAAATATACAGATACCATTTTTCATAAGGATACTGGCTATGAAACGGCCAGTTTAGTCCAGCAAGAACAGATCCTTGAATTTTGTGCAAAACTTAATTTAAAATCCCTGATCAATACTACTATCCAAATTTCATCGTAATTCGTTAAGAAATGGCGGAAAGATGCAATTTTTTTACATTTCGAGATTTCATATACCGAGCTCCTTTACATCGGAGATCAATCAATTTGCCATTTTATGGATCACTTTTAACATTTTATTCCGCTGAGATGTTTTATTTAGTAAAAAAGTGATACATCATATATAAAAAATACAACAAAATATATTCTCTTTAGTGATAGTGTTGCCACTTGCGGAGAGATACATTATATCTCTCTTATTTTTCGCTGTCAAATTCCCGCTATACAGCATCAGATATGGCAAAATGCGGTAATACACCGACAAAATGATAAAATGTGAATAATTGGAAAGTTCAGGGATGTACTATGAAAAAGCCAGCCTGTGATCCTTCTTCTGATATTGATTATATTTTTTTATGTATTGAGTTTTACGTTTTCCTCCTATCTAAGATTCGTGATATCCAGATATGGCAAAATACGATATTATACGTACAAAATGATTAAAATGAGAATAAATGGAAAGTTCAAGGATTTACTATGGAAAATATAGCCTGTACTCCCTCTTCTGATATTGGTTTTATTTTAAGGAATTGGGTTTGCAATTGATACTCTTTAATTTCAATTCCAAAATCATCATTTTCAAATCGTCCAAACCATTATTTGCACGTTGTATTCGATGGAACATGTTCACCATAAATTTCCACGAGCAACTGATAAGTTTCCGCTACACTTTTCTTTGCAATAAAATAATGTAATAAAACTTCCCACAAATGATGTTTATTTGTAACAAAATGTGACATTTTCAAGGAGTTAAAAATACTTGTTGTTTACACTTCAACCAAATGTCGCATGCTGCGTTTGCAGTTGACATCATTTACTCTAGGATACCTGTGGCACTATTCTGGTTTTCCCTGGGAATAGGGAATTGAGAAAAATGTGTTCATAGCATTTTAGTCTAAATTATGTTTTTCTGGCCTACTGTTGGAAATAGTTGGGTGTAAATATTTTTGAAACAAAGATATATTGAGAATTATTTTTCCCTATAAAAATTTTGTGGAACAAAAGTTTCGCAATAAACTCTCTTTCGAAAATATTTGCACCAAACTAATTCCAACAGCAGGCAAGAAAAATATAATTTAGACGCTAATTTAATGCTATGAAAATATTTTTCCCAATTCCCTATTCCCAGGGAAAGCCAGAACAGTGCCACTGCAGGTCAACCCAAGCTTTTCTGTGGGAAAAAGGAATTAGGAAAAATATTTACATAGCATTTTTTGTCAAAAATATCATTTTCTGGCCTACTGAGAAATCATGTTTGATCTAAATTTTTATAATTTAGGAAATATTTTTTCCGTATCGAAATTGGATAGGAAAAATATTCCCAATTTAATTTTGTTTTTGAAAAGATATAAACCAACTGTTTACCATAGTATGCCAGAAACAATGACTAAAATACTTTGAAAACACCTTTCCTAATTCCTTTTTCCTATAGACAACTACAGTGGATCAGACGGCAAAAAATTTAACTGATTGAATTTTAGTATGTTAATATTTATTTTCATAAAGTATGTCGTGCTAAAATTTCATGTACAAAAAGACTCAATAAGCTTATTTTTAATGCACTAGATGTCACATTCCCAAATTTAACAGTCCTCAATTGTCCATTTATAGTACACGTAAGCAGTAGCAACGACACCTATTGGGAAAGGGTGGAATCATATTCACACACCCAACATATTTACTGATGAATAAAAGAACTTATTAATTAATTCGATTCGGTGCTGTAGTATTCAGTCGCCCTGGTCTGATGAGTTAGCTGAATTTTTACAGAATCTTACAAGGAGACGTTCAACATAACTGGGAGTATCACGAAGGTCTGTACAGAGAATTTCGACCATATTAAGAATCTTCCCATATAAAATTCAGCTTTTGCAACAATTAAAACCGACAGATTATCAAGAACAACTTGATTTTGCCATTTTGCTACTAATATTAATCAGCGACCATACTGGCGACCAAAACAATATTCGAAATGAAATCCTGGAATTAACACCTAACAGTTTGAGAAAACTTATGGAAATTGTGTTAGAAAGAGCACTAATGTGTGAAGCCGAAAATGGCCATCACTTGCGAAATATTATTTTAAGCCAAAAAAATTTGCATGAAATATACTGACGACTAGTTTAGCACAATGATAATATTATACTTTTATGGTAAAAGTATATAAAGGGAGAGTGTAATATCTACTGTGTTGCCATGAGAGGGCGCGGTTTGAGCGACATTTTTGGAAGTTTTTGAAAAATAATTGCAACTGATTCTAATAAAAGACGCTCATCTTTCGAAAGATGAGATTAGAGATAGTGCTGCCGATAAAATAAACATAATGACTCGTTTGGCACTTAAATGGAGGCAAAAAGGAAATCGAAAAAATAGTACAAATAAGTTAATAAATAAGAAAGTAAAATATGGTCGTTCGCAATGGGGGTGATGAGATATCAAAGGTCTCCAAAAAGAAAATCTACAATAAAAAAAAAATAAAAATTTATCTATTCAGACCTTGCAGTGCAAAGTGCTCAGCTTCGAAGCCCAATTCAAAGCCCATTCAAAAGTTCAGCAAATGTGTTACTGTCCTGTTCCCGTATGTAAGCTCAACAAGTGTAAAGATCCTCCACAGATTGCCTACGTAGCAGACATGAAAGGCTGTGGTTGATTGAAAACCTGTCCTCCTTCTACTGGTGACAAGTTTATTAGGTCTTCAAAGAAAATTACACATTGGTGCCTCCGAAAATATTGTCGTTGCTCTTCAGTTGCCTCAATCGAGGGTCGATCATACACAACATCTCGTATGTAGCGGAAAACAAATAATGCCATCGAGCACTCAACTCTACTGAAAATTTGAGCTCTCTAGATAGGCGGCAAGTAGTTTATACCGTTTGTAAGATTCATTCTACTCAGACAAACCAATAAATGTGTCGATAATTAAAAAAAAAAAAAAAAAAAAAAAATTGTTTACTTCCAGTTTTTTGTTTGTCATTGTGATATTTAGTTGGCAGAAACATATTATTTTCTGAAAACAAATTAAAAGCCAAAAACATGCCAATGTTAGTTTATTTGTCAAAGCCTACTTCGATACTATTTTAAATCAAAATGAAAAGATAAAAGAAATTGTAGTGGGTATAAACAGAAGACATCAATCTCTACAAAAACACGGCGAAACCGTGGGCATTATACACGTAATGGTAAAGTATTTTTTTCTAAAATGGATCAAAGTTCACTTTAAAAAATGAAAAAGTGTAAAAGTAAAAAGTGTAAAACTTTAAAAGTGTACGCCACGAAAGGTCGACGAAGGTTAATATGATATTTAAGAAGAACAATTGAATAACTGAAATTTTGAGTAATTCGAATTGGTGGAAAATAAAAAGGAGTGTAAAAGGAAGTAATAAATAATTTTAAACGTTATTGTTGTTCCAGTGTTTAGAGGATCAAATGAACAATTTTTGCTAACAGTTTCGGGAGTATTCCGATGGTTGTGTAAATTAAAAAGATTGTTGTTGTAAGCAGTCAAATTTAAGTTGTATTAACAATTTAGCGAAGTGAATCGGGTTTGACAAGGCAACAATTCCTAACAATTGGTAACAGTGGTGGGATTGTTAATATTGGAAGATGGGTCTATAAATTTCACGGATGGAATTCCAATTGGAGATGGGATTGTTAATATTGGAAGATGGATCTATACATTTCACGGATGGAATTCCAATTGGAGCGGCGTGATTTATCGAAGTTTCGATGCAAAGATGAGCTTGTAAGACGATTACGGTATGCTTTGTGGAAGGAGCAATTAGACCTTTATAATTAATATGTACTTGTAAAGGTAGAGGTTAAGGAAAACCTGCATGGGAGTACTTAACTATAACACTTGAAGGCAATAATGAAGCACCGAATGATGAAGAACATGGATTGTAGGGAAGGCCAACTGAGGTTTGAAAGATCGAGTAATGTCGAGAACAAAGCAGGTATGAAAAACTCAACTGGAATGAAGAAAATGAGAATCAAATTCATGGGGTTTTGGATTGTCAACCATATGCAAAATCGTTGTCTAACACTGAACTATTTATTAGTCAAATATATAACATAAAAAAGTTGATGTCTATATATAGAAGATGACGATGGATTACCGGGGAAGTATGGCTTAAAGAGAAATAAGAAACTGATTTGTAGAAGCGGTGATGCTCTGGATGATGGCGAAGGGCAAAGAATGTAACAACATTCGACCAGGAAAATAAGATGCAAAAACAAGGAATGCTAGTCAGGACAACTTGAGATTCATTTAATCCACTTAGAACTGGATGACTATTATTATTATTTTTTTTTTAATTTATATTACGACTGAGTCTTGTACCCCATTTAGTAATTTACATTGCATAATACAGTCTTTTGATTAGTCGGCGTAATCAAGTGATTATCCCTAGTTTCGTGTAACCTCCTCAGATTTTTCGCCACAGTAAGTCTACTGACCTCCTGGTCGCGATAAGTCTAGTGGTTTGGTTCTTTGCAGTCTTCTTCTTGGTGTGGTAGTCAGTATACAGCAAATGTCTAGATTTTCATGCTGGCGCAGACGTCGTAGGTTTTTTTTGCATGATGCTTAATTTCATACGCGACAAGCTCGATCTTTAGATCTCGATGGAGGTTGTCGTTTCGAATGGACCACGGTGCATTACCAATACATCGCAGGTTTTTATTTTGAACTGTTTGTATGATTTTGATGTTTGTCTTCTTGGCACAACCCCAGAGTTGGCTATCATATGTCCATACAGGTTTCAGAATTTGTTTGTGTAGTAGCAGTTTGTTATGGATCGCTAGTTCAGATTGTTTCATTTCTATATCTTATGTTTAGTTCTTCTCTCTTGTGAATGTGTTCCTTCCATCTAAGTTTAGCATCTAAAGTCATGCCAACTTTTAGATTTGTAAAATTTACTTGGATTGATTTTGCTTCATTTAATTTGATTGGCCCTTTCTTTGTCCAATTACATATCTGGTAATAATGTAACTGCCGTCTGTAATTTACTAGTGGAGTCATTGATATTCTTTGCTGTTGCAAGTATTGCCGTGTCACCGGAAAAAGTCGTCATTGTTGCTTCTGTAGAATTGGCCCTAGAGCACTCCCTTGTGGTACTCCTGCTGTTATTTAATTTTATTTGGGAGTATTCATTCTTATACTTTACTCGGAAGTAATCCTCTGATATGTATGATTTTTAAATTTGAAAAAATGGCTTCGCAAGATCTCATGAAGTTAGAATTTTTACCCCTGATGCCACTTTGTCGAATGCCTGCGCTACATCAAGGAATATAGTTTAGCATATTTGTTTGCTTTCTAGTGATTTCTCGATTACATCAGTAATTCAATGTACTTGTTCTATAGTAGAATGTTTTTCCCTAAATCCAAACTGATGTAAGGGGATAAGATTCCTTTCTTCGATAATTGGTTTTAGTCTTTTAAGAAGAACCTTTTCAAATAGTTTCGATAATGTTGGTAGCAAAGAAATTGGCCTATATGAAGCTTCATCATTCGGAGGTTTGTTCGGCTTAAGTATCATAATTACTTCTGCCACTTTCCGTAGTCTAGGTACATATCTTAGTCAAAATGCTGCATTAATTATATGCACTAGTTTCCTCAACGCTTTCTCGGGTAACACTTGTATTATCTGACCCGTTATAAGATCATATCCTGGAGCCTTATACGAATTCAGATTATTCTTGATTTCCCATTTTAGTACTTTCAATGTTACAGGTGTAATTTTTATTTCATCCTGTTCATTTATCGGAGTGATATTTTCCTCTTCCGTTTGTTTGGGGTAAGGCTGGAATGTTTCTTCAAGGTGATTTACAAACAATTTGCTTTTTGTTTAGCATTTCGAGTCCAATTTTCTTTATTTTTAATTGGAGGAACCTGAAGTTTGCCTCTTAATGGATAATCAGTATCTTTTTGCCCCGTTAGAATGCTGAGGTATTTGTTAACTGACTGATACAGATTTTTAAAGTTTTTTATTATGTATTTTAATTTGTTACACAAATGGTTAAATACCCTCTTATTTTCCGGGTTTCGATGTTTTTGCCAATTCTTTCGTGCTTTTTTTTATTTTTAAGAAGTTTTCTCACTTCCTCTGGATAGCTAGTATTGCGCTTCATTTTCTTACTATTATTAGGAGTGCTTTCCCACGCAGCATTTTGGATATTATGGATGAGTTTATCTAGTTCATCTTCTATTTGGGTTGGTACCAGTATTGGGTTCTGCAGACTAATTCTTTCTGTTAGCTGTATTTGTAAGAGATCCCAATTGGTTTTGAAGCTCGTTAATTTCGGGTTGCTCTCTTTCATAATAATTGTTTGGCTAAGTATATTATGATACTTAGCCAAACAATTATTATGGTGAATGATCTGAAACTTTCACTGTTCTTTATATGGATATAATTATCTGAAATCTCTCTTGTAATAAAAAAGTCCAAAAGGTCTGGAGTCTTACTGATATCCGTAGACCAATGGTATATGCCTACATTGTCTACACGTGTAGACAATGTATGTCGAAAATTAAATAAATCACGTCGACAATGTCGAAAATTAATCATAATCATCAGATATTAACAAAACAATAATATTTATTAATTTATTTTAGATTTTTTTTGTTTATTACAAAATCTTTAAACATAAATAATGCATAATTACATAAAAATAATAGTAGCTATCGAATCCAAGTTTGATTAAAGATGAGTTTAGATTTAATTTCAAGTAAGCAACGCATATATAATCTGACTTTGCATTACTGTGTTAAAAAGGTGTTAAAAAATTTCGCTAACTTAAATTTATACAAAAAAAACAAATCAATTCACTTATGTGTTGGAATTATTAAAATGATATATATTTGATAAGGAAAACTATTTGTGTGCCGGAAAAGTGAAAATATAAAAATTTAAACTGACTCATCTATTATATTAATACGGATAATTTAATTAAGGAAATAGGTGTAAAAGCCAAGAAACGTTTTACCTATACTGTAAATTTTATATATTAATCACGATGCCAGAATGTCATGACAAAATATGTTTGTCATGACAATACAGAACAAAACAGAGAACATAAAATGAATTTACTTACATACATACATACATTTTGGTGTTAATAGTTGTGAGTGTAAAAATACAATTTTGTCATGGCACTCTATCGTCATGACAAAATTTTGCGACTGAAGATCGACCTTAATACTTACACAAACAAAATATCTATGGAAAGTTTTGAATAATCATTTCCGTCAGATTTCAGGCAAAAATCATGAGATCTCTTAAATTATGCGAAAAGGTTAAGTGGGAAGTTTCGTCCCGATATGCGGGTGATTTGTGTCCCAGTAATTTCGTAACCGGATAATTTATTAAGTTCTTAATTTCATGCTTGAACTAGCGTATCTGCTTTTTGTGTGGTGGTAAATCGACTATATAATCAATATAAGTACATTAGTTTGGTTATGTTGTTAATACGAGATTTGCTTTGGAAAACGTCAAAATTATTCATATACAAATGAAAATAGCACACAAATACAGCGGTTCTTTTGTACATTCTTATTAAATATATAGATTAAGGTTGCGCGCCTCGGCAATTGTGTGCTTTTCCCTTTTGTGATTGTAATATTTAGAAATGGCGCATTTCAACAACATGTATGCGAGTACAAACGAAGACCAGAAGCGCGTCATTAATGAGGTCCGAAACGCGCTCGAATCTGAAACCCTGTCATCAAAAGTCTTTTACTTTGACGCTCCCCTTACTTTGAAACATGATTCTGTTTGTCCCAAAAGTAGTATTATATTTTTAGTAATTTTTGGGATATACAATTCTTTGTTAAACATTCAAAATGAAGATTTTTCATATTTTTTAAATAATTACCATAAACTTACCATAAAATAAAAATGTTGTCTCAGCCGCGCTAATGTAAATTTCGGTTCTTCAATGTATTTTTTTGAGACAATCACACAATGACACAACACCACCATGGTTAAAGCAAAAACTAAAGCATTTTAAAATTTTGCTTTAGTTGAATATAAAGCAGAGCAAACTGAAGCTGAATACCACTAGCTGTGCAGCGCAAAACTATCAACCATTTGATCATTGGCATATTCTCTTGAAGAAACCTAAAGCAAAATGCTTTATTCTCAACAAAATACAGCTGTTGTCTTTGTCAAATGCTCAGTAAAAAATTTCTGTTTTCCCAATGGAATATAATATACGCATAAAACTTTACCTATCTAATTACTTATGGTGTTATGACATTGGATGTTTTTCAGTGTCTGAAAAATCCAAATGAAATGAGAAAAATAATATGTATACAAAATGTTAATAGGCGTGAGTGTATGTATAAAATATATCAGGAATTTTGTATAAAAAATTGAGCAAAAAAGCCGCCCAACGAACAGTTCTAGCAGTTTAGAATTATTTTGTTATATTTTTTTGACATCTCCGACTTTTTTTTTTATCAAATACAGTCAAAACGAATAGTTTTATGCAAATACAACAAAAATATTGTATTCTAAAACTATTTGAAGTGATTTGACAACCGTTTCAAATAATTTTTAACATTTTTATTGGTACCCAAAATGTTTGTTTACCAACAAAATGAACATGACATTTGAAAAATTGTGTTGTCCCGTTCGTTCTAATTGTTTCTGTCCTAGTCATCGTTTATTTTTTTTACTGCACTTTTTTCAAGCCAGTGAGCTAGTTTACATCGCCAAAAAATTTAGTGGACTGACCTAAATAGCGACCCATCTTCGTCCCGTTTACATCACAAAAATTATAGGTCACATTTGGGTTACATAACGAGATTTATGTACACCATCTATTGAATAATACTAAAAGTATATTCTCATCGCAATTCATAATTTTCTCACAAATAATTCCTGTATCATTTTCGAAATTAAATTCTTTCATTTAATTTTTTTAAATTTGCCTCATTTAATAACTGTAATACTAAATTTTATGCTGATTTGTTTAATTAACATCAATGCTACTACTGACATCTATTTCATGATACGAAAACCCTTTAGGTCGGTCTCGTTTACATCACATTTTTGATCGACCTAATTTGGGTCAGTCCACACAAAAAAGTTACCCAACCTAATTTGGGTAACTAGCGTTTACATCATGTGTTTAGGTCAGATATAGTGTATAGTCCTGGACCAAATATGTCGATGTAAACTTACTCAGTGTCATAATACCATTAAAATTATGTTGGTTGCAAACAAATAATTTTTAATAGTTGGCCAACTTGGGCTTGTAGGGTATGCAATCAAGCAATGTTAAACGGTTTTGCCGTTTTCAACTACTAGATGAGATGACACCCAAAACAATTTTAATATGATAATTTACATCAGAATCTACTTAAATATAAGCCCTGCTAACTCCACACATATGAAATAAACAATAACTAACTAAAGATGCATTGGTATTATAGTACATTTATTTAAATAACTCGAAAAAAATTCAAATTTACGTTGCAATGTTACTTGTAGTGTAAGCAACACACTCTTTGGCAGGCTTTTTTTAAATATGTATCAATCAATAAGAGTTTGCGCAGGATTATATTTAAATAGATTCTCTTTATATGCATTATTGTTATTGGTAAAAGTAATCGTTTTACTTAGAATTTATTCTACATTATATTACAATTGTTACAAATTTTACGTATTATATTAGAACTGATTTGTGTTTCTCGTTGGTTTACACGAACGAAAAAGAAATCCGTTAAAAATGTGTATATGTATTGATTTCTGTAAATATCTTCAGATATTAAAATCCTATTGCAGCTTCAACACGCACAATCATCTTGATTCCTACGTAAATAAAGTAAATAGTTACATATTTATTTGGCTACTGCCCTGCCGCCCGAGTTAAACTACTTTAGCCGTCTCCCAAAACAATTATTTGGATAATTTTAATTCTTATGAATAATTTAAAATAATAATAAAATTGAAATAAATATTCCAGGGGGGGGGGGGGGGGACCTTCATTTGGGACGTATTCCCAAATGAAGGTCGTATAACGAAGAATAATGAATGACTCATGCTCATACATGACTCCCTCGCATGGCTCATTATAGAATTGTACCAGAGGGCTGGAGTAACATTGATGCGTATCATCGTTGAGATGATTAGTAGATGACATTTTATATATGAAACGTATATTACAAGCCTCAAAAGATTACTATGTGACTTGCTATTCCATTTACATTACATTGACTCGCTCTCAACCTGAAATTGACATCAAATTATAGAATTCAAATTCGAACAGTTGTATGTGGTGGCGCAAATTATTAGGCCAGTTGCACATTTCAGCTAAACGCCAGAAACGTAGTTTCTATTAGCATACTTTATTTCGCACAGACACAGCTCATTTTGCTGTACATTTGAGCTAATTACATCGCTCGCACATACATTTCAATACAAGTAAAATACTATGTCTGCCAAATTATTGTTAGAATCACATAGATGGGAACAACAATACTCAAATGTCATCCAAATTTCAATACATTTTAAATATGTACAGGGATGGGATGTACTAACTCACTATTTTTCGATATTTTAACGAAGTCTGCGATTCTTTTTGCTAGAATTAATGTGACTTCTGTTTCGTTTATCAATTATTTCTTCCCAATTGCTATCATAACCTATTATAATATATTTGAACAATATCTAGGTATTTCACTTATTTTCATTCTAGAATCGAAAATAAATTATTTGATGATAGAAACGCAGTAGAAATCACAATGTTGCAATATAGCAGGCTGGTAAATGATCATAAAAATCATATGATCATAAAATGATCATAAAAAGAGAAATAAACTTCGATAATTGATCGAAAATTGCTGATGTTAGAACATCCCAGCCCAGAATAATAGCAATGTATGTGTGAGCGATATAGCTGACTTTTGCAATCCAAAGCTAACCCGAGCTAAGTTAGTTTTCATCGCTCAAAATAGAAAAACATAGCTCACATAGTTTAACACAAGTGTGCATCTTTCTATTACAACTCTTTATTGATAACCAAGAGCGATGAACTTAGTTCACATATAGCTTAGCTTAGCTTAGCTGAAATGTGCAACGAGCCTTAATGTCCTGCATTGCAATATGTCATTAATTATTTTCGGTCGACTCGGCATGACTTGATGTTATACCTAATTTCGACACAATTGGCTAAACTAATTCAAGAGAAGTTCGTGAAATATAAAAACAGTTGTCATTAAAATAAAATTTCTAATCTGTGTGTCTACTTTATATGTGAATTTATTTAGTATAAGATTGATATACATTAATTGAAAAGTCATCGAAAAGAATCCTCGTAAATTAAATTTTCATCGGCTTCGTAGTGAAAAGAAGCAGAAGCTTAAATATTTAGCTTAGTAAATTCAGTTTCATTAAAGCACACAGTATGTTATAATAAATTAAACAGTTCGTAATTATAAAGGTTTTAATATGATTTATTTAAACTCAACTGTAAAATTTAACAATGCCAAAAGAGAAGGATCAGTTTTTCTGTTTGTAATGTGCTTCTTTTAATGAAAGGCAATTTAACATATGTAATTTATATTATGGTTTAAAATGATTTCCACTTCATATGTCAAAAACTAGTATAATATTCAATACGATATTAAATTTTAACTGCCAAAATTGAATTAATATATTATTATTATATACAAATAAAAATATAAACCAATATAATATTCTACAATTTTCTACCAATAATCTACATTCTCGACAGTTTCTACGCCAATTGTCTACATTGTCGACACCAAAAGCAATTGTCGACACATTATCGACGCCATGACGTCGAAAATTCCCAAAGACGCGTAGACGCACAACGCTGCAACCATTTTGTGCGCAAACGATTTCCGGACAAGACAATTATAATTAACCAAATAACTACCTATTTCAATAACCTAGTTTTCAAGTTTCATCACAATGTAAAAGTTCATGATGATGAATTGTCCAAATTAGATTATTACCAACAAACCATAACTAAGGCGCTATCATTTTGAAACGTCAGAATCATAGTTCTATAGAATTCGATGATTTCTAGTTAATTCTTTGAGTATTTTAAACTTTGTAAAGCTCGAAGAAGTCAATAAGACGTATCACAGTATGCAAACATTGCTTGAAAAGAAGCTTCGAACAAATTCAATAATTTAATAATTACGAGATCTAATTATATTTAAATATACATAAACAGATAGTTTCATTAAGTTGATTGACCGTATATCAACTGCAACTTTTATTAATCAATCTTTAGACTGTCATCTTCAATCAGTTACAATTAAGATAGAATATTCTCCTGGTGATAAAGTATTTTTGACTCGAACAAGTCAAAACCCAATGAAAAGTTTTTCCACGGAATGAACATACGAGTGCACATGTAAAGCTTTAAAGATATTTATGCAACAAAAGCATAACACATAAATTTCCATAGTTAGACGAGCAAAAAACTTTATTTTCATAAAAAGAAAATCTACAAAATTGAATACAAAGCACCATTCTTGTAAATTTCTTAACAATTTCCATTCATTTTCCACCCCTATACACAGCAACAACCATCTAATTCTGAGAAGCAACACAAAAAAAAAGTTTCATTCAAACGAAACCATTGTCAAGTTGTAAATGTTTCTCGTTCATAAAACACCCCAAGATGTGGAAATCACTTTTCACCTTCACCTCAATTTTTCTTAAGAAAATTTTGTTAAAATTAAATTGTTGTTATCCTCACATGTGGAGATATAACTATATATACTCAACACAAACATACAAGACAAAATGAAAAATTATGAAAAACTATTTGCATATGAGAAGATGAAAATTTATCACCATCATCATCATCATCATAACTTACCTGATAGAAATAAAATGAATTCAATGGTTCAGTTTCATTTGTTGTTGTACCAATTCCTGCATTTCCATCACCACTTGATGAATTGCTACAGGTTGCGGTTGATGAGGTTGGTGATAGTAAAACCTTAAATAAAATAAAAAGAAAAAAATGTTTGAGATATAGCAACAATTGTATAGATATTTAGCGATGTGGTACTGAATGGAGTCTGTGCTTGGTGTGACATTTAATTTAAAATATGGATGAAAGTAAAATTGTTGGGGTTTTATGTCTATCTGTCAACCGCTATTGAATAAGAGTTATTGTAAACTTGTGTTGAATTGAAAGTATATTTTGATGAGCTATCGATTTGTAACAGTTTGATAAACTCGTATATGCGAAGAAAAACTTGGAGTCTGATGACCGTCGGAGCCAGTATTCCAGTTGTAGGCCAAAGTGCAGATGAGTTACTTAAACTACATAATATTAGCTTTTCAAAGTTCCATCGGTATTATATGCTGCGCTAGTGAGTCCATCGTGCAATCTTGGACATTTTCTAACACTGCTCCCATCGGTAGACAAAATATGATCTCTTATTGTGTGTAATACACCTGCTTTTTAGGTATCTATATTAAAAGTTTACCTCCCTGTGGGGATTAAAGTAATTGATGGAGCTCAATCTAGTTATTTTTACCGGTAATCAGTTTCAATCAAATTGATTGTTAAATAGTATCAAATTGATAGATTTCCACTTCCGGTTTCTGAACCCTATAAAAATCACAAAATCTGTTTTGTGAATTTTTAAAAGTAAGTAAAAACGACCTAAACAAATTTTCAGCAAAATTGATTTCCGAAACCTTTGCACAAACAATCAATTGGATTTCACTTAAATCTAACCTATATGTCGGATTCCACAGCAATATCAGCCCACCAAGAACTCCAACGTTGTCCGACTTGCCCGGTAAGACGTGATTTGATTATTAATTAATAGTCTAGTTTTGTCCTATTTTCTATAATATTCCAAAAGTTCTTGCGATTAATTTTATAAACCAATTTGCCTCCACCAATCCTGCGAGGGCGGAGTGAGATAGTCTGGTAAAAATGAAACAAGGAATAATATTTTCATCCAAAAAAAATTTTATTTTTCAACGTAGTCGCCTTTCAGCTCGATACACTTAGTCCAACGTTTTTTCAGTTTTCCGATCTCTTCCGAATAATACAATTTCTCCAACCCTTCAAAATAGACATTTGTTCCATTGATGATCTCCTCATTAGAACCGAATCTCTTTCCGCCGAGCCATTTCTTCAAGTTTGGAAACAGGAAATAGTCGCAGGGGGCTATGTCTGGAGAATATGGTGGATTTGGAAGCGATTCGAAGCGTAATTAATTAATTTTGGCCATGGCAACTACAACCGTGCATTATCGCTAAATGCGGTACTGGCAGATTCGCCAGTAGAAATCTACTATTTAGACTGTGTTTTGGTCTCCGGTGTATAGTGGCATCCACAGTTATAAAACAACGCAAAAACTCCTTTTTATTTTGCTCGAACATAGCTAAACCTGCCTCTGAAGTTGTCACTCGTGTGAGTTTTTGGTCGATTGTAAACAAACGCGGCACCCAACGTGCGGATATCCTTTTCATATTCAAATGTTCGTGTAATATATTGCGCACACGTTCATCTGAGATGAATACTATCTCAGCTATCTCGCGCATGGTCATTCTGCGGTCCCTACAATACCGTATCATGGATTTTGTCAACCATTTTCGATGTGGTGACTTCATTTGTTTTCAATGACATCTGGGGTTTGCGATTGTAGCACCCTCTGTTTCATTTTTACCAGACTTCTCACTCCACCCTCATATTTTATCATAATCGATTAATAAATCGACTAGTTCCGTAATAGTTTGACATACTTTAGAACTTTCACCAAAAATCATTTTCAGTATAGAACAAAATAAAAAATCTAGGTCCCATTTTAGAACTATCTAAAGGAATATTCTAAAAATCACCACGCACCGCAATCGATTCCTAATACTTGAAAACTAAATTTCAGCAATTTTTACCAGTTGTTTGAGATGGGAAAAAATTTCAAAAAGCGCGACCTTACCGACCGTTGTCGATTCGTATGGTACTAGAAAACAATCTCGGAAAACCTCTAAAACGAATTAACTTTAACTTGTTGATGTTTGATATTTCATAATGTTGATGAACATCTCATGTTTTTAACAACACCCCCTTGGTGGTCAAAACTGTCTAAAAAAATTTTACTGTCCAGTCCACTGAATCTGCAATATGTTTCTACATATCGCGGGAAATGATTTCTTAAACTTTATCAAGTGGAATTTATTTCTGATGTCCACAACTTCTGACCGATGATTTCCAACAACTCAATCAGTACTTAGTGTACAACATCGATGCATGTCAAGAATAATGCTCGTATAATAAAATTACTGTCTCGAGTTGGACTTGAACCTTTGATTTTATAACACGTGTCAGTGTACACTTTAAACACTTGGCTCTCAAGTATTATAACTGTGCAGAGTAGAATTCGTATAACTGCATTTGTTCGTCTTATGTCGTATTGCTTCAGTTTATCGCATTTGACGACTTTCCGTAAACCTCTGAGGTTTTCCTGTATCCTCTTAACAATTTCGTATGGACCTTTCGAAATGTGTTGTACTTTTAAAAATCTTCCTTTTCTCTTTGGATATTATTCCATCTTCCATGCTGGTCGTGTTGCGTCTATAAGGCTCTCCCTCTCTCTCTCTACTTCTCTCTCTCTCTAGCTCTCTCCATCTATCTCTCTCGGTCTGTCTCTGTCTCTCTCACTTTCTCTCTCTCTCTTTCTCTCTATTTATCTTCCTTTCTTTTTCACTTTCTCTACAGTGATCATCTGCCGAATTCAACCGTAAGGCGACCTTAGTTAGCCTGCGTCAAATTTTTTGATTCAAATTTTTCTGAGAGTATTGAAAGAGAGTAAAATTAACCAATCAAAACATTATATTTGTTAAACAAATTTTTTTTGTTCCCGTTTGAAATAAAAATGGTTTTTCTCGAATCAATCGTAATATCTGGTTGCAGTTCCTCTCATTAGTTTCCAAGTTCTCTCACCCGGCAATCAAGCACGTGCGGTAAAGAACTTATATATTGAACCTGGCTCATTCGTCAATACTTTAATGTTTTTTAATCAAATCATAAGGCGCCTCATAACATAATCAATCCATTGCTGCTCAAAATCTTAGACTTAGTGGCCAAACTTGCCACATCTGAGGCACCTCCGTAGAACTGTTACGTCACCTTGATTCTGAACATGATCAACGAAATTCTTCTATAGTTTTGTGATAGTCTTTCCTCGTCCGAAGCTATTTTATGACTGCTGTGTTGTTGGAGTTGAGCCCACCCACCAACATTTGGTTCAGTAGACAGTTATCCTCTATCTAATCAAAACTTCAGCCTTTTAATGATTCGGTCGTAATTTTCGCTGCTGTGCTGTCCTTATAATCAAAGTGCTATTGCGTACCATAGAATGTCGAAGGCCAAACTTTTCTCGAGTTCCTGGCAATATCTTCTTTCAAATCTAACTTGGCGCCTGTGCGGGCTTTATATTTCTACATTATATCTTCAAGCTCTTTCAATCGATTTCAATTTTTACTTCAATGTTCTCTTACATTTTAAGTTCCTGAGTGAAATTTGATCGATTTTCAGGTCTTACTGATCAATTTTTGCATTTTGTTGTTTACGTAGCTCAACAAATTGACCACCTTCTTCGGCACGGAGTTCTGCCAACTGGCCGTTACACTGCTCGGACTGTTTTCGCAACTTTCCTGCTGTTGTGGTTGTCTTCATTGTTATTTGTTCTGCACAGATGAAACATTCTGATATCTTGATGGTTTAACAAGCGTTATTTCTGATGGGAGTGGACCACGTGACGATGATCACAATTGCACTCAAAATGCATAACTATATTGTGGTATTTGTGCATCGGAACACACTGATAATTCATCCATACCTCTTTCATTTATAACAACAATACATTGTCTCAGTTCTCCCATCTTCGATCGCTCTTCAGCATTGATTTGCATTCAGTTCACGTTTGAAATGGGTGAAGATATGAAAGAGTTGGTTGCACAGCTGATGTGCCAGTTAAGCAGGTTTGATGGACCAGCTGAAAAATTTGTTAATTAATCAAAGAATCCAGAATTTTCCGGCACCTGTGCCGTTTCGTATGTGGGATAGAAAATTTGGATCAGTTCATGGCTCAGATAAAACAGTATTTTGTCGTGAATAACATCGGATGAAAAGAAAAATCATATTTTTAGCCTGCGTACCATATCAGCATGAAATTGTACGGTGAGCAATATTTTGACATTTGCTATTTAAACGAAGTGGCTGCAAAATATGAGTTCAAACAAACAGGAAATGACGTTGTTTCAATTGCCCAAACTCAACGAAATACCCAATTTGTGTTGAGTATTTTGAAGGAATCATTTGTATGTCAAGTAAGTGATATCGTAGTGTGTCAAATAAAAATGCTTTAGTCATGTCCGGGCTGTAGATTAAAGCATGATCGCAGCAAATCTCGATTATTGAATGAAAAATGTCGGAAATTGTTAACGTTGGTCATAAATTGATATGTGCATATGTGTACCGAGAAATAGTAATCAGTCAAGTCGATCTTAAAAGGATGGTGATCGATGTCAATTCTGAGAAGAAGTATTTGTTTTCTATTTCGTGAGATTTTCGAACCAAAGTCGATGATTCGTGTAAAAAAATACTCGAAGTTTTTCATCCTGATTTGGGTCACTGTAATCAATTCAAAGCCCATTTAACCTTGAAAGCGGATGCTACACCGAAATGTTTCTAGGTACGTTCGTTACGGTTTGAACAGATGGGCGAAGTTAAAAGAGAGATTGAAAGATTGGTTTCACTTGGCGTGTCAGCTTATCTACTATCAGCGTGACTGTTGTTAACGAGAGACGCCACAAATCACGGAGTACAGGCGATGATTTCTCATACTTAAAGTAAGTGATGGAAAGGGGTATTCGTTAGTCGTTTCACCAAAATCTCTATGGCAGATGATTTATTTTCGTGACGGATCATAAGCCAATCGTATCACTATTTCAGCCAGAAAAAGTTTACCAATGACGATAGCCAATCGTCTCCAGCATTCAGCGATATTTCTAATGGAATGCCAGTTTACTATCAAGTATATGAGGCAATTGGCAATCATGGCAACGCCAATGCACTTTCATGAGCCCGGTGGTCCGTGATCGTGAAGTATGTACGTGTCAAGCGAACAAAGAATCACGAAACGTTGGAAGAATTTCTACCGGAGAGTAAACAAATTGCTGCAGAATCAGCTAAAGATTCCGTTCCAGCGAGTGTCCAGGGAAGAAATTTCATGTAAAAAGAAATTCCTGTTCTTCTTTCAATAACATTCTTCTTTTCATGTCTGAGTTTACTCAATTCATAATTCCTTTCAGTTTGCAGAAGAAAGTTTTGGCCCTGTTGCAAACTAAACATTGGGGCATAGCCCGTAAATACTGTTGGAGGCCGAACATCGAAAATAAAATTGAAACCACCATTAAAAAATGTTGAGCATGCCACGAGGTTGCTCCGAATCCGAGAAAGGTGTTTGAAAGTATGCCAATCGCAACGAAGCCATGAGAACAGTGACATGTCGACTATGCTGGACTGTGGTCATATGTGAATGTGTTGGAAAATTTCTCTCGTTATCCATACGTCATGAAGATTCCAGACATTATACCAAATCTAGGTTCGCGACCTACTTCTCTTCAATTATTAAATCAATCACTTAGTGTTCACTTAATTTATTTGGTTCCGGCCAACCTCTATTGTAGTGATTTCATTAGGTTTAGGAAGAACCGAAGGTTTGTATACAAATCAAAAATGCTCACTGCTGGGCTCCGAATGATACCAACTATATCATTTCCGATCAGAGTTTTAAATAACGTGAGATAGAAATATGTTCATTGTGGCACCACCTGGTTATGATAAAAATTGGTCAAAAGAAATGTTCTAACAATAAAATTAGTTTGACCAATCATCAATCCTTCGATTCGACCTGAATCACTATTTTAAAATAATTCAGATTAGATGATTTTGATTAAATTTAAAGGGGGGAGTTTCTCGTGTAGCATATAGTGACTACAATAATTTCAATTTCGTCTGAGGGGAGATTCTTTTAGGTTATCCTCAAAGGGGGAGAAACGAGCTCAACAGTTTAAGCTGTTTTCCTCTTTGAACCGATAGTACTACAAATTATTGATGCAGTTTCCAACATACTAAGGAGAGATTAGGATTATTAGTTTATATTTGGGGAAAATCATTCTCGATCTAGGAGTCTTTTTCATTGCCTTTTTGTACTATTTTGATAAACATTTGTGTAGGAGAATTCCCAGAATTATTTGCAATGATTCCTGAATTCCAAAAAAAATATTGAGATTATCCTTCGAGCCGGCGTCCGTTTGTTAAAATGGTTATCGCTTAGAACGATTTTAATATGTTAATTGAAATACGATTTACGTTCTAATGTCTCGAAGCAGATTGTCTTGATTCATAGATCATTCGGTGGGGCCGTTATGCCACGCGAAAATGTATCTTGTTGCAACATATAGAACTTAGTCATGTTTGAATCGATTCAGATGTAATTCAGTTAACATGGTAAATATGATTTCAGAACATGCCTCTGACAAAAAGGGATTGATCTGAACCGAGTTCAGCCCAAAATAAAAAATGAATTAGGTTAGATAAGGTTTAAATCAAGCAAAATGTCAATACGAAAAGGAATGACGAAATAAGGAAATAACAGAAACTGGAATCAGTCCCCAAATTGTACGACCCCGCATGCTTCAACCGACACTGGCAAAGGTAGTGTACATTGGCCATCTACAATTCGAATGGCAAGGCAGTTGAAATTGTAGCAGATTTAGGTAGAGTTGCCGAAATGCAAATTTCCAGTTTTGCGAAACATACAAAATTTCATTTTGCTCTCCAATAAGGTAACAGCAATTTATCGCGAAACTTCTAATGAATATGTGCTATATATCCCTTTTCCGGCCAGACCATTTTTTTCTTAAATTGAAGTCCCCCGTACACAAATGTGTATATAAATAACCATAGTTCATAATAGTTTTTGTTTTTTTTATGTTTCTATATAAACAATATAAACGATTTATAAAATTAAAGGTTAAAAAAATTTATTTCACTTACCTGTGAAAATGCCGGCGTAAACGTCAAATTCATGTCGCTCCCGTCAAATAAACCACCCGTATCATTTGTATCACTATGTAACAGGTGATTTGTGGCTACAGCCGCCACAGCAGCTGCCGCAACATTTTTCGTTGCAAAATTCGTTGTACTTGGTATAGAGAGTGGTGTAGTCATTGAAGTCACCGTCACTACCATCAGACTAGTATTGTTATTGGGTGCTATCGAACTAGCAGGATGATACATTTTAAAATTATTACTATTACCGCTAATATTACTCTTATTGTTATGATTTAGTTTATTAGTATCTCGTTCAACACGAATCGAACTTATTTGCATTCTAATAATTAAATATTTGGTTGTGGCGTTCTGTGGATGGCATTTACAAACTGACGTTTTAATATTGACCGTACTCCCGCTACGGATGTGGGAGTCGATGATACTGCGCCTAAATTGAATTGTGATACGGATATAAAGTTTCCGCATTTCATGATTTTGATGCATAGTTCCATTTCAGATTTTTTAATTGCCACGCGTAATATTTAATAAATCTGTACTCTCTGATGCCCATATGCTGGCTATCAAATCTGAAATTAAACAAAACGAAACGAATAATTGATTAGTTCATTGGTCTTAACGCAAATCTTGAAAGATGTAGAAAAAATATTTAATTAGATTCGTTTTACTAATTAAATGTTTGACATTTATGTCGTGCTTGTTAGGCAATAGGCATTCTAGAATTTCTATTTTGATTGAATTTTGAATCGTTTTATTTTAGATGTCATTCATAATTATTTATGTTGGCTGTTGAGACAGAATTCGCAGAAAAAACTCTACACAAAATCAAAATAGAACAAAAATGTTTAATTAACATAAACATAATGCTTGCTAATTTTATGTTATGCATATACATAATATTACACTCGTACACACGTTTTTAGTAATGAGCCTCCATTACAAAAATATTATTATGGATTAGTAGCAAGGTACTTTAACGTTACATATAATTAAGTACACTTGAATGTTCAAGACGACTCTCAATTTATAGAGAATAATTTTCAGATCTAATCTAGTATCGTCGCCATAAAATTAAATTTAAATTGGGGTTTTCTTTATAATCGGCAATTGTCTAAAATATCAAATGGGTTTTCGGAAATGTGAAAATTAAAAATTTCGTGTAATTGAACGAGGTATCGAGCAAAAATAAATAAAAAGTATACAACTCTATAAAAATCTTCCACTTTAGATACACTTTAGATTAGATAACTTATCTAATTCCGATCACGATTTATTTTGATATTTTTTTATAAATTAATAACAAAATAGAGAACAAAGCCTCGAATATTAAAAAATAAGATTAAAATACCAAATGGTTTACATCGCACGATAGTCAAGTTCGCTAGTATTGATCTTGTGTACGAGTACACACTTGACCTATACAAGATTTATACTAAAAACTCTACCGGCTATACTTGTCAAGTGTCAGTCAAAAGTATGTCTACAGTAAGTCTAGTTTAGTTTTAGTGTATCTGTGAATAGTAACTTCAGTGTATATCTAATGTGATGTTGGTACAAGTCTAGTGTGAGTATTGTGTAAATTTAATGTAAGTCACTTTAAATAAAATTTAAATAAGAAAACTAAACAGACTTGAGCTAGACTTACACAAGTCTTTCTCCACCAGAACACAGACTAAATTTGGCTAAACTTAACTACATCTCACTATATGTGACAAGGCTTATTTAGTGAGCCAATTATAATTCTTAGTCCAATCTGGTGTGAGTTAATTGTAAGTCAACGGTAAGCTTACTCTAGACTAACACTTTGACTGTAAAACATAACTACATAATATTTTACTAAACTTGATGACATTTGGTGAAATTAATTTAATTCTAGTATTAACCCAGCGTAAATATTGTGTAAATGTAGTATTAATCTATAATGAAAGTTTAAAGGATAATAAATTTAAAATACAGAAGACATTTTAGACTAATGTACGATTTACATGTCCCAATTTTTTTTCCCAGTAAAAAATGAAGGGTTAAGTATATTACGATTTTCGTTTGCGAGAGGAGCACGAAACAAATTCCAATAAAATAAAATTCGATTTTTTTCTTTTTAATTTGAGCAAATGTTGGTTACATATGGCTGACTCTTTTTTACTAGTAACTTTTTGTTATTTGCGTGCAGCTCTATTTTTCAGTAAAAAATTCGTTGGGAAAAAAAATTGGAACATGTAAATCGTGCATAACACAACACTATACCTACAATAGACGAATGCTGAAATGATTGATACAGTTTTACTACAATTACACTACACTTTACTTACACGTCCACTATACTTACACTACACTTACACTACACATACACTATACTTACACTACACTTACACTACACTTACACTACACTTACACTACACTTACACTACACTTACACTACACTTACACTACACTTACACTACACTTACACTACACTTACACTACACTTACACTACACTTACACTACACTTACACTACACTTACACTACACTTACACTACACTTACACTACACTTACACTACACTTACACTACACTTACACTACACCTACACTACACTTACACTACACTTACACTACACTTACACTACACTTACACTACACTTACACTACACTTACACTACACTTACACTACACTTACACTACACTTACACTACACTTACACTACACTTACACTACACTTACACTACACTTACACTACACTTACACTACACTTACACATCACTTACACTACACTTACACAACACTTACACTACACTTACACTACACTTACACTACACTTACACTACACTTACACTACACTTACACTACACTTACACTACACTTACACTACACTTACACTACAATTTCACTACACTTATACTACACTTACATTACACTTACACTATACTGACACTACACTTACACTACACTTACACTACACTTACGCTACACTTACATTACACTTACACTATACTGACACTACACTTACACTACACTTACACTACACTTACACTACACTTACACTACACTTACACTACACTTACACTACACTTACACTACACTTACACTACACTTACACTACACTTACACTACACTTACACTACACTTACACTACACTTACACTACACTTACACTACACTTACACTACACTTACACTACACTTACACTACACTTACACTACACTTACACTATACTTACACTACACTTACACTACACTTACACTACACTTACACTACACTTACACTACACTTACACTACACTTACACTACACTTACACTACACTTACACTACACTTACACTACAATTTCACTACACTTATACTACACTTACATTACACTTACACTATACTGACACTACACTTACACTACACTTACACTACACTTACGCTACACTTACATTACACTTACACTATACTGACACTACACTTACACTACACTTACACTACACTTACACTACACTTACACTACACTTACACTACACTTACACTACACTTACACTACACTTACACTACACTTACACTACACTTACACTACACTTACACTACACTTACACTACACTTACACTACACTTACACTACACTTACACTACACTTACACTACACTTACACTACACTTACACTACACTTACACTACACTTACACTACACTTACACTACACTTACACTACACTTACACTACACTTACACTACACTTACACTACACTTACACTACACTTACACTACACTTACACTACACTTACACTACACTTACACTACACTTACACTACACTTACACTACACTTACACTACACTAACACTACACTTACACTACACTTACACTACACTTACACTACACTTACACTACACTTACACTGCACTTACACTACACTTACACTACAATTTCACTACACTTATACTACACTTACATTACACTTACACTATACTGACACTACACTTACACTACACTTACACTACACTTACACTACACTTACACTACACTTACACTACACTTACACTACACTTACACTACACTTACACTACACTTACACTACACTTACACTACACTTACACTACACTTACACTACACTTACACTACACTTACACTACACTTACACTACACTTACACTACACTTACACTACACTTACACTACACTTACACTACACTTACACTACACTTACACTACACTTACACTACACTTACACTACACTTACACTACACTTACACTACACTTACACTACACTTACACTACACTTACACTACACTTACACTACACTTACACTACACTTACAATACACTTACACTACACTTACACTACACTTACAATACACTTACAATACACTTACACTACACTTACACTACACTTACACTACACTTACACTACACTTACACTACACTTACACTACACTTACACTACACTTACACTACACTTACACTACACTTACACTACACTTACACTACACTTACACTACACTTACACTACACTTACACTACACTTACACTACACTTACACTACACTTACACTACACTTACACTACACTTACACTACACTTACACTACACTTACACTACACTTACACTACACTTACACTACACTTACACTACACTTACACTACACTTACACTACACTTACACTACACTTACACTACACTTACACTACACTTACACTACACTTACACTACACTTACACTACACTTACACTACACTTACACTACACTTACAATACACTTACAATACACTTACACTACACTTACACTACACTTACACTACACTTACACTACACTTACACTACACTTACACTACACTTACACTACACTTACACTACACTTACACTACACTTACACTACAGTGTAGTGTAAGTGTAGTGTAAGTGTAGTGTAAGTGTAGTGTAAGTGTAGTGTAAGTGTAGTGTAAGTGTAGTGTAAGTGTAGTGTAAGTGTAGTGTAAGTGTAGTGTAAGTGTAGTGTAAGTGTAGTGTAAGTGTAGTGTAAGTGTAGTGTAAGTGTAGTGTAAGTGTAGTGTAAGTGTAGTGTAAGTGTAGTGTAAGTGTAGTGTAAGTGTAGTGTAAGTGTAGTGTAAGTGTAGAGTAAGTGTAGTGTAAGTGTAGTGTAAGTGTGGTGTAAGTGTAGTGTAAGTTTAGTGTAAGTGTATTGTATGTGTAGTGTGAATGAAGTGTAAGTGTAGTGTAAGTGAACTGTAAGTGTAGTGTAAATGAAGTGTAAGTGTAGTGTAAATGAAGTGTTAGTGTAGTTTAAATGAAGTGTAAGTGTAGTGTAAGTAGTCTTGTGGATTATTATCAGAGCACTTAATTGATTCTGGATTTAACGTACAGTTTTACTTTTCTTCAATCATCTGACAAATCCTAGTCTAAACCGTGATCAACCGTTCGTCAGATCACATCGGGTTATCCAAGTCCGCAAACTTCTGATTTAAACGCCGAATTTAAGATACATATGAGCGTAACAAAGTTATGTGGTTGTTTGCTCTGCCTGGTTACCAACGTCTTGGCGGGTTGTCGACGAGGCTGCCGTTACATGCTAAACTGTGCTGCTATATGAAGGGCTTAGTACATTAGCACGTCAAAGCTGTATTGAATTCTCATGCGCTTGTTCCAATATCTAATATAAGATTAAATTTCCGAATTATTTACTGCATTCAAATTTAGATTTCATCATTCGTTAAGAACTTACAAAGGCCATATTCCAAAATTTTATGGTCTTGTTAGTCTAGCTAGTCAATACTCGTATATCAAAGAACTTTAACATCTTTATCATAAACAATAGAAAACTGGAATCACTACCATTAGGTAAAATTTGTCTATTTCGATAAAACTGTTTGTAAAAATCTATTGTGTTTACGAATAAATTTGTCAACGGGATAAATGATATCCATGCTATGAGCATACAATGGAACGGTAGCTCTGGAAAATATTAAATTCTATTTTAGTTAACAAACAACCAACCAATATTTACGGCACATTCAGTACAATACAAGCTAGCAGAATATAATTCAATACTGTTTACACAATACTTGAAGTGGATTTGAACGTTTTATAGTTTTTGTGTAAATGATAAAACTATACTCGCTTCTGCACAAAGCGAAACACCATAGGGAATATTGAGATGTGGCTGAAGAAAACTAAATCTATCATTAGTTGTATTTGAGATGGAATTATTTTTTTGATATCGTGCGGATTACTAAATCATGAAAGGATTAAGTGAGATAAACAACTAATCAGATTGATTACCCAATAAAGTTGCACGCTAACAAGACATCTCAATAATTTTATGTCAGACCTATAAATTAATGCCTTTTTGTGTTTACTCCGGTGTATGATTCTTTTGATAACAACTTTATGTATACCCAGCATCTGAAACGAATGACGACAAATCTTTTCTCAAACCGCCAGCGGCAATTAATATATCTCGAGAGAACTCGACTAAAAAATATCTGTCTCGAAATTCCATTAGCACAGATGATATCAAGGCGACATCCTTATACATACCTTAGCCAGACTGTATAATACCGCAGTTAGATGAAAAAAATAAATATGAATTATGTACCAGCTCAGTACCAAAATTTATGCGATCTATAAATATTGTGTAGCTATTTCTAGACAAATTTTTATCTTGGTTGGGTTTCTAATCAATTTTCAACCCGAAACAACAAATCCAATCCAATATGTGATATTTTTTATTTTTTTTTTTCAAAAGGACAACAAAAAATATCGAGAATCAAGAAAATCGGTTTAGCGTCTGCTCAATTTTTAATCTTCAGGGTTTCTTTGGTTTTTGCGCTTGTGTTGAGTTTAGTCGACGTTTCGCAGCACAAAAAAATCGGGGTTGTCATCTAAAAGGAATTTTTTTTTGATTAATCGTTACTTTTTTACAGTTGTCCTAACACTGTACGATTAAATATTTTCGTTTATATGCCTTTTGGGGTTTTTCGTTCTACATATACACGACATTTGTACAGAAGGATTAAGAACTAAATTAAATTTTTTGCTGCCCATATACAAAAAATCTCGTACATAGCTTTAAGGGAAAACGTCTGCAATGAAAAAAAGTTGCGATGATTATGTACAAGGAGTGTGTGGTCTACGTAATTAATTTGGCATTAAACTGGCTATGATTTCATGTATCCGTCGTTGTTGAGTGAAGGAATTATCGTAGTAGTAATATCAGCATTATTTTGAGATTATGTATTTCATTTGGTATGGATTAGCTGATACAATTTGGACAATTTCCAAGTTAGTTTAGAAATTGGTTAATAATTTTTTTTAGATGTTAAAAAAGAATTGAAAAGTTTTTGAAACAATTGTGTCTTAATAATTTACAAATCTTTTCATATTTTCAATGTAGGAACGGACCAATTCAGTGATTATCACTTGAGATAGAGAGATTTTTGCAGTAGTGTAGAAATGCTTTAATGACGAAGTAGCGTGTATTGTGTAAGGACTGTTATACAGACTAAATACAGTTACGATACCGGATCGATATTCGTCATCTCACATAAAACAATTCTTAATGCATTTGCACGATTTTCCCAGAAAGAATTAACGCCACTACAAAATTTCGAGCCCTAAAACAATTAAACGAGTTCAGTATTTTATCGTTACAATAAATTACTAATACTACAGATTGTTTCCAAAAAATTGACAAAAACTTCATTTTGATTCACTCATCCTTAACCGTTCTCCAAAAGAATTTCAAGAAGTACAACAATTTTATTTGGCACGAAGCAGGTGAAATTCAAAAAGAGTTAACTAAAATAACAACGTTTGTTCAATGGACAATAAATGGGCCATAGACACACGGATTTCCTGTAAGAGAACACTAACGATTTCCTTATTCCATTTTATCAAAAGTTACTAGCAATTTATTTAGTGACCAATTTAGGCCGATTAAAATCACTAACTAGTTCCACCACTGCTAATTCCCAAAGCCATTTTTACTAAAGACTTCTTAGCTTAATGATGGCGAAATGCTCTGTTGAAAGTTCACCAGGTGACATTTAGATTTTAATAATGATGAAGCAGCAGGAGGTTATACGTTTCTATATTTACCAGTTTTTTCTAGTTTTTGTTTCTGTGCCTCTTTCCCTCATCATTTTGTCATAGATAATTACAAAACTCTAAAATATTTATCCTTAAATATTTATCCTTTAGCAACTACCCCTTTGGGGTGTACTCGTATTTCTTTATAAACCAGATTTTTCGTTACACCATACGCTTTTCGCATTTCTGTTAATTTTTTACTGTATCATAGTGAGGGTGGTACTGTATTATTACAAATTAATTACAACAAATTCGCATAGTACAACTATGCCTTTAAAACTACCCTTAAGGGGTGCAACAATTTAAAAATCATTGTATTATACTGAAAATAATTCCAATATAGTGGAATAGCTCAATCCCCAAAATCTACCCCTAAGGAGTGGGCAGCCCATTATGTAAAAGAAATGGATACCCATGAATTTATTACCACAACCCACATCCACAAAAATTGATTAGAATGCATCGAACTACCTTCCTCTACAATAAATTGGCATCCTTGAATTTATTACAACAGGCCACACCTACAGAAATTGATCTTGATGAATCGAGTTACCTTCCTGCATAAGAAACAGGTGCATCGAGATAAATGTTTGATAGACATACTCTGTTCTAATAAATTCAGCGGCACCCATTTATTGTGCTAAAAGGGTACTCGATGCATTTTGTATATTACGGGTTTGAGCTAATGTAATAAATTCAGGAGTATTACTATAGTACTAGTATTTCTTATTCAGGAATACAATTTAATGGAATAAGATTCATGTGTGTGGTGTGCACTTTTGAAATAAATTTAGAGGCACCCATTTATTGTACTTACAATTAATTATATGCATGAGTGTGAGCGGTTATAAAAAATTTAATAATGCCAATTTATTGTGGAGGAAGGTAGTTCGATGCACTCTGATCAATTTTTGTGGATGTAGGCTGTTGTAATAAATTCATGGGTATCCATTTCTATATCATAATGGGCTGTTTCATCTAATTTGAGAATAGCTACACAGGTTCACTTCTTTACGGGAAAATTTTGAAGATTGAACTATTTCAATATGTTGTATTTAATATGTAAAAGATCCCAGTATACCACCCCCCAGTACGATACAACAAATATTAATAGAAATACGAAAAGTATGGTGCCGCTTTGTCTATACTATCAACCCACACACGAATTGCAACATAACGGAACCTGTAAACAATTTTCTAACTGCGTGTAACAAATTTGTAGAAACAACTCTAGTACAATTTGCATTGGATTGCCATTTCAGGAGAACGCGATACGTACTGGCTAGTTCATAAAGTAAATCATTGAGCTATCTAGCTTAAACCACCTAGTGCTGACAATGCTAAACTTTAGGATTCTTGATACGAATTTGCATCATTAATTGTGCAAATGTTATTTTAATTTAAATTTAGATGGCCATTCCTGGAAATTGTGATCCAGGTCTGGCTAGTGCATGAGGTTGTTCGTTAAATCATTTTACTTAAACTACCATGCAGGACTACAGGATTCTTACTACAAATTTTCATATTATACATTTTATAGATGGTATTTTATAGAAGTTATGCAGGAACAGACTGAGACAACACCACATTAGAAATCGCAACTCCAGCTTATCAAACAAAATGAGGATATTACTATGTATACTGATCTTACTAAAATCAAAGAGAAATTCCAGAATATGAAATCCTTGTTTTGGTAAAATAAATTATGCTGCGAGTGATGGCCTGCAAATAGCACTTTAATAGAAAACAATGAGCTAGTAACTTTTATTTCCAGATTAAGGAAGCCCAACTTTCGTTTCACTTAGACGGCGACGCCAAACTGCATAGAAGAGCTGTACGCCTTTATATAGTAATCATGAGAAAGTTCGATCTCGAGATTTTTACAGTTTTACCATGCGCTATATCGTCGAAGTGAAACCGTGTAAATCTTTGTTGGTTCTTTACAGCCTAGACGGATTGACTGATAAGAATAAAATTTCAACTTAAGCTTTTTTTTCATAAATTGGAAGAACCCAATGAGTTTTGGCTGAAATCGGTCTACCGGAAGTGGCAACCGACTCAGGAGCATTTTCGTTTTCTTTTTTCAAATATTTTGAAAAGTATTTAGATTTATGCATTTAGTTAGCATAGATAATTTTAAAAAATTTATCTGAAATGACGAGGTAAAAAAACCGCTCCATTTTTATGTCAATTTAATATTAATGAACTCATATCAAGACATTCTAAGAAATTACGCCAATCGACTTAAAATTTCTAGAAAACAATACTATTAAAGTTAGCTGACACGATCCAGCCGAAAAATGTCGATAATGCAGATTCAAAAACAACATGAATGTCCGACTGTAAATATCGGTAATGCAGATTCGCACAACTACTCGTATAAGGCAAAACTAATTTATTACTGAGATAACTCGTTGGAATATATAAGCAAAACTTCAAATATTCTAAAAACTAAACGTTTCAAGTGTTAGTCTGGCAAGTTGTTTAAATATAAGGGCTTAGTGATAGTTAACTCTGGAAAATATTTCAGATCACATTTCATGTGGAAAGCCTATAAAAACCCCGTTTAAATATACCACACGTACAAAATTTGAAAATATCTAATAATTTAACTTTTATAGTGTCATGGCTTGGGAATGATTCAAACGTAAAGTCCTGGTGATGGATACTTCTGAAATAAAAATCAATTTTTATGTGGAAAGCTTGGAAAAACATTGAGTATAAAATTCATAAAAAATTTGAAAATTTCTAAAAATCACCATTTTAAATGTAATGGCTATAGATTCAAATTAAAGGTTTTAGTGATGACCACAGCCGGAATACATTTCAGTCAATTTTCATGTGGGGAGTTCGGAAAAATTTGTTTTTTCACATCTGGAAAAAATTGTAAGGTCTTTATGTATTCAATATATCCAAATGATCATTCAAATGACCATCACTAAAACCTATCATTTGAATCCTTTTTTAGCCATACGGTCAATTTTTATAAATTTTCAATTTTTGTATGTGCGATATTTTCAAACGAATTTTCCCGGACTCCCCACATGAAAACATGTCACAATAGTTTGTTTAAAATTTTTTTAATTGCTTTTTAGGAACATCAAAATAAAAATTTTTAATATAAAAAATTACTTGAGAATTTTTAATATAAAATTTGTGTCTGTCCTATCGATATTTTTCGACTGGATTTTTCGATGAACATGTTACCGACTATTATCATTCATTTTCGTTTGCTCAGTTTGAATCTGATCTAGATTAGAAATCAGGATTTTACCAAATACCGATGGGCGACAAATCTCAGGAAATGGTATTTTCGACCTACAAAAGCCACTTTGAGGTCACTCGTATGCCCCTTCGACTTAAAGAATGGTCCCGTCATACTTCAAACGGCGATGAATAACTTTATCAATAGTCTACTAGGTAAAATTTGCCATATTGACTTCGACGACATCATCATCATCAGGCAAAATTTAGAGACAGTATTTAAACGTCTATTTAAATTAATCTAAAGGTAAAGTTGGGTAAGTGGGGGCGAGTGGACGAGACAGTTAAAGGTATAACAACTACACCAACCACGTCAAGCAACGTTGGCTAGGGTGAGTGATGTTGGGTGACCGCTTGGGACACAGTTGGATGACCACTTGGGAAGATCATAGAAGTAATAATGGAAATGGACGAAAATGGAATGAGATTGAGAACCTACCCCCCTCCCCCCCGGGTCTCAGCAACCCTGGGACCTGGCTTAGACTTCATTGGACTAATCAAACAACACAAATATCGACCATTGGCTATCGTACCCAGACACGAATTGGAAACTTGTAACATAAGAACTCTAACGGAAACATACATCAAGGTTATATTAGCACAAGTTGAGAAGGAAATGAAGCGATACAATATAGAAATTCTCGGCCTCAGCGAAGTAAGATGGAAGGATAGCGGAGACATAACAATCAGCGCAGGAAACTATATGATGTTCTGTGGTAGAGCTTATACACACGAACAAGGCGTAGGTACAACGGCTAAAGAAAAGAAATCACTACTCGAATGGAAACCAATAAAGCAGAATTAATAACAGCACGATTCCACTCAAAAATCAGAAATACAACAATCATACAATGCTAATCGCCCACAGAAGAAGCAGATGACACAATAAGAGATGAATTCTACGAGCAGCTACAAGCCGCCATTTCAAGTGCACACCGAAATGACATCAAAATTATGCCAGGCGATTTCAACACGAAAATTGGAATTGACAACACCGGAATGGCGACAATCATCTCACTAGATTCTGCAAAGAACAACAACGGAGATAGACTCATCGACTATTGTGTGACAAATCAGATATTCATAGGCGGCAGCAAATTCCCACTCAAGAATATTCATAAACACACCTGTACATCGCCAGATAGCAGAACTAGAAATCAAATTAACCATGTGCTGGTGAATAAGAAGTGTCTATCCTCCCTACAAGATGTCAGAGCAATGAGAGGAGCAGATGTACACAGCGATCACCAACTAGTAATAGCAACCTACAAAATCAAACCAGCCGCTGTGAAAACTATACAAGGACCAATCGGAGGAAATTCAACACAGATAGATTGAGAAATACAGACATGAGAAATATCTTCAATGAAACGCTCCAAATCAATCTACCGAATAACGAAACTAGCACTATGGATCAAAAATGGGAAGGAATAGAAGACGCCTACGTAAAAACTATTTGTAAGAAAGATCGCCGGAAACCACAAACACCCATCCACCAACGGAGCGGGAAGTTACAAGTGCCATAATGAAACTGAAAAATAATAAAGCCGCTGGAACCGTCAACATACCAGCTGAACTACTCAATGGTGACGCATTTGCAACTGCAGGAGCACTAACACCACTATTAATAAAAGTGTGGAATACTGGGAGAATTCCATGAAAATGGAAAGAGGGCTTAACCATAACGATTTCAAAGAAAGGCGACTAAAGAGAATGCAAAAACTGGCGAGGCATCTCCCTGGTCAACATTACAATGAAAGTATTAGCAATGATCATCCTGGAACGAATCTCACCAACTGTAAACCAATACATAAGAAACGAACAAGCTGGTTTCAGACTAGGAAAAAGCTGTACAGACCACCTTGTTAAAGTTAGCCGAAAGTTGTCAGCCGAAAGATAATGCAGATAGTGTCTTGACTAGTTCAGCCGAAAAATAAACAAATTATATATTAAATTGAAGTATCCCAGCCCAAAGTGACTATAAGTGACTATTCAATAGCCCATGACCATAGGTAGATTCTGAGTATATGGTTGGGGTGGGTCTGATGGGGTTATAGGGGTGAAATTTTGATATTTTCCTTTTCTCAACGATAAAATCGTTCGTCATTCGAGATTTTGGCATATAGACAACAATCTCACTATGCCGATTCGATAGCCCATGACCATAGGTAGATTATGAGAATATGGTTGAGGTGGGTCTGATGGGGTTATAGGGGTGAAATTTTGATTTTCCTCATTTTTCGTCGATATAATCGTTCGTCACTTGAGATTTTGGCATATAGACACCAATCTCACTATGTAGATTCGATAGCCCATGACCATAGGTAGATTCTGAGTATAAGATTGGGGTGGGTCTGAGGGGGTTATAAGGGTGAAATTTTGATGTTCTCCTTTTCTCAACGATAAAATCGTTCGTCATTCGAGATTTTGGCATATAGACGCCAATCTCATACTCAGAATCTACCTATGGTCATGGGCGATCGAATCGGCATAGTGAGATTGGTGTCTATATGCCAAAATCTCGAATGACGAACGATTTTATCGTTGAGAAAAGGAAAATATCAAAATTTCACCCCTATAACCCCATCAGACCCACCCCAATCTTATACTCAGAGTCTACCTATGGTCATGGGCTATCGAATCGACATAGTGAGATTGGTGTCTATATGCCAAAATCTCAAGTGACGAACGATTATATCGACGAAAAATGAGGAAAATCAAAATTTCACCCCTATAACCCCATCAGACCCACCCCAACCATATACTGAGAATCTACCTATGGTCATGGGCGATCGAATCGGCATAGTGAGATTGGTGTCTATATGCCAATATCTCGAATGTCGAACGATTCCATCGACGAAAAATGAGGAAAACCAAAATTGCACCCCTATAACCGCCTCAGACCCACCCCAACCATATACTCAGAATCTACCTATGGTCATGGGCTATCGAATCGGCATAGTGAGATTGGTGTCTATATGCCAAAATCTCGAATGACGGACGATTATATCGACGAAAAATGAGGAAAATCAAAATTTCACCCCTAATACCTCATCAGTTTCACCCCAACCATATACTCAGAATCTACCTATGGTCATGAGCTATCGAATCGGCATAGTGAGATTGGTGTTTATATGCCAAAACCTCAAATGACGTACGTTTTTATCGTTGAGAAAAGGTGAAAATAAAAATTGCACCCCTATAACCCCCTCAGACCCACCCCAACCATATACTCAGAATCTACCTATGGTCATGGGCGATCAAATCGGCATAGTGAGATTGGTGTCTATATGCCAAAATCTCGAATGACGAACGATTTTATCGTTGAGAAAAAGAGAAAAATAAAATTTCACCCCTATAACCCCCTCAGACCCACCCCAACCATATACTGAGAATCTACCTATGGTCATGGGCTATCGAATCAGCATAGTGAGATTGGTGTCTATATGCCAAAATCTCGAATGACGAACGATTATATCGACGAAAAATTAGGAAAATCAAAATTTCACCCCTATAACCCCCTCAGACCCACCCCAACCATATACTTAGAATTTACCTATGGTCATGCGCAATCGAATCGGCATAGTGAGATTTTTGTCTATATGCCAAAATCTCGAATGTCGAACGATTATATCGACGAAAAATGAGGAAAATCAAAATTTCACCCCTATAACCCCCTCAGACCCACCCCAACTATATACTCAGAATCTACCTATGGTCATGGGCTATCGAATCGGCATAGTGAGATTGGTGTCTATATGACAAAATCTCGAATGACGAACGATTTTATCGTTGAGAAAAGGAAAATATCAAAATTTCACCCCTATAACATCATCAGACCCCCCCCCCCCCCAACCATATACTCAGAATCTACCTATGGTCATGGGCTATTGAATAGTCACTTATAGGCACTTTGGGCTGTTATACTTCAATTTAATATATAATTTATTTATTTTTCGGCTGAACTAGTTAAGACACTATCTGCATTATCTTTCGGCTGACAACTTTCGGCTAACTTTAACAAGGTGTCTATATGCCAAAATCTCAAATGACGAACGATTTTATCGTTGAGAAAAAGGAGAAAATCAAAATTTCACCCCTATAACCGCCTCAGACCCACCCCAACCATATACTGAGAATCTACCTATGGTCATGGGCGATCGAATCGGCATCGTGAGATTGGTGTCTATATGCCAAAATCTCCAATGTCGAACGATTATATCGACGAATAATGAGGAAAATCAAAATTTCACCCTTAAACCCCCTCAGACCCACCCCAACCATATACTGAGAATCTACCTATGGTCATGGGCGATCGAATCAGCATAGTGAGATTGGTGTCTATATGCTAAAATCTCGAATGTCAAACGATTATATCGACGAAAAATGAGGAAAACCAAAATTTCACCCCTATAACCCCCTCAGACCCACCCCAACCATATACTGAGAATACCTATGGTCATGGGCTATCGAATCGGCATAGTGAGATTGGTGTCTATATGCCAAAATCTCGAATGACGAACGATTTTATCGTTGAGAAATGGAGAAAATCAAAATTTCACCCCTAATACACCATCAGATCCACCCCAACCATATACTCAGACTCTGGTTATGGGCTCAGGTCATGGGCTAATGCACTATCTGCATTACCATATTTCGGCTGGAATAGCAAATACACTATCTGCATTATCATCTTTCGGCTGGAAACTTTCGGCTAATGTTAACAGTATGAACCGAAATAAACACTTTTGATTTTAAAAGTAATTACTGTTTAACACCAAAATTACGAATCTGCATTGCCGACATTTACTGGCAGAAAATGCAAAATGTGTTTGCTTCTGCATTATCGACATGAGCTGATATTTTTGTTATTACAACCGTATCTGCATTATTGACATTTTTCGGATGACGTATTTTTGTTATTACAACCGAATCTACATTATCGTCATTTTTCGGCTGATGCATTTTAGTTATTACAGCCGATTCTGCATTATCGACGTTTTTCGGCTGATGCATTTTAGTTATTACAACCGATTCTGCATTATTGGCATTTTTCGGCTGATGCATTTTAGTTATACAGCCGATTCTGCATTATCAACATTTTTCGGCTGAAGCGAATCGGCTAACTTTAACAGTATGTACAGACCACATCAACACAGTCCGAATTATCATCGAACAATCAAACGAATAGAACTCACCACTAAATCTGCTCTTCGTCGACTTCCAACGCGCATTCGATTTCATCAATAGCGAAATCTGGAAAACACTCTGTGAAATAGGCATCTCGAGGAAAATAACCGAACTTATCCGAGAAATGTACCGGGATACTGAAACAAAGTTCAACACAAAGGAAAGCAGAGTGGCCCATACTACAATACCCGAGGAGTTAGACAAGGTTGTGCACTATCTCCACTACTGTTCCTCATAGTACTGGATAATGTCATGCGCAAGCTAGATACCGCACCATCAAATGGAATTCAGTGAGATCCTATCAGAAAACTCAATGATCTCGACTACGCAGATGATAAATGCCTTCTAACACACAAATACGCAGACATGCAGCAAAAGCTACAGAAGTTATCAGAAATAGCACAAGATGTCGGGCTCAATAGAAGATGTCGAAAAATTCGTATATACCTTGGCTGTACTGTATCAAGAACATGCGGAACGCAAGAGGGCATTAATCAACGCATCAACAAGGCGAGAAACATGTTTAACTTGCTCCACAAGATCTGGAATGCATGCGTCCTGTCAAGAAACACCAAGATACGATTGTTCAATGCCTGTGTAAAATCAGTACTGTTGTATGGCTGTGAAACGTGGAAACATACCCAGAAAATAACAAGAAGGCTCCAAGTGTTTGTGAATAAATGACTTAGGCGATAGATCAAATGCTACTGGCCGAACAAGATCACAAATGAAGAATTACTGCGACAAACAAATCAAGTAGATATTGAGAAGGAAATTAGGAAGCGGAAATGGAGATGGATAGGACACACGCTGAGAAAGCCACAAAATGACATAACCAGGATGTCATTAGAAGGGAATCCGCAAGGAAAGAGGAAAGTTGGAAGGTCAGCAGTGACCTGGAAAAGAACGGTGCTAACTGAAGCAAAACATCTCGAGAAGACATGGAGGGAACTAAAGTGAATAGTTCCAAATAGAATTCGATGGTCCAGTCTAGTAGACGCCCTATGCTCCTAAATGGAGATATAGGAAAAAAAAGTTGGGTAAGTACAAGTTTATTAAACGAGAAACCGATTTGCTGGTACATACCATTACTCAGAAGTGAAAATTGGATTCACCGATACCTAAGACACCGAAGGAAATAAAACAATTTCTGAGGCAGTTCGGGTTTTACCCGAACTAAATATTAAACTTTTAAAGGATTACTTGAAGATTACGAAGCACGCATCATATAATATCTAAATCTAAAAAAAATTCTTTGAGCAATACGGACCCGGATTATGAAAACTCATTTGAAATCCGCTAAAAATTCATTTCAGATTTTTTAAAAAGTTTCATATTAACTACGGATGCATCAAATTCTTCTCTTGATACCATTCTATCGCAGACGCAGAATGGTGCCGAAAGACTCATTGCGTTCCCATTCAGAGCGTTTAACGAGACAGAATCAATATATGCCACAAACGAAAAGAAAGCGTCGGTTACCTTTACGGTAATAAATTTACCTTGGTCACACACAGTCCACGATCTCGTAACATATCAGCACTTACACATAAGAAAAGATTACCAAAATCCTGTGATGGCAATTAGAACTCGAAAACTAGGCGTAATATTACGGGAAACAAACTATCGTCATAATTGCAAATACTCGCTTATACTAACTTAGAGAATAATTACAGAGCAAATATTTTAACATTTTAAAAAATTCATTCATTATTGCCCAGAAAGAATTTAGAAAACAAATTGAAACTGCCTGCAATTTTATCTGTCAGAAAATTCAAGAAGAATTCAGAGAGAATTTTAAAAAAATGGCTTTTTCGTTTTCTTCGAGAAACTGTCCGAAGACATGATCAATGGGGTTTGACAAAATTCATACTATTAAATCCAAAGAACACAATCGAGCTGAAAAATTTCGGAAGCTTCGTAAAATTCTGTTAACCAAGCGTGATATTTTTTGTTTTTTTCGTGTATATGTTGTTGACAGTTGTCAAAGTCAATTGTTCTCAGCCTTGCCATTTCATCATGAAAAGATTTAAGCCCCCCATACACAGTCAGTTTTGATTGGAAATCAACGTGATGGACATTCATGACTGACCGCGTATGTGTACGCCTGATAATGATTCACAATTACGATGAAATTGCACACATGTTTGAATTTTTATCATCAGTCAAGGTGGTTGACATTCATGATTGCTCATGTATGTACATGAATGTCAGTCGAACGAGCCGAAAATTACAGTGAGCATCACATTTATTGACTGACAAAATAAATTAATGAATGAAGATGACCTTCATGATTGACCGATTATGGAAGTTACCAATCATCAGTCGTGAATGTCAATCACGTTGATTGCCATTCAAAAATGACCGTACATGGGGGCTTTACATCCGAACAACGTTTACAAATTATTAAATTTTATTGTCAAAATGCGTGTTCAATGAAAAATGTGTATTACGCACTTTGTCTATTTTATGGTCGTCATAATCGACCTACTGAGCAAGAGATTTAAGCTACTGTGACAAAATTTCACACCAATTTCACATCTTTGGACATCAATCCACCAAATCGTTTGTGTTGAGTGCGTACAGAGGAAAATATGAGAAGGTTTTCTACGGTTTAGTCTACGTTTCCACTACGTGGAAGGTTTTACTCAAGGATCTTGTCTGAAGGCGTATAAAATGCACCTCGTGCAACAAATGGGCCTTAGAACATCTTGAGGAAAATCTGTTTTTGTACCGACATCTGTTTTTTTGCGGTTTCACGCGTCTTGATTTTTTCTGAGGCTACGTGAAGTCCTCGTCTATGCCAATAAACTAACAAAAATTGCAGAATTAGAAGACAACATTAAACGTGTCATTAGCGAGATACCAGCCGAAATGCTGTAAAAAGTGGAGATTCTGGCATGGCCCACTTAAAACGTAACCGCGGCATACATTTAAATCTAATAATATTTAAAAAGTAAACGTAAATTTCGTATATTTTTGCAATTTTACTGTGTTTTTTTAAAATTATAAATCAAACACTTAAAAACCACCCATTAGACGAAAAATAATGTTTCAATAATATTTTCTGTTACGAAATTCGGATTACCTCTTGAGATTTCGGCATCTAACACTTTCAATTTGCTCCGACTTAAATCATTGAAAAAAAAAATCAAAAATGTTTCAAAGAAATTTTGCTTCGACAAGACAAAGGAGTTGAGTTGCTCTAGGAAAACATCACCACGAAAGTAGTCTCAGTTGGAAAAAAATGTTTAGTATCGCGGTCGAAACAGTTAAGCAAAATTTCCAAACTGCACAACAAAATCTAGCACCCTTTGCGTTTGTTGTGCAATAATCTAGATAGTTCTTACTGAATTAAATCATTGGCCAATTATTTCGTTTATGAATCATTTCATTTCTATTGCTATCACAACCTACTACAATAAATAAGAGCAGTATCTCTACCTCCAATTTCGTTCAAGTATCGAAAACCAATTATCACCAATAATCACAATTTTTTAATCTAGCAGGCTGGAAAATGCTATAAAAATGAAACAGTATCCCACTTTATTCTAGAGAAGCGAATCATAAACCTCCATAAATTATCGAAATTGTGATGTTATAACATATCACCCCTACTGAATATATTGTAGTCGTACCGACAACGTCTGTTATAGATCGGGATGAAATTCGGCTATGGTTCTTGCTGGAATAAACGCAGCAATTGAAAGACTCAGATTTTAAAATTGTTATTCTTTGAAACGTTATCTAAAAAATTCTACAACAAAAAAAAAATTGTTAAGCTTCTGTAAAGTTTATTTAGAAATGTATTTTAGGAATTTATTTTTACACTTTATTGTAAAAAGTTTGAAAAGCGGTTTATGCGTGTAAAACAAAATAAAAAGCGTTAAAAATGTCGGTTCTGTTTTCAGTGCCTCTTTAAAATATACAGAAAAAGTATTGTTTTCAATATTTACACTACTCGGCTTTTAGACAAAACAAAGTGTAAATGACAAATTTCCATTTTGTGTATGGATTATACAGAATTTGCGGTACCACATACCCGGTATTAAGTTCCACATTTTCACAGCAGGTTGGTTAGATTTTTCATAAATACTGTGTATTACACACATTTTCTTTTTTTTTTTTTGCTTCTAATTTCATTACAAAATTATTTTTAAGTGGTTTTAAGTGGATTTTCATTTCATTTTCCATCATATAATTTTCATCTCGTTATATTCGTCGTGCTCGTGGTGGTGTGTATATGTTGTTATGGTTGTTTATTTGTTATTGTTCTCGAGAATGAGCATCAATACAACACAAACATGTTTATATAAAGAAGACTAAAAATCTAAACAAGAAAAATTTAATTTTCCACATCATTTTCGACTGTGTTAGATGCGATGGTGAATGATGGAACGTAATCAAACAGTATCGACGACTATGTGCATGATTGGAATAAGAAAAAGGATATACGAAATCTGATTTAAAGATTTTAAAGCTATCTTCTTGAGATGTATACAAATATTGGAAAATTTGTATAAATGTGGTGGTACTGGTACACATAAATAATATATACACACACAAAAAAATGGAAAGATAATAATCATGTGATGATGTAAAGATGATGATGATGCAGCATGATAGTTTTATTGGCTTTTGATTGATTCGATTATTTTGTCTGATTTATGGATTTGAGGTGAATTTAAACAATGAGATTATCGTGTTTATTTTTATCTAGTTTAATTCTGGGTTAATATTATTGAATTACATAATATACAAAAATACTTGTGACCGAATTTGATGATTTATGAGCACACTGTGTGCTGCTGCTGTTGCCAGTGAAACTAGAGTAAAGTTATTACACGACTATTCGGAATTTTATGACTTTTTGGTTTTAGTTGTTGATCGTAACTAATACTATTAAATGCAATTGTTTGTGATACGATTAAAACAGTGCTTTAAGCCAGCACCGACCAAATTCACCCACCTCAATCAAACCTATACCATATAATTTGTTACACATTTATTACAGTTATACCGTTTTCGAAGAACGAGTGTCGGTTTAGCTTAGAATTATACCTGCACCGCAAAAATTGTAACTTTTGTGATAGCTATGACATCGGGATGGTTCTTGGACCAGAATTGATTACAAATTATTACATTTCATTGATTAATTTAAGACCAACCAATTTTATTTCAGATAAAACACTTATTGAAAACAATAAATTAAACTACTAAGACATCAGACATGTTCTAAAACTTAATATGTCTAATCAGTCCCAAACAGGTAAATTAAGCCGCCACCGAAGTTAGGGGAAAATGTTGCTCTAGAAGTCATATTTACCAGGCAGGTGTGTAATAAAATATTTTTTTGTGCCTGGTTAGACGAAAGTTGAAGCCCTTACCGTCTGAAGCCAATTTCATCTAACCAGACACACAAATAATTTATTGCCCACTCACTATATGTAATTTAAAGGTCGAATTTACAACATTTCATAATATATTACAACAGACCGCTATCAAATATTGGAACAAATGGGCCTTGTAGAGGGCAAATCAACAAATTATTTTTTGTCAGTTTAGATGTTTCAGACGAAATATAATATAAATGTCGATTTCACAACCATTAATAAATTATTACATCAGATTTTGGGTCAAATGTTACCACATATGCCTTGTGGAGGGTAAATCAACATCATGGTTCCAAATTGTAATTTAAAGGTCGATTTTACCATATTTAATAATTTATTTTTCGTATGTGGTGGTTTTCACAAAGATTTCCTGAGAGCCACTGTCACAAAGTAGGGTAGGTCATCTGCTAGAAAAGTAGAAAGAAGGTTCGTGCCAGTCTCAGTATGTAACGATTTTCAACAAAAAATTTAGTAAGAAATTTTCTTCTGTCACTGTTTTTACAGACATTACCTGAGACTTCGGCCACTATCACAAAGTAGTGTAAAATAATGTAGCCTCATTTCTAAATATGTAAATTTATAAAGATTTTCAACAAAAAAATTACAAATTTTTGTATACAATGGTTATTAGGTGTACCAAACGACACCTTCACTAAAAAATACATCGTCAAAAGTGTATATTTGATGCAAAATCAAATTTTATCATAATAATTCTAGTTTATAAGGGTTGGGGTTATTAAAAAAATTAATTCTTTAAATGTTTAAAATGACATATTATATATGCGACACTATGGCCAAATAATAAATTTCCAGAGATGTTACCAAGTGTGGGTCTTTTTATTTTCACATGGTTAACTGTTTCAATCAGGACTATTTGTCCACTTTGAGTTTTCTGGAAATGGTCATAGTGTAGTTGGTATTTTTCGAGAATATTAGAATATTCATTAAATTTGCCGATTTTAAAATTGTCGTGAAACAACCTCAATCTGTCAACTATCAAGCGATGTATGCCCACACTTGATAATATTTCTAAAATTCCTGGAATCGGCCATAGTGTAGTAAGTATTTTGAAGAATATTTGAATTTTTATGAAATTTTACGTCCGAAAACTTGTGTTGAAGCACCCCAAAACTAGTTAACTATTTTGAAAAGCTCAAGTTGTTCACTATTAGATGGCACATACCCACAATTGGTAACATCTCAGAATTTATTTATTTTTTCATTTCAAAAGACTTTTTTAATAACCCCAACCTACACAGACTAGAATTAATAAGATATAATTTGATCCCGATATCTGCATTAAATATACATTCTTGGTGATCTATTTTTAGTAAAGGTGTGCTATTTACACTTTTAATTGCTCCACTTTTTAGAAATCACACTTTTCTTTATTTGGATTTCAGATATCCTACACTACTTCGTGACAGTGGCCGAAGTTTCAGGCAATCCCTGTAAAACCACCACAGAATAAAATTACTTTTCTGATACTGACCCGAATCTTCTTTCCACCTCGTATAGAAATTTATTTAAATTTCACATAGCCTACTTCGTTACAGTGCCTAAAGTCCAAAGAACTTCTGTGTAAACCATACCACAGAAGAAAATTTCTTAGTAATTTTTGGTCGAAAATTGTTATAAACTGTGTAATAAAGCAATATCTTTCCACCTCGTAAAGAAATGGGCTGAATTTTTTCATTTTCAGATGGCTTACACTACTTTGTGCCAGTGGTTGAAGTCCCAGGTAATTGTTGCCAATTCCGGCTAACCGCCAGAAAAATATTTTATGACATTGTACATGGATAAAGTTGTTTTGTTCTCCACAAAGCCAATGAGTACCATTTTATCCAATATCTGGTGATGGCCTGGTGTATGGTTGGCTAATGTTGATTTGCTCTCCACAGGGCCCAGGTTAAATGACTCTCCGTGAAACAATTGGCCCAAACTCTGGTGTAATAAATTATGAAAGGTGTTTAAATTGACGTTTTGGTTTTAACCATGTTTTGCTTGAAGGTTTCTTATTAACCTAGCACTCCCGATTATGAACCAATTGTCCCTTTAATACAGGGAAGCTAGGTACAAGCTCTCGTATTCTGAGCAAGTGAATTTAGAAAGAGTAACATCATTCCTCTTCTTAGAAAAATAGTCAAGAAAAAAAAATTATCCTCAAACAGAATATTGAAACACAAATCACACCCAAATAAAACAAAAACAGGAGTCCATACACTGAGCTGGAGAAGGCTCTTGAGATGAATGTGTTTGAGGGCAGCTCTAGTTCCCGGAACTTTCTCGCCATTCTAGTTGAGAAGCTAACAAAATTGAATCAAAGTTTGTTTATTTTCAAAAAATGCGTTTTGGGCTAAGCTAAAAACAGCGTTCACTGCTATTGATAGGCACCAATTACAAGCCTTTTAAAAAAATCAAAGAAGTTTGAATGAAATATGGATGTGACAAAGCTTTTGATGAATTAAGAACTTTGTTAATAGCGCCTCAGATCTCGTAACAGCTACCAAAAACCACTTAATATTTTTTGCGGTGCAATCACGACATTAATAGAAAAAGATAGAGAACAACATCAAAAATAAGTGAAACGAGCGGCTTATTTCTTTCTTCTAAACTTAATAGAGTCCAAAAGAATTATTACATCACCGACTCGTAGTGTCTCGCTGCCTAAGTATCAACGATATACACGGTAGGCCCGCGAGATGGAACAAAGCTCCAGTTTCACCCCATTTTCCACGAAAAGGGTTCCCATCATGATTCAAGACGCCTTTAGAGAAAGTTAACGAATCGCTCCTGAAGTATCCAAATTTAAAAATTCTAAGTTTAAAAATTTATATTGAAATTCGTGAATTTGTCTAGAAAAGCAACACTGTGAACCTCCAATTGTGAAAGAGCATTGTGAAACAGCTATACCTCTCATGACGGTGTTATAAAAATAATCGAGCGCAAACAATTGAGCTGCTTAGATGATATTACTTCTAGTCCGACCTTAACAAGCATGATGGAAAATTTATTAACTCCTGCAATATCTGTAAGACAACAAGACTTGAAAGTTTATTTTTCCAGTTTTCACTGATTGTCGTGGAAATACATATAGTATTTCGCGGAGGTTTTCTGTACTTTAAAAATTGTGTAAAGAATTTGTAAATTTAACTTAACCGTATTATATAATTACAGTTTATTCGTTTATACAAAGTTTCTATTTTTAGAAAAGTTTAGGTATCCTCCACTATCATGGTTTGTAACTACAAATTGGTTCCAGAAAGAACGTCCCTCTTTTTCACAAAAAATATGGCGTCGGGTCGTGTGGTGTCGGGAAACTCGTACTGATCCATTCGAGATAATGTGTACTATCACTGGAAATGGATGGTGTTTCTATCCAGTTGTCACGTGGAAGAATTTGGAAAGCAAACGGTCAATTATCAACTGATGATTTAACCATTGATTATCAACGGATCTTTGCCTTTATATATTAACTAAAATAATCGGGACTAAAATTTCGTGAACTGACTTTGATTATGCCTTTTTTCACCAATCATTAATTTCTCGCGTAACCTCTACCTTTACGCCTATGGTGGCTCTAGATCGGTGCACCATTAAGATAACTTTTCAATTGAAATAGAGTTTTGCAACTTGTTCAGATCATATGCTTTATTTCCAAATTCCATCAAAACTTATATTATTTGATTCCATTGGTTCTTTCCGAATTCTTATTTCATCTTGCAAGTACCATTAAAAATATTTTGACCAAAAACTGATAAACTACGCAATTCGGCTTAGTAGTTTGATTTGTAACAATATAAACATAATACTATTAGTATATAAGTCATAATCGATCACTATATACTAGCATTGAAATACTCATTAGCGACTATCATCATTCTCGCCGAATACATTATAATTTTTCTCGTGTTAATCTAATTTGATTTCATTAATTTCATTAGCCGTATAATGCCATTGAAAACCGAAAACGGTTGAATGGACGATTTTCTGATATGAAGTGCTTTAGAAACCAATGAAATGGTTTTGATTGCATTTTTCTATTTAGGTGCATTGTCATCAGAAAATGTAAAAACGGAAATGGCAAGATTCCATTTAACAACCAAAACCGTTGAATGGACGATTTCTAAAATAAAGTGTTCTAGAAACCAAAGATCATGGCATTTCTCATTATATACATTCCTATCAAGTATGTTCATTGACATCAGAAAATATAGTTTGTGCTATAAAAGAATTACTCCTATACCTCTGAAGACCAAAAACCGTTGAATGAATGATTTTCTGACACAAGTTATTCTAGAAACTTACAAACATGGCACCTCCAAATGCATATTTTGTATCAGACATGTTCATTGGCATTTGAAAAATATGGTAACTAAATTTCTTCTAATCCAAAATTATTATTAATCTAATTACAATAAAAAAAGTTTAATGAACGATTTTTTATAGTCTTCAAAAGCCAATCAACTTGGCACTTTTGATTGCAAATTCCTATAAGGTATGTTCAATGCCAGAATTTACCCAGTTCCATTGAAGGTCAAAAACCTTTGGATGAACAATTTTTTAATATAAAATGCTCTAGAAATCAATGAACTTGGAACTTTTGCATCCTTAAATATAGTGCCTGATTTTGTGCTAACTCAGAAATGGTCCAATCCCATTAACATCCATTGACATAAAGTGTTCTACAGGTCAATCAACTGGGGACTTTTGATCGCCTATTCCTCTCAGATATGTTCATTTTGATCTGAAATCAATTTCTATTGAACAGTAAAGGTCGTTAAATGAACGATTTTCTGGTATAAAATGTTCTAGAAAAAAATGACCTTGGCACTTTTAATTACTTATTTCTACCAGGTATGTTAATTTGCTGTACTAAAATAACGGTTGAATTTTTGCAATCACATTTGCGTTTTGATCAGGAAGTAGCGGATTTGTGTAGCCCTGCTCTAGGGGCAGGATGCAAAAGGGATTTTTGGCCATTTTATTACATAATGTGACTAAATGAACATATGACCCTCTGTCAGAGTGCAGAATTCATGAGCCGACCCATCTTCTTTAACAGTACTGTAGGCTGGCATGGAGCAAAGCAATTTTGCAGATGGTTCTACGTAAATCGAACCTTTAACCGTGGGTTCTCCTCGATTTTACTGCTCCGTAAGGTAGGATGTTAAAACCGAACCGCAAAAGATTTGGGAGTAGTAGTAGTAGTTAAAAACAGTTAAAGACTATGTAATTTGGGCCAATTCTGGATTAGCACCATCAAGTTCCTTGTATTCTAAACATTTTATTTCTAATATTTAGCGTTTTGTCCAATATAAGCATTATGAATCGGTATACTCGTAGTATCTGTTTAGGGCCTTGTTTGGTTTTTTTTTGCTTAAGTGATTTATGTTTTTCTCGATAAATCACTTCGGTCTGTAGGACCAAGTTATTGAAATCCCTAAAAATGATAAAAAAAACAAATTGTTTCGATGCTTTGAAGGTCCCTGATTCCAAAAATCAAAAAATGTTCATTTGAATGTCGAGATATCTGTACCGATGCTATCACTAGATGTCCGTACCGATGCTATCACTAGAACGGCTTATGCAATTCAAAAAATCTCACTTATCTTCATTTATTTTTAATTCCAAGAATTGGAAAGTATATTACAAGCAGGTCGTGTACAAGGCCATAGGAAACCATCCAATGCTACAATATTATTTTTAATTATACTCGTCTAGTATATCGGTTGATAGGTTTTGGATCAATTTTGAAGATACTATCTTAGTTCATAAATCCATCGGTTTAGAAAAGACCCTTAAAGATCGGAAAAGACCTTAAAGAATTTTACAAAATTAGTTAAGCATCTTAGTACTTACAATAGCGTCTTTGATAATAGATAAATTTATTTGGGCCAAGAAAATTTTTATTATCACAATTTATTTTTATTATCACAATTTAAATTGGCCGTTTTCTCCCTGGTGGCAAATTATTAGTTTGAATGTCATAAATTTAATAGAAGCATTTTGGTTCTCAAAATACCTGTTGGTATGCTGCAATCAGTTACGCCCTAACTGTTGCGTAATCAGTTGCGCCCCTACCAAATGTTTCCTACCAAATTTAATGCAAATCAGAAGTGTTTACATTTTTCGCTTCTTTGTGTGTCATGAGTTAAATCTGGTTTCTTACTGGAAGTTTGTTTTGTTTCCCAATTTTCCATGAATCTTCCGGGTTTGCCAATTTTTAAACCGAAATTCTAATTATTCTCGGTTCCGTGACTAGGACTAAGTTTCTCTGGTGACTGTGAGGCTTGATCGGTATATCAAGTTTAATTTTGAAAGTCGAAAGTTTCTCCACTGCAGATACCCATACATTGAAATTTTATACAACGAATTCAATATTGAGATTTCGTGTTATTGTTATCTTTAAGCAATTTTTCAATTTATCGAAAAAAATTTAATTTTATGATTTAGGTTTTTAGAGCATACCTTCGCTATAACTTGGCATATAAAACAATGAGAGTGGTGAAGACCATGATTATGGGTGACGGTCGCTTAGTCGTAAACAATTTATAGTGTTTCAATTTAGCGTGAACATTTAACCGGATAATGGATAATTTATCGTACACAAATTTATCAAAGTTTGAAAAATTCAACGTATAATGTGTAAATAAAAAATTAAAGCGTCTTGGGCTTACACAATTTTATTGAATTCGGCCATTTCTTGATCGATTTGGTTGGGATTGGATATTTGTATGAAAATGACATCCTTAAATGATATTTGGAAGAGTTCTGGAATATGGCCACCTGGGACGGAACTCGCCAATTTCTGAACCTATTATATGATGGGATGTTATGGGCTGTGAGCGTCCAAGACTATAAACCAAATTTAATAACTGATCGTATCAGCGCCTTCGCAAGACTTTAATCCTTTAAAGGACTGCAATCGTCGATGTCTTCATAAACTACATTTGTTCAGTTAGTTTATTCCGGTCTTTGATATTTTCCATCCAATGAAAAATCACGGACTTTTTGTTCCTTACAGTTATCATATATTTGGTGTTTTCTTTCGTGATCTGAAGCTCAAATATGTTGAGCTGGTAATTCTAATGGAAGGAGAACTATTTTATGGGAAATTGTATTGCGACCACTTTTACATATATTCTCAATGTTCTAATAGCTGACTTAGGTGGGTGGTGATACTTGTCTTTCAAGAAATGTTAAAAATTAATTTGTCCATGTTTTGAGGATAGTTTTATTATCTATCGGAGGTTCTCTAGAGTCGTTGCGAATTACGCTGCTACTTGCTGGTGGTACCCTAAGATTATTTTATAATTAACGGTCACCAATGTTCACCTTTTCGATGATAAATGCTTGTTGCATATCATTCACATTTTTGCCGCCTTCAAAATCGGTTAGAAGATTTCCTCGCGGTCACACAGTCTAGGTGAAATTATTTTGTATTGTGATATAGGTTTTACTGACGTGCTCAAAATTATAGCAAAAAGCTTCCGAGATTCTTCATCCTACCAGTTCTTGTTTGCGTGTAGTGGATTTCTTCCTAAACTAGACACTGAAGCATTTGTTAACTCTGTTTAACTAACCTTCCACTGATCCTCGATCGACTCCAGAATGGCTGAATTTGTATTATCGAAATATTCGCAGTTAACATGATTATAAGGCGCTTTGGTATTAATTGACTCACTGTTTTGTACCGATATACAGGGTATCCCAAAATTGGCAGATCAAACGAAACAGGGTGATAGGGGAGCTCATTTCCAACAAAAACACAGAATTAAAGTTTTTTTTTTCGAATTATTGATGGTGAAAGTATGATTTCACTTTTAGTGTTTTTTAGTGAAATCGCATGCGCACCCACCCAAAAATTGATTTAAAAGAAATCGAGAGTTCTTTTGTTTAATTTTCTTTTTTAATACGATCTAGAAGAGTGAGCGTTTCGAATAAAATCAATTGTATAAGCTGCATTATCTTCTGTGAAATAAAAACTTTGGTTTTGTAATTTTTTGTTTTGTTTCTCAATTTTTTTTTGATGTTTAAGTGACGCCAGTGGGAAAAGAATGTACTAGAAAAAGTTGACCCTTTATCAGAAAAATATGCGACACTAATGCAGATTTTAAAATGGTATCACACACCTAGGGCTATTCACAAATAGATTGTTTTTCATCAATTTTTTTCACAAAATAAGTCTTGTTTATTAAAAAACGCACTTAACAAAATTTCGAGTTCTAAAATAGATGCTTTTTCCAAAATAAAACAAAATGAACAATATAATTTTTTTTAAATTAATTTTAAATAGAATTATTTGGATTTCCTTCGAATTTACCGTATTTTCCCCCGATTCTCTCGGACTTGGATTTCCCCCGGATTTCCACTGGATTTCCACTGATCTTCCACCGGGTTTCCACCCGAATTCGGGAAATCCGAAAGAAATTCCAGAATTCGGGAAATCCGAAAGAAAACCACGAAGTCCGAAAAAATCTGGAACAATCCGAGCAAAATCCTGGAAATCTGTGGGTAATCCGAGGGAAATCCGGAAGAAAACCGAGGGAAATCCTGGGAAAATCGGGGGAAATTCGGAAAAGCTGGGAAAATTTGGCGGACATGTGAAAAATCCTAAAAATTCCGGGAAATCTGGGGAAAGTTCGAGGGAAATCCGGAAGAAAACTGGCAAATCCCGAAAATCTTGTGGAAATCCAGGAAAAATTCGGGAAATTCGAAAGAGTCCGTATAATAATATTTAAAATTAACAAACGAAAACTATTTTATTCATTTTGTTTTATTTCTCATAACAAAACATTTTAGAACTGGAAATTTTGTTAAGTGCGTTTTTTAATAAAACAAGACTTACTTTGTGAAAAAAAAAATTGATAAAAAACAATCTATTGTAAATAACCCTAGGCGTGTGATACCATTTTAAAAACTGCATTAGTGTCGCATATTTTTCTGATAAAGGATCAACTTTCTGAGTACATTCTTTTCCCGCTGGTATCACTTAAACTACATGAAAAAAATTTAGAAACAAAATAAAATTACAAATCCAATGTTTTAATTTCACAGAAGATAATGCAGCTTATAAAAATGATTTTACTGGAAAGGCTCACTCTTCTAGATCGTATTAAAGAAGAAAATTAAACAAAAGAATGTAACGGAATCTTATTCAGTTCCGTTATCAACCCAAATTCCAACATCAAATTTTAACACTCGGCATAACCTTCGAGGTGATACCTCAAATTCTACCAACATAAAAAAAAACCATGCCGTATTTCGCATTGTTATTGTTTGTTTATGTTACTCAAATTACTGTACCTATATATCCATGCAGTAAGTGAATAAACGTAAACCATAATAATATAATGCAACATTATAAATTTTTTTTTATCGATGTGTTTTGAGGTAAATAGCATGAGAATGGACTTTGCTATTGAAAATACCTCCAATTGCACATTTCGATCAATTTTCAACCACAATTTTCATCAATGCACATTCGATCACATTTCAATTCATTTTTGATGAATGTACAATATTTTTCCAATTAATTGAATATAAAATGTGCAAGAACATTTGGGAAAGGGGATCAGTGATTAGATAGACCAAGAAGTGGTCAGTTGGTGGTTTTTATATTTTTGTAAACTTCAGTTTTTTTTATAACGGAATATAATAATTCAATTCAGTAACGTTGTGCGTTTTTTTTCGGTTATCAGCAGTGAAATTTATTGGACTAAGTGAATCAATTATACCCGTAAATAAGCATAAAAATAATCTTATCGATTCAAGGGATTGTGTTAAACCCTAAAGAAAAGTTTGAGCTTTTGTAAATAATAGTGTAATATTTATTTGTTGATGTAAAAACTTTATACTAAGTTTTTTTAAGTTATATAATTGAATTGTGTAGAACTCAGTGAAGTACAATCAGTAATAAAAATTTTTGTTACGTGCGTGATTGTGGATTTGGCTGTTAAATTATTGGTAAGTATGGTGTTAAGAGGTGAATACTAACAATCACAATAGTGGCGAGGTACCTTAGTTGCTTCTAGCAAAGCTGAGTCTTGCTAGAAGCGAGGGCATCGAGAGTAACCCGGCCCATAGGCTGGACACCCTCTTTCTACTAAGGACCTCCTCCACTTTCAATAGGCAATTAACGTCTAGTTTTTTTAAATTGATAATATGTGTCTGTGCTTCTTAAGGTAATTATGTTACCCTAAGAAGCCAGAAATAACAACCATGGGTGAAAACCCATTCCCTTTATATGTTTAGAAAACGCCAGTTTTGGGTCCGATGACCTCTTTTTTTTTTTTAATCAAAATTTTAGATGGTAAATTTTAGGCCATCTTTCCTAAATTAATATGATTGTGCGGTAATCTAGGTCCCTTATTTCACCTAACCCCAAAAATCCACGACCACATCCCCTACCAGGCTGAGCTGCGGGAAGCCAAGCCGCACATGGGGCTAGGGCATGAAATGGGGACAAATTTCTTTAACGATAGGGTATACTGTCGTAAGTCAGTAAACCACCTTCGTTACAAGAACTCTCGGTTTCTTTTAAATTTCACTAAAAACACTAAAACGGGAATAACTGGGCTCCCCTATCACCCTGCTTCGTTTGAACTGTCAACTCTGGGACACTCTGTATAACTATAATGAAATTTCATGCATTTATGGATGCGTTTCTATATCTGCTGGTGACCAACCAAATATAGAACCTGGCTTGCTCAATGGTACATGTCTTTTTCTTGTTTAAAATCGGAACTTGTTGGGGTTCAAACTGATATTGTCGTGATATACCCCGTGAACGCTTCTGAACTTTATTGAAAATGAGAAATAGCAATAGCATTACATTTTTTTAATCCTTTATTTTTGTACAATTCTGTATCGTCATTCTTTTCAAATAATTATTGACAGTTGCGGACAAAAGTCCTAGATTTACACGGCCTCCCTTTGCTCGCTAGGTAGCACTAATTGAATAAAGCGATAAATTTAGCTTATGTTCATTGACACTACATGTCAGCGCCAGTTATAGGCGCCGCGTAACCAACACCACATCACCTCTCACGTTAGAGGTGGCGGAACCAAGTGTTTATTTTCTAGCAAGCGGTTCGCCATGTAAACGTGTTTCAGATAAAACTAGATGCCTTAACATCTTTCATCAGAACACGAACTATATCCAAGTCGGATAAATCTATGGTACTCATAACTACAACAATAAATTCTAAAAATGAATACGTGAACATGGAATGAGTACGTCCAACGTCCCTTCTAAGAGATGGTGTTCCCCAAAATTTGTCGAACCAAGAAAATTACACTTTGGAATCAAAAGAGTTAAGACAGACTAAGAGTTCGATATATAATACATCCAATATTGATACTCTCCAATACAGCGGTTATCAGAAAAATAAAAAATTGAATTTGGCCTTTTCAACATGTAGTTAAGAAATGGCCGAGTTCCATCCCAGGAGGGCTTATATTCCAAAAATGATTTTAGAATCACATTTCCATTCAACATATCCAATCCAATCATAATCGGATCCAATCCAATCATAATTTAAAATTCCATTTCCATTCAATATATCCAATCTTAACATAATCAGTTAAAAATGGTCCGAATTCTTATACGAAATTAGAAAATGTTTAATTTTTATATATTAGGTGTGCTAATAGAAACTCTGTTTTTTTGTCACATTCAACTTTATTGAAAATATTATTGTTACAAAGATTAATAATCGAAATATTTGCCAATACTATCTATAGTCTTTTGCCATTTATCTTGTGGAGGAAGAATGCCTTCGCGATAGAAACTTGGTGGATTCGAAGCACAATAGTCATCGAGCAGGTCTGTCAAATATGATGACATCGATCTAAATAAGTGATAATCAGAAGGAACCAAGTGTGGAGAATACGCCGCATGCTGTAACACTTCTGATGTTGATGGTTGGCCTGGATCAACCTATGATCTTCTGCGTTTAGTATTATCGTACAAAATCTCATTTTCATCACCACTAATGATTTTGTGCAAACAATTCTGTCTTTTGTTCATACAAAAAAATTCATGCAGACGTCAACTCTCAACATTTTTCCCATGAAAACAGAATAGAATGCAATAACGTTAATGTGGCTTATCGACATCCATTTCTTAAAATTGATGCACACGGAATGACAGCTTGTAAAAGAAAGGAACTTATGTCATATAAAAACAACAATGACTAATATACATATATCCAAAATGGCGGGCGATTTCAGAGCCGAGTTTCTACTTGCACACCTAATACTTCAAATCCAAGACACCAAATGTGTTATACGATAAACTGTCCACACGATAAACTATTATACGGTTAATTGGTCACGATAAATTGTTCACAATAAACTGACAGTAAATCCATAGAGAGCTCCAGCCTTATAAAACTCAAATGAAGCTATCTGGTTTCAAATATTTTTTAGTATCAAATTTATGATGAAAGCATTGTGATTCCTCTGTACAATATCTCGTGCTTAACAATATCAACGTTTTAATAGAAGCTTCTGAAATGCTGATACCTTTACAATTATTATATTGATTATAAAACTTAATTAAATTTTCGACAGTGTATAATTCAATCTAACAAAAAATTTGAAATTTTCACTAATCGCTAAGGTTTTAGTCTCTGAATGTGTGATTTGTATTATAACAAGAACACCTACACTACAAAGCATCCCTAAATACATATAAACGTTATAATACAAATCGATTCCATAAATCATCGAATATAATCCTAAATTTTCTAATGTTATTCAAACTGCTGTCGATTTGTAAGTAATTACTGTTATTGTTCGAAAATACATAATGTTATGTAGATGAAAATAGAAAATACTGCTGCTGGTAATTTTCACCAATTTAATATAATATTTTCAACTAGGCGTAGGATGATTTTCTAGAAATCGTTTACCTATGTATTTTTATAATTTGATTAAAACATTCAATTTAACAAAAAAATTATTGCGACTTTTTATTGCCTATGGGACCATGTGATAAAGGAGGAGGTTGTCTTTTTAAAGGTATTTCAATCGTTACGGTGTATGTGGGGTAAAATTTAATTGAATTGTGCACGTGTTCTAATTATTCTACTAAGGTTGGGGAGGATAAATCAAGCACATGGTATTTGCTTTGCAAATGTCCGGTGATAAAATATTAGATTATAAGTAGAAATCACGCAACTAATTTCACGTGTCGCACTGCTAACTATAAACAAAGTACTTTATGAGTATAATTTTGAATTCAAGCTTTTTACCATATTTACATAAATTGAAATGATGTATTCAAATTCGGAACGAGAGCAATTTATTTAGCGGTATCATCACGCGTACATTTCTCTAAATATTACATCGTTTATTAGGTAAATTTTCCGCTTTTCCATATACATTTATTCATCATATTCATCTACTCTATACTTGATATATACATACTTGGTTTATCTTCTCGTTGAAAGTTCCAGACTGTCTGGAAAATTTATTTTTCGGTTTCCAATTTATATATACATAACGAGTATATAAACATTTGAATAGGAAAATTCTGTTATGTAAATATGTTTTATTTTGTTCAGCTGACTGACTCTTATATTGTGTTCTATTCCGTAGGTGTTATATTTTATTTTAATATCCAATTGATATACAATAGAAAAAGTTTTCCTATATGCGACGAATAATGAAATTCGAACTGAAACAGTGTAAAATACACTTTACGAAATTGGGAAGATTACGTTAAGAAAAATTTAAATCATCTATCATAAACTTTAAACATATCGTAAGGTCCCCAAAATTTGTATGAGCTTTAACACAATTTTTAATTTTTAAGCTCTTACCAATTTTTACATAACATTTTTACAATTTTATTACATATTTATTTTATTTATTACATATTCATAGAAATATTTGATAAATTCTTATTTAATGATTTGTTATTTTAACATTTCTTTATTTATTGTTGTTCTTATATAATGACTTTATTACTTCATAGTACATATTATAAAGGATATTTTATTTCGTTTTGATAATTTTTAAAAATAAGAAGAACGAATAGTACTAAATAATAATAATAAAAAAAATTATTTTACTTATGGCCATTGCTAAATCAGGAATTTTTAGAACTTAGAAAAACTGCATTATCTTTAATTCTTTTCCTGATGTTTTATACATTAGCATACTACAACAAGATTTGATTTTAAAAGCCACCACTTAAAAATAAAATAAAATTTAATGAATAAATATACAATTGGGCCAATTCTGACAATGTGAAATTTTATGTTATTTTTTTATGTTATTTATATGTTTTAAAATGGAAAATAAAATTATTAATTATTCCCTTTGGCTTATTTTATTTCGTATTTAAAATAAAATGTTATAGTACAATTTTTTTAGTGCAACTCAAAAATTGCGTGTGCTTGAATCCTCTAGTACAATTTGTGTTTTTGTTTGTTTTGAAAACCCCATAAAAAGATGTGTCAGAAATCGAAGCGGGGTTCAATGGAATTATCAACGATGCGGAAGCACCCGAAGTAAATTCAACAACAGTTGAACCAGTCGCTGAATCTTCCCAATATGTGAAAAACACGCTCACCCGGAAGCGTAGAAATGTTTCAGAAGGTTTGTTTAAATTTATATACGAGGATGTAAATATTTATAATTTTATATACATACATATTTATAACGCCGATTTAATATTATTTTAGGTGACGAAATGTTAAAAAAAATATTAAAGCTAGAGGAAAAAAATCGAGTAAAATATAGCTGAAGGCTTACATGATATAGCCGGCAGCATCAACAATTTAGCCGAGGCAATATACGCTGCCTTAGCTAACTTAAAAAAATGAAAATGCCTAAAACGGAATTACATAATTATTATACTTAGAAAAGACTGAATTGTGAACTAAATGTGATTGAATATAAAGAGATTAAATTTTGAGTTTTGTATTTTTGAATTTAATAAATATTTATTTTGTTGTATAAAATTACATAATTTAGTTATTACTACTATTGCTAAAATATTTATTGACATATAACTCTCGTACTCGATTCCCTAATAAGTACCAAGAATCATTTTCCGATTCTGCTATATTTAAAGGATCAACATTTGACTCAATATTTTCAGCTTCAGCATCATCAGGTTCAACGTCACTACCTGAATCATCATCTTCATCGTCGGTACTTCCATTTATGTGTATATAATGTAAAGTACAAACGGCATAGATAATTTTACAGGCCATACTCGGATGGTAATGAGGCGTTCTGTGTCTAAGCAAACAACGAAAACGGGATTTTAGAACACCAAAACATTTCTCGATGATATTTCTAGCTCGGATAAATTTTTCATTGAAACGAAAATGAATAGTTGCATTTTCGGTGTTTGGATAAGGTGTTAGAAGCCTAGGTTCTAGTGGAAAACCAGAATCACCTAACAAAAACTTAGCTTGGTTTACCACAGAACTAAAATTGTGTACACAATATGATCTTAATTTGGATGTCATCCAAATAGCCGAATCATGCACATGGAATTGAACATTCGCATATAAAATTTTCATGTTGGCGTCACAACAAACTAAAGCATTGATGCTGTGATACCTCTTACGATTTCGAAATAAGTTGCCTCTATAAAATTCATCATCCTCTAGTGGTGCGACTAATAAAATATGGCAGCCATCTATAGCCCCAATAATTCCTTGCAAATTGAATTTTTGATTAAATCCATTTTGAATTTCGGCTTGGGCTAAAGTATTTTGCGGAAACTTAAAAAATTCATCCATAAGTTAGTCGACGATAAGCTTCGTGACTTCCCTAACCGCCCGAGATACACTTGGGTGGGAAAAAGAAATAGCTTATCAGCTTCCAAGCGATACTTGATAAGAGCCATGTCCGTAAAAATGAAGTGCACATAAAAATCTGAGTTTAAATGGGATGTCTGTCTGGCGAGATTTTATTTCCAATTTTTCAATTATAAATTGCATACAGGATTTTAACAACCTAAATAGTTTTTTAGATTTAGCGCCGGGTAATTCATAGGGATTACTCACATCTCGAAGGTGTTTCAATTCAAGAGCGTGGTGCTTCCTGAAAAAAAGTTAATTATTTGCTTGTTTATTATGTATCTTGTAATTACATACCTTCATCTTCACTCTTCCCAAACTAGCAACATTCCATAAAGATAATTGGGCACTTTATGTTCAGTTTTAATGTTCAAACGGAATAAAGAAAAAAATTTAAATGAGATTTTTTAACACAAGAAATATTTTTTATTTATTTTCCACACACAAAATGTGATAAAATGGTCAATTTTTATAATTTTATTTTTGACAGATATAACATAAAAAATAAAATAACATAAATTTTTTGTTGCTCATCAGGGTATTGTTGCCTGTATTGAATACATATCATTTCTTTCTACTTTATTCTTGATAAGTGAATAGTATGTTACAAGCTGGCTACTGCCAACCTGCAGATATTCACTAAGCTCCTGCAGAGGCCTCCACGGTGATGTTTTGCCGGCTACGTTCTCAGCGAGAAGTGCGAGGGTCGTGGGGTTTGAGGCATGCAGGGCTCCTGGCCTACACCGTGATTAACAGAAAGTTGGGGAAACGCAAATAATAAATAAAAACCGTAGTTCCGCCGAAATTCGTCGGCCGGAACTTGAGGAACGAACAACTCAAAAATTATAAATGGGAGAGAGGTGCCTTGGTGCGCGCATCCATTCGAATTCAAACAGGGCAAAGCCCCGGTTACGAAATTGGATGCGGGCACCAAGGGACCACAAACACTAAACCGACACAGAGGGAGTCTCCGCTCCCATCATACCACACAAAAAATTTAATAATTCATTTTATTATAACCAAAACAAAGAAACAACTCCCCTTTTCCCCCCGTACCACAAGAGAGAACGAGAGAGAGAGAGCAGTACGGACCGAGCGCGCACCCGCTGTGCGGCGCTCGATTACAAAATAGTTGAAAATATAATTAATTTAAAATATATGGAAAAATAAAAATAAATTAAAATTTAAATAAATAAAAAAAAAAATCGTACCTTATTACTACAAAAAAAAACTGTTGCGGCCTTGCGCGGCCGTCATGCCACAGGGAACTCCTGTCCCCCGGACCGTTGCGGCCTTGGTGTCGTTGTTGTTGCGGGGCCTTTCCCGATATCAATAAATAAACACGAGGTGCCGGTTGGCCACCCGTTCGGTGCGGTGCCTTTCACCGATACCAACAAAATCCAAAGTCGGGCAACCGGTTGGTCGGCTACCCGTTCGTTGCGGCAGACCACCGATACCACAAAAAATATAAACCACGAGGGGCCGGTTGGCCACCCGTTACGTTGCGACCTTGAGTGGTCGTACGTTGCGGCAGACCACCGATAATACAATAAAAACTAGGTGCCGGTTGGCAACCCGTTACGTTGCGGGGCCTCTCCCCGATACCAATATAAACCGAATGGCCTCAACTGGCCACCCGAAACTCGTTGGGCGTTGGCTCGCCTTAAAACCGTATATAACGTGGCCTTAACGGGCCACCCGTTGATTACACCGCCGTTTTATGTTTTATAAGCAGGAATATTCCGTCTATTCTCGTGATATATTGTGTAATCAGCTTAAAGACAATTCCTTCAGTTAAATTTTTACACTACGTAAATACCAGTAATCCAAGTGGAAGGCAAGAGGAAAAGTTGGCACAATTGATGTAACTGAGTAAATCAATTTGCTGTCTCGAATCGGCTATCCTCAAATACACAACAAAAATCCGCTACTTTGTAGCGTAATTTGTAACGTTGAGCACACCAGACAATAAAAATTTATTTTTATGATTTTTTTATTTTTTTTATTGTAACTACACCATAACCTTTGTACACGTTTTCTTAATTAAATTTTGTGTATTTCTGCACTTTTCGAATCACCAAAACTTGGTTTAACAATCAATTTTTATAATATAAAAAAAAAATATAAACTTGGTTAAACCAAAACCTCAAACTATATCTTACAGAACTCAAATTTCAAGCTTTTTTTTTTTTTTGAAAGATTACACACCAGAAAAAAAAACTCTTGATATCAATCAAAATCACAAAACCGAATCACTAACCAAAAAAAATATTTGAGCGTCGCACAGCTCGTAAAACGTTTTAGAAGAAAATGCATCTCTCTTCTCTGTCTCTCCTTTGTACCAAATTTTCGTTGGTACAAAAGAGAGACATACAAGAAAAAAAACATTTTTTTCAAAACGTTTTACTTTGCACACACTCGATGCGCACCGCTCTCTCTCTCTCTCCCCCATTCTCGTTCCGTTGCCAACATAACAGAAGAAAACACACAGGAATCCATCCACCAAGAAATCACGTTCAGACAACAAACCTGGACGCAAGAAACCACGTGGAGAATAGAAACAAATTTACAAAAATGTCTTGTTAGACCACACAGTCGTAACAAGTAAAACAAAATATTTTTTGTTCCTTTACATAATTCTTGTTGATCAGTTTTACAAATAATGCATTAATTCCGTGGAAAGATTTGCTGACAGCAATTTTTTTACTGATAATACGCAAAAGAAAAACTTTAAAATTTCATAAGAGTGATAAAGAACAGAAATATTTTTTATTTCATTTTATAGTAAAATTTTATATTTATATGTATGTATATGTGTATATGTGTGTGTATGTGTGTAGATATGTATGTATATGTGTATATATATAAATATTCATGACTTTTTTGTAGATTGATTTAAAGGGATGAGACCTCATATGTGTTACGGCATGGCAAAGGGAAAATGGTTTTTAATTTTTTATTTCCATTTGTAATGACAATTAAATCTTTGATGTGAATGTGATATCCTTCGGCCTTTTAATGTTAACTGTTTTTTTTAAATTGCTTACTGCTGGCACTATTTTATCTAAAAGAATTTCTAGCTCAATAATATTTCTCGAAACAGGTTCGTCTTTGCATGGGAATGATATATACGAATATCGATTGATTTGAATTCTAAATCCTAATCAACGACCTGCTCATGCACCAATTGTGTAAAAAGCCTTCCGCGTGGTTCTATCTTCCGTTCGTGTCATCACCTTACATAAATCATGATCGTTTTGTTTGATTGAGACAATATACTGCGGAAGATGCATAAAATCATTTTTGGGCTTAATTGGGATTCTAGCAAATCGCAATTCTAGCAATTAACATTAATTTGGGAGAGGCTTAGTTCGGCTGGGTCATCTGTCAACTGGTTATTTTGACGTGTAAATGGAGGAATAGGAAAATTCCTTGGCCGATTATTTTCGGATTTATTTTGTTGAAAAATCCAGTACTTCACCCGGGATTTATGTTGAAATCCCGGTTCAGCTCAACATATCAGATTCGAACTTGATTAGTTAAGACATTGCTTAGCACGGCCGAACTCCAGAACTTCTCTAAAATCCATTTTTACATTCGCATTTAATTCTGCTTACCTGATTTGACAATAATTGGTCGGGGTATGGCCAAGTTCCATTCAGAATTATCGAATTTTAGAACTTTATCAAAAGACACATTAAAATCCCAATACAAGTTGATCCTAATTTATTAGAATCCTAGCCCAGCTCTACAATCTGAACTGGAAAATTTCGGTTGGAAACGGCATGTTTCATTCATTATAGCTGAATCCGAAAATTTCGTCAAATTCGGCTTTGCACCCGAATTTGATCATCATTTGTTTTGAGCTTGCTTACTTCCATTGAACATGCTAGAGTGCCAATCCAATTCTGCGTACCATATTTAACAGTTATTGGTTGAGGAATAGTAAAGTTCCATTGAGCATGATATAAATATCCTGTGCACTATAATTATACTTGGCAATTAATCGAATATTCTCTTCTTTGGTGAACAAAACTAATAAAATATTTGAAATTTTTGAATTAAATTAAAATTGTTTGAAATATCCTATCAGGTAGTTAATCTGGTATTGAATAACATTGATATTTTTCCAGGAACCATTGCCTTTGGGATGCCTTACATATGAAATTTTTTGTTTTTTTTTGTTATTTTTTTTATATTTTTTTATTTTTATTTTTTATTTTTTTTTTTTCGATTTAAGGGTTAAATACTAATGAATTTTAGACTAAGTTTGATATAATTTAAATAATTATGGTTTCAGGAAATCCTATTGTAAGTCGTGGAATTGCAGGAGGATTAAATTAATAAATGTTTATATTATTTAGGAAGCCGAAAAATATTAATTTAGAATTAAATTTCAGGAAATCTACAGACGTGAAATAATATTTCTTTGAAATATTAATTGTTGATTGTGTTGCTTAGAATGGTGTTGTCATTGCATTAATAACTATCGACTTTATTTAAGGGTCTGCAACTGGGTCGATTTAATCAATTAAATTTTGCATTAATTTACAATTACATTTCAGGAAATTTCCAGATGTACGTGAAATAATACAAATTTTTTCTCAGGTTGCTGATTTAGAGAAGCAATTGTTGAAGACCAATACCATCGTTATCCATTAAACCTATTAAACCTTTATCCTTCCTTAGTAGATTAGTATTGTGCTGTCTTTGTGTTACTAACTATCGGCTATACCTAGGTGTCTGTAACCGGGCCGATTCTGTCCCACTTAACTAACCTATCCAATCCTTCGGTTTTGTTATATGTAAAAAAGAGTGTACGGTGGGCCCGGCGTCACCCGGGAGCTCCTGTGTAAGAACTTGGTCGTGCATTCAGAATCAATCAATCAATCAATCAATAAATTTTTTGTTGCTCATCAGAATCACAATTCAATATTTTATTACTTAAAATAACATAAAATTATAAAATATGTATCCGAGAATCGGCCCCAATATGTATATAAAAACAAATTTGCTGACAAGTTGAAAAAATTTATTTGAATTCAAAATACGAGTATAATGATATGTATGTATAACGTAAGATTTCTAAACAAATACCAAAATATTTTCCTATGAGGCGGTTTTCACAGAGTTTGCCTGAGATTTCGGCTACCGTCGAGAATTAGTGTAGGCCATTTGGAATCCAAATAACGTAGCCCTATTTCTGTACGAGGTGGAAAGAAGGTTGGTGCAAGTCTCAGTATGTAACGATTTTCAACAAAAAAATTGTAACAATTGGTTGCCTATGCCATGTGTGGTAAAACACTTCTTGAGCTGGGATAGCCTCTTCCGGTCTAACGGGGTTCAAATTACCACACAGATGTCGAAATCACCAATGTACAACTAAATAGTGAAGTGTTTTAGCGTAAGAATAACGTACGTGTATCGCGAGCGGTACTCTCGGCCAATGAGATTAAAATCACACGATCATTTCCAGTGCCAAGAATTACGATAACAACAAACAAACAACAAAAAAAAATAGTAACTTTTCACAGAATGAGTTAATGGAGTAAATCAAATAATTTGGTTTTGATTTGAAATGAAATGAAAATAAAAGAGAATCCCTTCACATAAACATAGGGACAGGAGAAATTATGAATTATCAATAAATTCCTTAATACTAAATTTTAAATTTGAAAAATATTAAATGACTAACATTAATTAGATACGTCACCAAAATAAGATTTCATGTTGAATATGATGGTGTCCTTGATTTCATCGGTGTTATTTCCATATATATATATACAGCATAATCACGTTGGTTAACAGCGTCCGATGTATCCAGTGGTTTCGTATATTTCGTTTTTTGTAGAGTGGTCTATGTTGAATTGTAGCCAGCATCCATTATTCATTCAGCAGCATTTAGTATGCCCAAAATTTTATATCTGGCGTTTGCATATCTTTTATATATGTATATAAATTATATACTATATAATTATGGATTTATGTCACTCCAACAGCACAAAAATAAATTTGGAAATTAGAAATACACTTTGCGTAGCTGATTTTAATAAAACACGATATTAACAATATTCGTACTGATTTGTTTTTGTTTCTGGTTTTATTTACATTCTAATTATACAGTTTATTTATTTTATCATTAGTATACATATTTATGCAATACCAAATATGCAATTTATTCACAAACAATATTCACTATTCTAAAACTTATGGATTTTTTTTTTATTTTTAATTTTCTTTATTTTAATTTTTTGTTTTTCTTTTTTTTTTATTTTTGTTTCATTTCCATGTGCGTACTAAACTTTTTTGTCCTCGGCTGATATCGAGAGCTTGCTTATATAATTTTTTTTTTTTTGTTTATTTTTTTTTGTTGTTCTCGTTGCTAAAATTACACCGAATTATGGTATAAATGTCCACCATAATTTAGTACATAACTTGACATGATCGACCGGTTGAAATACAATTATCCCAATACCGAGTGCTCGTTTCTGGCCGTTACAGGACAGATTCGAATTTGGGGTTAAATTAACAAACAAAATTCGAATCTGAGTTATAAGCGTTCGAATAATTCCGCGATAGTTGACGTAGTTGAATTTGTAAGGCATTAAGTAAAGAAGACAGTCTTGAATGAGATTGCTGTTCTATTCACAGATTCGATCATTGAAAACTGTTTGCCCACTCATATAACGTTCACTTGTTCATCCAGAGTTCACATCGAAGATCATTTGATGACGAATATACTGATGTCCATGTATATAATAATTCGCGGAAATAAAAATAGTACAAAAAGAAACTCGATAGAGGCAACAAGAGAAACAACCATTTATCCAAAAGATAACTGCTTTATGCAGAGCGTCTATTCCAGATAATTGATTATTCGGTCTATAAATGCCAATCAACAAAATTATGATGTGTTGGGTAAAATTGATATTAAATAGTCAGTGTGAACTCAGCAATAATTCTTTTAAGTACAAGAGTCAATTGCTGATGATCATTCTGACGATATTTAAATGTAAAAATTATGCCAGTACTACCATTTCAGAATTGGAAATTACAATGGTAACATTAATGATGGTCGATACAAAGGAATTCAAATTTAATTAACAATCAACGGTTCATCAAGAATGATGACGATCACAATTTCCAACTTATAAGATAACATTATTTGTTATTTCACTGACTATGGTTGGGTCGACATCTTAAGTTTTCGCCGTTGCAACCACTTTGTATTGATTTATTGAATTAGTTTATATAAATTTTTTTTCTTTTCAATGTTTCATGTCTTTTGCATGGAAGGTGCCTAAGAACTTCCCGGATTCGTCTTTTAAGCGGTAATTTACATTACCAATTTTCTCAATTATGATCGCTTTGGTAAATTTCGGGAAGAATTTGCCGCATACATTTTTCGAAGCGTCACTCAATGAGTGTTGTTTCACGAATACGATTTGACCAGGCTGATAATTAATATGGCGGGTTCTGAGATTGTAGTGCTTAGAATATTTATTAAAGGCGATTTCCAGGTTTTTAATAACCTTGGAGTGTATTATCGACAGTTTCTCCGGTATAGGCAGAGGGATAGTATTTTCTCCCAGTGAATGCAAATCTCGAAGAAGCCTATAATCTTGTCCATTCATCATCATATTATAACCGAAGAGTAAATAATACGGAGAATATTTGGTTGACTGATGAATTGCACTTCGTAATGCACATCCTACATCACCAATATTCTGATCCCAAGTTTTATGTTCTGATTTCACGTATGCGCGGATAGCTGCCACCACTGAGCGATTCACACGTTCCGACGCATTTGTTTGGGGAGAATAAACAGCTGATTTAATATGAGAAATATTAAATTCCTTTAACAACTCTTGGAATGCCTTGGCAGTGAATTGAGGCCCATTATCTGAATGGAGATGCTCCGGTACCCCAAACACGAGAAATACCTCATTTCGTAGAAAGGTGATTACTTTGTTGGTCGTGCTCGAACTAAGAGGCTTAAGTAGCACAAACTTCGAGAACTCATCCAATATGACTAGAATGCAAGTGTTGCCATGTTTTGATCTCGGATAAGGGCCCATAAGATCGACATAAACGTTCTGCCAAGGTCTCTCCGCAAACTTCTTGTGTCCAAGTGGTGGCTTATTCTGAGAATTTGAGGCTTTGGTTGTTTTGCATACTTCGCATTTAGCTACATAATCATAGATTTCTTTACGCATCCCAGGCCAGTAGTAAAGAGTTCTGATTCGTTCGAGCGTTTTTAAAATTCCTCCGTGAGCAGCTAAAGGGGAGTCATGTAATTCTCGCATTACTGAACGGGTCATGCTGGAAGGGATCCATAATTTCCATAAAGGTGTATCGGTCAATTCTGGATCGATCCTGGATCCAAGTCTAATGAGAATACGGTCATCCTTGATGTTAAATGCTGGATATTTATCTGGGGCTGATTCAATTTTATTGCGTAAATTTACATAATCAATATCCTGAAAAGAGCTAGACGAAAGATCTATTTGGCAAATGGTCGGGGTTATTACGGAGTCACAATACATACGCGATAACGTATCTGGTACGATATTTTGCGTTCCTCGTTGGTGTTGAATTTCGAAATCAAAAGCTTGTAATTTCAAGCTCCAGCGGGCCAATCTACCATTGAGGTCATTTTGTGACATCAACCATTTTAGGCTAGAGTGATCTGTTATGATGGAAAAATGATAACCCTCGATGTATGGGCGGAACTTTTTTATGCTAAGGACCGCAGCCAAGCACTCTAACTCCGTGGTTGAGTACTTTGATTGTGCAACATTTAATTTTTTCGACATATAAGCAATTGGACGCTCATTTTCTTCTTCATCCTTTTGATACAGTACGCTACCGATTCCTGTGTTGCACGCATCACAACGTATAAAAAATGGTTTTGTATAATCCGGGTTAGTCAAAACTGGAGCAGAGGTTAGGAGGTATTTCAATTTTTCAAATGCAATTTGTGCTTCTCTCGTCCATGTAAATTTACGGTTCTTTTTAAGTAGGTCCGTTATTGGGGTGGTGACTTCTGAGTATCGAGGAATGAACCGCTGGTACCAACCTGTCATTCCTAGCAATCTCCTTGTTTGTTTTATGGAAGTGGGAGGAGGAAATTTATGAATCGCTTCGACTTTCTCGGTCCCTGTTTCGGCGCCATTTTGTAACAATTGGTTGCCTATGCCATGTGTGGTAAAACACTTCTTGAGCTGGGATAGCCTCTTCCGGTCTAACGGGGTTCAAATTACCCCACAGATGTCGAAATCACCAATGTACAACTAAATAGTGAAGTGTTTTAGCGTAAGAATAACGTACGTGTATCGCGAGCGGTACTCTCGGCCAATGAGATTAAAATCACACGATCATTTCCAGTGCCAAGAATTACGATAACAACAAACAAACAACATAAAAAAATAGTAACTTTTCACAGAATGAGTTAATGGAGTAAATCAAATAATTCGGTTTTGATTTGAAATGAAATGAAAATAAAAGAGAATCCCTTCACATAAACATAGGGACAGGAGAAATTATGAATTATCAATAAATTCCTTAATACTAAATTTTAAATTTGAAAAATATTAAATGACTAACATTAATTAGATACGTCACCAAAATAAGATTTCATGTTGAATATGATGGTGTCCTTGATTTCATCGGTGTTATTTCCATATATATATATACAGCATAATCACGTTGGTTAACAGCGTCCGATGTATCCAGTGGTTTCGTATATTTCGTTTTTTGTAGAGTGGTCTATGTTGAATTGTAGCCAGCATCCATTATTCATTCAGCAGCATTTAGTATGCCCAAAATTTTATATCTGGCGTTTGCATATCTTTTATATATGTATATAAATTATATACTATATAATTATGGATTTATGTCACTCCAACAGCACAAAAATAAATTTGGAAATTAGAAATACACTTTGCGTAGCTGATTTTAATAAAACACGATATTAACAATATTCGTACTGATTTGTTTTTGTTTCTGGTTTTATTTACATTCTAATTATACAGTTTATTTATTTTATCATTAGTATACATATTTATGCAATACCAAATATGCAATTTATTCACAAACAATATTCACTATTCTAAAACTTATGGATTTTTTTTTTATTTTTAATTTTCTTTATTTTAATTTTTTGTTTTTCTTTTTTTTTTATTTTTGTTTCATTTCCATGTGCGTACTAAACTTTTTTGTCCTCGGCTGATATCGAGAGCTTGCTTATATAATTTTTTTTTTTTTGTTTATTTTTTTTTGTTGTTCTCGTTGCTAAAATTACACCGAATTATGGTATAAATGTCCACCATAATTTAGTACATAACTTGACATGATCGACCGGTTGAAATACAATTATCCCAATACCGAGTGCTCGTTTCTGGCCGTTACAAAATTACTGAGAAATTTTCTGCTGTGGCGATTTTTACAGGGATTGCCCGAGACTTCGGCTACTGTCGAGAATTTTATTATTTATTTATTTATTTGTTCAATTCAATTAGCTAATTACAGATATTATCCTATTACAATTAGCTTAGAGTAAAAATTGATCGATATAGTGTAAATTAATAATTATAAAACATAAAAAACATAAAACATTAACTATAAAAATTAAAAAGTTGAATTATATAAATTATTAAGAATAAGTTTTTTATAAGATGATATTGAAAACGAAAACAAATCAAGATGATTAAAAAATAAATTATGATGTCTTTGCAAACGAACCATTGGTGAAAACAATATTAAATTATTTTTATAAATTGGAATATCAAAATATTCAATGCTTCGAATAAAATAGTTATATTTTGGTTTAATTTTAAAAGCATGTAGCAAATCAATACCAATTCAATAAGTTCAGTAGAATTATTTCATCAATATAAATTCTTCTACTATTTAATGTCATCAAACTATATCTTTGCAAACGATCATTATACTGTTCATAACCGTTTTTAAATTTATAATTAAGAAACCTTGTAAATTTTTTCTGAACTTTCTCCAAACTATTTATATAAATCTTATAGTTAGGATTCCAAATTGTCGATAGGTATTCTAATTTAGGTCTAACAAGTGAATTAAAAAGTAAAATAAATGATTTTTGTAAAGAAAAATTAGCACTTATTCGTATAACCATACCAAGTATTTTGTAAGCATTTTTGATAATGTTATTAATATGAAGGTCAAATTTAAAAGTACTATCCACCGTAATACCTAAATCTAAAAAACTATCATACACTTTTAGAGTAACGCTATTAATATCCTAACTAAAATTCACGTTGTAAAATAATCGTATTAATAATCATGGTTTTTATTACACCATAACTGCAAATTATTTAAATTGTTTTGCAAAATATGACTTCATTTATAGATTTAATCGAATTAAACAATTTTAAATCATCAGCAAATAAAAGAACCTCACAACCTAGTACATCCATTACATCATCAATAAATAATAAAAATAAAAGCGGTCCTAAAATAGATCCCTGAGGTACACCGGACGTTGAACTGAATTCTGAAGATTTATAATTATTAATAGCCACAAATTGAATACGATTAGTAAGGTAGGATTTGAAAAAATTTAACAAATCTATGAAGCCAAATATGCCTAACTTGTACAACATGATTTACTTTATCAAACGCCTTAGCAAAATCTGTGTAAATGACATCAACCGGATAATGTGAGTTTAGCGACCTATGGACAAAATTTGAAAAGTACATATAAATGATTGGATAAAGTAGACCTGGATGGGAAAAACCCATGTTGTTTTATCGAAATGTGATTCTAAATATGATCACTTATTTTAATGTGAATAATCCGTTCAAATATTTTACTGCATGTATTTAAAATTGATATTGGTCGATAATTTTTTATATCAGACTTAATTCCCGATTTATAAACTGGAGTGATTCTTGCTGATTTCCAACGTAATGGGAATATATTATTACTCAGTGAATGATCAAAAATTATCTTTAGCTTAGAAAATTGGGGGAATACCATCAGGTACTGCAGATTGTTTGATATTTAGTGTGTTAAGACAAGCTTCAATGTCAAGTAATGATGGTGAAAATGGTGAAATAACATCTTTATTTCCGATATGATCAAAATCTTTTTCTTCAAAAATATTATTTACTGACTCATAAACTGAAGCAAAATATAATCTGAACAGTTCACAAATATCATTAGGATTTGACGCATATTCATCATCTTTATTCATTCATTTAAACTAATATTCTTTTCCACATTATTTAAATATTTATTGTAAGCAAATTTAATTAAACTTTTGGTCTTGGAACGTAACACTGTGAACATATGGTAATAAAAATAATCAATATCATTAGTTTTTTTTATATTTAACTCTGAAATTTTCTTTCAATTGAATAAATTTGATAAATTTCAAAGAAAGCCACGGAGGATACTTACTATTACTAGAATTAAAAGATTTAACATTAGTTTCAATAATATCATAAATTTTTGTGTAAAATCTATCCACTAAAAGATCAACATTTGAATTATTAATAGGCAATATTTGTGACCAATTTATACTGCAGATTATGTTGTTAATTTGTTGATAGTTACAGTTTTTAAAATCATAAATTTTGTCACGTGTTTGTAATGGATGTCTGCTATTTTTAACAAAATGTCAAGAGCAGGATGATGACGATCAACAATAGATAAAGGATCTAAACTTTGCGAAACCTTAATTAACGACGAAGCAATGTTAGATAATACCAAATTCAGAATTTTATTATAGAAATTCACAACCGAATTAAAATGTTTAATATCTGTAAAACTCATACAATCAATTAATGATCGTGATTTAATTTCAAAAATTAAGCTTGGATCTGGCTCTAAATAATTAGAATTATTTATACCTGATAGCCAAGATAGTGTAGATAAATTAAAATCACCCAAAATTAAAAATTTAGAAGATTATTTTGATAAGTTTAATAAATCACTTAAATGTTTAAAATACTTTTTATATTCATCAGAAGTTACTTTAGGGTAAAAATACGGTAAATGTTCCGAACAAGTTTTTGTAATTGAATTTTAGACAGATCCACACTTCTTCCCTAAGTTTCTCCCATTCACAAACACGAAATGAATCAAATTTTGACTTTACTGCAATCAAACAACCCCCACCACTAGATTTATCAAGAAATAGTGTTAGGTTAGGTTAGGTTAGACTGGCTGCTATCGCACACTTAGGCCAATAATGGCCCATTGTGATACCACAGGATCCAATCTCCCCTTACTCCCGCTGAAACCAACCAGAGCTACTGATGTAGCGTAAAATATCTCGCACCCTACAGTCCGCGAGTTCAGAAAGGCTGTCCATGTTGTACACACCCAAGTACTTACGTCTTTTGTATGATAGTGCCGGACATGAGCATAGGAAGTGAACTAGCGTCTCTTCCTCCTCTTCGTCCATACAACTTCTACAAAAGTCATTCGTCTCTAGACCCAGCCTTCTCGCATGTTCCCCAAAAAGGCAGAGTCCTGTTAGTATCCCTACGACCAATCCTAAATCTCGTTTTTTCAGGGATACAAGTGCCTTGGAGCGCCGCAGGTCCAGTTTTGGCCAAACCTGTTTTGCTACCCTGCACGTGAGGGTGTTGGTCCACCTCTCATCTGTTAAGGCGATTGCCTTTTTACTGAGCGTCAATTTGAGCGCTGCTATAGGCCTCCCCAGACCTGCCCTTTCCGGTTGCATCTGGAGAGTCGTACCGTACCTAGCTAGTTCGTCTGCCCTGCAGTTTCCCGTGACGTCCGAGTGACCAGGGACCCAGATCATCTGGATACTGAAATACTCGCTCATCTCATTAAGAGATGATCGGCAATCCAGCGCCACCCGTGACTTCAGAGAAACCGCCTCTAGTGACCTGAGTGCCGCTTGACTGTCCACATAAATCGCGATATCCCTAACAGATACCACGTTATGCTTCAACCATGTCACGACTTCCCCTATCGCCACCACTTCAGCCTGGTACACGCTGCAGTAGTCAGGGAGACGAACAGAAATATTAACATTGAGCTTCTCACAGAAGACTCCAGCTCCTACTTTGCCGTCTAGCTTAGAGCCGTCCGTGAAAAATGTCAGTGCCTCGTTTTCCCGTATTGATCCGTTCCTCCAGGATTCCCTAGAAGGACAGATGATCCGGAAACCTATATCGAAGCACAACGTTGGTTTAATATAATCTAGATTCACCAGTTCTTCCCTTAGTGATTTAACTATCGTCGAGTGTCCCACCTGAAGAGACTTCCACTGAGAGACAGCAGAGAGCTTTGTAGCCACATTGGCTGCCATCTGCTTACCAAAAAATTCGATTGGAATAAGGTGGAACATAACCTCTAAAGCGCGTGTAGGTGTTGTCCTAAGCGCCCCGCTTATAAGCATACAGGCCGTTCTTTGCACCTTCTCCAACATCCTTATGTAGGTTACCTTTTCCAGAGCTGGCCACTACACGCCCACCCCGTACATCAGCACAGGCCTTACCACTGCGGTATAGAGCCAGTGTACCAGCTCTGGTTTCAAACCCCATTTCTTCCCTATTGCGTTTCTACACGAGTAAATGGCTACATTAGCCTTATTCACCCTTTCTACAACGTTAGGCTTCCAGCTGAGGTTACTGTCCAAGATTATGCCCAAAAATCTCGCTCTGTCAGCAAAAGCCAGTCTAATGCCGTTCACAGTAGGAGGGCTAACTATCGGAATTTTATATTTCTTAGTAAATAGTACCAGCTCTGTCTTGGACGGGTTGATCCCTAATCCGCATTTGCCGGCCCATTTCGTAACGATCAGGAGTGCATTCTGCATAACATCCCTAATCGTATCCAGATATTTGCCTGAGACAGCTATCGCTACATCATCTGCAATCCATTCACCCCTGCACTCCAAAGAAAGGGGGACATTACTCCTCCCTGCGGAGTTGCTCTAACCACCCGCCTTCTAATGGTGGACTCTCCCAGTTCCGAGATAATAATCCTGCTTACCAGCATCTGATTTAGCAACCTACTTATAGGATAATCCACCTTCAAAAATGACAATCATTCCATGATCGCCTCCGTTTTTACATTATTAAAGGCACCCTCAATGTCGAGAAATGCTACCATACAATACTCTTGCGAGTAAACTGACTTCTCAATCATGCGTACTAGATCGTGCAAAGCTGTGTCCACCGACTTTCCCTTACAGTACGCATGCTGAGACATTGCCCACTTCCTCGGATCAACTTTTGTTCGAATAAGTACGTCTATCAATCTTTCCAAGGTTTTCAACAGAAAGGATGATAGATTTATAGGCCTCAGGTCCTTTGGAAAAGCCTGTGAGCTTTTTCCCGATTTCGGGATAAAAACCACTCTGACTTCCGTCCATTTCCTGGGAATATAGACCAATTGCAGACATCCCCTGAAGATAACCTCCAGCCAGGGGAGGATGACCGCAGAGTTCCTTTGGATCTCTGCTGGTATAATCCGATCCGGGCCCGCCGATTTATAAGGCTTAGAACCGTTCAGTGCCCACAGGATTCGTTTCCTGTCCACGATGCCATCCACATCTGTTAAAGGTGTTCCTCGATGAGCTCCAGGCTCCATCGAGTCATCAATGCTTCCCGGAAAATGGGTCTCAATGAGAAGCTCCAATGATTCCGCACTTGAAGCTGTCCATAACCCGTCCGGCCTAATTAAGTAGCTAGGACTGGTTGGGTTAGTAGATAGAATTTTCCTTAGGCGAGAAGTCTCGGAGACCTCCTCCATTCTACAACAGAAGAGTCTCCAAGACCCCCTTTGTGCCCTCCTCAACTCTTTTTTGTATTTTCTAAGGTCTTCCTTATAGGAATCCCAATCTCGATTTTCCCTGGTGTTCTTAGCCTTATTAAAGGCTGTCCTACACGCTCTCCGATAGGTTCCCAACCCCGTGGTCCACCATGTCGGTTTCTGCCTGCCCCTAGGTTTTATCAGGGGACACGCAGCATTAAATGAAAGATTGCATGCCTTTGTGACAATATCAACCATGCCATCTAATTCCTCTACTGTCGCCGGAAGTCCAGGAACCTCCAGCGGCAATAGTTCCTTCAACACCTCCCCATATTTGTTCCAGTTTGTCCTTCTGGGATTCCTGAAGGCTTTCCGGGCAACAGGTTTGATGTTGAGGTTATATGTAATATATCGGTGATCAGAGAATGAGTGCTCTTTCGCCACTCTCCTCCCACTGATCATATCAAAAATTGTTTCTGACGCACAGGTTACATCTAGAACCTCCTGTCGATTTCTAACAATGAATGTTGGTTCACACCCAATATTGCAAACTACAAGGTTAGTATTTAATAAGTAATCAAAAAATAACTCACCCCTTTCATTAATGTCTGTGCTTCCCCAGATTGTGTGATGCGCGTTTGCATCACATCCAAGTATCACACCTACCTTTTTCTGACCTGCTTCCCGGATCAGTTCCCCCAGGTTGTCCGGTGGAACCTCCTTCTCGCGATCCATGTAGGCTGAGGCTAGCCATAGTTTTTCACAGCCTACCTCAGCGCTCACCGCCGTAACGTCCCCGCTACTAAGTTGTGGAAGAAGAAAAATATTCAAATTATTTTTCGCTAAGATACACGATCTGATCTTTTCAGAGTTGCTTGAGTATAATAATTTATACCCTTTCATTCCGAGGCCACAGATCCTGTTATTATTAATCCAAGGTTCTTGGATTAACACCAAGTCCTCATCTGACTTAGTCAGTCTGAGCACGAGAGCTGCCGAGGCAGCCTTCGTGTGGTGCAGGTTTATTTGTACAATGCTAATCATTGTAATCTACCTTACTCACCACTTCATGCACTCCCTGCATCAGGATAGTGTCATTTGGCTCGTTGGTTTGGTCGCAAACCCCCTCTCGTCGTGTGTTCGACGGGTTGCCCCCATCGGACTTCAGAGAGAGGAGGCTGCCTCCCATCACCAACTTTACTTCGTCCGAAATATCGGAACGGCTACTCTGGTCGTCCTCAGCCCGCTTGACCGTTTCCTGCCGGGTCCGTTCTACGTCGCCCCCAGGCTGGTCTTCCGCGCCCTTATCGACCTCGTCTTTCCTATAAACTTTAAGAGTGATCGACCCGAAACCGAAGTGGATCACTCCCTTAGATCTAGCAAGGGACACCAAGGATTCCTTATTGATCAGCATGATTGCCAATCTAAAGCCCCCTTGGCCTCCTCCTGCTTCACAATCCTCCATCCTTCCGTTGGAAGATCGGGATTACTGGCCCGGATAATCTCAATGATCTCCTCTGGCTTATCCGGCTCGGTTGGTAACCAGACGCGTGCTCGCGGCCTGCTCGGGATTTCCCCTCTGCTGACTGCTTCCAGCCTCGCGCCCGGCCACACCTCGCCTACCTCGGTCACTGCCCTTTTATAGAGATCGACCGATCTCTGGTCTGAGCATGCAGTTAGCTTAACGCGCCCTTGGTGCCATCCAGCATCTCTGCAGGACGGGGGGGATCCCGGATTTTCTCTAAGGATCCTCAAGAAAATGGAGTTTAGTGCATTATACACTACCCTCCACTTTTCCGACGTGATGCTCCCATCTTCCTGACCTTTGTCAATGACGGCTAGCACCAGCACGTGCTCCTTCAGTATTTCACTGAATAATTTCAGTTTCTGCTCCTTAGGAGCACCCGACGTCATGTCTGCTTGCACTTTGGCCCGCTTACTGCCTTCTGCTTCAAGCTCATCCTGGGACCTCTATCTTTTAGACACAAGGACCCTCTCCGAGCTATCGCAGCAGACAGTTTTCTTAGCCCATGCTACAGATTCCTTCTGCGCAACTGTAAGCTGCCCCTCAGGGGTCGCAGCCAGTTTCTCCAGAACTCTAAATGCCGACCGTCTCTCTCTGTACCGTCGTTTTGATGGGGGGATCTCTCTCGGTCCCCCACTGTTCTGTTTGGCAGTTCCGCTTCCACCTGGCTTCGATGTCATGGTGTTGCTTACCCTTGCCTCAGTTGAGGGAGCCCCACCTTTCTGGTTAGAGTTACTCCCCTCTATAGTACTTTCCGGTTTTTGGTGGGTACCGGTCCCCTTGTTTTTACTATTTTTTAAATCTTCCATTTATTCCCAAGAGTATCGGAGAAATACGTCCACCTGCGCAGAGATCCGTATACGCAGGTAAGGCTAAATACAACTGGAGGTCGCCAGGTATCCAGAGGGATCCGTTCACGACTGGGCTTTGTTAAATGGGCCCCCAGTCTAGTCGATCATCAGCACGGGTCGCATAACACCTTAATCCAGCCCATTGGCTCACCGAGTACCCCGCCTTCCACGCCCCCTCCCCCCCCCCCTAACATCCACTCACTCATTCACCCATCTATATGGACATCCCAACCAAATGGGACCCATTTCATTCAGGGGATTACCGTTTATAGGGTTCCCTACTCACTACCTGGAGGCACGAGAGCGCAGGGAGACGTGACGCTCAGTTCACCGTGGTTGTGGTCGATGGTTTTATGGCGCCATCAATTCGCCTTTCCCTACTGGGTATCATAGGCACTCAGAATTTAGTGAACAGAGGTTAACCACTCCCCCGTTCTCTGAGACTCCCCTTCCAGCAGAGCTGCGGTTGGGGACGGCTTATTTAATTCACCGCTAACCTACCTATCGATAGGCCGTTCACAATCCACCACCTGTGACCCCCCCGATAGCTGCACCTCGCCACGGGAAGAAATAGTGTTAAATCACGATCTTTTCTATAAACAATATAATCATTAGAAAATAGTTCACTATCAAAAAAGTATCATCCAGATTAGTTTCATTTAAACAAATGACATCATAGTTGCAAACTAATACATTAGATAAAAATTGATGAGTTTTCGTTTTCAAACCATTTTCATTTTGAAAACAGATTGATAAGGGCATGAAAATATTTAACAAAATAAAATGAAGACAAACATTAAATAAATTTGAAAAATAACAATAAAAAAAAAAATACTTCTCTGTAAGACGCCTAAGTGAATCTTCGTTGATGATTTTAATTATTTTAGGTGAATCATTCTTTTTCACCAAAATATCATTGTTTTGAACCCATATAAATTTTAAATTGTACCGCGCTTGACATGCTTTTGTTTTGTTTAATAATTGTTGCTTGTACACCGATAAGATGCTCAGATACAAAATTGTATTTATTATTTAGAGGTAAATGAATGTCACTTACAAATACGTTTCTTTTTAATTCTATCTTCTTCGTCTTAAATGCATTCAATATTTTCAATTTCAAATCAATTTTACTACACTTAAACACGATGGGCTTAGTTTTTGATAATTCCAATTTACCACATCTTACAGCGCCTTCAATATTTTCCAACACATTTGTAATATTGAGGTAAGCAAAACCATTTTTTAAAATCAAAGTTAAATTTTCGCTACTTGTTTCAGGTACACCATGCACCAGTAAATTCAAACTTCTATTGTTATCTTCAATATTGTTAATTCTGTTAGCGAGATTGAATATTTGATTTTGAAGCCGAATGTTCTCTTCTTCAGTATTCTAATCATGTTTTTTCATTATATTGGCAAACTTCATAATATTATCAAACTTGTCACTCATGAATATTAATGTTTCGGAATATTCGTCCTGTTTTAATTTAAGAACCTTCATTTCTTCGCCAAACATTTTAATATACGACAGAACTTTGTCAATTAGTGTAGGAATCAAAATACTATATCTTTATTTCTGTACGAGATGGAAAGAAGGTTCGTGCCAGTCCCAGTATGTAACGATTTTCAACAAAAAATTACTAAGAAATTTTCTTCTGTTGCATTTTTTCACTGGGATTGCCCGAGACTTCGGCTAAATTTCTTAGTAAATTTTTTGTTAAAAACCGTTAAATACTGGGAGTTAAGTTATTTGAATTTCAGATAGCCTACACTAATTCTCGACAGTAGCCGAAGTCTAGGGCAATCCCAGTGAAAATCGCCACAGAAGAAAATTTCTTAATAATTTTTTTGTTGAAAATCGTTACGTACTGGGAATGGCACGAACCTTCTTTCCATCTCTTACAGAAATATGGATACATTATTTTGATTCCAGATTGCCTACACTAATTCTTGATAGTAGCCGAAGTCTCAGGCAATCTCTGTGAAAACCGCCTCATTGCAAATTGTTTTGGTATTTTTATTTAAATCTTACGTATTATACTCGTATTTTTAAAAGAGACTAATTTTTTGATTTTTTCACTAAATTATTATCGCTTTTCGTATACGTTCATACATATATACGACTTATATAATTATTCATTAATTTTTTTTCAAGTTTTTCGTGTTGGCTTGTAAAATTAAATCTTGTTGTAGTATGTTGATGTAAAAAAGTTTCGGGATAACAATTATAAAGGTAATACAGTTTTTCTAACGAAAAAAAAATTGGGTTAGGAATTAAACATAATGCAGTTTTTCAAAATTTTTCGGGCCAGTCCGAAAATATTACCGATTTAGCAAAGATACAATTTTTCGGGCTATTTTTCAGGCCAACTTCACATATATTTACTTATGCATTTTTTTTTTCATTATTATCATTATTTTTTTTTTAATGTTTTTTGTGATTATGTGGGACTAATAAACCCTATAGCTTTGATGAATTTCAGAGTGCATCGTAAGATACTCTCATCATTCCCCAATGCTTCTTCGAGATAAGGGGGAAATTCTTGTATCTCTTCTTTGATGATTATATTTCGATCAATCTACAAGTATATGTTTGATAGTTAAGAGGCAGCAACATAAATCGCATTGAGGTGGATTACAATTTTTCATTAAAAAATCATGAGTGTATCGAGTGTGTCCAATTCTGAGCCTATAGTAAGGATAACGCTTTCATAACGGGTTTTTCTTGTTGATGTGCCCAAGGTGCTATTGAATTTTAATCTCACGTAAATTATGGTCAATACATTCATCCCATTTGTCATTCCACTTTTTCATTAGGTTGCGCTTTACATGTTTTTTTAAGATCATAAATCGGAACATTTTCCTGTATTATTTCATGTTGGTTTTCCGCGCCAGAAGATCAGCTTGATTTTGTATTCGGAGATTTTGGAGTGTTATTAGGCATGAATAGGAATCTGAGACTACACCAAATTGGTTAAACTTAGATTTGGCTGCATTGAATAAAGCAATTTGGAGCCCTACAGCTTCAGCTGAATAGATAGACATAGTATTTGAGACTTTATTAGTTTTCTTGATGTAATTCATGATAAATTCCTACTCCAACCCTATCATTTGTTTTTGAACCATCAGTATATATAAATTAACAATCTTGATACAAAAGGCAGCTTCAATTCCCAAGAAGGTATTTTTCGTGGATGATGCATCATAGGATTTGGTATTAAAAGATTATAGTGTTGAATTTGGAATAAAATGGTTTTAAATATAGGATCGGTGGGTAACAACCCTCGTAATGTACGAAGTGTTTTTATTTGTAAGGGATGTTTTAAGTATGTAGATATTTTGAAAATAAAATTTATTGAATTTATGGCACGATGATAAGGGAAAGGAGTTGACTCAGACTCACAAAAAATGCTCTCAACTGAGCTGCTTCTGAACGCTCCAGTTGATAATTTTAGTCCCTGAGTGTAGACTATATTTAGTATTTTTAGATTAGTGGGAGATGCGATTAAATATGTATTATACTAACTTAATCAAGCCTAGATAAAATCAAAGAATTATGGACTTTCAGTAGTAAATTTTTATCAGAACCCCAATGAATATTTGGCAATAATTTGATTATGTTAAGCGTCTTAAGGCATTGCGTTTTTAATGTTGCTAGATGATTTTTAAATGATAATGTTTTGTCCAAAATTTCCCCAAGGTATTTAGGTTTATTATTAAATGGTATCAGTTTGTCTTTTAAATGTTGTTTTTTCAATATTAAATTCAAACCCATGGTTTTCCGTCCAAGTACAGAGTTTACCAATGGAGTTTTGAACAAGAGACTCACAAACGTCTATACTCTTAGATCTTGTTAATATCACTAAATCATCATTTGGAATTATGAAATTAGCTATATTTTTCAGTGATTCATTTGAGACGTTCAGCAAAAAAAAATTGTCCATAACTTTACACAGAGTTTTTGTCAGGGCTATTGGATAATAGCTGGAGGGAATTTTTTATCTTTTCCAAGTTTGTTAATAGGAATGACATCAGCTAGAAGTCATTCATTTGGAAATATATGATTTTTCCACCAATTATTATAGAATTCTAGGAGTCAACATAGTCAACATTTTATAATGTATTCCATCAGGACCTGCAGTAGAGCCTCGACATTTTTTCATAATATGGGTGACTTCATTAAGGTTGAAATCTTTATTATAACCATTGTTTGTATAGATATTTTGGTTCAAAAATGGTATATTTTCCTTAGTCATGTTTATATTAATAAATTCTTTGTTATACTGATTTGTTTGACACACCGTTGGATGGCAAGAATATTCACAATTTCTAGAGGTTCAGAAGTATAAAGCCCATTTGTTATAATTATAGTTACATATTTCTCTAGTTCTAGCGATTCCTTGAATAGATTTAATTTTCCTCCACATGTTTTGTGAATTTTCATTTTGACCGAGTGAACTTACAAATTTTTGCCATGATAACCTTTTTGGCGGTACGAATACGCTTTCTAACAATCCGTCATGTGACCATCATGGTACTGGGGGTTTATGGCAATTATTTGGAGATATAGGGATAGAACTTTTTGCTGCTTTGCGCATTTCATCGTCGTGAGGATGGTACTCATTATTGAAATTAAGTTGGAGGTTATATTTTTTCCAGTTTGTTTGATTTTATCTCCATCTCGGTCGAGGAGGTGACGTTATTGCATTAGTTGTTCTTACTGGCGATAAGACAATGGGAAAGTGGTCACTTGAACAAAAGTTGGCATATATGTACCAATCGAAATACATAGATTCAATTGGTGTTGCTATTGTTAGATCAATCGCTGAGACAGTCCCATTAGAATAAGTGTAATGTGTCGGTTCAACATTGTGCAAAATATTTAAGCTGTATTTCTCAATTAAATTTACAATATTACTGCCACGTTTATCAGGGCGAGTTGCTACTACGAGTGGGGTTGGTAGTTGATTAATAAGATGCTCAATATCTCTTGAGGTTATGCTATTATCATTTGATAAGTAAACTGAAACCAAAGTCATTTTAATAGGATAATAAATTTGGACTACTACAGCTTGTAAGTCAGTATCGATGTCTATTTCTACACTACTGAAATTATTTTTAATTAGTATTGCTACTCCTCCTTTTGCCCTTTCATTATGATGTGACCTGATAAACCACCTAACCATAAAAATTCATACAGGCCAATTTCATTGCTGCCAATTATGTCAAAACTCTTTGAAAAATTATTATTAAACCAACAACTAATTCCTCCACATCAATTTGGATTCAGAGAAAAGCATTCGACAATTAAAAAGGATGCATAGGATCACCAACATTATTGAAAGAACGTTACAACGTAAAAAAGTATGCTCCAGCACATTTCTGGACGTCGCCCAAGCACTCGATAAAGTCTGGCATAGTGGACTGGAATTCAAGCTGCACAGAGGTCTGCCGAGGCAATTTTATGCCATACTAAGATCTTGTTTATTTAATAGACATTTTCAATGTGAAATATGAGGATGAATACTCCAAACTAAAGAAAATCTGTGCCGGAGTCCCGCAGGGGAGTATCTTAGGACCAATCTTTTATTTATTATATGTATATAACAGATATTCTAACAATAAATGAAGGAACCATAGCCACCTTTGCAAGATTACCAATGCGGTTTGTAACTGGACTAAGCGCTGGATAATTAAGCTTAATGAGACGAAATCCATGCATATTAACTTTATATATCAAAAGGCTTCTTACCTCGATGATAAGCTCAAGTGGAGAGAGCATGCCAAAAAGAAAAAAGAACAACTTAACATTAAGTTCAGAAAAATGTATTGGCCCTTAGGTAGAGGCTCTGAGCTTACAATTCACAACAAGCTGCTGCTATATCAGCAAATACTGAAGCCGATATGGACCTACGGTATTAAACTCTGGGGATGTACTAAGCAAATAAACGCCAAAATGATACAAACGTTTCAAACCAAGGCTCTTCGTAGCATCGTGAATGCTCCGTGGTACACAAGAAATGAAGACCTTCATAGGGACTTACAGATGGAATACATATTAAAAATGAAATCAAAAAGCATGCCGCCAAACACAAAATAAGGCTCAAGGAACATTGAAACCCCTATATTTGGAGAAGACTCCAAAGTACGAGCCTACTTGACCTAAAAACTTACCAAATTAAAATTAGTATTTTAAATAGGTTTAATTAATTGTCGGACCAGCCATTGAGTTTCACCCCAACAAATCAGAATTGTTTAAGAAATGTAAAATTTGAAAAATAAATTGCTAGATGAGCACAGTCTCAGTTGTAATCAATAAAGGAAAAACAATTAAAAAAAAAAAATATGAAAAAATTGATATATGGTGGGACCAGCGTATAACGAGAGATCGTGTAAAAATTAGTAAATGAGCTCGAACCTATTACAGAAAAATGCAGATGGGGGGTTAATAGTACCCAGAATCGATTACAATGAATTCTCATTTCACGGAAACTTTATTTCAAAGAGCACCCCTTACGCCATCATTTGATACATGTTACTACTCGGTAGGATCTCTCTGATCTGGCCAATAATTAACTCATGAAATCAAGATCATCTAGATTCATGGAATCTTAAATATTTTATGTTAAAATTATTTTAATTAATTTTTAATTTAATCACATTAAGTTTGATAATAGCTTTTAGTCAAAGCAAATTTTTCTGCTCTATGCTGTACATACTCAAACTTAACATTACTTTTACCGATCGTAAATCATAAAGACACACTAAAAGTTAAAATTGCAATTGAAGAATCAATTATCAATCACCTAGTATCTAGGTTTAATTAGTGTTAGCCGTAAACTTATTTGCTGAGCTAACCATATTTAAACTTGAGTTTGAAAGGTTCGGTTTTTCTAAGACATCACCCAACACATACATTTTATAAAAACTATGGTAAAATTTAACAACTAAATTAAGTAAAAATAGATATCCACTTACTTTATTTTACAAAGTCTTCTTTAACGAACTCGAAAATATACACCTCACTAATATTTATGATCTCGACCTGGAGCACTCTCATTTACATATCACACAAAACTACTTCTTAATTTATAACTTAAAAAAAAAACTTCATTAATCACAATAAATCCAACTCGACATTTTTAATTTATTTTTATTTTTTGCTATAATTTTCAAGTGCGGCAGCAAACACAAAACACAGCAGCAAACCAACAAACAAAACAAATTATAAGAATTCTTAATTTAACACTTCCAGCACTCAACACGAATTTTTATTTATGTAAAATGCGATTCACAGTACAAGACACCAACAACAATATTAATCACTATAATTTGCATTCACTGATTTATGCATAAGAAATGTCTTTAAGAAGCAATTCTTTTATTTATTTTTTGAAACACTTTGCTCTGTTACATAAAAAAAAACTTAATAAAACTTTTCCCACCTTTCCACTTCAATTATATGTCACACAAAATAAATTATTAATAAACCAACCAACCGCAAAAAAAAAATATTAATTAATTTTAAATTTAAATTTAAAAACCCGCGGGATTCCCTAAAAATTATTAGTCCCCCTTCTCGCACTTTGCACTGTGTCTGGGTCATGCACGCACCACAAAACGGTACTAATTAAATATAATCGCCATCAAAAATATTTTACAAATTCACTAAAATACCGCAATAAATAAATACCACAAAAAATTTTAGCCGGAAAATTCATGAAAAACCGTCCGTTTATAACGACAAACCGTTGTTGACTGAAATATTGAAAAATATTTTATTCCTAAATTTTTGTTGTTATTATGTTTTTTTTTAAGTACAGTTTCTTATATCGCATACAAAATTTTAAGATACATCACTATCCTCATACACAATCACATCGAAACAAACAAACACAAAAAAATTGATTATAAAACACCGAATCGTAAATTCCACTCAAAATGCTGAATTTCACTCAAACCATAAAATGAAAACAGAGAGCGATATCGTCTATAATATTTTTCTTCGTTCAATACTCGGTTGAATCAATTCTCGCATTCAATTTGTTGAACGTGAGTACAAAAATTAGCAAATCGCGCGCGATTTTATGATTTTAATATAAATTCGCGTGGTTTCATAATCGCGAGCAAATGAATATTTATTTTCATAGGTGAGATTTAATTGTTAATAAATTAATAATTTAAATGGATCGAGTGAGGTATACCTACCCAACGTGTTGAAACCAAATGCAGCATGGAGATGGTTTATAGTGTGCGGTTTAATCATGTAGTCGAATGGGAGGCGAATATTGATACCAAACTGGTTGAGCATATTTTATAGTTGTGTTTTGTATCCAAGAGTGGGGAATTCAAATATTACTCAACTCCAATTCAATAATATTTTATTTTAATTTTACTTTACGTGGTTGGTTTGGTCTTTTCGTTTTCATTCAGTCTTGCACTATGTGTTGTGGGGTACAGGTGAAATGCGCGCATGCTTAAAATAATTTTTTTTATTACGAGAATATTTTTCACGTCGCTTGCCGAAAATAATAATTTACAAGTAAATGATGTTGTGTGAATAATGATGAATTACTTACGCTGTTTTGTGTGGTGTGAATAAATTCGGTCGATTATAATTTGATAAGATTGTTATGCGAGGTGATTTGTGCGGTTCTTTGAATAATTGCGATACGATTATTTGGTGGAATGAATTGCGGTTTTTTGTTTATTACATACATAGATCAAATCATTTGATAATTTTTTGCGGTATATTCACCTGTGGCTTTCAGGTTATAGGTAGATTCACTAATTGTTTATAATTTTAGCTACAAAATTTCTTTGATATCTTTGAACTTCGAGGCGGGTGACTTGCCAGGAATTCAATTTAATTTTATTACCTGTAGTTCTACGGTCTATATAATCATTAATTTTCAAGTAAACAAAAGATTTTCTGCTACCAGACTGAGTTATATAAGCAGGAAAGAGAACACTTCCACCCAACCTTAATGAAATCGCATCTCTTAGGTAGTTCTCAATCATTTGCAATTGCGCGAGTTATATTTAGGGTTCGAGCAGTCGTTGGCGGAAAATAAAAAAACACTTATTTACTTCCTTTTTTTCGAACTTTGATTTTATTTTTATATAACGAAATTTTAATTTATTTATTTGTTAAACACATTAAGACGACTTATGTCGTCGGTTACCAAATATACTCTAATTTTATATTATATTATTCTTTAAAAATAAAATAATGAAATGAATTTTGATGATCTTGTCAAAATTATAAGAACGTTAAACCCTATGTCGAATTGCAATCGATATTTAATTAATCGCTTTAATTGCTTAATTGCTTATCGTGTTGCAATTTTAAGAACGTTAACCAATTCAAATGTGTCGATGTTGTATCTTTATCCTTTTTGTAATGTTTTTACAATGCATGTTGTTGGCGAGGTGAAGGATTGGCATCCGTGAAGCGTAGCTTGATTTTTGATTACATTTTTTTCTAGCCGTTTCATATCTGATTCATATTTTGGTTGCAGTTTGATTTGATATAAATACAGTCCAAATGAATTCCTACTACAAGTGAACTATTGACCCCATTAACGCTTTCGGAGCTTTGTTTTAAATGTCATTGGATTTTGCTTTAATTTATTATCTAAAAAATCTAGATGTTGTCGAATCTTACAAATTATAATTATACAATTTCTTCCGGGTTTTGTGTTAGTTTTTAATATTGATAATTATCAGGTCAACATTTGATATAAAACGAAACACTTGGAATGCTATGGTGCTTTAGGGGTTTTTCGGGTCGCTGATTACGATGAGCGGGTTGGTTAACCTTCATCACATCAGGTTCAAGGTCATTTGAAGGTCAAAGTGTCTTAATGCGACTGAAAAAATCTGAAAAAATTCATGCGGATGTTTTCAAGGTCCCTGAGTACGATTCCGTAGTTTGTTTGACCTTTCGACTTTGTTAAAAGTCATTTGAAGGTCATTTGAAGGTCAAATCGACATATTTCGACCAAAATATTTGCGAAAAATTCATGCGTATGTTTTCAAGGTCTCTGAGTATGATTCCGTAGTTAGCCTAACGATACGACTTTGTTAAAGGTCTTTTGAAGGTCAAATCGACATATTTCGACCAAAATATTTGCGAAAAATTCATGCGTATGTTTTTAAGGTCTCTGAGTACGATTCCGTAGTTTGTCTGAGCTTACGATTTTCAAGTTACAAAAATGAAGCATTACCGCGACTTGGTGTCTCTGACCGAATAGCGCTTATGCGATGGGTGCCTAAGGCGACAATATATCGACGGCTCTTACGAAAATGGTGATATCTTTTTGCCCTTACGAAAAAAGTGGCATCTTCATTCTTGCCGCGAAAAAGGTGATATCTCCATTCTTGCCGCAAAAAGGGTGATATCTTCATTCTTACTACCGATTGTTTGCTTGTTTATTTGTTGGTTTGTTTGTTTGAGGTTTGTTGGTTAGTTTGTTGGCTGGCTTACTAGTTTAATTTTGAATAAATCCCAAAAACCCGGTAAAAATCTCGAAAAATCCAGACAATTTTCTCTGACTAGGATCGAGTGTATTTTTTATGTAATTTTGTGCGATGAACTCGAATCTGAAGTCGTAAACTAACGAAACTAAACCTAATCTAACTAAACCCAGTCTAACCAAACCCAATCTAACCAAACCAAACCTAACCAAACCTAACCAAACCTAACCAAACCTAACCAAACCTAACCAAACCTAACCAAACCGAACCAAACCTAACCAAACCTATAACCAAACCTAACCAAACCTAACCAAACCTAACCAAACCTACATGGAAAATGGGTTGAAAGTAAGTAAGTGGATGGGGGGCTTGTTCCCCAAATTTCACGCTCCTTAAAAACAAAACCTAACCAAACCAAACCTAACATAACCAAATCTAACCAAACCAATCCTAACCTAACCTAACCTAACCAAACATAACCAAACCAAATAAGATTTGGTTATGTTAGGTTTGGTTTGGTCAGGTTAAGTTTGGTTCAGTCAGGTTGGGTTAGGTTAGGGTAGGTTTCGAGCGGTTCCCATGGACTCTGCAATTTGCCCCCCGAATCACCGCACGGACACCCCCGCAGAGCCACCCCCGAGTAATTCTGATGCCAGAATTGAACTCGGCATCCCCAAAAACCCCCGAGTAACAATTTCGAGCAATTTCCACGGACTCTGTGACCTCCCCCCCCCCCCCCCCCCTCCACCCCTCGGACACCCCCACAGAGCCACACCCGAGCGACCCCGGGAAATTATAATGTCAGAATTGAAATCAGCATCCCCGAAAACCTCCGAGTAACGATTTTCAAGCCATTTTTCCGAGTTTCCAATCCCTCTCATAATGTTAAAAATAACTACCAACCTTCACACAAACAAACAAAACAAACCATCCAACAAAGCACCAAACACAGCAACAAACAAACAACCGAATTAACAAACAGTCAAACAAGCAAACAAACAAACAAAAAAACGATCAAACAAACAAACAAACCAACAAACAAACCAACAAACCAACAAATCAACAAACCAACAAACAAACCAACAAACAAACCAACAAACCAACAAATCAACAAACCAACAAACAAACCAACAAACAAACCAACAAACAAACCAACCAACAAACCAACCATCAAACCAAGCAACAAACAAACCAACAAACCAACAAACAAACCAACAAACCAACTACCAAGCCAACCAAAAAACCAACCATCAAACAAACCAACAAAGGAACCAACAAGCGGTTGAATGAAGATATCACCTTTTTCGCGGCAAGAATGAAGATATCACTTTTTTCGTAAGGGCAAAAAGATATCACCATTTTCGTAAGAGCCGTCGATATAGTCACTCGCTCATAAGAAATCCTCCGAATCTTACTGTATATATTTGGAGTTTTTTCTTCTTTCTTATAAATCTAGCTCAGTCTCGTTTTAAACTCTAGTATAGACGGTGGGCAACGGAGTTGTCTCACTATCCGGCGAAGTCCCTGGGTTACGGCGTACTTACCGTCATGGCAACTACTCAAAAAAAAACTTACGAGACAGGATCACGGAAATTCAGAACCGGCGGATGGTCAGGCTGGGAAAGTGGGCCCGCAGGCGTCGTCATCATGCGACCGCAGCTGTACATTGGTGTGAAACTTGGCTTCTGTAGAGTCAAATGCTACAAGAAATTTATCATGTTCTATGAAACTCAATCATTTTTGTGTTGTTTGTGGGGAGTATATTCCAGAAACAAAATTCACGTTTTCAGATTCGTTAAAAGTAAAATATAAGAAAATTTATAATGTTTCAATCTCATTGGATAACTCTTATACACCAAAATCTATATGTCATAAATGCCGCAATGTTTTATATGGAATTAATAAGAAGGTATTTTCTCGGGCAATGATATGGAGACCCCCCAACAGATCATACCACTGACTGTTACTACTGCCTAACAAACTTGAAAGGGTACAACCGAAAGAATAAGGATTTTTTTTCTGACGCACGTGTAACATCTGTGACTTTACCAGTTCTTATTGACACAAATTCTGATCACATCATGGAAATTAATGAATCAGAACAAGAAATGGTGATTGATGAAGATATGCCAGATGAAACAGTCCAACTTGAAGAAAGTGAAAATTTTAGCACATCAGAATCAGATGATGAAGAAAATATATTGGAAGCCAAAACGAATTAAGTGATCTCTGCAGGGACTTGGGACTCTCGAAAGATAGATCGGAGATTTTAGCATCTAGGCTGAAGGAAAAAATGTGTCTATTAAAAGGAACAAGAATTTCTTTCTATCGTTCGAGAGAACGTCCGTTCAGGAAATATTTTACTCAAATGAAAAATCTAGTCTACTGCCATAATATTGAAGGATTAGTGCAGGACTACGGTGTAGAGTACATAGCAAGTGATTGGCGACTGTTTATAGATTCTTCAAAAAGAAGCTTGAAAGCTATATTATTACATAATGGAAACGTTTATGCCCCTTTACCAGTCGCTCATTCTGTTGTTCTAGATGAATAATATCATAATTTGGAGTTACTGTTGCAAAAATTGAAGTATGGTCGAAACCAGTGGCAACTTTGTGGAGACTTAAAGATATTTACGATATTACTGGGCCAGCAAAAAGGGAACACTTCTTTTCCTTGCTTTATTTGTGAGTGGAATAGTCGGGCTCGAGATGAGCATTATGTGAAACAAGACTGGCCGTTGAGAAAAGAATTAATTCCAGGGGAAAAAAACATCATAGGTCCAAGTTTGATATCAACCGATAAAGTCCTACTTCCCCCTTTGCATATCAAACTAGGTCTTGCAAAGCAACTTGTAAAGGCCATGAGCCGAAAAGAAAGTCATATTTTTCAAGTGCTACCCAATCTTTCAGAAGCTAAAATCAAAGAGGGCATATTTACTGGACCACAAATAAGAGACCTCCTGGAAAATGATACATTTGAAAAGAAAATGAATAAAACAGAGAAATCAGCATGGAAAAGTTTTAGAGAGGTGGCGACTAAATTTCTTGGAAATCATAAAGACCCTGATTACAAAAATATTATTGGGGATTTATTAAAAAATTATAAAGAAATGGGGTGTTTAATGAGTTTGAAACTGCATTTTCTCCATTCACACCTTGATTGGTTCCCTGAAAATCTTGGAGATTTTAGCAAAGAACAAGGATAAAGGATGCACCAAGACTTGAATGAATTTGAAAAAAGGTATCAAGGTGTCTGGGGAATAAACATGTTGGCAGATTATTGCTGGAACCTGAAGCGTGAATCAAATAAACCTCATAAAAGAAAATCAACTCGAAGATCATTTCACGAGAAACGAAAGCGTACTCGTTCAAAGTAGTACTTTAATACCCCAACGTGAGAGGCAAGGGGCTCACGGAAATAAAGCACCCCAATGGGATCGGATATTTGCCACGTCCACGTCGTCGATTCTGGGTAACGCTAAGAGCAAAAACAAAGCTTAATAAAAAATTTCGATTAGGCTTGTATAAACACAAGCATTGTGCATGGAACATATTGCAACGTTTACCAACGTTATCCATTATTACCCCGGGTGTCCACCATTACTCCGTGTTTCCATTATTACCCCGGGTTTTTTTCACACCTGCATCAGGAACCTCCTTTTGAACGTGTTCCATGTTAATAGTGAAAACGCCAAATATATACAGTATGATTCTAAGGATTTCTTATAAACGAGTTACGATAAGATAACGTCTTAGGCGACCACCGCATAAGCGCTATTCGGTCAGAGACACCAACTCGCGGAGATGCTGTGCATAACGTGCTTCTTACACAAATACTAGCGGTTCCTAAACGGCGGCAGCAACGCCCGGCTTATACACGGCTCCCATATGAAAGAAAAGCAATTCGAGACCCACGGGCTGAGCTTCATTTTTGTAACTTGAAAATCGTAAGCTCAGACAAACTACGGAATCGTACACAGAGACCTTAAAAACATACGCATGAATTTTTCGCAAATATTTTGGTCGAAATATGTCGATTTGACCTTCAAATGACCTTCAAATGACTTTTAACAAAAGCGAAAGGTCAAACAAACTACGGAATCGTACTCAGGGACCTCGAAAACATCCGCATGAATTTTTTCAGATTTTTTCAGTCGCATTAAGACACTTTGACCTTCAAATGACCTTGAACCTGATGTGATGAAGGTTAACCAACCCGCTCATCGTAATCAGCGACCCGAAAAACCCCTAAAGCACCATAGAATTCCAAGTGTTTCGTTTTATATCAAATGTTGACCTGTGAAGCATTACTTATTTACATATAACAAGCGCGGTTTGTTGCGTTTTAATAGCGAAGATTTTTATTAACTAATTAGCTGTACCGTGGCCACACGTTGCTATGGTTCAGTCGGGCTTAATGGAAAAAAAAGAAAAGAGAAAGTACATGTTTCTAATAAGTTTAATTTCACAATGCTTGTGGGTATACAATATTTTTTGTTGTTCCATTATCTGTGCGGATATAGATATAGTCTGGTTTGCTGACTCTATAGAGCACGCAACATATAATTTTCATTGTGAGAAGCAATCCGTGTCTAGATCTAAACCACACAGTACTAAAGATTGATGCTGAGCGTTGTTGACGGTGATTGCAAACGCCAATAGAATTGGGAATTACTTTCTGTTAAATTGAAATGTCATATCCATTGGAATCATAGGAATACAAGGCATGAGGACATCTTCACCTTTGAATGGTCCTGTCAAGATACTTACTTCTACGACGTTGCTCATAAATTTTTTTACTACAAGCCTCGTGCCGTTGCAAAGGTTTGGCTGGTTGATATTCCGCAACATGATAATTGGCACGCCATTTTTCAATCGCATCACGTGCGGTGGCATCCCTGGTAGATCGAGTGAATTCAAAAATTCTATTGGATAATTAACCGTTTCATCTGCTTCCACAACAGTGTCGACGGACTTGTATTTGACTGCCCCGCTTTGAATGTTAGACTGGATAACTTTATTAAGTTCGTAGACGTCTTTGTTCTTGGCGGCAAGAATAGCTCGTTCACTTAGCCAATCGTGATTCTTATAATTGGTTTGAATATGGGGAAATACTTTTTCAACCAATTATTCTTCTGACGTCACTAAGTTGCAGAACTTTTGAGGCAATGAAATTCGTTCTGAAGTCAGATCAACCGGCACCATTCCATTCCCAATTTCCAGAAATTGGCGTAAGAATGTCTCAGCTGATCGATCGTCTTGCAGCTAACACGCATATGTATAGTTAATTTCAACGCCTTTATACGTGTCGCGAGAAAGTAGATTATTTCAGGCAAGCATTTATTTCGTCGGCTGGTGTCGATCGAGGAATTACTGGTAATGTTTGCCTGAAATCTAAATATTAATGCTTTCCTAAATGGTCGCAATGATCGATCAACAGCCTCGAGTGATTTTTTATGTGCCATTGTGCATTCATCCCACCATTTATGTAGCAATACTTTTCCCATACCGGACCCTTTGGAAATGTTGCACGTGGGAGTTTCAATGAATTTCATGTTCAATGGCAATTTCAAAACGGAATGAGCAGTTCTTCCACATGGTAGTAATGTCGCAGCTATTCCGGATGACGCAAGAGCTACGGCTATGTCATTTCGGGATCGAATTGCTGCCAGAATTAATCTGAAGAATTAACTTAGGGATATTTGTTTGCACATAAGACAAAAAATCACCCGTGTTGTAATTTTGTTCACGACGTAATTCTACATCGAACGAAGCAGCAGCATATCGATTCGGTGATGGCATTCCCAATTGATTGAGAGCTTTGTTCGCGATTTCTAAGCACAAATCTTAAATCTTTATCAACGCTTCATTATTGATTTCTGCTGCGAAATTCATGTTCGTACTAGAATTTTCCTCGCGTATTCGACGGAGAATATCTTCAGCCATATGTGTGATTATATTTCTGCCATAACTCTGTTGGAGATGAAGGAGAGCAGGCAGTCAATATGATTGCAAACAATGTTCGAATGTGATTTGGATGTGACGTGCTGTACGCGTCATTAATACATACATCCCTGTGTTGGTCGTTCTCTAATAAATTCAGAGGTTGACATGCACTGCGGAAAGTGGCATGTGCATTGCCGTTGACAATTCTCAATTGCTGGTAAGACGTTGGACTGGGCACATTTAACAACAACAGGCGAAGAAAGAAGCATTCATCTTGATTGGGATGCACGATGTCAAGTCTGCCTATTTAACGTATGTTACTTTGACTGCACTTCCAAATACGGCAGTGCGTTTTCGCAAACGCGTCATTTTAATTTAACGTGAAAATAGCAGTTAACGTTGTAGCCGGTGGATTCAGAGCTGTTTGTTGCACATTTGCAGCTGTGAAATAAACGCATTGTCCATTTTCTAGATGTACTGCTAAATGAACAAACACTGGATTTCGTTCATAAATGGGAAATGAAATAATTCGTCATATAGCCTTATTGCTGCTTATGTATCTTCCAGCCTGTTACTGTGCGATTTCATCGGTATGTATGACCGCATTCCTATATCACTTCATTCAGATTTTACGCCAAAACCCGCCATATGTTACTGTCTTTATTCACGAACTTTCAATAATGTATTTGATCGGTTTACTGGAATTACAGTATTCCACGTGTATGTGCGTCTTGTATGTTTTTGATAGCAAAGGCGAATATGGAACAACCACCCACCGCGGTTGTCTACTTCGCTGTCACCGTTTCGTCTTCGATCTCGTTCGTTGTAACTGTGTTGGTTACTATAATGCTCGAGGATATCGCTTAGAACATTTTCCGTCTATCATGGTGAATTTCGATTCTGTGTACCGCAAGATCCATGTATACTTTTCGTCACAACTTCATGCAAAATCTTATCGACGTCGGCATTGGGTATTGCGGCGCATACTACTTCGTCGATTTCGTTTGAAGTGATTTTATTATAGAGCCAGATTAGTCTATGTGCGTGTGGCAATCTTCTCTTTTGAAATTCTACTGAGTACATTCAGCAGCGCACACATTCAAACCCGTCATGTTTTACCGTAAAATCCATCAGCGATTTCAGCATCTGTCTGAAAAAAACGTGCTGTGATGTCATGCCTATGCACCAACGATTGCCCAGAAAGTAAGAGCTGGTTATAGAGCATCCCAAGCTGGATTGGATGTGAATGTAATGAATAGGTCTGAATAATGTAATGACGAAAATACGCAATTGCATCTTGAGCCTACTTATGCGTACTCAGTCAACGTCATGACCGCCTGTATAGGAAGATGGCAAAACCGTTAGTCTTCCAACGTTAGTTTAACTACCGTCAGTTACTACTGCATCTCGCAAATGAACGTATTCTTTAGAGCCAAGCTTCATCTGATTCAAACGGAAAAATATTAAAGGTTCTGTTTCGATTTTTGCATGCATATCTACGATGTATTGGTGAAACTATTGACGGCATTTTAAAATGTGATTGTCTTCGTTCTCTCCAATCATTAATTGGTATGAATAATAGTTTATTGTGCCGCATTTCTTATTTGTTTCTTCACCACTGACTGGATTTATCATCTTAACGTTGAAGTGATATCCATCTGCGCACTATCCCAAAAATGACTGGATACTGTAGGGTATCTTAGTAACGATGAGTTTCTGCAACTTTTGTCAATTGATCGTTTCTCTGATGAAGAACAATATCTCTAGGCACTAAATTGTTTTTTTTTTCGAGAAGAAGCTTTTGCAGTTGGGAAACGATATGTCGGTAGAAATTCCGCAGCGTGCATTCACTTGATCATTACCATCACCGATGAAATACATTTGTAGGAAGTTTCGTTGACTATTTGGGAATGGAAGCAGGAAGCCGGCTTTATGATAAATTTGTTCTTTCACTTTCAAAGTTGGCATGAATTGGGCTATTTTGATTTCTGCGCCGAACGACGTCATTTGGAAGCATGAGCTAAATTTTCTGATGTTAGATAGGAAATCTTTTGATTCTGCAGTATATCCGGAAATCAAAGTTTTAGATGGCTCTGATGGTTGCAACACATTCCTTTTCGTTTCTTCATTAAATTTCAGAGCCTTGCATTGAGAATACGCACTTCAGTCATATTGCGGATGAGAACATGTCGACTCAAACTATTGGGACTACAAATTAATTCGGTCCGTTTTCAAAAAGTGACTCTCACTATTTTTTTTTATAGTTACAGCTGATTTCCGTTGTTTCAGACAGATTAGACATCTGCCATTAAACAGCATTTGTGGGAAGTGTAATTTTTGTTTTGTTATAATTGGAAGCTGATGTACCATTTAATGCTTGTGGAAGTTTCCGGTGACAATGCTCCAACCGGTAAATCATGAAGAGAATGGTTTCAACGCTTCAAAAATGATGATTTCAGTGGTGAAATAAGCCTCGCTTGGGACAGCCAAAAAAATTCGTAGTCGATGAATTAGAGGCATTGCTCGATGAAGATCCGTGGTGCACTGGGGGTGACCCAACAAATAGTTTCCGTACGATTGACATCTATGGGCATGATTCAAAAGCAAGGCAATTGGGTCCCTTATGAGTTGAAACCATATGAGACGTGGAAAGGCGATTTTTTCTGGTGAGCAGGTGCTTTAAAGGAAAACAAAAAAGGGGTTTTTACATCGGATGAGTGACTGGTGACGGAAGTGGATCTTCTAAAAAACTCCAAGAAGAAAAAATTCTACGCTTTGCCCAGCCAATCGTTACCATCGATCTGAACATCAACACCAAAGACGAACATTCAAGGTTCGAAGATTATACTGTATGTTTGGTGGGACCAAAGAAGCGTTGTGTACTACGGGCTGCTACAACCTGGCGACTCTATTACAGGTGAGCGGTACAGACTACAATTATTTCGTTTGAGCCGTGCGTTACGATTAAAACTACCGGAATATGAGGAAAGGCATGATAAAGTTATTTTTCTGCATGCATGACAACGCTCGGCCTCATGTCGCAAAAGCCGTAAAAAAAAAATTAGAAACGCTCAAGTGGGATATTTTACTGCACCCACCGTATTCTCGGGACATTGCTCCTTCTGATTACTGGTTGGTCCGATGGATGCAACACGATTTGGTAGGTCTCCGGTTCACTTCTTTCGAAAAAATTTAAAATTGGCTTCAAACTTGGATCGCCCCAAAAGTCAAAACGCGACTCGGGATGGGATTCAAAAATGTCATAGGAAAAACTCGCAAGCAGCGATGGATAATATTTTAATTAATCTGTTTATTCATTTTATTTTAAAATAAATGCATTTCTAAAATTAAAAACCGGGACCGAATTAATTTGTTCTACCAATAAATGAATCACCCGTTATTATCAAGCTGTGATGTAGAGAATACAAAATTAATTAATTAATCATTATATTTTGCGGATTGACACTAAAACTTCTGACAGTATAAATATGTTAAATTTTTCTGTAGAGATATTTTTTTTGTGCTTAGCGTCTTGTGGAATATTTTCTGGGGTGGCACTAACTTCTAGATATAATTCGTATATTTTGGTGTTGCCTTAGTATTTTTCTGGGTTGGATATTTGGCCAACTTCTTATTCATGATCATAGCGTTGGGTTTACGAAAAAGACTTCGGTAAATGTGTCAGCGTAATATCACCCACTATAGAATAGCTTCTGGCCAACGAATGTAACAAGACATTCAAGACTCTCCAACTTGCTAATAAAAATAGAGTGACCAGTCACTTCGAAATCTTTTGCTAAGTCTGTGTAGACAACGTCTACAGGTGGATGGCGATCCCACGATAAATACTTATCTCATTTCTATTACCCGCCTGGAAAATTGGATGAACACATGAGATTTTCCAGGGATCCTGAAAAAAACCACGGCGAAGATTTTCGTTAAACAAGAAGGTAACTGCAAGGGCCAAATTTACAGTACAACGTTTGAATAGGATCGATAGAAGACCGTCGTAGCCCGGTCCCTTACTAACGTCAAGAATTAGCAGTTGATCTAGAACCTTTACCTGTTCGGTAAATTTGAAATGATCAAATACATTGGAGGTGGAAGTAGTATGATACCCGCTGTCTATCGACCGAAGCGGGTTGAAAACGGTTGAATTTGGCAAACAAATTGCAAATGTTGGATAGCTGACTGGCGGTGGAGGTCTGTAGATGTCAAAACTTGCTCAATTTGCACAACGTAATTATTGTAAAGGAACGTAGTATTCTACGCCGGAAAGCCTGTCCGGAAGAATGCAACTTGTTGCGTCGTTTCATGTAAACGAAAGCCGGATTTATAATTGGTAACCCGCGGAACGTCTTCCTTGTTGCCGCTCCCGAGAAGCTCTTTGAATCTGGGCACCGTATCATTCAAACCCGCGCCGCGCGGTAAAAACTCCCAATTGACAGTGCTGAGAAAGTCATTTAAGGATGCGTAGTCGGCAATTCTAAAATTAAAGTAAAAATCATTAAAAAAATAATTAGTTGTACATTTACCAGCACGGAGCAACATCGGCATGCAAGACATCGTAAGCTAAGTAGCAGGTCCAGGAATTTCCCTTGGCTGTTGCTGCACCCGTTAAGCTGCGTTGTTAATATGGAAGCGACGTAATCGATGATAGTCATTGCTTTCTCACCAGTTGAGGATGACGAGAAAGACACCGTCAACATCGTTCCAAAATATACCGGGTAAGTTAAAATCGCCCACAATGATAATTTGATTATAAGGACGAACTGAAGGTATGACGGCTGAGTCGATGTAATTGATAAACGTGTCGTAGGCATCCCGGTCGGATCCTTAAGGAATATAAACTGCGACGGCAACAATCAAGGAATTGTAAGCTATGTCTGATGCAAACAGCAATGACATCAAGGCAGGGATGGCAGGCGATCACGTCATTGGAGACGGAATTTTTTACAGTAATTAAAACACCACCGCTTCTACAACTTTTGTCAAAATCATATCTGACCTTTCTAAGATGGAAAGCACTCTTCGGATAATACATTGATCATAAGCCAGCTCTCGCTGATTATTATAACATCAAAACCATTGTCAATATGCCTAAGCGGAAATCGCGAAGTGAAGGCGTTGATGGTACTATATGAAGCGACGGTCGTTGATAAATTGAACTGATTGGTTAAAGCAGTAGTTACTTTGGCCTGTTGCAACGTGGCCACTGTGCCTACTTTCGACAATTCGATCTAACTCTCGACCAATAGTATTTTTGTGTTGTCATGATTGTTGTACTGTTGATACCGGAATGTCAAAGATTTTACAGTCTAACACTGTGCGACTAAACGCGTTCAGAATGTAAGGCTTAGTTTTCGCAGTCGAAGTTTCGCACCATATAGTAAGTAATATCCGCAGGTAGAACGAAATATATGCTCCGAGAATGGTAATCCTGTTCAGTTAGTAATAAAAACTGAATATAGAATATAGAAATAAAATAGCTTCAACCAACACCACAAGATGCAACACCCACATATGAAGACAACTGCGCGTTGATACAAAGAATAAACAAAAACTGAGGGAGTAGAGTTCGCAGGCAGGTGAAAGTACATCATCCAGTGTTAGCGATACTATTAGCTTGCAGCCAAGGGTTGGCGCAAGCCAAAATCTGACCGTGTTTGAGCGTGACTACCCTGATTAGTCTAACTTGTCTAGGATGTAGCACGATAATTCTGACTACTGGTGATTGTGTGGTTGGTAGTTGTTCATATATGAGGAATACTAGTTCTTCTGTTTGAAGAGGTTGTTCTGTAATCATGTTGGCCTACGTTGTAGGCTTGACTGAATTTGGTATTCCATCAGCTAACGGTCCGTATACCCTCGATGTCAGGCTGGGGCGTTGTTATAATGGTTCTCCCAATTCGAAAATGTGCCGGACATACAAATCCAACTGGATCCGATTCATTTGAAACAGGAGCTATAATGGCCTAGAGTTCAAAAAAGCCTCTATTTGCGGTAGGAGTATTGCAAGCTCCTGGAAGGTTAAAGTGTGAGTTCCTACTACTTGCGGGAGGTGTTATCTCTTTGACTCGACCTCGGCACACGACAACTATGTTATTTCATTCTTAATTGCAGCTTCCAGTTGATTAACCTGCTCTTGCAGTTGTTGATATGCAGCTAAAGTGGCATCGGTTGACAACGATCGTTCCACAATTGCATGCTAATTGGGCCGGCAAGCTCACCTTTCTGATAGTGACCGGCAGAGCTAGTGTTTCTCGTTCCTTTGGTAACATTCTCATTAGCTGACTTAACATAAACTTCTTAGGTCTCTTGGAGACTATGCATTTATGTATAATGTGATGGCATGTGTCTTTGACATTTGACTGCGCTCTCAGGTGTGATAATGTTGCTTGATTGCTTGGATGTATTGTTTTTTAATGAGTTTTTCTGTTGGGCAATTTTGATAATTAGTGAATCCTTATTATTAAATGTTTTTCTTCAAATGAGAGATTAAAGTTCGTTTTTCTTCCCCGACTCTTGACAGTTCTGGAGAGGAATCCAAATGTTGTTCTTGTGTAGTCTCGTTTCATTCAGATTTCCTGGAAGTTGTTCTAAAATAGTCTTTTCACTGCTGGGCACATGTCTGCGATTAAATCATCCACCGGAAAGGTGGTTTAATAATACCTGTATTGGTTCTAGAGAAAAGGCCATTCACAAAGGAGTCTGATTTATTTGGGATAATCGCAAGAGGATTCGTTGAAAATCATGATCTTCCCAATCAGCAATGTTTTGTCTAAACAGTTTCTGAATGTCCGATACATTATCATCAATATCAATCGATATTATAGTTAAGTTGTCTTGTAACGATGTTGGAACTATACATATATAATTTCGTTTATGAATTTACCTGAACTGAGCATCTGCTACAGAATCATCTTTGGTCAGTTTCATGTGGTTAAGCTGGATATATTCGTTCATGATCTTATGATATTGATTCTTGAAGTTTTCCTCCTTCTTGAATGGTTTTTGAGTTTGAAGTAATTTAGCGGTGTCCGAACCACATTCTGCCAGCTTTTGGCACTTCGTCTAGTTCTTTGACTTCCCAAAAGCGTTTAAATTGCTTATCTGCTAATGTCGTTGTATAAGTTTTCGTAGTGTTGTCCTACGAAGTATTTAAAATTGACTTCCTGTTCTTCGGGAGCTACCTTGTAGATTTGTTCATGTAGGTTCATGTTCTGCATCATCGTTCTATCCGTGTTTTTTAATTTGAGTCATAAAGGTGATCCAGATCTGTTATTTTTAGCCAGTATGTCCTCAGCTTCAGCCGAAGTTCAGCATTTAATTCGACTCTTGATGTCTCGGATAAATGGCTTGGATAAATGCATCCTCATTTCCTGCGTCGTTTTTGATTGACTCTTCAGTTTGGGCGAAATTTAATTTAGAAATTTTATTTTATACACCATCAATTCACGTTGTGGTTGAAATTCTCTCATTGCTGTGTCATAACCAGTGATTCTTTGATGTCATTTTCAACGTTTCTGAACTTGGAAATTGTGTGATATTTGGAATATTATTTGGCGGTGTTTTAAATATCCTCCGATATCGAGGCTACTAAAATAAACAAAACAGAAATCTAGTCCTCTAAATAATGACCCAACCAAACAGGACTGTGTCGCATTACGCAATCCAAGAGTCATACAAATGGTACAGTGGCTAAGCTTTTGTGTTTTAATCGGGGGTACCGGATTCGAATCCCTATAGAGGCAGGAAATATTATTATATATTTTTTATTCATATACGATAAATACTAGCATGCGTCGAAAGATGTGCGAAAACTGTTCGAAAAACCATAAATACTATAATTTGCATATATATACAATAAATAAGATCAAAGTAAGGTAATAAAATTTCATACTTCAAAAAATTTCGTAACCACACATAAACTGAATTAAGTTCAAAAACCTAATAATTGCCTAATAATTATTTCCAATATAAACTGCCCACGCTTATACGCGCAGCGCCTGAACAATTATTAATCTCCATAACGCTCATGTAAAATAAACATTTTGTATTATTAACCGAATTCGAAAAAAAAAATTTATGAGATCTGTTTGCACCTCATTAATTCCGAATTAAATTTTATTAATGAGTGCGAACAGATTTCATACGGATAAAATACTTTGTTGCCAAATTTTTGTTGCGAATTTTACAACAACAACAACAAGTCATAATCATTAGCGTAACGAATTTATTCGTATTTTTGCTTATTTTGGATTATCGTGACGGACGTTCTTAGAATAGTTTTGTGTATCATAACAAACGCGATAGTTTTCTGTACAAGTGGCGCCAATTATGGGGCTATAATTTATAAAACTCACGCAATAATTAAATTATTGTCAACCACACACAGCGATCTTAATCATCAGTTTGCTATATAAGAATGACAGTGTTTCTTAAACTATAGATATTAGGGAGCGTTTCTCTCTTACATCGGTTGTACTTCACTGGATACCAAGCTAGTTTGTCCAAATTCGTTAAGTTTGGCAAGTCAAACACCGAAAATGTGCAACTAAGTAGGGGTTCAACATGAGCACTTGAATGCCCGTGCGTATATATAGTACATAATTTTTGGATCAGTTTACATTTCTTTAATCTGTGTCGAATGGGCACTTTAGCCGCTAAACCGATCGTTACAAAATGTGTAACCAGTAAGATTTGCATTCCGATCTAAACTATGTTTTTTTCCTAATTTAGTTTCCTTCGAGTACCTCCAGAAAAAAAGTTCGTTAAATTTTTGGGCTTTCATAATAACTCGGAAATGTATGTAACAAGTTTGTGCTTTCAGTGGAGAAAACGAAAAGAAAAGGTTGTTTGCTGTGTAAAAAATGAAGTCAAAAAATGTAAAATCAATTTAAAAATAAAAATGTAGTTTTTTATAATTGACAAGATAAAAAATACAACAACCAGCGGGCTATGTTACCAATCAATTGAAACATTTTGATCCTTCGAGCCGTATAATATAAAAATACCAAAAACCCAAAATTGTTGACGACCATATCAATCTAAATTTTTCAAGTTCACGATGATAAGTTCGACGCAAAATTCCAATCGAGGAAAATGTCTTCAAACATCATCATTGAAACAAATAAAAAAAACATCATCATTAAACGAATTATATAACATCAACTCGACGAATCAGCCGCCGATCTGAGAAATTGATTAATAGCTTTAGTAGACGAAAATACGTTCTAGATCCAGTTAAGCCCTATGTTTGGGCTGATAGACTCGGACGTGGTGAAACACAGCTCATAAAGCTACCTTTTTTGATTCAGAAGATCGATCGCAATTAACATAAGGAAATGAAGGAAGAAAACAATTTTATAGGCCACATCAAAATATGTAACCTTGACTACATACGGTACAGTCTAACCAGTCAACCACTGAATTGATAAACAACGGGAAACTAAAACGTAAATAGTTTGATGGTCAACTCACCTGAATATTATGGATTCCCTTTTTCTGTGGCCTTTATACTTCTTTCTTGTGGTGTAACACCACAACTGTACGCCCTTTAATAATTTTCGTTTCCAACCTCTTTCACAGCCCAACGAATTTTATCAAAAATTTAACAAGCCATATGCTAGGGAATTCACATTCTCCGTTCCCACGTTCCCATTACCTCTTTTGGTTGTTCTGATAACCGTTCTGATCGACCGAATGTTGTGTCTATTCTTCATTCTGCTACTTTGCTCTCATATTCATGTTTTAAAAGGTACACTAATATGTTCAGTATGGTCGTTTTCTCAGAATTTGTCCGATGATCCGTCAACCATTGTGTCACATTCAAAGATGCGTCCACATCATCATATTAGATGAGTTGCGAAACAGAGAAAATTCAAAAAGAGAAATAAACGATGAGGTTACTATTTTTGGGAAGTTGGGAAGGCAATCGGGAAAACCAGGTTTAATCGAATTATTTAGGGATGCATTTTCCAGTAGACTTACACATCACAAAACACCCACGGTAAGCCCATGTGGAGGGTATCACCTTACACTAACTGGAGAACGTCACAAGTGTTGTAAAAGATGAACGAATACTCACATCACATTATTTAGGAATGAACGCAATGTCAAAAATATTGCTGATCAATATAATCTGCAACCGAACGGATCAGAATATGACGAATTTATAATTTTCTTACAAAATCGATGCCATTTGCTTGAAAATTTAGCAATATCAAGGTAAATGAAGTCAATTCAATCCAAAACGCAACATGTCAATCCGATAAAATTTACAAAGTCAACGAACAAAACTATAATGCATTTGTTAAAAACAACTGACGGCAGTTCTAGAAGTAATCCAATACGATTTCAAATGTGTAGTCAAAGAGATCAAAGATCATTTTGAAAATTTCGCCCGAGGAGGGAATTAACAAAATAGTAAATTATGTATTAAGTGTTTAAGTCAAACTCAGTTAATGTACATAAAAGTGGAACATGTCGCAAATTGTAATTGAAGCATCATACTCTTCTACATGAAGAAAAACAAGCATAACGATCAAGTACAATGGCGATTAATAAATCAAAATGTCTGTTTCTAGATGAGAGTTCCCCCGAATGATCTAAATCAAGAAACAACTATATCCCAAGATAGTACAGTGAAGGCGATGGGGTTAACCTGCCAACCTAAGTCAGACAGCTTTGAGTTTTTGGACGATAAATCCCTGCTGGCTGAACGGCAAGTGATAATGCGAACAATTTCAATTCCGATATCGCCAGACTTCGGCTAGCCCTCGCAATATGCAACCAGGATGATATATGGCAATTGTAAGATAGTATGAAAAGCCTGCAATCCTACATGGAAAGAATTCGTGGAAAACCGTGTAAAGTTCCATAATTTAGCAACGGAAATTATGAAAAATGTTCATATTTTAATATTTCAAATGAATCGACATCATTCTAGATGAATCAAATTTTCGAATGGAGGAATGATCCATACACCTCTTTTGGTTCAAATAGAATTTCAAAATATAACATTGGGAAATGTCAACGGATATCTCAAGTACAAAATAAGAGAGACAGACGAAATGGAAGTTTTTCCCAGCGATCGCATTGACAACAGATGGATGGCCCCGTACAATTCAATCCTTTTACTAAAATATAACTGCCATATTAATGTTGCAATATGTGCCACAGTAAAAAGTTTTAAATATTTATTCAAATATATGTGGAAAGGACATGATTGTGCTAATGTTTCGGTTAATTACGATGAATATTTAATGTATGTGAGTTCGTGCTACGTCAGTGCACTGGAAACCATTTCGAGAATTTTTTGTTTGCCAATGCATGATCAAAGTCAATCTATATATCGATTGCCAGTTATTTTCAGGTACAGCAGACCGTTCCATTTCAAGAGGTACGAAATATACTTGTTGGTTCAAATCCCTGTTTACACTATGTTTAGAATGACTAAAACACTTTTTGGAACAAGCGCGACACCATTGTGGGAATAAAGTAATTGGAAGAATGTGTTAGTATCAGAGATTCTAAAAGACTTTATCTTAGACTCTTGCTTCAACATGAGATGAGAGCTAAATCATCTACACTGAAAATCATGCAGTTCCGTATCCAACTCATCAAAATTCATCCAGGCAAATTGGTGAAAATTATCATCAGAAGGAACTTGTCAGGGTAGCAAACAAATTTAATGAAATTAAAAATTATTTATTGAGCCAATAATAACTATAATAAAGTTGGTAATGGTTTAGGGCTCGTTTTTATTTTAAATAAAATAAAACAATTTAAAGACTGAGCATTCGATGTCTCATCGACATCATTTTCAAAGCGATCAAGTCGATGAGACATCGAAAGCTCAGTCTTCAACTTGTTTTATTTTATTTAAAATAAAAACGAGCCCTAAACCATTACCAACTTTATTAAATTTAATGAAGTTTTAATTATATACTGAGTTGCGAAAGATTCCTGTGTTTGTACTAAACACTTCGCTAAATTGTGCAAATAATTCTTGTGAATCTCCTTTTACAAACACGTCAATATCTGCCATAAACTTTTTTAAATTGAGGAAATATTTGAGAAGTGGGTAATTTCCAAACGAACATTCCATGTATTTCTTAAGCAACTGCAGCTTCGTCTCAAAAGCTATAATACGGCCGAATATTATATCCGATATATTATGACCGATATATCTAATGATTTTCCGTTTCCCTATGTATTTTTGATTTAATTCATTTAAATGAATACTGAAGTCAGCCAGAAGCATTAACTGCATTAACCAATTGATATTGGTTAACTCCGGAAAAACTGTTTTCTTATCTAGCATAAATAAACGAATTTCATCCAAACAGTGAATACACATTTCCAATGATAAAGCTCAACAAAGCCAACGAACGTGATTATACATCAGTCGGGTTTCATATGGTTCTTTCATATCCTTCATTAATTTTTTAAATTGTCTTTTCGATAAATCACTAGCAACGACATTTCTTATAACTTTAGCAACTGTTTCCATTATGTATTGTACATGATTTAATTGAAATAATCCATATTTTGCACATAAAACATCCAAAAGGATCATACAAAGGAATCCCATTACTAGATGACCTATTTCTTTTCCCATCAAAGTTTTAAATCCAGACTCTTTGCCGATCATCACAAGAAATTGAACAAATTTTTCAATACTGATATTCCAATCAATTAAAGCTTTTAGAGAACTTAGAGAATATTAACACCTCTTGTTCATTCTGGTAATTTTCCCAGTATCAACAATTCCTCCCACATTATTCCACCTGCAGCAACGTACCGTAATTGCTAGCCTATAACATCGGAGTTTATGTCAGTACTTTCATCACCTGTCAATGTAAACGCTTCAGCTGCACGGAGATCAGATATTAACTGATCACCATAATAATATTTTCGTTCATTTTTAAAATCCGGTCTTTTACCGTATTTGTACTTAAATTTAGCTATAAATTGCACACATTACGAGCTTCAAAGCTCAGTTGTAATGTGCAATCTATGAAAAATCCAATAATTTTCTCTTTTCTTCTCGTGGCCGTGGTGATAACTATCGAACATCTTCTTCTGTTAAAATATGCGTTGTGTTGTGTTACGTTTAGCTTTTATTTTATTTTTCGGAGTGGTAGTCCTACTTTCATTTATCCAGCCATCCAAGTTTTACCAATATTTTGGATTATACGCCAAAGGGAATTTGTTGGAATGTAAAACTTCCAACATAAACGGGTCCAATATCCATGGTACAATATAAAATACAAACATTGCATATTTCAAAATATACAAAAAAAATCATTCAACCGTTCGACACGAAAGTCAAAATCTTCGAAAGTTAGCGCAGTTTATAAGAGCGGTTTTAAAAAAATTTCCCGTAACCAATACCTTTCCCCATTTAGCTATTTCACTGGTTATGCAAGCATCATAATTACAATAACAACACAATCCAGAGGTGGAGTAAAGTTTTAAAAGTCGAGATTTTTTTATTTGTTACTTGTTTAATTGGCTATTTTCTTCTTTTTTTTTGAATAACTAGCTGACCCGGCGAACTTCGTACCGCCTCAAAATCAATAAATGTTGTTTAAGATTATTATAGCTTAATTAAATTGAGTTTTTATTAAGATAAAATGAAATTCTTTCTCTCTCTCTCTCTCTCTCTCTCTCTCTCTCTCTCTCTCTCTCTCTCTCTCTCTCTCTCTCTCTCTCTCTCTCTCTCTCTCTGGCACTATATCCCATCAAGGGAGTTTGCCGCCTCAAATGAGCTTTCATAATCATATTTTCATTGATCATCAACCAGCCATGCAATTTTTTCCATGTCACTACCGGGAATCGAACTCGAGACCTCCGGGCCGGATAAAATGAGTACTCCAAATTAATTAAATTCAATAAAAATGAAATATATTTTAATTACATTGAAATGAATGTAATTCACGTGGCAGCAAGGCTTTATTGAAGTGATTTGAAATGATTAGCGTAGCATTGTTGCACTACTTTCTTTTAAACTATTTGCTGGGTGGGTTGCAATATGGTCGATTCCCTTCAGTAAAGCATTATGTGATATACGACATTTTTTTTATTGTCAGTTGCGATAACGAACAAAGCGGATGGTTTGCCGACACGTGAACATGCTACATATAACATACAATTAGCCGTGAGAGAAACATTCATTTTCTAGATTCAGGCCACAAACACTCAAGGATGGGCCTTGTGGTTTGTTGATCGTCATGGTGAATGCAAAACGAATCGGAAATTGAATTCGTTTAAACTCGAATGGCGGCATATTGGTTGGATCATCAGAAGAAAGAAGGAATGAGAACTTCCTCACCTTTGAACTTTCCTTGTATTTTCTCAAAACCAAACGCGTTCCAACAGTTTTGGTTGATTCAGGTTTCGTAGCATGATGATTACCGTACCAACTTTCAGTTGTAAATTGTGTGGTGGCAAGCCACCCAGATCCAATGAGTTTAAAAATTCAGTTGGATAGTTGGTTGCTTTGTCTTTGTTTGTCACACAGTCGATAGATTTGAATAAATGAAGTGGACCGACGATTAGATTTAATTGTGAAATTTAAGTGATCCACATCTTTGTTCTTTGCCGCAAGAATTACTCGTTCACTCACTCAATTGTAATTTTTGTGGTTAGTAATAATGTTCAGGAACACTTTGTTGATGAGCTCGTCCTTCGTTGAGACAAAATTGCACAAATTCTGGGGAAACGAAATCAATCCGTTCGATTCGTCGACCGGAACACGGTTATTACCGATAGTCAGCAATTGCTTGGAGAAATCTTTGGCAGATGGATCATTTAACCACAGAAAATCAAATTTTTCGTTGGAGCTAAAAAATGAAAACAAAATATATTTCTGATAATTCCAATGTCATCGTTGTATCTATCATTTTTCGTTAAACTGCGTATACGTATACGCAAAAAAACAAAATGTTTTTGGTTATTTGCGGCTATTTACAGAAAATGAACTCGCAGTTTAAATTTTTACGTTAACATATGATGAAATATCTCTTTTAGGTTGTCTCTGGTTTAACAATACAACTCGCATGTTTGTGGTCAGCTGCAGTTTCATCACATAGCGCCACGCAGAGTCGATGATTTGAGGCCCGCGTTTATTTCATCGACAACGTTCGATCTTGGAATCACTCGTATTTTTTGACTGAAATCGCCGGACAGTTGAACCATTACGCCTCCAAAATATCTTGAGTCATTGCGTAGATCTATCATAGTTCGATTGAGTGCTTCTAATGCGCATTTGTGCGCCATTGTACATGCATAATCGATGATGATTTTACTTGCTACCAAAACTTTCGCCATTGCTGAGTGTTTCGCCATGTTGCAAGTCGGGTTTTCAGCCGATAGAAGGTTTAAGGACAATTTCAACGCTGAGCAAGTGCTACAGTAATATCAGATCTTGCACGAAAAGTGGCCAAAATCAATGACATGAGAAATGCCTTCCCAGTTCCACTGGGCGCATCGAAGAAAAATAATCCATCATTTCCATCATGAATTATATAGCTAAGTAGATAAAATAAAAAAAATTGGATACAAAATAAAATACCAAGTTGTATGCAGCCTCCAATCGGATTCGAATCCAGTACTTCACGGCCCAAGCGCCGAAGCTTTAACCACTGCACCACTTATCACATACAAACTACACATACAAAATTCATATAAAAAAAGTTCTTTTTTTCCTAAACCACCACTGTATTGAGACGAACAAAAAAAAATCAACGAAATCAGTGAATCCATTCTCTAGATAACATCATAAAAGCTATTCCATACAAAATGTATGAGAAAATGAATATTCTTGAAAAAAATGTTTTTGGTCAATTTTCCCGATGTTTTAATAGTTATTATGCTATTCGGAGCGAAGACAAATCCAACAAAACAAAGATCATAAAAATCGGTCCAGCCGTTCTTGAGTTATAAATGGTGTAACTAAACCGACTTTGTTTTATATACATATATAGATATTATGGCGTGCCGGCAGAATTTTTTAAACGTGCCAAGTTTGGCATGCGTGTCATGCATTTGCGATCAGTGATCTTGTTTGGTTTGTTTTATTTTTCTGGCGCTAAAAGCAACTGAGAGATTTGGCCGCTATATTTTTAAGGCTTCATAAGTAATTTTTAACTTCTTTAGCTAGGTCCAAACGCTATTGGAAGTTGCATACTACTTGTTGGTTCGTTCAAAAGGTTTTAAGCAAACGTATCTGTGTCTGCAGCGCCACAACTTTTATTTGTGATAGTCCTCAAAATGTATTCCATTCCATTGTCCTCGGTTAATTACTCTCCGGCCATTACCCCAGGTTATTACACCAGGGCGGCTATTCTTGAAATCGGTGGATATTTCCACATGCGGATTATAATTTACATTAAAATTCTTTATATTATCTAATTCTTCGCCGGCTACTATAATCGTTTTTTAAATATGCTTGCAATTTTTCTATTATTTGGAGGAATAAATCCGCATTTTTTCACCCAGTCGGAAATTGTACCGATTTTTATTTAGTAGTGAAATAAATAATAGAAGACTTGCAAGCAAATTTGAAAAAACGATTAAGTAGCCGGCGAAAAATTAAAATAATATAAAGAATTTTAATCGGAAGTATCCACCGATTTCAAAAATAGCCGCCCAATTATAGAACTACACTGTTTCTTAAACGATAATTATGATATTTGTTACTATGGTGAAAATCTAAACTTAATCGATTTAATCCAACTCAAATGAACCTTGAAAATAGAGCTAAATTTGGCCTTGCTTAGCGGATCATTGGTGTATTTGACTGCGTAGCAGGAACATACACCATGACAATGACATTCTAACGTATGTATTGAAAATGTATAAAGGTCGATTTATATTATCCGTTCCGTTCAGTTCCTACACGTACCGTATCAGACAGAAAAAACATTGTTACATGTATTTCTAGAGGAGTATTTATATTATTCGTTCCGTTCAGTTACAACACGTACGGAACGGATAATATAAATACTCCTATAGAAAATACATGTATAATACAGTTTTTTTTGTCTGACACGATACGTGTAGGAACTGAACGGAATGGATAATATAAATCGATCTTAAAAAGTGTTTGGCAATAACTACTCCTATAACTTTGATAGTTTTAATCTTGTTTCAAATGCATTGCAAGCGGCACATATCGTATTTTGTTAATAACATTTTTAAATTGTTGCAATTTGCAATTTGGGAGCTTAGAACCTACAAAAATTCGAGAGGATAGTAATCAAAAGACCTGCGCGGCCATCATTTAATCAATTTTTCTTATAGTTAATATAAAATTTAACGGTGATTTAATCTTGCACTGATTTCTCTCCAAACCATAACTGACGCAGGATTCTGGAATCTTAAAATGTATATTTTATCATTCGAAAAGCATACCAAACCAAACCCTGTCATTCTGGGAGTTGCCGTACTGATGCAAAACAAATAACGTATCATTAGAAAATATAATTTTTGCAGGCGCTTGTATTTGCGGTTTCAACTCTATGAACTTTATGTTCTTTGAAAGGCTTTAGTATATTGTAGATTATTTTTGAATATTTTTTGAAACAATTCTTGCTGAGTGGTTATTAGTAGTACTTATTTCCAGGAAAATATTATTGAGCAACAATCCCACTATCTTTAGTTTATGTACAATTTGTGTATATATCAACAATTTAGCTGGTATTATCAATAAAATGAGATAAAAACATGCGCCAAATACTTAGCACTGTCTATATAAATAATTAGCAGATAAAAAAATATATCTGGAAATCAGAGGAACTTCAATTACAAGACCAAGGATGGAATTAAAACTTATGAAGTAATTAGTGGAGCTCTTCAATGATTAATCCTAGACCCTACGCTCTGGAATATAATATACAATCGCGAACTTCAGCTCCCCACAAGTAAGTAGTCAGGGTATACTGTGGAAAATTGAAACGCATTGAAATAAGCTAAACAAAATAATGAGGTAATTCTAGCAGAATTAAAATGCAGGAATGAGAATTTAGCCAAGGTTGAAAATTTTCATGATTTTATTCTTTATTTTACTAAAAATATTCCGCCTCATTTTAATAAGAAAAATGTGAAATTACTGCGTTCAGTGCATTTTGGCCGTTGCGACACTACCACGATAACTTTATTTTGATTCCGAGCAACCTAACGTTACTGTTAAATCGTTGATTGAGGCCTGGTCCGTAAAATTGTTAGCTTGGGAGTTTACTCTCCTGCCCACGGTCTAAAGCAGATTAACCGGGGGTTATAATTACCGCAGGTAAAAATGGATTCAATGAACGAGGAATGCGAGGCAAGGGATAATAATAGGACCGTAATGGCCGAAGGGGAGGGGCTTTTCTTAATACTCTGTCTAAGACCTTTCAAATGATATATGCCACAAGATTATATTGGAATAATAAAAATGTATTTATTCACCCATTTTCAATTCAGAGAATTAATGAAATGTTACCAGTGCCTGAACGGGGTTAGGTACCCCTACCTGCCATAGGAAATCACCTAATACTACAATATTATTTTTAATTATATTCAGATACTCGTCTAGTATATCATTTGATAGGTCTTGGATCAAGCATCATGGCGAGGTCATATAATTATGTGATATATTGTTCGAAAGGAATGAGAAAAAGCAGCATGTATTAAGCATTCCTGATTTACATTTTAATAGCAAATTTTTTGTCCATTTCAATTCAATTATTTTATATAGTTCACAAATCCGCCTTTTTGACACTGGTAGGCAATTATTAATTTATTGTAGAATACACAATTATCATATATCATTGGAGAGGGACTATTTTTCTGTCACAAATTTAGCTGAAGCCCTTTTCTACTAAACTTTATGGTTGTGACTTTTATTTGGAAAAAGTAACTTTTGAAATCAGTGAGTTAGTGCATAAGTCTATCGTTTTGGCGCTGGTGGTAGCAACCAGATCGAGCGATCGATTAATCGTATCAATTTTCCATCATTCATAAAGTCGATTTAAGTTAACTCTACGTCACTAGAGCCAAAAATTTTCTTTCTTTGCAAAATCGATGATACTCTTTTATTGAAAGCGTATTTTCCTCTGTCTTTTAGCAACCAACATTTTTTTTTTATCTCTGCAATCTGTTCTGAGGCCGAAGCACCCCCAACTCTTTCGCGATTTGTTTTTCCCGTCCTACCTTACGCAGTTATGCCAAATGGAAGACGTACGGCTATAGGTCCCATTCACGTTACCATTTGCGCGTTACATAACTCCATGAGTTGGCCCATGAGATTTGTATGCCGATGGAGGTTCGTTGTTGCGTTCCTTTTTATCACAGATCGAAATCTATTGATGACAATTGCCTTTTGCATCCTCCCCCTATCGGGATTCGAACCCGGTAACTCCCGATCCAAACGCCAAAGATTTAACCATACTGTGTCATTTGTTCGGTCAACCAATTTTCTTACTAGAATTTTGTTATGTTCCCAAATTTACATCGATTTTTCTGATTTTATCAATTTTTAAACCGAAGTTCTGATTACGGAGAAGTCTGTCCCTTGCACTTAATGCAATATTCCCCTAAAATATTCCGCTAAATAATTCATGAACTCTTGATTCTTTAGGCTATTAAATGTGTCTCCTATTAAATGATCTTAGGCTGCGTACAGTCGGGTATATCAATTCCTACGGTAAAAATCGATTTTAGAACACATTTTTCGATCAGTTTTGCCATATGATTTTTGAAAAATAATTGAATTTTCCTAAAAATTTGCTTAAAATTGATTTTTATCCGACTATTGGTACGCAGCCTTTGAATCCATATTCTAATTAGAATTAGGGCAATACGATCAATATCGATGAATTCTTAGGCTGTATTGACACACTTCAGGAGAAGTCAATTTTTAGTAGATTTTTCGGTAAATTTAATTATTTTTCGAAAATCATATGGCAAACTGTTCGAAAATTCTGTCCTAAAATCGGTTTTTACTGTAGTAAACGATTTACCTTAAGTTTGGCACACAGCCTAAGTCTGCTGGCCAATAGTCCGGTAAAAGACAATTTTAAGTAAATTTTTCAGTAAATTCGATGTGTACTAAATCCGATGTGTACCATAGTAGATGATTTACCCGACTATTAGACCGCTCCCTTCGGGCAGACTCGGGCCGCCGCCCTCTTGGAAAGCAACACTTAAGCTGTGTGCCACACAGTTTTAACTTAAATTAAAAATCCAAATCTTTTACTACGTTAAAAACTGATTTTAGGACAGATGTTTCGATCAGTGCGCCATAGAGTTTTTGTAAAACAATCGAATTTACCGAAAAATTACGTAAAATTGACCTTTATCGGAAGTTGAGCACACAGCCTTAGGCTGCGTACCAGTCCAAGGGTAAATCGTTTACTACGGTAAAAATCGATTTTATTACAGATTTTTCGATCAGTTTACCATATAGTTTTTCAAAAGTATTGAATTTACCGAAAAATTTACTTAAACTTTACTTTTACTCTTGGATTGGTACGCAGCCATAGTAGTACATTTTACATTACGTTTGAATTACCTGGTTGAACATTCCTGCTGCCAGTAGGTAGCTAAATTAAATTTTCCATGTCAATTATAAATTTGAATATGTAAAGCGTCGATCGTTTTAACGTACATATATGATCATGCGACCGCATCAACTCAATTTTCTATTGTTATCATATGGACTTGTCAACTTGTCAATTGACTGTAATAACGAAGTATTTTATTCAATTATTTGCATATTATCTTCTTACATAGCGTCTTATTCATTCCTTTTTTGTGTGTACATATATCATCTAATATTCTTGATACTTCGTCATGATCACAATGCCAGGTACTCGCATATATTATATGCATTGAATACGTACAAACACATCATTGATATGCCATCGTCATCCGTACGTTTTGCATTCTTCTTAAATAAACGTCTTGAATCCATTATGAATTATTTTATGCGTGTGTGTGTGTGCGTGAGTATATAAACAGTAGCAAGAATACGCGTAACAAATATTGCCGGTGTATTAATTTAGTGTACAGCTGATCGAGTTTAAAAAAATATTTCTGGTGTTTAGGAGGAAATGTCAATCACGTCAACGCTGTCATTTTGTATAGATACCATCGCACGCGCTTACAACGTACATTCTCAAATTTTAACAAAACAAAACTAAAATCGTGATTTGAATATTTCGAGCATAATTGATGCTTGGCACGAAATCTAATCAAAACCAATTTTATAGTTTTTTTGCAATTTATATCGTAATTATATTGTCTTTACCTACCTGTTCATTATGTATTTAAGTTTTGTTTTACCAATTAATGCCATTGCTGAATAGTTTGTGTTTACCTAAACTTTTAATAGGCAGTCACATAATGGTAATATTTTGAAATCGTTGCCTAAATCGTATTTCGAAAAACGGTGGCGCAAACAAAAATAATAATTAGCATTAATTGGTTTAATTTCCAACCTGCACAATACTCGTCTGGTATATAAATTAATTTTCTCTTAAATACGCCAGTCATCTTAATGATGTTAAATGCAAATTTGATGAGATGGATTTATAATAATTAGAAGATGAGCTGAATACAATCATGCCTATATTGTGTACTTCTTATTCGAGTATAAGACAGATGAAATATTTTTTTTATGAAGCGCGTATAATAGATATTAAAATTACTTCAATTGCTTTAGTTACACAATAGGCGTGATTGTATCGACATAAGGTAGTTGGGTATGATTATAATTAAGCCTCATTAAGCTAATCTGTAATTGATTTAATCAAAGAACAAGGCAAATAGATCGATGGGTTCAATAAAATTAGGAACAGATTTAAGAACAATAACGAAATTAGAGTCATCAGGTAACGTGGGATTATTGATGATTTGATTTCATCAAATTTCTAATATTGATTAACCCTTCCTACACTATGAAAATTGTGACAAATGTATTCAGGTTGAGGAGCAAATTGTGAACGCGTTGTGGACCTTCCCTGATTAGCGAGTTGGTAGTCCGAATATTTTCAATAAGAACAATTTAGCTTAACGCTATAAATTAAGGGAATGAAATTTTAAGTAATCTCGACTGATATGGAATAAGGGCGTAAATATTTGGCTTATGTCAAGTTAAGCCCTTATTCCATATGCCTCGAGTGTTGACTCATAAGGAATAAGGTCTTAACTCGACATAAGCGAAATATGAAATTTTGATAAAAATATTATTAGAATCTCAAATTTCGCTTATGTCGAGTTAAGCTCTTATTTCATATGAGTCGAGAAAAAAACAAAAAAACAAATAACAATATGGTTAGGCACTACAAATTAGGCAATGACTTCACTGGGGATACAACCATTTAACTAAACTTTTAATCCACGAGACGAGGATTTTTATAGGAGAAGAATATAAGTACAAGATAAAACCATGTCCCGCCACCACCGATTCGACACTCGAGGAACTTTTTATCGAACTTACGAGAAAATAAGATTATGGAAAGTGTTCGGACAGTCTTGTGGATCTTTGACGGCCATACATAATTCTAGAGATGACCACGCACATCTGGTTATACCGCGTATTTCGGTATTACTTTAGAGACATTTTATAGATATACGATATTTCGAAGCCACACTCAGCGAAATTTTTACTGAATTTACGACTAAAAAAAATTCTAGAGAACAACATACCTCCCTCATCTGCGATGTATCGGTGTGACTTTTGGGGTATTGTTCATCGATACACGGGTCTGCAAAAAAGAAAGAAGATCAAATATTAGCCCAAAAATCCTACCAGAATACAAACCAGCAACAGTGAAAAGCGTTCTTGAAGACTACGCAATTCACAAATGAGTTGGACATTATGGGCACCTGAATTTAAATGAGGGTGATGCTTGGGTGACGATGAACCATACGTTTGGAGAAGTGTATAGACTTAAAAGGACACTACGAGTATGTATAGGTCAATAAAAATAAATTTGAAGAAAAAATGTCTTGTATCGGACAATTAGCTCGGACAATTTTCAGGCAGCCATCGCAAGCCAGATTCTTTACTAATTTCATGACAATCGAACCAATTCCAATTAGTTTAGTGTAGCAACCAAGATGTATTGCTGATGCAAGATGAAAATATTTCATTTACAACAGTAATTAAACATTAAATAATTACCACAAATAAAAATCCGGTCAAAACAAAGCTTACAGGTATCCACTACATTACAAAATAATGTGACCAAACAAATATAAGAATTATTGGACCCAATCATTTACAGAATTTTAAAAGCTCGCACTCACCTCCAATCTGGGTGGTGCTGAAAAAGCAGTCTATCGAAAAAACCATAAATATTAAACTCCCTCCCTACTAGAGAATATACTTGGCAGCCTAGGGAAACCTAAATATTTTGCAACTTTAGACCTAAAATTAGTATTCCACCAAATCCCGATGGGCAAGGGCCACTTTGAATTTAATTGAATGCTCGCCGGTATAAAAAACGGTCCAACACTTTTCAAAAGGTTATGGATCATGTGTTAATGGTGGGTAACTGGTGGGAGGCAAAACCTTATTGATAACCTTTGTCATATTTTAAGACATCTTACACTGAAAAAATAGTGGTGTAAATATAACGAATATATTCATCAATTCAGCAAAATTTTCATTATTTTTTGTCCGACGAAATCGTTCATTATATTTATTAGAGAAATTTGTGTTTAACACGTTTACTGCCATGTGACCCACCCGTAGGTCACACGTCACCTACAACATCATGCCGCGTGCACCACCGGTGGGTCACGGGCATATTCGATTATATATTGAAGTATGTTATTGGCGTTCAAATGAAACCCATTTTTCTCTGAGGTGGCACTATAGTAAAAGAATTTTCTTCAATTTCCAGTAAAAAAAAGTTCAATGTTTCAAAGCGTTTATTTCTAAAAGCGCATAATGTCTTGTTGCAAAAATTCAATAACATCTTACAAATAAAAAAGTAAAAAATATAATAATAATGTCAAATTTAATTCATTGAAGGACATTAAAATGATCAAAATGATAAAATGATAAAAATTAATGAATTTTATTGAAACAATTTAAACATAAAGCTTGATTACCCTCACAATGGCTGCAATATGTTGAGACTTTTTTAGCTTTTTTTGCGGCTTCATTTCTTCCGTCATTTTTTTTCATTTCGTTATAGCAACTGGAACAGCGTTTTCTGGTTTTTCTATTGGTGTTATCTCTAGTTTCATATTCCTTCATGATATGCTGTTTATTTGAGGAACCAATTAACTCCAGTTGCAAACCGCGCTTTCACAAATCGACTTTCGAAAATCCAGAATGTGAGCATTTGGTTTGAATTCCTTGTAAATGACCAAGTCATTTACCACAGATGTACTCAATAGGTATTCAAACGCGATTTTGTGGTACCATCGAATTGTTTTTCGAAGTGGGGTAAAATAACAGGACATCTGATCAGATACATCAATTCCCTGCTTTGCAATGTTGTATTCCATTATTATTCGCAGTTTCTTTATGTCTCTGTTATTACGATCTTTTTTCCAATCGATACCACATCTAAATTGTGTTTGGTGCTAAGCATGAGAACGTCACGCTTATCCTTCCACTTTGCTACTACCACACGAGTGTTTTCACGTCCAATGATATCGTTTTTCTGCAGTTTGGCCATTGTTACATCTTTGGGATTGCCTGCTCTGTTTTTACGCAGCGTTCCTATGAGATGCGTTTGACGGTCAGTAAATAATCTGGCCAGTGAGGTAGACGTGTAATAGTTATCAGTCGCTACGGTTCTTCCCTTATTCAAGTACTGATCAGCCAGATCTAATACAATTTGTGTGCTATGTGATGTGATTGAAGTGCGTCTACCTCTTTGAGTTGAATGGTCATTATTTCCAGCATAAATTGAACTAGTATTAGTGTAACCTTTAGGATCACATAGCTTGTAAACTTTTACACCGTATTTATGTGATTTTCCTGGATTGTATTGGCGAAATTGAAGTCGCCCGCGCCAAGGTATCATGGATTCATCTACAGCCAAAAATTCACCGGGGATTTTAGCGTTTACGAAATTGTTTTCTAATAGTTCTAGTAAACCGCTAACTTTTCCTAAACGATTTTGAGCGATGGTGGTGTTGTCAGCAAAATGAATAAATTTTAGAATCATCTGGAATCTGTTGCGCGACATAATTTTGGGAACAAACTTATTTTTGTAAAAATTATCATTGCTCCAGTATAATGCAATTGATGGATATTTTACAATTCCTATGTATAATACAACACCTAAAAATTTTTTTATTTCTGGTACAGTCGTGTTGACCCATGCCTTTATGCGCGATCCGCGGGTTATAGTTTTGTTTGCTAGATATTGGTTGGCATTCAAATTTGTCTGGTAAACTATTAGATCATAAACATCGTTAGTTACCATTATATCAAATAGATCAATTGGACGTATTGTTGCAATGTTCAAATGGCTTATGCCAGGAGTTGCTGGATGATCCATAAAGGAAAATTTGTTCAGAGAATTTCCAGTGATAGTTCTCCAAACATTTGTTGATGGCCCAGTTGTGGTGGTAGCCACATCGTCAGATTCTGCTTCCGAGGACACAAAATCCCCCACTGTAGTCGTGGATTCACTAGACTCATCTCCGCATGGCACATACTCATCTGAATCTGATCCTTCAAAATCCGAAATCTCATTTTCGGACTCCATGTCTTGCTGTGGATTGCCATAAAATGAATTTGGTGGTATGAAAAAGTTATTGTTGGCCATTATCACAAAACGAACACTAACACTTTTTTACACTTGAACTATAAATTTTATATCGATAGGTTCACAATTACTAACCAGTTCAATTCACACTTACAAGTCACAAATTCTTTATTATTGGATTTTATATCACTCACAAAAAAGCAAAAACGTTATATTATGTAATTATATTTTATAATATTATTTATTTTATTATTATTATAATTGTAATAATTATTTTTATATCAACCTGTTTCATTCCTTTCTACTCTCGTACTGAAAAAATGGGAATTCCCGTAAAACATATTCTATATAAAGGTAGAATATGTTTTACGGGAATTCCCATTTTTATATATTTATAATATTTTTTCATGTGGTAAACGTGTGTTCATGTGGTAATATTTTTTCATGTGGTAAAAGACGAATCCAAACGAATAAAATTAATGTGACCACTGGTGGGTCACATGGCACCATATAGAAATACACATTTTCTAAGTGCCATGTGAACCTCCGGTAGTCACACTCCAAAAACACATAAAAAATACAGAAAACGAATAAATAGGAAATCAATTCATTGTAATAACATGAAAAGATCCCGATAAAAGGTAATTCCCATTTTTGCATTTTTGTAAAAATTTATTTTTCATATGGTGGCAGTAAACGTGTTAATATAACGACTGAAAATTAGTGATTTTTTTGGGGTTACCAATGTAAGCTTACATTATGTTAAATATCAAAATTACCTAATTGCATTGCGAACGTAAATTATTCTTTAAATAAAAGTAAATACTTCGTTTATTTAACGAAACTTTTTCGTTAATACTTTTATTATAATAACAAAATATTTACTTTAATTTTATGAATTACTTACATTTATTCAACACACTTTTAATAAATACCTAAATGAATTATAGTATATACACAACGATACGCTTACATTATTCTAATGAAAAGAAAATAATTACTTTAATGAATAGGTTTGTTGTATTTAATACATAATTTCACGTAAATAAGAAAAACATTTAATTTTACTTTATTTATTTTCTTTTATTTGTTTGTCTTTTATTTGTTTGTTTCGATTTTGGTTGGTCACCCTGCTTGTAACATAATGGCCCGATATTCTGAACAAATATACGGAATAAACAAATGTTTTTTTAAAAACTAAACTTCGAAAACTTCTGGATAAACAAATGCTTCATATTACTTGTGACTTTAAAGAAACAAAATAAAAAGTGGAGAAAAATATTTATTAAAAAATATTTACCATTCGATAACCGAGTGGTGTTTTATACTGCGGCTACGTTCATGTATCTCAACAACAGATAAATACTTTAGAGTTGTTAGTCTGTAAGCTACACAAGACTGCCAAACGTGATCTAATTGTTCTGCACTTAGGTTATCAAACGTTAAAGCTCTAATTGCGTTTTCTCGATCAGCATCAGCTGTAATTATAATCAAGAAAATCGTTTAACTAAACCTCGTATATACAATATTCAAATTTACAATATCTCGCTGCACGAAATATTTCTACAAAAAATTTATTAATAGAAGTATAACAATCTTCTTTACTCCAATCGCTACACCACGACGCCACTATGGTTTTATATCACCATACAATAATTCTCATTAAAATAATATAAATTAATCACTACCCACTGTACTTCTGCTTACTTGTTTATGCAATCACTGCTCAAAATATCGAATGGTTTACCTATTAAACAAAGATGAGCAACCAATTGAAGCCATGGTCAGAGGGCTAACCCAGAAAGGACTCAAAATCTTAAATATTGTGAACATACTAAAGAAAATGGAACAACCAAAAATGGTCTCACCCTTTTCAAGCTAATAGAGCATTGATAGGGTATATAGAATCAAAGCAATCCGTAATATGGCAACCCAGATATGCGTGACTTTGCTGCAACAAAAGTAAGAACGAACCAGTGAAAAGAATACAATGAGGTAATCATCACCCAACAAATTACAGAAGCTGCACGAGTTAGCCAAAGAGATCTAAAAAATGAAAGACAACACAGAAATAAAACAAGTAACCATTCTCAACCGAGCATGCAATTCTACCCAAAAACAAATCTCTCAAAAAAACACCAAGGTAATAGAAAACACAACGTAGGCACAAGCAGATCGAAAATATCTCGACAGCGCCGAGTCGGAAAGTCATGTCCCGCAAGAAAAATTTCAGAAGCTAAACACTATCAATTCAAATCTGGCTCCGCTACTGAAAAAATAAGAACAGAGTCTAGCAACATTGGAAAATACTTCGATGAGCCAAGATAAAAAAAATTATTGATGCGACAAGTAAAACTCAGGTAGTCATTGACTACTTTAATTGTAGTGGATACAAACTTAACAAGAAATAATAATGACATACTATGTAAGAAATTAATGAAATGGCCTTGCGCTACACAGTTTAGAATTGGAAGAATTTTAAACACCAAAAAATATTGATTTACACCTAATCTCAGACAGTCATTTTACCAGAACCTCGTATGCCAAAATAAGTGGATACCAGTGCCAACAGAAAGAGCTAGAAGCGGGTATTAAGGATAATATTAAATACCACCAAGAATTAAAAATAGAGGAGGAAGCTATGCAAGTAGCTACTGTATCTATTGAAACCCATAGTAACAAGAGCCATGATATATCAACAATATTCTGTCCACCCAGACATAATCCCAACTAAAAACTACATCAAACTTCTTAAATCGCTTAGTACTAATTTTATTATTGGAGGCGACTTTAACGCGAAAACCATATTCTGGGGATGAAATAGAACTACTCCGAAAGGAAACGAATTATTTGAAGCAGACATAACATTAAAAGATGAGTTTAGAAAGCCAATCTACTGGCCAAATAAAATTCCTGGCCTTCTGGATTTCTATATATATCAAGAGATATCTCCGAAAATTAAAGATAGCTAGTTCAAGAATTTTGATTGGTAAATCAGACAGGAATTAGAAAATAAAATAAAGCAAGTGGAAGCTCGCTTTGAAATACACATCTCGCAAATCATTGGAGATGGCCAGCTAAATAAAACGTTTTCAACAGAACCAGTTGCTGGAATCTCATGGAGTATTGTAAAACCTACGACATTCGGTGGCGAGATCTTATTTGAGAAATTTATAGTCCAGTGTGCAGTTCAACGCACTCATTTTGTCTTTCCGTGAGAAAGATGTCTTGCAAACGTATCCGCAACAGAAAGTTGCTACTAAAGATGACCATTTGAAATTCGAACCAATACTAAAGGTACAACTGTATGAATGAATTATTGGCGTTGGTTCTATAATATGAAGCAGCCAGAGTTAGTTTAGCCACTGACTCAATAAAGTTACGCGTGCTAGATTCAGAAGATATCACGTAAATAAAGGCTAGATTTTCGAGTTAACGAAAAAAACGATCGTGTTCCCTCTCGATGTTTCCGATGTCAACAACCCGATTGTAAGCAATTACACCAATTTGAGGGGCGTAAGTTTTAGGAAGGGGTAAAAGGGATAAAATCCCACAAGAACACCATTAAAATCACGCAACTAGGGGTGAATTACCAAGTTGCTGTAAATGGTTTATTGGCACTGCGTGAATACACTTTTACACTGGATACCGGAGTTTCGCCCACATTGATGCTACTGTCCGTTATAAATTACTAAAAGCAACTGGTGGATCTGCTATAGTCAAAGTAGAGTGTATCCTCTCAATAAGGTTCCGTGAAATGCGGTTCAAGCATCGGTTTATCGCAGCTAGAAAAACTGATGAATGTATGATCGGACTTTATGTTATGGAGAGGGTTTGTATGTAGAATCGTAATTGTAGGAACTGTATCAGACTCATTTGATAGTAATTGTGCTGTATGTTGTGGGGTATTTTATCACTGTTTTATTGTAAGTGATTCAGAAATACCATTCAAGTTAATGTTACTCGAAGTTGTCTCGAAAATATTTAGATTGAGTTTGGATAAATTTCACACGCATCATAATATCCGGAAAAAATACTTGACATAGTTCTAAAGATGATGCGTGGGCATTAAAAATATATAAATTTGCAGATCGTTTATTGCATCAAAATTTCGTATAAATGTGCGATATTAAAAATAAATTACAGATTTGTCAGGCAGTTCAACAACAAAATTAACGACACCAAATAATTCAAAAGCTACGTACACAAATAAATTTTTTAAGAAAATTGTAGTCTATATATCAATTGTCTGCATCTGCGAAGCGACGTGTTTATATTCCAATTAAATTTAAAAAGGAATAAAAATCAATGCATCATCTGCAGAAATGTCATTTCCTCTGTAATATATGAACGATATAAAATAAATAAAAAATTTCGTTTACAAGCGTAAATTCGTTGTCATTGATTTATCGAAAAAGTAAAATACTTTCAATAATTCCCCATCAAACACGAAACGACATCATCATAATGCTACAAACTAACAAAAAAATTGTTTTTCTACAAGGAATTTATAATCTCACCATTAAAATCGCGCTTGGCCTCTTTTAATTTTATTATTAGCACTGTGTGTGACGGCGCCATGCTTAAGAGCACAAAACGCAAAAATAGGAACACAACACACAAAATGGTAATAAAAAAAAATTCATCATAAAATTTAAAACAACAACAAGCGTATGGATAAAACCAATATGGATTCGACGAATTTTATCCACATTTTCAATCACACAACGGAAAAAGAACAACAAAAGTGGTTGGAAAATTGATAAGCGCCAGGCTGCGGGAAAATATTTGCGAGATACAAAGCATTCTACATCGAGATATGTGTGCACATAAAAAATTGTTTTGAATGATTTATTTATGACAACGAGATGGATCTGTGGTTAATATTAGATAGACATAAAAAAAATTATACAGAACCGAATCTGGGTCGTTACTAGTGCAATATTACATGGGTCTCATAAATAAATATCAAACCTAGTTCTTCCCCGCTATCAACATATGCATAATGGTTTGCAAAAGAGACCGTTTCTAAGTTTAGAGTAAAATAAGTTCTTGTTGAAAATGAAGTAAATATACAAGATAAATTTTGGTCAGCACCAAAAACCTTGATTTTCACCTGCTGCAGTAAAATACGAGTAGCTTCACATACAAGCCAAGTTCAATTAGGCGAAAATATTTGTTAACCATCCCCTATTTCCATCACCAGGAAAAATTTCCCAAATTAAATAACTTTTCCAAAAGTTTTTGTAACTTTATTTATTTGTTGGTGTTTTATCTGAAGACACAGGATATTACAAAAAAATAGCTCACAACTTGTATAACAACAACGATTACGACAAAAAACAGTTTAAAGAAAAGTTATCTACCTCATTTACTGAACAGAAGATAAATTTTCTGTGTAACAGAACTAGAAGAGATATAGAAAATTAGGATAGAAAAATTATCCAATATAGGAAACGAATGTGTAAAATTCAAGGTTATTCTTTTCAATTCCGATAAATTTTTAATTCGTCATGCGTAATTTTGAAAAATAATATTTTCCGTCCAATGATCCGTTTCACCATAATTTCATTACCTGTGTACTTTATATACAATACAATCGCCGTAAATGCAAGCTCATCTAAAATGTAAATCAAAATAGCACAACAAGTACATAAAAAATGACTTAGGAATAACGAAACAAATCCATCATTATAATAAGAAATCTCCCATGTACCGCGGTGTACAACTGTACAAGTTTTCTTGTAATTTTTTCTCCACATATTACATATCGATTTGATTGAATGAATTTTATGATAATGAAGAAATAAAATAAAATAATTTAAAATGATAAATCTGTTAACCTATTCGGGACCAAATCATACTGCCTAAGATTTTTATTCTAGAAACAATGAACGGAAAATCGTTAACGGTACAGCTAAAACGATCAAAAACTATATTGTTAGTTGTCAATCGGGTACCGATTTATAATTTACCATTTCTTATCGCACAAACGACATGTTGTCGCAATGTCAATCGATAATATCAAAATTTCAATGACGATCAAGTTTTGTGATGTGATCAGAAATGTTTAAACTGCGCGGAGAAAATTGGTACATCTAATTATCATAAGTACTCGTATAACATATTTCGTACTGTGTACGGTTAGTTTTATGATTCATACAGACAAACCTGTTCAGTTTCGACGGTGTCGGTTTATATTGTCGTGATGTAGAGAAATTTTTGAGTTTTATTTCTTTTAGATTAGATTCACGTACAGTGCAGTTCACGTGATGAGACGCACTTCCAATTTTACTTTTAAATGTAAATTTTACTCTAATTTCTTGCGGAACCAAGAGAATGTTTTTTTTTGAAGCCCTACCAACTGTTCTGGGGCCGAAGCACTCCCTACTCTTTTGCGGTTCATTTTCCCATCCTACTTTACACTGCCAAATCCAAAAGACTTACGGCTATAGGACCGATTGGAGATACCATTTGCGCATTCGGTATTGGTCGTAGTTGTGTTCCTTTTTAATGTTTTTTTTTCGGTTCGCTTTATTAGACCCAACTTAGAATTATAATGCAAAAACAGTCATTTCACGGAGAGAAATATGTTTGTATAAATTATTCCAAACTTAAGAATAAAATGTAGTTTAGCAGTTCGGTTTAATTTATTCCATTTTATGATTAATTAATACTTTACTTTTTAATATTATTCCTTTCATGAATAAATACAACTTCAGAAATTTTATAATTTGAAACTATTAATTAATCCTTAAAAGAATAAAAAGTAAAATGTAAAGTTAGTGGAATCTGCAAGATATTGAGAAGCATCAACCAACTATATATGTATTCCTATAAAGCATAAATTAAACAGAGCTTAAGAAGATATTTTTCTGATTGTAGTTATATACCATACACTCACAAAAGTATTCGTTTTTTAAATCTTATAAAATAAACTTCCAAACGGGATTTATATAGACATACATCCAAGGCATCTCCCCCTAAGTAATTTATCGGAATTGGAATAGTTCAATTCTAAAAGATTACAATATGCAACACATTTAAATTTAATTAAGATCAATGTAATGCAGAATTATTCTTATTATGAATAATCAGCAGTACCAAGGACTATATTATTCCTATTTCAGTAGAAACATAATTATTCCTATAAGGAGTAGATCAAAGAATATATAGAGAATATGGTTCTGATTAAGAATAAACAACAACATCCGCATTACATCAAAAACCAAATTTATTCTTATAAAGAACAAACTAAGCAGTGGTTAGGAAGATATTATTCTCATTGCACTTACGTAACTTACAATCACTTTTAGGTAAAACCATATCAACTATACTTTAAAATGAAAATTAAATGTCAAAGAGATCTTCACATAATGTAGCTCATTAGACTTCGTAATTTGGTATATTAAATTACTATATAATTTTACATTACATTATCGTATGTTTAATTTTAATAAGTACAAATAAAATACAATGTTATTCTTATTACGAATATATTAGCGTGCTAAGGAATATATTATTCCTATTTCAGCAAAAACAAGAATTATTCCTACTTGGAATAGATGAAAAATTACATAGACCATATTATTCTGATTAAGAATAAACAACAAATTTCATTTTTCCTATTAAGAATAAATTAAACAGTGCTTAGGATGATAATATTTCGATTAAGAATAAACGCATAAAGTTATTCCTATTGGGAATATGTTAAACACAAACAGTAAGTTATAACCAATAATAATTATAAATTAAATTGTTGATCAGTATTCAGTCGACATTTAGATTTTCAATTGCAGATACGTGTAGTATAGTGAAATCGTAAAAATTTAAACAGTGTCATAAAAGATAAATAGTGGTAAAAAAGTACATACATAGTTTTAAACTTAAAATTCCTTTTATATTGGAGAGTTTTGTAACTACTTGTTAATACTAATTATATATATATATATATATATATATATATATATATATATATACTAAATTTAGTAATTGGTTTCTTCTAATGTTTTCTATTTAATATATAAGTTTTTACTAGACATACAGCGGTTTAATACAGTTAATTTGGTGATTGTTTCAACATTTTTGGAAAAAATTGCTACAGGTAGTTTATTAAACCGCAATTTGTTTTAGCTTACTGTATTATAATTACCAAAATCTTCATAAATAGAAGTCGTGATAGCATAACGTATGATATAAAACCCTTTTGAAAGTTAAAATGTTGTGAATATTAATTAGCTACTCAAAAGTGTTTGGTGCAGAAACAAAACAAAAAACTATAATTAACCGTGCACAAATGTGTATACAAAAAATAACAAGTTGTAGTGTCTTCTTAACGGACTTTAGTTAAATCAGATTTTTTTTAACACAGCTTTATATAATATAATAATTGTTTGTTTTTGTTAACATATTAATTATTTTATTATTATTTTAGTTATAGTGTTATTTTTTGGACGAAAACGATTTAATTGTTATGCACAAATGTGTACGTTGGTCCAAAAATAGAAACAAAAATAAATTTTTGCCATGATGCTTTTTTCGTACACGCACAATTGTGGGCTGGAAAAGGGATATGTCATTTAAAGTTTGCGGATCTAGCTATTTATGAAGATTTTGCATTTACACATCAACGTTTTAATTTTTTTAACTTTGTTTTGGTTATTGAACAATTGTTCTTGAAGTGTAAATGGTAATATGTATATATATTTTATGATTATTTTTTATTTTATTTTTAACTTCCATAGTGAAATTGTACTATTAGAGAACGAATTTTAATATAGATGTTAATTCTTCCATAAATATTTCTTTTTATAATATTCTATTAATTTAAATCTTTTTCGTATTAAAACGCAATAAAAAACGTATTTTTTTTTAATTTTAATTAGATTGTAGATCAATTGATTTGGAGAACTTACAAATAAAAAATTTTTTTTAGAAGAACTTTCATTTGATGAGAAGGAAACCTACAATCTGCTTTTACGTTCAAAAATGGAAGGATATTTTATTCTTTTGAAAGGTAAATTATTTTATAAACAGTACTCTTGTATTTTTAAAAAACTTTGTTTCTTTTTTAACAGAAAGTGGGATTACCTTAAATAACTTAAAATATTTGACCGAGAAAGATGTAAATGATTTATTTGGAAAATTCATTGGTGTACGAGCACAATTCCGCGCTTTATTAAACAATTATAGGAAAATGAATGTATGTAAATAGATTTGTTTAAAACAATTTTTCATATACAGTGGCACTATTCTGGCTTTTCATACGAAAAGGGTATTCAAAGAAATATTTACATTGGGCAGTTTCAGAACACTTAAACAGTTGGGAACATGCTCAGTTCAACGATAAGAAAATTGTTAGTATGTACTAAGACATTTTCAAATCAAATTGGCGATGATTTGATAGGAGGGGATTGTTTTTACAAAAAGACTTGGGCATTTAGTACGAGTTTATACTTTTTCCCCAGAGAAATGTGCAGCAGAATAATATTGATTTATTTTGAAGGAGAAATTTGTTAACAAAATGACTTGCTTTGATTGGCCATTTCCGTTTTTCGTGCTAGACATTTCTCTGCGGCAAAAAATAAAAAAACTCGCGCTTAGGTGTCCCATGCTGCATATTTGAAAATCGTATAAACTCGTCCTGAAAGTGCCCATTGCATTTTTATCTGAATTAGGCCCTATGGAAATCAGTTTGGTACATCTATGTATGTTCAAAATATATAAATGGGAAACTTTTGTTCCCAAAATTTTTGTTTTGAAAAAAAAATACTTCATATAATTTTGATTCGAGAATATTTTCAACAAATTAATTTAATTGAAAACAAGAATAGTGCTATTTGTCAAACACGATTTAACGAGTCAAATTGCAAATTACATGTACCGTAAGGTAAATTGGGTTAGTTCAGTTAGTAATTATATTTTCTTCGGTGCTTGGTTAGGAACTTCCACCATTATGTTCCACATGCTGTTGCTAGAACCATATTGTTGATACTAATTTTCGAGAAAATATTGCCACTAGCGTTAGTACCAGTTCTGCTTCTACTCACGGAAGCTATATTTTTGTAAGTACAATTGTAAATACTAATTTAAATAATTGATTAATAATTTTATAAATTCCAACTTATAGGATATGGGAGTACTTTTACCTCTAAAATTGGAAAAACAATTTAGAAAACTTTGAAAAAAAAACAAAAAATTTACTGCCGAAGAAAGGGAATTTTTGGCTTCTTCTATAGTAAAAGCTCATTTGGAAAATAACACGTCCATGACCTTAGTAATTTTGGATAAAATAGCGGATAAAAATTGTACAACTTTTAAAGGAGAATCCAAAGTAATTTGTATTTATATACCAAATACCGAGCTATACCAGCAAACTATATACCAAATACAGAGCTTTATCGAAGGCCTTTAAAAAACGGTATATTTACTGACACAATAAGGAATAAATCAAAACCACCAAGTAACTGAAAATTACAAGATTTTATCATTAATTGACATGTAAAAGTTATAACACTAATTTTTTTTTAATATTTATATAGGTGAACATTTGAATGAATTTGACACATCGTCAGGGAATAGCAACGAACTATTTAAGGACGATAATGACTGGATGGATTGCCACACAACTCCATTGGCTACAATAGAACATAAGTGAAAAAGCACATTTCTTATAAGGGCCACGGAAATTGAAAAATTTCTGATTCCCTGAACGAAATATTGGATAAATGGCCACATGATAAAAATTAAAAATAAAAATTTACACTTTTCCGCTAGAGAAACATATTCATTTTTGCATCATTTTTGTCTTCTTGTCGGGGAATATGTAAAGATACCTCCACTGATTTGGAAATTATTTGTTTAAGAGAAATAACCAAAGACCATCAGTGGACCATCGGTGTATTTAAATTGCTTTAAAGTTTTACACTTAAGACCTAAACATCATTTTATTACGCAATATCCTTCCATAATAAAGCAAATGTTAACAGAATATTTAAGAAGTCATTTTGGCAAACATTTTCAAATTTATTTTGTTAAACAAGAAACTAAAATATAATTTGTATTACTAATTTAAAAATATTAAGTTTTGAAAAGCCGGTTGAAATTCTTTGATTTAAAAATAAAAGCTATTTTATGATAAGATATATATAAGAAAATTAAATAAAATATTATATAATTTAAAAAAAAAAAACTATAAAAAATAAAAAATACATCTTTAAATTAAAATTATGTGTGATTTTATTTATAATATTTAGAATAAAAATTCATTCTTTGTAATGATCCATTTAATCCTTATCATTGTAAATTTATTCCTAATTTTTTCATTTATCTATTAATTATAAAGATAAACTTATTCCTTATAATTGAATAGTTTATTCTTACTTTTTAAGCTTAATTATTCCTTATATGATCAATTTATTCTTTGTCATTGAATAGCCTATTCCTAGTATTTGATTCAACTATTCACTATAGTAAACAATTTATTCCTAAAATAAATTTAAATTATTCCGATTTGTGAATAAATTTTTCAAAAAAAAATATTTAATTATTCTTTTTAAGAACAAAACTAAAAGGAATTAATAATATTTTTTGTCTTTATTCGGAATAATATTAACTTTTGTTGCTAAGAATGTATTGATCCTAAATATGTGTTATTATTCTTTAGATAAGTTGGGTTAAATTGTGAACTTCATTTTGGAATATTAGATGCCTGGTAGGAATAATGTATTCTTCGATTTCTCTCCGTGTTATATTTTTATTTTAATATTTTTTTTATTAAGAAATTCTTTAAATCTACCCCCACTCTTTAAAATTATTTCAAAGATCCTACAACGAAATCTCTGCCCAGATAGCTTCAATTCCTGCAATCAGCTCTTCGTTGGATTCGTACTGTACAGCCCTTCATAAATCCAGTAGCACGATTACATTACGGGTCGTTTTGAAAAAGGGCCAAAACATTGAAGTTTGATCGAAAGTGTGGCAGCTACTATCGTGTAAAAGATGTATAGCTCGACTTCTTTTCATAGTTGAATGACCTCATTCATTTTCATATATATACCGTAATTATTTACAATTTAAATCCACTTAGCGATAAATTTCTTACTAACTCCAATATTCAAACGATAGTTACCAGGTGGCCCCATATATCCAACAATATTGTTGTTTTAAGAACTATATTCGTTTATTTATATTTAAATTTGCTTAGAAAATCTCATAGAATTAGGTATACCTTTCCAAAAATTGCCAAGAAAATATTTATGTTTGTGCGATAATTTGCAATAGTGGGAACATTTTCTCATCTCGTATTTTTAATTTAATTTTAATTCGAATATGATTATTTGTAATTATGTAACACAATGGGGTTAAAGAATTATGCGGCGGATAAGCCCGAAAGTGCTGATTCTTCCAATTTAATTAACGTTGATTATTTTTGCTGTAATTAAATCATGTGGTATAATGTAATTTTATATAATTGTATAGTTGTGAAAACTACACTTGCTGGTGTTCTATCATTATCGTTTGTAAACAGTTTTTTTGCGCAAAGTCTATACATACGACTTTTTATATGAAAACGGTAACCCAAACAAAAAATTCCCAACTATTTAATTTAATTTACGAAATTTTGTATAATTCGCACACATACGTAATCAAGATGTAAGATCAAACAAGTTAATTTGGCTAGCAAGTCTCTATATATGTGATTTGCTATATATAGCGCTATGAATGATATACATTGGATTTGGGGTTGGTATTGTCTTAACGCCGATTTCTACTAGACGCAATCAATTTATTTATTTAATTTTTGGTCGGGTAATATCACATGTGCGTCTGTCTAGATTTCAGCTGTATGAGCGTTTAGTAATTTGAGTATGTTTAGGACTGGTTATGGAAATCACATTACTTTATAACCAGGCAGCCGCTTATCAACGACCGTTTGCTTTTACCATAACATTCCTTTTATAGAGAATACTAATTGATCCCAAACATTTGTTTACATCGCATGCGTCTGCAATTATTTATCCTTAAAAAGAAATCACGCGCGCCAAATTACAATTTATGTTGTGAAAATCTCGCATCCCATTATAAGATACCCCATAGACAGGTTATACAAATTTTGTGTTTTGTTAAGTAAAACGCGACCAACAACTCGTCTAATCGATTTTTGTAACAACAACGAGAAAAACAAATCATCCATGCAAAGTGTTGTTGTGTTAAGTAAAAGCTCAATGGTAACATCTTAATTATAGCTATAATTTTCTTATGTTTATTGTGCCATTGCGCTTAGTTATGTATCATTGTGTGGTGCTGGTTCTATATAAGCCACGATATATCATACATAGCAAATTGTATTTATGCGTGTGACCTAAACTTCTGATTTCTTAATCAAATAAATAAATTTTAAGCGACTTTCTTGGAATTAAATACACTTTGATAAGTTACTTTGCGTGTTGCAATGCAACATTCGGACATTTGTATGTTGTGTGCGATATAAATTATATTTAATAAATTTATAATTTATTTATATTTAATTGATTTTTGATTATAGGGAGAAAGACGCGACCCAAGAAATGACTATATAGACGAGAATATATGACCAGCACACGTACAAAATGGCTTTAGGTGTTAATTTGAAGGTTTATTGTTTTAACCTTGGAGGTATCAAATTCAATTAAATAAACATCTTTTGTGTTTTCTTTATACATTTGATATCTACTGAATACCTTTAAGATAAATTTAGATGATCATAAACAAATTATGATTATTTTGTTTATTATATGTGATGTGCGTGCGGCATCCAAACCAGATGCGGCTAATTTAAAAATGATTGGTGTAGGTCAGTTAGTCAATATGATATTTTTAGATGAATTTTTATGATGATACGAGAAAATGTGAGCAAAATATTCGCGTCATTTGATTGACACCGCGCACTACGTATAGCTTGTCTGGGAGGTTAAAAATAAATTAGACTGTCGCGGTACACAAAATAATTCACAATTACAAATAGTTTCGCAAACGAATGACAAATTGCTTAAATGTCAACTTGCAGCTGAATATAGGCAGTTTTCGAAAATATTAAATTGATATTTGCCAGGTAAGTTGATTCACTAACCAGGGAATGTAGGTTTGTTTTCTTTGGCTCTCCCACGACCAGGTAACGAAAATACACAACATTTTAATTTGACTATAAAATTGTTGATTACGCCCTTTTAAAGCAAAATTCCAAAAATATGCAAAATGCGAGAGAGAATGAAAATGATTTAATTGCGAATAATACAAAAAATATTTATTAATTGTTGATTATCCGTCTCGTGTTGTTGCTCGATCGGAGGTAAGAATAAACTTGACAGTGGCATAAAGGTGCTATTCGATGTTGGTGTTTTATCGATGATCCTGCTTAGTAACCATTTCGAAGTTGGTAAGCTGAGCACTTACTGTTCGATGGTCCACTATTTTTGCAAGCGAAACTATCGATAACAAAAATAATCGATCTCAAAACTATCGATAACTGAAGTATCGATAAATGTGTTTTTGTTGCTTTTTCTGAGTAAATACAGAACGGGTATACTTTTACGCTGAGCCTTCAAATTAATTGATACAAAAATATACTCACACATACATCATACACTACACAGTCACACACAATACATGTTACAAAATAATCGCTCGCGTGATATTGCCATGATATATGTAAGGACGTTTTCCTAACAAAAGATTTTCCAATCTAAGGATAAATTACCGGATATTTTTCATTTAAATTCCCAGATTCCCATAAACGGCAGAATTAGTAAAATGCTTATTTTTATTTAGATTAAATTAAAAATAAACTTAGTTGGCAAGGCTACGAAACCACTCCTTTGTTAGTCCTATTCCCAATGAACCGTCAGTTTTAAAACTTCTTTCGGCAAACAATAAATTCAATACAATAAAGGCAAACAACCAATCTTCGAAAAAAAATTATTTTTTATTTTTAACTAATCCAACGTTATAGTAACCAAACATTCAAATTTAATGAGTTCAGGAATAATAGCTTATTTAATCTCTCTGGAAGCAACCGGTTATGAGTTTCCTCCATTATATTTCCTGCTCCTGAGAATAGTCTTTCAGATGGCACAGCTGTTGCTGTTATCGATAAATATTTCTCAGCAAGTTTTGCTAATTCCGGATCTATATTTTTTTGAACTGACCAATATGCTAAAGGATCAGTTTCCAGATCCATTAGTGGCTGATTTAAATAACGGCTTAAAACAGGATGAATTCCTAACCCATCACCTTCAGATAGGGAAACATTTTGTGACGTGGCTAAAGCTAGTTTCTTATGGAATTTCCATAAATCGAATTTATCACTATTCTCGGCTAGTGCCTCTTTAGCTTTATTTTTTTCAGTATGAAGTCCTTTTGAATTTACCACTACTTCTTCTTTCAAAATGTGTCCACTATTTTAATTGTTTTTGAGCATGACGTTATATCTTTAGAGTGAAGTTTTTTGAAACGGGGATCGAGAGTTGATGAAATTGCCAAAAAGAGACATTTTTCGATATTCTGAAAGCGCTTCTCAATCTATTTTAAAAGCTTTTCTTTTAATGTCTTTGATATAATTGTTTCGGTTTCAGTTGTAGAAGTTTGTTAACCATACATGAAATAAGTGGTATCACTTTACTACTGGTGATAGTTTTATCACCACAAATTTCTTTTGTTAATATTTCAAGCGGGCGTAATATTTTGATAGCATCTTCAACTGTCGAAAGTTCCAATCCTGAAATAAAATGAAGCGAATAATTCAAATTATTTTATTACGCATAAATAATATAATTTTTAGTACTACCTGTTAGCATATCAGGGCTTTTGGGAAGTCTTAGCAAAACTGCTCAACATTTTTCCTGAAGCTCTTGGAAACGTTCGAGCATATAATATGTTGAATTCCATTTAGTGGGAACTTCTTGAATTAATTTCAGAGGCTGTCCAGTTTGAATTTTCCTTAGTTCATCTGCTGCCTCAATACTATATGTTTGAAAAACTTGACAATTTCCTTTACTTTCAAAAGTAAGTTTCAAAATTCTGGAAAGTCTGTCATAGCACCTTGTCCTACCAGATTGACGGTATGAGCAAAACAAGATAAGTGTTTATCTTTTCCAAAAATATCTGCAATTGCCTTGGTAATGTTTGAGACGCTATCAGATACCTTGGCTACTATCTGTTAAAATTTCATGAAATGAATATAAAAATAATTTAGATTCTCCAATTCAAGTGAACTTACCTTTTCTTCTTCAATATTCAACTCAGAACAAATTGTTTTTAAATGACGGGATATTACATCCACAGAATGACGTTCGTCTAAAAGAGCTACACAAATCATGGGTGTGAGCACTGATGGTAAGGCATCGTATTTTTTACAGGGTGGCTGAGACCAAGTGCTACCAAATGAAAACGCTGTAATTTTTTTAATTTTGATTATTTTTTATTGAAATTTCGTTGAATATGTTGAAAACATATTACATTTTATGAAAAACATGTTACTGCTCGATATGACCTCCTTTGGATTTGATTCAGTCTTCCATAGAAAGCATTGCATGCGGACCGAACGTGGGTTTGCGGAATTTTATTCCATTCTCGAACAAGAGCGGACTTCAATGCATCAACACTTTCGTATTTTTTAGTGGATAGCTTACTCTCCAAAATGGACCATATGGAGAAATCCATGGGATTCAAGTCTGGTGAATATGGTGGCCATTTTTTCGACGAAATCAGCCGCGGAACGGAATTTTGTAAAAATTGCTGTCGCTCGAGCTTTGTGTGACGGTGCCGAGTCCTGTTGAAATGTCAAACGGTTCGTACCAAAGTGTTTACGTGCCCAAGGTAGCAAAGCATCGTTTAGGATCTTTTGGCGGTACACCTCTTGGTTTACCTTGATTCCTTGTTCGATGAAAACCAGAGGAGTGCGTCCATCTGCAGTCACTGCAGCCCAAACCATAACATAAGCTGGTGATTGCTTGCGCATGGCAACTCTTGTGTCCAAATTATCGTTGGACTTGTGCTCTAACCAAACACGATCATTTTGTTTATTCACATACTCTTGAATGGTTAAAATTTTCACAGCAGAAAAGACAATTTTTGGAATCTCATCACGTTCGGCCAATGCCTTCAATGCTCGTGTTCTTTCAAGTCTAACTTTTTTTTATGCCTCCGTAAGATCTTGAACCTTTCGTATCTTGTAGGGCTTCAAGTGCAGTTCATTTTTCAATATGGTTTGAATGCGCTATCATGAAACATGTAGACGTGCGGCTAATTGATTGGCACTTTGACGAGGATTTCGTTGGATTCGATTTTTCACCTTTCGTATCATTTCTTTTGATGTTGCTGTCTTTTTAGGACCGCCTCTGTTGCGTTTAGCGATGCTACCAGTTTCGTTGTATCGAGTTATGGTTCGATACACAAACATTTTATTCACATTCAAATGCTGGAGCTGACGAACTATTGCTGTTTGTGAATTTCCACTCAAATACAGTGCAATTACACTATTACGTTTGAATTCCATTACGATTTTTTTATGAAGATATTAATATAGAAAAATTATTTGTTGACCACATGTAAACAACTAACCAAACCTCAATCTGTCAAAAAATTGACGCGCGAAAATGACAACTACACAAACAGCAGAGTGAAGTCAGTAACATTTGGTCTCAGCCACCCTGTACAAGATTGCGTTTGTAGTTTTTTGATCTTTTGCGCCACCTCCGCTAAAGCTGTTCATATTAGCAAAAACCGTGTCAATTTGTTGAGTTCGCGCAATCATTTTCCGTTTATATGATAAAGACGGGGGTAATGTCTTTGACGACACCGCTGATTCGGAATCGATCAGACCTCTTGAGATTGATTTAAAATGCCGTGTTGTTAGGTGCTAAAATTAATTTTGAAATATTTTTGTCAATTTGAAAAATGAACAAATACGTTTACGTTACTTACCGAACGATTTTGACTATTCAAAAGTGGTTCCACTGACGATTGTGCACATATTTCTTCAGAAACAATGGCCAGGTCTTGAGGTTCAGCTTCAGATATTTTTGATATATTTGTGATTTCTTTCTCGCCACAATCATATTCCGCTTCGTCTGATTCACTAATATCAATTGTTGCTGAAGATGACTGTCTTGATAAATCAGATTCATCGGATTCTTTTTCAATTGTAACTATGTTAGGATGAATATGTCTAAGATGACTCATTAAATTGGTCGTATTTCCCATGGCTTTAATCTTTTTGTGACATATTTTACACATTCCACCTCCACATTCAGATTTAATAAAATATTTCCAAACGAAGGATTTCGTTTTAGTTTTTGGACTCATTTTCACAAATAAACTATTCACTGTAACTAATTATTTATTACTAATATTTATTGTAAAATTTGATTATCTATTTTATATTATGATGTTGAACTTCAAATCGTTTTCAAAATTTCCAATTCCGAATCGATAAAAAGGTAAATCACACAAACAATTATTAGCTCAGTTTATAAACAAAATGTCAAAAAAGAACAAATTTATTAAAATCCTTGTTTCCAGGGGTACGCAAACTATAGGTTATGTTGAATTTGAACATTATACCAAAAAAAATTTGGAATAATCGATAGTTCTCTATTTAATAAAACATGTCGATTATTGGGTAGTCAAACTATAGTTTTAGTGTAAACTATTGATATTTAAAATAATCGATATTTATTGCACATCCCTGAATTCGAATATTGCTGCAATTTGTCGAATGATTTATCTGCAGCGATCGATTCCGAGTGCCCCCAAGGATCTCAAACTATCCCGATAAGTGACCCAACTTTGCGCCGAATACCCAAAATTCCTAAAGTATATGATTTTGGCGATAATTGATTGTATGAATTGAACTCAAAACAATCGGCGGAAGGCGATCAATGGGAAGGAAACTAAAGTGTTTTAACTGATTTAACTGAGTCCCAGTTCAGTTAAAGTTGATCCTGATACTGCCAACACAGTGGAAAAGATCCACCATTCACTTCAATTTAACTCATGAAGTTGGATTCGTCGTCTGAGCCGGTCATCAAATCGTCTCGTGCTAGCTGTTGGATCGTACGAATTGCAAGATAAGAAGTGCTGGCATTACCGTTGGCTGCAGTGCACAAACGGCAGTCTCAAATTGGATCCGTTGATAGTTTCTGTGTTCGGGTACCACCATGGCCTGTCGATAGATCTGCTAGATATCTGTAACGAGAAGGAATTTATGTTTGCGAGAACGGGTTAGTATCTTCTAGTTTAGCGATAAGCCGCTTGTTGTTTGTGTGATGTGTCGAATACCACGCGCGCAGTTAACGTTGTGTTATAGCGCGATGAGGAAGATGCCGCATCTTGTCTTCAGGTAGTCTTGCATGTGCTTGTTGAATTCAAAGTGGAGTTGAGCACTCTTAGAAAATTGATGTCCCGATGTTGTAATCGAGAAACAGCATCCTCTCGTAATCTTCAAAGGGATGATAATTTGTCATTGATTGACAGGAAGACTGTATCCCTTTAAACTTTGAAGAGGAATTTTAGAAAACCATTGCAAGTGATTTATAGAGGAAACAACCGAGATCCACAATTTTGTAAAATTTGAAGTATAATTCGGTTTGATGTGGTCTACATACTCGTATAGGGCATTTTGATGTTTTTCGTTGGATTTTGCAGGTAAGTTAGGAAATCTGTATAAATGATTTAAAGAGAGTAGACTCTAATTTCAATATTATCCTAAATACTCTAAACCCAAAACTTTTTAAAAGTGAGGTATTTGTCGGTTTGCTGTAACCTAGTAAAACCTCAAAATCTACATCATTTTTACGTTGAGTTTCTAGGATTTACCTAAACATTTCAGGAATACAAAACAAGTTATTTATAGAAGGACGATAAACATTTCGTTGTACTAAATACCCGAAACAAGAAATTTTTTCAAAATTGAGGGGTTTTTAGGTTTGATGTGGCCTGTAGGACCACACCATATAAGTTAATGTAAATCCGATAAATTAATATACAGTACAAGGCAAATTAAAATGTTATAGTTTTGGTGAATCGTGAGTTACATGAAAATATTAAATCCAGAAATTAATTTCACAACGATTTTGTCGTATTTTGCCAAGCATGAGATACGTATCCGGTGATCTTAAAACCATCGACCGAATTCTACAAATTAACACTTTTTACTGAGCCAATTAAAATGTTATTTTTGGTCAAAAATGAGTTAATGTAAATATTTTGCCCGGAGTCTAGTTTATCTACAGGTTGCACAAAGGTAAGATTTTTTTCTTATTTTGCCAAATGTAAGGTATGGGTAAGGTATGCGTCTTATAACCAAATTATCTTAATCTGACAAATCTATGATTTTTATGACCAATTCAAAGTCCTTTTAGTTTGTTTACGGAATAATGTGGCTAGCTTAAGCGATTACATTTATTTGATTTTATTCAAAATGTTCAAAAAACGGGACCGACGTGATAATTCTACAGCAGCTGAGATAGATTGTACTAGTTCACATCCAGTTTCATCTACACATCTAACTTGTTCGTCATGAGTGGTTTACGCTCTAAATCAACGATTTATTTTTATCGTTCCTTGAGGATGATTACGACGTCATTTGTATCAAGGATATATGAGCAATTTTACTATGGAAGGATATTTTTCATCGTCTAACATTGTCCATCGTCGCGACATATATCTTCTCGAAGACACCTAAAGGTGGTGAAGTAGTGATCACTGTCCTTTATAGGTTTTCATCGACACCAGTATCAATGGGTTAGGGTGACCTCGACATTATTGCAGTACGTTCGAGATATTGCTCTTTTTGGATAATTATTTGCGTCACGTATATTCAAAGCAATTCAATTATTTCTATGTATGATAAATTTCTGAATATTGTAAAGCCCAGCATTGTTCCAATTTTAGAGCCTGTGAATAACTTAAATGTACACGGTGACTTTAACTTACCTAATGTGGATTGGCTTCGTATTGATGGTTTTGAAACTTTGGTAAACGTGAATACTGAGTACCATAATTTCATGTCCGAGTTATTTTTCATAGGTCTGTAACACTGCGTTGACGTTAAAAATGAATGTTTTGTATAGGGAGTTTTAATTTCAAACTTGGGGATTTCGATTCCTTTAGCGCATTTCTTGAGTTAGGGCGAGTTACGATATAGAGGTGATGTAACATGAGATTGATCACGTTTTAAATATGGGAATCGATAAATTTATACTAAAATTTGTTTCTTTTAGTCGGAAAAAGAAACCGTGACAAAACAAACAGTTAACGAACCACAAGAACTATAAGGACAAAGCCCATAAGAGATTAAAAATTATCCCGGGTCGATCGATTTCATTGTATTTATTTCCTTGAGAAAGGAATTTAAGCTATTGAAGTTCGTGGATTACAAAAAAAACACTATATGAGGTTATCCATCATCCATGTTTCAGGAGGAAAACATTGGTGATAACTAGCAGGATATTTGTACAGCAGTCAATCCACCTGATCTCGAAGAGTGGTTTGAGTGATAATTTTTCTTCTTTGCTTTGGATTCTAATCAAAAGGGGCGTTGGTTCTATCCTTTCTTTGAATTTCAAAATGTCAGCCGACGATGTAATTGCTGTGTGGAATTTGATTGCTTCCCGAAGATTTGGAATCAAAGATTGATGATATCAAAGATTAACGAGGCTTAAGCATTTTATCTGTAGTTGGGAAATTGGAATCCTCAAGATCAATTACGCGGAAGAAATCATATTTAGACGTCAGAACCATGACTGTGACGAACCTTGTGATTTAAGCCCAGAATTTCATCCTAGTAAAATAGTAAAATATCATCGGGTACCACTAAAACTACAATGATATTCTAGGCTAAAAATTTTATTCAAATTTTAAATATTTAAGAAATATTTTAAATATGTATTTATGTAAAAATAATAAAAGTTTAACTTAAAAGAACTGAATTGATTTAGCACTGCGTAGCAAAGTAGGGGAGGTCGTTGATTCTCGGAGGCCAGTAACGACATGTGATCTATTAGACATGAAGTCGTATTGTCTAGCTCTAATTTTAATTTCAAATTGATTTTAAATTTGTGAACAGAATCTTTTTAGATCTTATAAAATCTCGATAGCACACTCACCCAAACCATCATAGCTTTATTCACAACATGCAACCCGGTTTGAAAACTCAGTGGCACTAATCTGGTTTTCCCTAGGAATAGGGAATTGGGAAAAATATTTTCTTGTCCAAATTGCATTTTCCTGGCCTACCGAAGAAATAAGTTTAGTGCAAATACTTTCAAAACAAAGTTAATTGGGAAACTTTTGTTTTACAAAATTTCTATAGGGAAAAATATTTTCTCATTTAATTTCGTTTTGAAAATGTATACAACAAACTTATTTCCTCAGTAGGCCAGAAAAATACAATTTAGACAAAAATGCTATGAAAATTTTCCCAATTCCCTATTCCAGTTAATTCAACTTTGTTTTGAGTAGAATACATTCCGTTAATATAGCCTCCGACTTATGTGGACATCGTCGGCTGGTTTTTTTTTGATTTCCTTACAAAACTAGAGTTTATCAGTACGACCCAGTATTGCATAGAATGCATTACGTCAATGGCCTTTTATTGAACATGTGTTTAGAGCTCGACGAATTGCTCTTCTCAAACAGAACTGTTATGACATTTGTGACACACTGCCGAGAATAAACTAGCTGGCCCACTTTGCTAGATAGTGCTAAATCAATTCAGTTCTTTTAATTTAAAAGGGTGTTAAGTTTTTAACAAAAGTACAAAATTAACAAAAAACAAATTTGTAAAATTAACAAAAACAAACAGTTGGTAAAAGCAATGTTAATAATGGAAACCTGACAACTGACGAATTCCATTTAATTGAAAACTATTGAATAGTATAAAAAACTTAACTTTGATTTACATAAAAAAAACTAAAATTTTGTGTAATTTAACAATGTTAATAAATTGTAGTAAGTACTATTAAAGGTTCAGTTATAATTATGTACTCTCTGAAATAAAATTGGTCTCATCAAAACATTTGATAATGCGTTGGAAAATCGAATCACATAGAGTATTTTGGCGATTTTTGAGGGAAAAATCGTGTAAGGGCTTGTCTGGTTGTGCCTCGGGCTTATTTTTATTGTTTTTTCTTAGTTCAAATGTTGTTACAGGATGGCTACTGCCAACCTGCAGATTTTCACTAAGAGCATGCAGAGGCCTTAACGGGGATTTTTGCCGGCTACGTTCTCAGGGAGAAGTGCGAAGGGTCGTGGGGTTTGAGGCATGCATGGCTCCTGGCTTACACCGTGATGATTATAGAAAGTTGGGGGGGGGGGGGGGGGAACGGAAATAATAATAATAAACCCGAAGTTCCGCCGAAACTCGTCGGCCGGAACTTGAGGAACGAACAGCAGATGATCAAATAAATAATAAAAAAAAATAATAATAACGGAAGAGGTGCCTTGGTGCGCGCATCCATTCGAATTCAAACAGGGCAAAGCCCCGGTTATGAAATTGGATGCGGGCACCAAGGGACCGCAATCAACACTACACCGACACAGAGGGAGTCTTCGCTCCCATCATACCCAACCAAAAAATTTTAATAATTCATTTTTTTTTTAATTTAATTTAAACGCAAAAGAATTAAACACAACTTCCCACCAGAGAAAAAGAAAAATAAGAAATAGCGAGAGAGAGAGAGAGAACAATACGTACCGAGCGTGCACCCGCTGTGCGGCACTCGATTACAAAAATATAAAATTTTAATATAGTATATAAAAATATGAAAGAAAATAAAATCAAAAAGTAGTAAAAATAAAAATAAAAAATGGTACCTTAATTAATTAATTTAAAAAAACTGTTGCGGCCTTGGTGCCGTTGTTGTTGCGGGGCCTCTCCCCGATAAAAATAAAACCGCGAATAGCCGGTTGGCCACTCGTATGTTGCGGCAGACCACCAATAACCAAAATGTTGGGCGTGGTTTCGCCTAAATACCGGATATAAAGTGGCCTCAACTGGCCACCTGCAAATAACTGGGTGGGCCTCCTTCGTTAGAAACCATAGAATTATACTGGGCGTTGTCTCGCCGCCATCCGCGAATAAAACAAATGAAGTGGCCTCAGCTGGCCACTCTTAAATAATTAACTGTTGTGCGTTTCAGTTGTGTTGCGGCGTTCTTCACTTGTCGCTATACAATATACATGACCCTCAACTTCAAATACTAATCCGTCAATCAGACTAAATGGCTTTTATTTCGTTAAACAAATTTAACTGAACGGCAAAATTTTACTTGGATTTGCCGCACTCACAAAATCACCATCAAAAATCATAAAGAATAAACTGGCTCGTTCGGAATCCCGTTATAAATTTCCGTAAATAACAGCCCCATTAAAAATAACAACTTATATATTCACTGATTTTTTATTAACAAACACAAAAAAATAGTTTATATAACTTCAAATTGTGAAATTGATATAACTTAAATATAACTTAAATTTTTGTACAATATATTTTATCTCGCTTAAACCAACGAACTCATTTTTATTTTTTTTTTAATAACCAGAAGAGACTGTACTTTTTAATTGGATTCCAAAAACGGACCCTTTTTCTTTTAAATTCTAACCAAGACTCTTTATATAAAAAAAATTAGCACTCGACTTTTACAACCAAAACTCGACCGTTTTATCCAAAATCAAAAACTCTAATCCAAAATCACAACTCGAATGATGCAAAAAAAAATTCTTGCGCCACACAGCGACGCGCAAAACGTTCTAGAAAAATAATCTCTCTTCTCTGTTTTTCGTTTATATCAATTTGCATTGATATAAAAGAGAAGCATATAAGAAAAACATTTTTCTAAAACGTTTTACTTTACACACGCTCGATATACATTGCTCTCGCTCTCCCGTCATTCTTCTCATCCCTGCGCCACCAAACGATGGGGTACAAAACAAAACGTCACGAGTGCGTTCAGCGCACAATTAACAAAGGAAAGCGAAAACAACAAACGAGGTGAATATAATACAGAAAATTGTGGTTGCGACCACACAGTTGTAACAATGTTTTAATGAAAATTGCTCGAAGGAGGTTTTCTAGTACCAGGAACTAGTACCATTTTGGTGGATAATGATTTCATGAAAAATCGTGTGGGGTTTTCTTAGCTCAAACGATTTAAATGAAAATTTCTCCATTATTGAAAACAACCGATGACGTTTGATCCTCATTTCGGAAAAAATTGTGTATTTGGTTTTCTAGTGGGCACCGGGTTTATTTTTTTAACTCAAATTATTAAATGAAAGTTGCATGAAGGAGATTTTCTAGTACAAGGGATCGAATGCGATGGATCCTGATTTCTGGAAAAATTTTGTAATGGGTTTTCTGGTGGGTCTCGGGCTTATGCTTAGTTTAACGCAATCAATTTGAATTAAAATTGCTTGAAGAAGGTTTTCTAGTACAAGGGATCGAATGCAATGGATCCTGATTTCCGGAAAATCGTGTAATGGGTTTTCTGGTGGGCCATGGTTTTATTTTTAGTTTTCTTGCTCAACTCTAATGATTTTAATAAAAATTGCTGGAAGGAGGTTTTCGAGAACCTAAACCGACGACAATGGATCCAAATTACGGGAAAAATTGTGTAAAGCCGAGGTCTCCGGACTTATTTTAAATTTGTTGAATTGGAAAATCTCGTAGTTTTTTGGTGAGACGGATTTCATTTCAGAGAGTACATAATTATAACTGAACCTTTAATATGTAGTACTTACTACAATTTATTAACATTGTTAAATTACACAAAATTTTAGTTTTTTTTAGGTAAATCAAAATTAAGTTTTTTATACTATTCAATAGTTTTCAATTAAATGGAATTCGTCAGTTGTCAGGTTTCCATTATTAACCTTGCTTTTATCGACTATCGACTGTTTGTATTTATTAATTTAACAAATTTTATTTTTGTTAATTTTGAAGTTTTGTTAAAAAATTTGCATCAGTTAATTTAAACTTTTATTTTTTTTACAAAATTTTCAATTTTGATTTTAATATTTAAATATTTTAAATTTGACTAAAATTTCTAGATTGAACGAAATCTATATAAATAATTCTTCTGTGCGTGTGTATGTAATTGAACTCCTCCTAAACGGCTGAACCGATTTTAATGAAATTTTGTGTATGTTTGAATGGGTCCCTGGATGTTAGATTTACAATTGGACCTGGTAGGTGACACTCCAATCGCGTTCTAGGATTTTAATTTTTTATTTTTTGACAAAATTTTATTATTTTAATTTTTAAAGATATCACTACCCCCATCACCCCAAAATTGTCTGTACGTTTGTATGTAACTGAACTCCACCTAAACGGCTGAACTAATTTAATGAAATTTTGTGTGTGTATTTGAGTGGGTCCCTGGATGGTTTAGATTCACAATTGGACCCGGTAGGTGGCACTGCAATCGGGTTTTTGAATTTTTTTTTTGGTCTTCGACCAAATATTTTTTTTTTTTGTATTTTTCATATCAGAACATATATCCCCAAAATTTCACCACCACCACCCCCCAACCTTTATAGATATAATTCTTATGTACGATTTTTTGTGATTGTACTTCTCCTAAACGGCTGAACCAATTTTAATTAAATTTTGTGTGAGTTTGAGTGGATTCTTGGATGGTTTAGATTAACAATGGTCTGGTAGGTGGCCCTGCGATCGCGTTCTAGGATTTTATTGTTTTATTTTTCGACAAAATTTTATTATTTTAATTTTTTAAGATTTTAAGCGTATTAAAACATATAACACCAAAATATCACTACCCCCACCACCCCAAAATTATCTGTACGTTTGTATGTGACTGAACTCCTCCTAAACGACGGAACTGATTTTAATGAAATTTTGTGTGTGTGTTTGTGTGGGTCCCTGGATGGTTTAGATTCACAATTGGACCCAGTAGGTGGCACTGCAATCGGGTTCTAGGATTTTTTTTAACGAAATATTTTTTTTAATTTAATTTTGTATTTTTCACATATCAAGCCATATAACTCCAAAATTTCACCTTCCCCCATCGCCCCCCAATATTTTATTAAATGAAAAAAACTTAGTGAATAATTGACTTTCTGAGAATAATTCATAGTTATGTTTATGTACCATAGGCGGCGCCGATGTCGAATTCTGTGGTGTTTGACGTACGCATCAATACATGCGCAAGCCACTTGCGTTGTTTTGATATTTCAATTTCTGTTTGCATGCATATTGAATGAATTATTAATCGTCAAAACATATTGCAATAACGTTTAAAATTGCAAACGAAGTGTACTTAAGTGTTTTGAACATGTGTAAGTTGCAAAAAAATGTGTAAGGTGCAATGTTGATGTGAATGCCGTATATGATCGTCAATGAATGTCAATTATATAATTGTACATTAAGTGATAATCAATCTAGCCTACCCTTTTGCATTGCATTTGGATCGCTGATCAAGATCCAAATATCGTTTTTGCGCCACAAATATATAAAGAGGCATTAATAAAGATTGAAGATATATATATATTCTCATTTCGAATATGCCACTCATTCATTTCGGTATGCCCTCGCCTAACCGTCCAGCAACAGACATCGATTACAGCGATGTTCAGCGTGAACAACCGTTTGGTGCTGCCCCTTTTATTGCAAATAATGAAGAAGTGCTCACTGCTGAAAAAAGGCGGATTCTTTTTTTGGACGCACTAGGCGACATTGACAAAATATTCCTCATCACACTAATACTTGTGCACATTCGATCACAAAAGGATATTGCGTTGGCAAATGCTTCATCTGGCATTTGCTTGATGGTGGAAGGACTGCACATTCAGCACTCAAGTTTCCATTGATCGTTCATACATATTCATTCGCAATGTACAACACATAGAAGGATTTCGGCATGGCAAAAATTTTTCAAAAATGTACTATGACTCACAAGCATTCACTTGATAACCTCTCGATAAACCGATGAAAGATCTCAACGATAATAGCTTTTCGATGGTGCTCTATTGTTGTTATCCTGTCCGGTGATTTCAGACGGATATTGCCGGTCATTTTACGCGTTACATGCGTGTGGACGAAATTAACGCATTTTTAAAACAATCATACCTATGGTGAAATTAAAATACATTACACCTTAACATAAATATGCAAGTCCAACTGCAAAACGATCCATCGGTAACTGTTGAGCTTTTCTTTATTTGCTATTTTGTAATCAAAATGAAAATCGTCCAAATTTGTACATATGTGTACATATGGGTCAGTGGATCCACAGCGTAGAAGTGTTCATTTTCATGAGTCGCCACATCTTCAGTCATTTGTAGATCCATTATAAGCTCACCGACCAACTGAGTTTCACACACTCTTCTCCACACAGCTAATACATATGAAAAACACAACCGTCAGACATTTACACACATCCAACATCAGCAATATGTTTTTTGCAACAACATTAATCTCACGAAAAGTACCCCCTCTTTCGCCAAATGTGCCAATGACAAGCACCAAATATCGTTCGGCCGTGACACGAGAATTGAACGGCGCAGAATAATGAAAAATTGCACTCATTTTTTTATTTTACTTTCAGCAACAGCAAATCACACAATGACGAAACGAAAAGATTGAAATATCTAACTCAATGTCAAATGTCACTTAGTATATAGTTTACGAAAATTCGAATATCGAAGAAACGTTTGCTGAACCCACTTATAGCAGGCAAACCAACGTTCGGGCAGGACTGTCGGGTCCGCTAGTTACTATATAAAATTCTGGGGTGGGATATCATTGTAGTTTTAGTGTTACCCGATTATACTTTTTTTATTTTTCTTCGATGAAATTCACGGCTAACTTCACATACAATCACTATGACGTCGGATGTTTTCCTAGGTAGCAATTTGGATCCCATTTTATTCAGTATTTATCTAAATTTGTTATGTGGTATGCGTCGCATAAAATGATATTAAATTTTCAGAAGTACAAAACAATACGATTTTCCGTTCGCTTAGTGCCGTGAATATGATTTTTGACTTCTTTCTAGATTACCGTAGAGCTGAGTCATTTTTACTTACAAGTAACTTATCAATCCTCATTCTACAAAATTGCGTTTCAAGACCGGAAGCTATATTAGGATTTGTTAACAGGACCTTACAGACTTTCGTGATCCTTATTATATGATATTATATGATTTAAGTTTACTTATTTTTTAAAATCTATTACTGACGGCTGGAGTTTTGTAGACAGATATTGAGGATGATAGCTTTTTGAAAAGGTTATTGTGGACAAAGGAGTCTAACTTCAATAGTGAGGGAATTGCGAATTTACACAATCTGCTTCATTGGGGCAGAAAAGGCCAAAATCCACAAATGAAAAAGTAGGATTGTTTACAAAGTAAATTCAGCGTTAATGTTTGGGCTGGTGTTACTGATCGAAATTTTATCGGCCCATATTATGAGTCAGAACGCCCATCCGGAAATAGTTATCTCGAATTTGTTCAGAAGCAGAAATTGCCCAAAAGGTCGAACTGACTGCACAGTGAAAATCCGCAAAAATGGACTTAGCGCAAATCGTCACCACGTAGGCCTAGCGACTTGTATTTCGGATATTGACATAGGTGGATGTCTCCTCTATCCATACATTAGATTGAAATCTCATTTTTACAACGGTGTGAAGCAGAAACTGCCCGGGTACGACTTTGAGCGGACTTATGGGTTGTTGAAGCAAAAACTGCCCAAAAGGTCGAACTGACTGCACAGCGAAAATCCGCAAAAATGGGCTTAGCGTAAATCCGTTGATTTTATGAAAATAGGACTACCGGTTAAGATTTTTGCATTTTGGCTCAAGCTTTTGGTGTAATCGATAATGAGGAAAATTGAGACATAACGACTTGTATTTCGGATATGACATAAGTGGATGTCTCCTCTATCCGTACATACCTCACGATCTATCCCGTATTTTGACCACGAAATTAGTGATTTCTATGATATGTGAGTAAATCATTGGAAATGGCATAAACTAGGAAAAATTTTAAAGCAAAGCTAATTTCAAAATAACCATTAGTTTTTTTTAAATAAATTAAGATGGTGACATTTTTCGTACTTCTATAAATTTTTTAGGATATGAAGCCCAAAAGTTATTTTTCTTAAAGCAATTGTATTAAATAATGATGTATTTAGAATAAAATCAGATGGCAGATGTCGTGCTTTTACGATTACAAACAAAAAAGTTACGAAAATTTAAAGGCGGGATTTTGCGTAATTTAGAAAAAAAATATCATATCCCAGTTAACGTGCCACTTAGAACATCAATTCCATGAAATGAAAGCTTCCAAATGATCCATCTAATCTGCCAAAAAATTTTGTCGCTCCACGCGCCAAACACTCTGTATATAAACATATATTTTGTGATATAATGAATTTATTTATTATTTTATTTTATAAAGTACATTAAATTATTTCAAGCACTCGTTTATTAATTTTTTTCTGGTTTAATACCTAAGTCATAGTATTGTTTCAAATTATTATTTAAATTCAATTTACCGGTAAATTTTTGATAAATTACCGACCCTATACAAAATTTACCGTTTACCGGTAAATTGAAAAATCGGTAAATTTGCACTCCTTAGGCAGCACTCGTCAAAAGTGGGGGGAGGTGTGTTTGACTAGCGGTGAAAGGTATATACTCACCAAAATATGAGCCATTTTGTGTTTTTGGGAAAAAGGAAAAAATCCAGTATCGAGCGAAATATCTATTTTTGAAACGCAATTCGCTTACGCAAATCAAAGGCACCAAAGATACCAGCTGAATTTAAACGTGGATCTACCAGCTTGTTTGACGATGAACATTTGGGAAGTCCAAAAACTGCAACCACTGACGACAACATCGCTCAGGTTCAACAAATGATGCTAGACAACCGTCGAATTAAAGTTAGAGAGATTGAAGAGGCTAAGAATAAGTCGAAAGAACGTGTTTGTGATATATTACATCAAGATTTAGACATGAAAAAATCTGTTCGCGCATTGGGTACCGCGTTTGCTCACATTCGACCAGACACGTGTTCGAAAGAACATTTTCCACGCCCTTTCTGCGCAGTTTAGACACAATAAATCTGAGTTTTGGCAACGATTATTTACTGTTCATTAAACTTGGGAAAGTATGCTTCAGTCATGGAGTTATATTAATCTCTTTTTCTCTGGCACTATATCCCACCAAGGAATTTGGCCGCCTCAAATGAGGTTTCATAATCATATTTTCATTTCGGATAATGAGTGATTAATTCACTGATCCTAAACCAGCCGTACAATTTTTTCCTTGTCACCACCGGGAATCGAACCCGAGACCTCCGGTTACTGGAGCAAGCATGCTGACCGCTTTAACACCGGGGCGACAGTTATATTAATCGATTATCTTCAAAAAAGGAAAACATTAAAGAAACATACAACGCATCATTATTTGACAAGCTGAAGGCAGAAAGTGCGCAAAATCGGCCCCAATTGCAGAAAAAAAAATTCATGCTGAACCAAACTGCACAATCTTCTTGACCACTCTCCTCACTCACCATATCTAGCGTCAAGCAATTTTTGTTTTATTCTCTAAGCTAGAAGTTGTGCTCGGAGGACAAAAATTTTAGTCGTATGAGGAGTCCATCACCATCATAAACAACTATTTGCTACCGGAAGAGGCCGAGTTCTATGTGTATGGGTTAAAGAGATGGAAGCATCACTGGAAGAAGTGTATAAACTTATAAGAAGACTATATGTGGAGTAAGAAAACTATAAAGTTGAAGAAAAAATATCGTAAAATTTTTGCTTATTCGGATGATAGCCAGATATTGATATTCGATATAACAAATATTGTGTATCTTTGTTAGATCGGAAACTGTTCAGCAAACCATCGTGTATGCCTTATTATCTTCAATCTTCGGATCCAATTGAAAGTGTACGAAAATATTTCTTAAAGTATGCCATTCGTAAACTACCGAGCGATAGAATCAGGGGATAACTTTACATACAAGACCACTCAGCTTAATTGAAGCATTCTTAACCAACTTTCTTCATTATCAGAACATAAAATGTAATACTTCTCTGTCCCCATACTAGATTAACATAGTTAATCATTTTGATCCGCAACAAAATGCAAATTCACCAATCGTCCAATTATCATTTGCATATTATGCAAATTACGTATCATCAATTAAAAATGCTAAAATTGTTCATGGATTAATCTAATAATTGAATTGAATACAAATAAAATAAAAATACAAAATGTAATGTTGAACGTCAGACCGATAACGATTTCCAATTCATTGTGTTGAATCGTTAATTTAATACAAAACCGAAGAATTTTCATCCAATTTTTTGCCAATTAGACAAGAATTTCAAGATCTGTATACATAAAACATTAACGAGTAGTAGAAAAAAAAATATTATTGATTACCAACAACAGCATCAGCAGCAATAGCATAAAATCTATAATTTATGAGTAAACTAGTTGGACAAGGCATATGATAAGCTGCTGCTGCTGTTGCTGCTGCACAGTGGCAAAAAAAAATATTTTGTATTTCGTATTCATTCATTCATAAATTATTGTGGGAATTTTTTGATTAGCTGCGCGGACGAGTTTTTCGCGACTCCGATGAAAATACAAAAATCTTACAGTGTGGAAAATGTGCGGTAAATTGCAATTTTTAATTGATCGAATTTAATTTAATTGTATATCATCATGAAACGCCAGCGATGTGTCAGCGGGATATATTGATGTGTTTATATGCGAGTATGTATATGGTGTGCTATGAAACTAAGGTTTAAATTCTAAGAATTTTCCAGTCACTCGTCATTATGAAGTTCAAATCGATAAATATAAATTTGCGGTACCCCATTATAACGTGTCATCGTCATAATCGCTATATATATATAAATCGTGTCGTTTGTTAATTTATGTTATATTCTAAATATATACCTGTAACATTAATTAAAAGCATAAAAAACATTAAATGTTTAATTAAGTTCGCATAAAAATACTTAAACATAAAATGTTTCTTATATGTTTAATTTTCTTTTTGATTTGGTGTGCGCATACTGTGAATAATGTCGATCTATATTCGCAATAACAAGTCAGTAACGGGTACAGCGAAAATTTATGTTCGTTAGGTAATAAAAATATCGCCTTACATCTAATCATTTGCGAATGTTTTATTGGTACGAGTTAGTGATAAATGTATACGCGCGGTTTCATGTCAAACCGTTATGCAAGAAGTTATTGTTCGTTAACTAGGCCAACAATAATTTCGTAAATTGAGATGAAAAATTTCCTTAGATACCAATATTTTTTATAACCGAGTGTGGTTTTCTTGAATAACAAAAAACAGTCATCGCAAACCTCCGACTGCGCTGCATATGTAAACCGATCTACTGGATTTTGATACCTAATTTTAGTCAAATCAAAAAATGAATATTGCAATTTGCAATTCGGGAATTCAGAAATAGGCTTACCAGTGAAACGAAAATCTTTGGGTAAGGAATTTCACAGTCAGGTAGGTTTCCATGTCTTGTATCGGCTTTTAAAAATTTTACCAAAAGCTATGGTTGAAACAATTCGGATTATCGGTGGAACGCTTTCAACTTCATATAATAATGAAGGTGCCTCCACATATTCTGGACACACCAAAGGGATAATATGCTCTAAACTTAAAGAGAAGAGCAAGAAGATGACTCTGAAAGGACGTTAGAGCACGCGCTCAGTATAATCCAGAAAAGTAATAGTAGAGCTGGTCGTAATTGTACGGGTAATAGTTAGTGGTTCAACAAATGAAAGCTCTGGGATCAATACTATAGTAGTTCTGAAACGTATAACTCTAAGATACAAGATTTTTATCGTAGTATCGTAAAACGTACACAATCGACGAATGCGCGGAAAATAAACTTTAGAAAAACGTATATTCCGATACATAAATGGGAAGTGGTATTTCAAAGACACGAGAAAACAAACAAACAACGATTTTATTGCGGATGTTGAGATGTTTTCCGCCACGGAATGCGTAAGTGAAATTCAGTTGCTCAAAACAGCTATTTATTTATTTGATTATTTGATGGATCTGCTCGTATCTGGTACAAGCCGATTATGAAAATTAAACCATTTAAACGTTGGAAAGTTCTAGTAAAATCATTTAACATTTAGAAAACATTTATACCAAAAGATCATGATTATTGGATTTTGCAAGAAATTTATCAACATGTATGGAATGTATCCAGAACAAAACACTTTCCAAAATGTAATCGAACCAATTTCTGTAAAGGAAAAATTAAACGCCCTGGTTTAGGAATCTTAAATCTTTTTATTTTGAAAAATTACCTTTAGTTGATATCAAGACAATTGATCAAACAGCTCAGTATTGCAAAAAACCCGAGGAACTTAAATAATTTAGGCGCCGCGCGTCGAAGCCAACTCAAATATTCATTGACCAAGCAAATCCTATACCCACTACTTCTAGAAATAGAATTGCCGACAGAGTGCAGATCGGGTTTGTTCTTGTTCCCGAAAGATAACATTCATTAAGAAGAAGAGACACAATTATCCGTTTCCCCGAACTGTTGGAATTGTCTAAAGATGGGACAAATGTGAAAGAGATGGACCTATCGTTACATATCGTTCTAACTGCAAAAGTAAATTAAACCTTAAGAAACCAGTAAGGATGAATGGTCCCCGAAGTCAGTTCAATCATTAACAACCGAATATTTTTAGTTTAAAAAGAAATTTTGTTATTCAATCTAATACCTATGAACTTTTTCATTTTCCTAAACTTATCGACTTAAATTCATTCATTAAATATGAGATCGATGAAAGACCTACACTAGAAGTTAAAATTTTAAATATCCCCGTTGTTGAAATTTAAGTCTCTCGTGCGTCATGTTCAATTTTCAGAAACGGAAGTGAAATTATTATTGACCGCCTTGGGTTGACCATAAACTATCTTGAATCTTACATTGCAACAGCGGACGGAATTCACTATAAAACCATTTTAACGAAAAATCGAATTGTATGCCAGAGCAGAAGATGTGCCTATGGGGTAGGTGTTTCGTGGAATTTTTAAATTGCTTGAAGTAGTCGCACTAGAATGGTATGAAATAAAGGCATCAGAGTTAAATAATTGAAACGATATAGGAAATGAACTAAAAAGATGATTCCATCACGGAATTATGACTTCATCACGAGAGAGGAGACATTGGAAAGATATCAGCGCCATAATGAAAATATAGTGAACAATTTGTTGATAATGTCGAAACGGTATAACCAGGTATAAAGTAAATATGTTGTAGCACAATATCTGATGAAGGAGTATCGTATGCAGATAACGGTAACCAACATTGATTCGGATGCTCAGCTGGAGGAGTTGTGTAAAAACAAAGATGAGGCGAGAATGATGGGCAACAAGGGAAATTCATACTGGATCTGCTTCCTCCGCGTAACACAATCCAAGGCCCAAATTCGTTAGAAGAGGAATGCAATCGAAGGAAGTGGAAAAACAATATAACACAGATAGTACGGACGTGAGAGGCCTTAAAAGAATTAGGGTAGAACAAGAAAAATCGTGGGAGAAAGTGTAATAGACAGAATAATGCGAACCTGGATCGATCAGAAGAAACTGCCAACGAATAAAGACAAAAACGATAAAAGTGGTAAACAGCAAATAGAGTGCATTGTGAACGTAGCGAGGGAGAGAACCGACCACACATAGATCTTAAGAGATACTAGGGTATGGGATGAGTGGCTTGTTGGATTATTACGCCACTTGTACCATACTGATATAGCGATATATACGCACTTGAAGAAGCTTGATTAGGCTGATCAGGCCTGTGGCGATACCATCGGTCTGATATGTGCACTAGATTAAGTTAGCAATGAGTTGTGGAGATAAATAAATAAAAATAAATACAACACAGTCGTCTAGTCGAAAGCATGTGTTAAATAACGGTAAAAACACGAACATGCCCAATATCCCCTACGTAAAAAAAGGAATTGAATTTGGAGCTGGGTCGAATCGGCACACCCTGTCGTAATTAGGTTGTACTTGGACACACGCAAATTAAACGAAGTCACGATGAACGTTACATTCCCGTTGAAAAATGTTAATAGAATCGTGGGCCAGCTATGTGTCGAGCGAAAATGGCATTCATCTTTCCAGGAAGAGGTCTATTCTAGTATAAACACATGCCTTTCGGGTTGCGCAATGAGAGCCAAACTCTTTATCGAATTATGGTCAAGCTTCTCGGAGTTGATCTGGAGCCGAGGGTGTTCGTATCCCTGGACGACATAATAACGAAATGGCTGTGAAAGATTAATCTACGATTAATTTGGAGAAATCTAGGTTCTGTATGATGCAAATCGCGTATATGGGCTATATTCTGGAGGAAGTCGGGCTTAGAATCGTCCCGGAAAAGATAACTGGCATTTTGAATTTTGTTCTGTGACTGTACCAATTATATACCAACCTGAAGAGAAAGGCTGGCAAGAAGTTTCAATGGAGGACAGCAGCGCAGGTCGCGGTCACTCAACTAAAGTGCGGGTTTTCCGAGAACTTTGAAAACACTATCAAGCACGTTGCGATCGCAAATCACATCACATTATGTCTGTGGTGCATGCATTAGCTCATACAATACAACCAGTGAAATATTTGAAAAACTTGACGAGAAGACCAAATTCATATCCGACAGCATGACAGACCTCTCAAAAAAATATTCGCACACAACAAGATTAAACACGGATCAGTTTAAAATGCTAACAGACGAGCATCAGATCTTCGTCCAGAGCTTAACGTCTTTAGAAAAACGAATCGAGAGGCTGCAATCAAACATCACAAGCATCTTGAAGGAAAGATTATCATCGATTGACGAGACCATCGAACAAGCAGTTCTAAATGCAACAATTTCCGGAACTATGCCTCCTAATGATAACAATGATGATAGTGTAGTCAACTACTCTATTCCTACGTCGAATCGATTTTCGTCCCTAGCTCAAGAAATTGATGATGCAGCAACGATTAATACTCTCCGAGAACACCTGAAAAAGGATATGCCTCTGATTTGTGAAAAATTCTTCAAGAAGAAAAATGAGTCCGCCAACAATAGGAATAACGAAAACGATAATGACAAAAAATGCGCTAACAAACTGGATCACAACAAAAATCATGTGACAGTCGACAAACTAGGTAAAAACAAGGAAGATACTGGTTGTTGGCGTTTTATGTACGGGAAAAAAATGTATAAATCGGACTGGACAAATCATGACTTGAAGATCAATTCATCTTTTGAGCGACACGCCGGCTCACCATATCACTCAAAAATGACAAGGACAAAACAATTCCACAGATCTGACATCATACCTCCATCGACTACTGTTCAACCACTCGCCAGCTCACCAACTTCAGGGATCGAGACACCCGTTCAACAACTCGTTACCACTGAAGCTTCAAGCATCAAGAGTGCTCCATCGACACCTACTCAATCACTCGCCGGTACACCGCCTTCAAGTATCAACATTCCTCCACCGACATCCTCAATTTTCAGACGTAACGATTCCTCAAGACACACCATCCATCGGAAGAACAACACCGAAGAATACCCAAATTTTTTAAAAGGTCCAACAATCCATCCTGAGGGTGTGAGCAATGTCAAAGTCAAAAACTCATTCAACTCCAACAACATCGAGGATCAGCCCACCATCAACATCACAAGTTCACCCAGTTCTAACACCAACGGAGGTTTAATTTCAGGCTCCCCATCAGCATCTTTCGTTGATCCAGTCTTTCCACCAGCAGTGAGGATGGGTATTATCTCATCTAATGGAGATGGAAGATACCTCGTCGGGCGCCTCAGAGAAGACAAAATCTTGGAAGCGGCAAAACTATGCGTTGCTCAGTACAAGGATTTAAAAGCCGGCACAAGCTTCCGAGGCACAACGTTCGTAGACCTTAAGTTAATTCTCAGAAAGGAAGGATTTCCAACCTGTGTGGAGAAGTTGAAGGATATCCTGGTTAACTTTTACCATGCATACGACATCTCAAAAGAAAATATGGAGAAATCCCTATCCGCATTCCGAGATTTCACCACAACCGAGAGAATTAATCACCTGAATAATAGTAAGAATAATTTTAACCAATTTTATTTTAACAAAAAAATTTTTAATCGACACGACGTGCATTTTAGAGATTAACTCTAGAAATGTGAACATAAATAGGTTTGACAACAATACTGATTATAATAGTGAAACTAATTTAAATAATAATATTGCCATAAAGATCGCAATTTAAATAAATTTTTAGTTTATATAACGGACTCTATGTTGGGGTTGCTACCTAACTACTATTGGTGCTACCTAACTACTACTCCGAGTCACACCAATCGTAGGTTTGTATGAACCCGTAAGAATAAACTTAGCAAGAACATTTAATATTTAATTTTTAAGTATCATAATAAAAAAATAAAATAAAAATTTGAAAGAATAAGTTAACGAAATATTTTATATCGAAAATGCATTACAAATTTGTTAGAAAATAAGAATTTATATATTTAACTAAAGACCTTACTTTATATGAATACACGTGAATAAATTCAATAAGAATCGAATAAATTAAAATGTTCGAACTTTTGTGTTTTGGTGTAAAATAAAAATTTCGTTCGAGTATTGGATAAATTAAATTTTTTTTTTTATTTGATTAAATAGATGACTGTTCTAAATTATCCTGAAGTTCACTAAACGTGTATAAAGTGAAAAAATTGGGAAAAGAAGAGTGGAAAGGCGAGAAAACTGGTTGAGTTGGAGAATTGTGAGTGTGCAATGCTCGTTATTAAAACAATAAAAAGCGCACTCTGATGCTGAATAACCGGATCAACGGGAAATCGATGGGAGCTGCATAGCGGTACTGCATAGCGGTTTGGTTTTCTAATTTTGCCGTGGGTGTATTGTCAATTGAGCGAGTTCGGTTTCTAGTTCCTGAGGTGTGGTTAATTGATTGCGTCTTTATTTGGTTTAGAGTATTTTTGTGGCGTAACTTCGACCGTGTTGCCCTGCTCACATCTGAGAATAGCTAGGTTAAACGTGCAGATTTTAAATGTCGGTTCGTTTGAACTTTCCGTCTACTCATACGCCGACAACTAGAGAGCACGTTACAGCTGCAGACCACCAACCTCACAACTGCCACATTTGATCCAAAACGTCTGAGCTGTAGGAAAGCTACATAACGCATCGCCTGAGAGTTCCCGGTCAAACAACTAAAACACAATTTTTTGGGAAAAATAGATTTTATACATAAACATAGTTTCCTTCTAGAGCGCTACAACCAGTCCAACGCCTCTCTAATATTTCAATGCCTTTTTTCTAGAACGATTTATCTTTGTCTTCGCTTCAGTTTTGGCAATCATTTCTTCATTGGAGCCAAATCTCTTTTCCTGGAATTTTTTTAGATCGAAATGTCATGAAATTTTAACATTTAGTACAGTAGAATTCAAAAATCATAGGAGTTTAAATTTGTGGCTCCATCTATGTGTCAGACCGGGAACACTTCAGTTGATGTAATACATTGTTCGGAACGTATGCGATATTAAAAAAGAAATCACATTAAACATAAATATTAGAGGCAAAAAGAACTAGAGTAATTAAGAAAACAGAAGCATTTGCTGTTACATTTTTTAAATTTAGTGAATCTATCCATTTCTCTAAAACTTAAAGTTAATTACTAACATCGAAAATATATGAATAAACGGACTCGTGTTACACTAACTATACAATAAAAATTAACCGTTATAAAAAATTTGGAGTCAGGGGTATCGATTTAAAACGAAATGCTGTTAAAGCAGAGCCTCCTTAATATAAGAGCCGTAAGATTCCGCCATTTTTTTCCATGTGCTTTTCATAGAGGGGAAACTTTTTGTACTTTTTCATACCAATCAGTGTATTTTAGTATTTTTTTAGAAGCTTTTTTGTATATGAAAACACAAATTCTTTGTTTGAATTTTCAATGTGAATGGTTAATTCAATATTCAGGAAAAGCATATTTTAATATTGAGTCATATTATGTTGAGTTAACGGAAAAACATTTAAATTAGTCTAACACAATTTTTTTTTTTCTGTAGAAACAAGAATTTGTTTATGTGTATGTACAGAAAATCAGAAATTAGTATAGAGTGTTCCATAAAAAAGTTCACCATTATTTTTCCAAAACAAACGTTCGTTAAAAAAGGGTTTTAGAGTAGCAATGTAATATGGGGATAATTGTGTTTTGGGTTCTATTTCCACATTGTTGATGACAAACTTCGAAAACTGTTTTTTCGTTACATATTAAAAATTTATTTTTCATCGCAACAAATTCGCAGCCTATATTGTTTCATCCTGTAGTATGAACAAAACAGAGCTTCACCAAATAAAAATATTGTAATTTGATAAAGCTTTTCGCAATTACTAAACCAGTTAAAAGATGTCGCTTAGTATAAATTTAAAAAACAATAGCGACAAAAAATTGCCGGCATAGACAGCTTAGAAATTAGTAGGATTATTAGCTACGCTGAAAGAATAACGCTTGAGCCTGATATTCTTCCAGTTCTAATTTACGTGTCAGGCTATGTAGGCAGAAAAATTACTCAAAAATTGAACTGTGACGAATGTACTATCAAATTATTAACCAATGAAGATCTTGATTATGATTTACCACTGGAGACAGTTTTTTATTTGCGTGACTTAGATCGTGGTGGGCTAAAATACCCTACCGAATTCTTGACATCATTCGAAATATGTGTACACCAAATTTTTGAAACACTAACGTCTAAATCATTTCTAACGTCATTTTTAAATTCATGTAATCATCATGAATATTTTTATTCTGCTGTAATAGAATATATTAATAACTGTTATTTAAACATAATTTGCAATAAATGTGGTGGAACAGATTTTAAAATTTTGCAAAATTGCGCAAAAATTTGGTGCAACATTTTTTTGAATAATTATTGCAAAAAACAAAATAACTCAGTTCAGTCATTGAATCTTCTTTCCAAAAAGCGTAAATTAAATGTTTTAACTGCATGAACTTATTTTTCTTTAGTTTTATTTGTTAATTGCTATTGTGATATTTTTAAGAAATATTTAATAATAAAGGTTAGTTGGAATTATTCTGATTATGACTGAAAGAAACGTTACTAAATAAGTTTACTTATCATTTTTGCATAATACGTATATTGTTATTGTTACTAAATAAATATGAATTTTTATTGTGAACATTTTTTTTAATTACATTGGAATACGATTAAATCTAGTAATCAAACAAATTCTTTTTTGAAAAAGTAAAGAGTTTGGTGCTCAACGGAAGCTTTAGCCAAGTTCCTTTACAAAGATTTTACTTCTTTCTCCTTCAGAAAATTGGAGAAATGAGACAATATATCTTTCATTATTAATTTATAAGTATTTATTCTATATGAAATAACAATGGTTTGCATTGTGAAAGTACAAATGATTTTGGACCTGTAGGTTTATTGCTGTAAAAATAGAACCATTTGTGTAATATAATCATAGTTTAATTTTTCAACTTCCGAATTTATCAGCAGTTTGTACTTCTAATTTTCGAGATGTTGAAAACTCTACATGAATTTATGTGTATGTTTTGATCAAAAAAATTTGAAATCCATTATTAATTCGTTAAATGATAAAGTTATAATGCAGACAATACCATAATAAATAATACATATCGTTATTGTATTAGGTGTGCAAATAGAAACTCGGCTCCGAAGTTATGGTTATTTTAAAATATTCTTGAACGATTTTGATAATCTCCCGCCATTTTGGATATATGTAGCTTAGTCCTTCCTGTTTTTATGGCAAGTTTTTATTTCCAGGGCCGCGCCTAGCTTCTCGGCGGCCGCCTGTGTGCTAGGTGAGATTTAGACACTCACCAAAAATTTAGACACCCATCACCCATTTAGACACTTATCACCCCAAATCATTTTTAGAAATATTAATGATATCAAGGATCAAATTCCTAAATTAGTATCTCGATGTTGAAATCTCGTATCTCAAAACTCATTTATTAATGAATCTGTTGTACGAATTTGTTTTCAAATTTTTTTTCAACCACAGACCTACACTGAAAATAATGGGGAAGATTTGTTCAAAATCGATTAGTTAGTTTCCGAGATTAGCTCGATCAAAGAACCAGACTAACTAAGGTATATGTATATACATAGATAGATGGTAGAACAAACGAAACATTTGCTGTGTTAATGTGAGCTTCATATAAAATAATCGGTTAAATTATCGACCTAATTATCATTAGTATATGGTTTAGATGGAGTCCACCCAGATCGCCGATTGCAAGCAATCATTGCTACAATTAGTAAAAATTTGAATGACCGCATAAGAACACAAAAAAGAACTCGCAAAAATGGAATGAAATAGTAACACCTATACCCTGGTATGCCAGTATGCCTCGCCGAGCCGATGTGGGAACTTGCTGAAAAACTGAGTATGTAACCTTGGAACTAACAAGGACTAATCCCTCTATGGGATGTAGCGCCAGCGAAATAAAAAAAACGCAAATCGACATAACTATACAACGCCAAAATCACCTAGCCGACACCCACAACAACGAAATAAATATCGCCGAAAACCGGATAACACGCCAGTCAATAAGTTTCGACGCTAACTATAAAAAACATTTTACTTTTAAAAATTCGACTTTATTCATCAACAACATAGTTTCCTTCAAGAATGATACATTCATTCCAACGCCTCTCTAAGATTTCGACACCTTTTTGTAGCAAGATTTTTCTTTGGCCTCAAAATATTCGTTTCTATCGCAAAGAGCCATTTTTCTTTTGCATTTGGGCCCGTTTTTTTTCCAACTTCCTTCTTTAAATGCGCCCGTAACGCCATTTTATGTTTACTGTTGACGGTCTTCCTTCTCGCAAGATAGTCGACTATCTAATAAAATACCTTGCGCATCCCAAAATACGGAAACAAAAACCTTACCGGGCGACATTTACGTTTTGGTCGCTTCAGACGCTCTTCACCGGCTGCTCTGCACTCAGCTGATTGACGATTGGATTTCGAAGTGTAGTAGTGGATCCATGTTTCATTCATTGTCACATAACAACTCAAAAAATCCTTTTTATTAGTGTTGAACTGTTGCAAACTGCGCTCTGTATCAGAACGCCGACAAGCTACTTTGCTGACAACCACATTGACAACCAGAATTATGTTGTCGGCCATGTCCAATTAGAATACAAAACTCGATCACCGCAAACCAATTCTCAGAGGCAACCAAATCGCCGCCGACACAACCACATTGCTGACAAGCTATGTTACATTACAAACAAGCACATGACCGATATCCTCATCGACAACACCACATCGCAGACATCCACTTCGCCGCCGACCACATCGCTGCATATTTAAAATAAATTAAATTAAAAGAGATGACTGCCTGTACGACTTTAGGAATGTAGAACGTGTCATCTCAGATCAGATCTATCTCAGGTACAGAGCCTATAGCAACATATATACGCACACCTAATAGGTTTGTTGCACACCTAATAGGTTTGTGTTGTTTGAAGCTTTCAAATTCAAATTAATAAATTAATCCAAATTACCCGTATAGAAATTGTTACACAAATTGAAAGAGTGTCTCCAGGTTAGGACTGTTGTAACGGGCGTGTCTTATAGCAGGCACCTCGCTGTATAAACGAGTTCAAAATACGACTTGGTGCTTTAAGATTTTGTATCCGTATAATGAGCCAACCATGCAAAAAGTGTGTAGAGCCACGTGCCATTTACATACTCACAAAAACCATTAAGTTATTAACAATATGGTTATTTTATTGAATTCCACCCAACAACGATCCCAGAAAACGCACACGAACGATGCTATAAAAATGAAACATGAATCGAAATAAAAAAAAACAAAAATTTGGAAAAATTGTGACGTTACTATTATTGTTTTACAACGCGCAGCAACTATGATGGTGAATATTTTACGACGAAAAGTTTTATTTACGCCAACCGAATAATAAATAAAATTTATAATTGTTTTGAGATTTATTAATTATGTTAAATTATTGTATTAAAGATTTCGCGCTTACAATAATAATGGTTTATTTTCGTAAATAGTTATTTAATTATTTTACGCTTTTCCGTAATTTCAAGTAAATTTATTACAGAGACATCTGTAAACGGATTTTCAAATTACAGAAAGCTCGATTTTGCAATCAGATAAAATTGAAGTTTTTTACGTTTTGTTCTGTTTTGTAATAATATAATCATGACATCGTTGATTTTTTGTATACAAAAATAATTTTCGTAAATAGATTTTGATGTAAAAATTTTATTATATGAATAATATTATTGTTTCTACATGGTGATTCATAAAATTTCGTTTCAGCTCACGTTTTTTCTTTAATTTTGTTATAAATGGGGAATGTTTGGATTGCTGTTAAGTGCATCGTTCATCTCAAAAATTCTGATGTGACCAGAATTTACCAAATAAGTTAAATTTTTATAAAACTAAATTTTAAATTGGATGTAAGAGAAATCCGCGGAAGCACCCTTTATTATCTTACTTTATAAACCTACACAACTAAACGGAAAGCTCATTTTTATGGAAAATTAATAAATTTATGCTCCGCTTTAGTTTAAATTTACCAAATAAATACTACATTATGATGGCTGATTTTCAAATATGTGTTCTTTGAATAGTTTATTAAAAATATAAAATTAAAATTTAGATGATTTGTTTAATTTTTTATTCATAAATTCATGTTCAAAAATTTTCCAATTACCACGGTTTCTTATAGTAATTCAATAAAAGCTTCCCCTCTACTGAAAGCTCTCTTTTTAATATAACGGCTCTTCAAAATCATAGATGGCTCTGGTTAAAGTCACAAATTTACTACTGCGATCGACTTCATCGCGTTTGTACTGGCGTTCTATTCATCAAAACACGTACAGTGGATCAAAAATATAGTCGGACATCTACCATTTAATTCTTTCACAGAATAAATAGTAAAATAGAAGATCCTTTAAAAAAGTCCAATACTTTGGTTAAAAGCTCTATTCATTACCTTCATTACCTACGTGAATAAATTCAATAAGAATCGAATAAATTAAAATGTTCGAACTTTTGTGTTTTGGTGTAAAATAAAAATTTCGTTCGAGTATTGGATAAATTAAATTTTTTTTTTTTTTTGATTAAATAGATGACTGTTCTAAATTATCCTGAAGTTCACTAAACGTGTATAAAGTGAAAAAATTGGGAAAAGAAGAGTGGAAAGGCGAGAAAACTGGTTGAGTTGGAGAATTGTGAGTGTGCAATGCTCGTTATTAAAACAATAAAAAGCGCACTCTGATGCTGAATAACCGGATCAACGTGAAATCGATGGGAGCTGCATAGCGGTACTGCATAGCGGTTTGGTTTTCTAATTTTGCCGTGGGTGTATTGTCAATTGAGCGAGTTCGGTTTCTAGTTCCTGAGGTGTGGTTAATTGATTGCGTCTTTATTTGGTTTAGAGTATTTTTGGGGCGTAACTTCGACCGTGTTGCCCTGCTCACATCTGAGAATAGCTAGGTTAAACGTGCAGATTTTAAATGTCGGTTCGTTTGAACTTTCCGTCTACTCATACGCCGACAACTAGAGAGCACGTTACAGCTGCAGACCACCAACCTCACAACTGCCACATTTGATCCAAAACGTCTGAGCTGTAGGAAAGCTACATAACGCATCGCCTGAGAGTTCCCGGTCAAACAACTAAAACACAATTTTTTGGGAAAAATAGATTTTATACATAAACATAGTTTCCTTCTAGAGCGCTACAACCAGTCCAACGCCTCTCTAATATTTCAATGCCTTTTTTCTAGAACGATTTATCTTTGTCTTCGCTTCAGTTTTGGCAATCATTTCTTCATTGGAGCCAAATCTCTTTTCCTGGAATTTTTTTAGATCGAAATGTCATGAAATTTTAACATTTAGTACAGTAGAATTTAAAAATCATAGGAGTTTAAATTTGTGGCTCCATCTATGTGTCAGACCGGGAACACTTCAGTGGATGTAATACATTGGTCGGAACGTATGCGATATTAAAAAAGAAATCACATTAAACATAAATATTAGAGGCAAAAAGAACTAGAGTAATTAAGAAAACAGAAGCATTTGCTGTTACATTTTTTAAATTTAGTGAATCTATCCATTTCTCTAAAACTTAAAGTTAATTACTAACATCGAAAATATATGAATAAACGGACTCGTGTTACACTAACTATACAATAAAAATTAACCGTTATAAAAAATTTGGAGTCAGGGGTATCGATTTAAAACGAAATGCTGTTATAGTCACAAATTTACTACTGCGATCGACTTCATCGCGTTTGTACTGGCGTTCTATTCATCAAAACACGTACAGTGGATCAAAAATATAGTCGGACATCTACCATTTAATTCTTTCACAGAATAAATAGTAAAATAGAAGATCCTTTAAAAAAGTCCAATACTTTGGTTAAAAGCTCTATTCATTACCTTAGAAAAACACCAAAATAAAAAACAAAATTTTATTTCATTATAACAAAAAAAATCAATAATATAAAAAAAGTAAAAAAAAACTCAAAAAAGCACTCGGACAGTATTATAATTTAATTCATTTAAGTTAAGACTATGTCTTGAAATGTTTACATGTATGCATAATTCAATATTTTGTTGGTAAGCCCTTGTTTTTGGTCACCGCCAGAAGCCTCCTAGGCATGGATTCTACTAAATTTCGACATACAGAAGGATCAATTTTGGCCCATTTCTCCTTTTTGAGAATACATTTCAGCTGTTCCTTATTCGAAACCACGTGCTTTTTTAATTTATTTTCTAAAACAGCCCATAAATGTTCAATCACATTAAGATCCGGTGATTGTGGAGGCGTGTCTATAACATGTGGGCAATTGTAAAGCAACCAAAGTCGAACATTTTGAGCTTTGTGCTTTGGGTCGTTACCCTGGTAGAAATAAAAGTTTTCTTTTATTCCCAATTGCTCAGCGCTCTGCACTAAATTTTGCTTCAAAATGTTCAAATATTTCGTTTGATCCATGATGCCATCAATAATGCATAATTCTCCTGGGCTAGCAGCTGACATACACCCCCACACCATCACCGAACCACCACCATGTTTAACAGTAGCTTGTAAGTTTTTTTTTCGTAGTTCTTCGTTTGGTTGTCTCCATATATAACATTGGCCATCTGATCGGAATAAATTAAATTTACTTTCATCTGAATAACTTACTTTGTTCCATAATTCTAAATTGGCACTTTTATATGTTTTTGCAAATTGTAAACGTTTTTTGCGGTTTCGCTTACTAATGAAAGGTTTTTTACGAGGTACTCTTCCATGAAAGTTTTGCCTCCTCAGTACTAATCTTATCGTGTCTGGTTTTACACTTTTTCCCAGCTCCATGGAAACTTGTTTGGTAAGCTTCGGAGCACTAAGTTTCGGATTGTTTTTAATTTGGTGGACGATCCATCGTTCATCTGCTGACAAAAATATTTTGGGTCTACCAGATTTTGGTTTATTTTCCAAAGATTTCAATAAATTAAATCGTCGAATTATACCATGAACCGTTGAGTGTGGCCTATTTATTATTTTTGCTATTTCTATAACAGATTTATTTTTGTTGTAGTATTTAATACCCAGTTCTCTAACTTCTACAGATGTTTGGCCACGTTGTCTTCCCATATTTGTTTTACTAGTAAAAATGCAACTGCTCGTTGATATCACAATATCACTAAATATTTTCTTCGAATTGTAGATACATATTTTCATTGCATGTTGATTTTGGGGATTTCCCCTTTTTGCTTTATCAAAATTGCCATGAACATAGTAGGTATTGTCATCTGTCCGAGAACTTTTTTGAGTTTTTTTTTTTTACTTTTTTTATATTATTGATTTTTTTTGTTATAATGAAATAAAATTTTGTTTTTTATTTCGGTGTTTTTGTAAGTAATGAATAGAGCTTTTAAACAAAGTATTGGACTTTTTAAAAAAAGCTTCTATTTTACTATTTATTCGGTGATAAATAATTAAATGGTAGGTGTCTGACTTTATTTTTGATCCACTGTAAGCATCAAGACACAAGGACACAGTATGCGGAACAAAAATCAGTAAGGATAGAATCTCGGCGCTACTTTGTGCTAGCGCCGATGGATCACATCAATTGACACCTATTATTGTTGATAAATCACGCAATCCTAGAATTTTTAAAAGGGATAATGCACCGCCTGCTCGTATTATAATACTAAGAAAGCATGATTCACAGGAACAGTTTCCCAATATTGGTTCCTACAAAAATTTGTTTCTACAGTATAACGGATCGCCCTCGTCCGAATTACCTCGTTATATATCACGGTTTTACTGTAATTACAATGACTCGATTTGTGCTGACATGATGCTGTTAGACATTACAATTTTATATATATACACTGATTTAACGATATCAAGTTTGGTTGAGTGAAAGAACCAACCAATAGATGGCACTCAATCCAAATAGCAGATATTATTTTTATAAGTGTAAAAAATTAGCAATTTTTAGCCCCTGCGATTGTGATATCTGGGCATTACGATGCACATACTCGTAACATGAAGATAAACAGTTGTCGCGTCACACATTTTTATTGTCACATATGTGATAATTAGTCTTTAGGTAATACAACCACCAAAAATTATTGGCGCTTCAAGTCACCAACCTCACAATTGACACACTTTCAACCACAAAAATCGTAATCGAAAGGGCGCGAGGAAACGCTGATACTTCCAGTGAACCGATTTCGAGAGACTAGAAATTCTAAATTATTCTCAGAAAAAAAAATTATCACTAGAGAGAGAGAGAGAGAGAGGCCTTTGGAAATAACCTTTGACTATGTTAGTTCTCATTTCTACGATTTTAAGTGTTTACATGTGTTAGCCACTAAACTTAACCTGATATTTAATAAATAAGAATGCTAAACCCTAATAATTGTAACATAATAAGGTTACCTATAATTGAAACTGCTGCCCCAGAAGCATTAAAACTGAAATCACTGATTGATGTACTGCCATTGTAAACAAGTCAATCAAGATTTAAGGAATCAAGCCAATAAAATATTTTATTACGTTTATTTGGTATCATAACATAAACATATCATAACAGAACATAGATACACATTTATGTCACTCGAAAAAAAAATTCATGATCATAAAATTGTTCGTTGAATTGTCATCGAAATGCGTACCCAGAATACAAATTACATTTTCCTCATTTCTATATCATGTATTACACAAGAGCTGTAAAGACTTCCGTTCCAGAAACGATACTCGGTCCCTAAATTAGAGCACAATGGCCAAGAATTTATAATGGTTTTCGGATTAATTGCGGATTGCGGGTGTGAATGACTTTATCGGTCGATTGAAAATGTACGTAATAAAATTTCGGTGTAAATTACACAAGCAAAATATACTTTATCGACATTATTATACCGTAAAATGTTTTCCCATTATCGTAGGTCAGATTTTCATGTTTCCTTTTATGTTATACTCTCGCCCAACATCTAAATTCGTGAGTAACGACGAGATAATAAAATTGTCACACACACACACACAAACAATACACAACAATAAAACGACGAAACATATAAATAAACATAAAGCCAGCATAAAGCTAACATACATTCGTAACATTTCTTTTTTTTATAGAAGAATTGGAAAATTTACGGATTTAAGTGATTCGTGTGTATCTGGGATGAGAATGATGGACCAATATGTTGCAATGTAGACAGGGAAAAAGGTTTCGTTTTTTCGGAAATAGAATTAAATAAGAGATTTTTCCATTTGTCTTGACGTCATTTTTGGTGTAGCTGACTTATATTTTTTGGGATGGATATGGTAATGGTATTCGGTTGTGATTTAAGAGGCTGAAGAATTGGATATCGCAGCTAACTGATGTTTTACACATGATGATAATTTATGGTCTTGGGTATGCGTGTATGAGTCGTGTTATTTCATGGGCATAACATATTGTGTTGAAGAATTTGACGTACCGTGAATGAGATTAAAATGTGTTGGTTATATAGGCGAAACTTAAAGTTTTTGTGATGACAGATGCTGCTAGGAACAGATTTGACAATACATTAAAAAATGTAAGATGCTTTCTAAAGTAAGGAAATTGGGAAATGACTGCATAGTAAAAAATCGCTTCTGGTTACCAGGGTCAAGGTTATGTGCATCAAAATCAGCTGAATTGGATGTTTAGTTCGGCCTTTTAGGTATGGATGATCTGCCTTGTAGCATTTAACCTGATTTTTGTTAGCATTGTTGCAAACTTGTTCAAATGATAGTAGAGAAAACGTAAATCATTCACGGGCTCTATCGAAAAGGTGGGCCGATCCACTAAATACCTTTGGCTTTTAATCTCATTCAACTACCTCCGTGCGAAAGGGCGTCCTTGTCCTTAGTTAATACGTCTGCCTTCTTCAATAGTTCTGCATATGATGTGATGCCACTGAACCCGTGTGCGTGTTTTCCAAAACTGCAATGTCGCATGCAGGATAAAGAAGTAAAAATAGGGGTGGTTTCCAATACTTTTCACAATACCATATTAATTTATTTTATTTAATAACTTTGTGGTGCTCACTCGTTCACGGTGTTTTTAAGAAGAACTTTTTTATTGTTTACAATTTTTGGTTACACAAATTTTTTTATATTAATAATAGAGTGACATCTAGATTTGAACATTTAAACTTAATTTGCTATAATTAATTAATTAAATTTGATATTGTGTAATCATCATTGATGTTGCTCATTAATTTATACGCTTTATCCTGGATACGTTTTGGTCCTACTTATTCGACCCATTATCAGTATAAATGCGTCTTGGCACTCCGCTTCCAGCTGTAAACTTTTGCAATGCTGCCGAAAATGCTTCGCTGGTCGTGTCCGTTACACCCTCAATATGTATTGCCTTTATTGAAAGACAAACGAAGATGCAAATATCCCTTAGTTGGTATGGTGTGACCTCTACCTTTTCTCGATTTCAGATATATGGGTCCCGCAAAGTCGATACCGGTGTTTTCAAAGCGCCTGGTAAGCGTAATTCTCGTGCTAGGTAAGTTTCCCATTAATTGTTTAGTTGTTGTGGCGGCATATCTTTTACAAACGACGCACTGGTTTAATAAATTACGGATTTTGCTGCTACCCTTTATTATACAATATCTCAGTCTTATCAAACTTGCTGTTAGAGTGGGTCCAGAAATTGGATTCGAGATATGTGTGTCCCATATTACTCTGGTCGTCGATAAATGAGGTTAGTAACAACAGCTTTGATATCTCAGCAACTCTCCGGTGACACACCGTAGGCTTTTTATATCCGCTTCAAGCATTTTTCACTGTACGCACCTAACAAATTTCTTGTTCGCATTTTCGATTTATATCGCCGTTAGTTGGGATATTTTGTTCGTAGATTGGTGTCGTCCAATTAGTCGTCCAACTGGCTTGTGATTTCACCATCCTCTTTAACCGTTCGAATGTATATTACTGCACAGTAAGCCGCTTCACTTGCTTCCGAGAATCCATGGATTTGGACCTTGCCACTGTACTCGCCGCTTGATTTTTGGAAGTGTGCGAATTGACCCCTTACCCTCCCTTATTCATCCTCAGTTCCAATTGGTAACTTATCATACCGTTTTACCTTGATAAGCCATAATTTTTGAAACTAGATTTTTAAAAGGGTTGCAGATGGAGATAAAAACCTAGAGCTTCGAACAATTTTTCGTTTATTAATCGCACCGTTTTGACACTGGATAATCCATCATCCGCTAAGTCCAATCTCATTTGCCTCCTCAGATAATTCAGTTACATTCGATCGCAATTTCATCAAATGAAAACCTTTTCTGATCAATGTTGACGTTAACCTTTCTTTCACATCGATGGTTTCCTTTATATCACTGCTGCCCGTCAAAACGTCGTCTACATAAAAATCTCTGAAAGTGCGATATATGATGATATCTTCGTCTGAATCTTCAGCCATTTGGTGCAGCATCCTCATTGCGAGGAATGCTGAGCAAGCGAGATCAAAGGTGACCGTGGTGAGCTGATAATATCTTAACTTTTCTCCTGGGGTTTTACACGATAAATCGTTTGGTAATGTTGATGGTCCTCTGATACGAGAACCTGTCTGTACATTTTTTCTATTTCGGCGACCAAGACAATTCTGTCTGCTCGAAATCGTTTCCCATAATGTTGGCTGTATGGTAGGACTAACGAATAGTCTAT